>CM031615.1:7636685-7748317 GCA_018398815.1 Conus ventricosus
ACAATTATTTCCCTTAGTGTCGTTTGGAATTGAGCTCTTCACTCCCGTCAGTCATCCCTTTAATTCAACCAGCTGTCTACGCCTTGGCTTAAGGCTATGTCAGACCAATTGACATAGGCCAGAACACCAAGGCTACATCAAAATGTTGTTATGCTCTGCATAGTTATGTGGGGATTGTCTTCAGTCGTGACAAGCTCCTAGCATAACATTATCAGTCTCCCAAATCCCCCGAAGTCGGAGTGTGGCTGCCCATGTGGCGGGGTAATCAAAAACGGTCACACACGTAATGTTCTCATCCCCAGCTGATGCATTTGTGCCATAGTGTTCAAATACTTCGGCTGTTCGGATGATCCCTGGAGTCTTTTAGCCAGGGTACGACAACAACAACAACAACAACAACCAGCTGTCTGCTGTGATATAATTTGACGAGTACATGGACCATTCCTGCTTGGCAAATTCTGGCAAGCTTTCTTGCATGGTTGAGAGATCAGTGCACGTAAGGCTTGCACATAATGAAATTGTAGGGGGGAAAAAAGCAATTGACATTTTCCTAATGGTCAGTTCAAATTTGATTAGTATTATTCTGAAAGAAATGAGACCATCATTTTCTTAACATTTACAAAGCCAAAACCAGACTGAAAGATTACAAAAGTGTGTGGTCGACCCTATAATCTCTAAACTTAGACATAAAGGAAGATTACAAAAGTGTGTGGTATATTAGACGTAACGGAAGATTACAGAAGTGTGTGGTCAACCCTATAATCTCGTAACCTACACATAATGGAAGATTACAGAAGTGTGTGGTCGACCCTATAATCTCTTAATCTACGCATAACAGAAGATTTCAGAAGTGTGTGGTCAACCCTATAATCTCATGACCTAGACATAAAGGAGATTACAAGTGTGGTAGACCCTATAATCTCATGACCTAGACATAAAGGAGATTACAAAAGTGTGTGGTCGATCCTATAATCTCTTAACTTAGACATAAAGGAAGATTTCAGAAGTGTGTGGTATACTAGACAGAACTAAAGATTACAAAAGTGTGTGGTCGACCCTATAATTTCCTAACCTAGACAAATTGGAAGATTACAAAAGTGTGTGGTTGAGCCTATAATCTCTTTACCTAGACATAATGGAAGATTGCAAAAGTGTGTGGTCAACCTATAATCTCATAACCTAGACATAACAGAAGATTTAAAAGGTGTGTGGTCGAACCTATAACCTCTTAACCTACACATAATGGAAGATTACTAAAGTGTGTAGTCGACATTATTATCTCTTAACCTACACATAATGGAAGATTACAAAATTGTGTGGTCGACATTCTTATCTCTTAACCTACACATAATGGAAGATTACAAAAGTGTGGTGGACATTATTATCTCTTAACCTACACATAATTGAAGATAACAAACGTGTGTGGTCGACCCTTTAATCTCTTAACCTTGACATAAAAATGTGCACAAACTGCATATCAATCTACATGTGCGTGTCTGTAGACATACACAAGTATCAGTGTGGCGTTTTGTATAGAATGTACATAGACAACAGTTAGTGTGTCAATGCATGCCTCGTGCATACGTGCCATCGACTCTGGTATCGTATGGATGCAATGTAGTTTTAGTGTGATCTCTTTCACCTTCTCTCAAACTGTGTGTGTGCGTATGCATGCGTACAAGTGTGCGAGACCTCTGTGTGCTGTTTATAGTGGTGGTGGCACAGATGTTTGGGAACCAGGGGGTAATGTCCCCCCACCCCTAAATTTGGGGGCCCCAACTCCTTCTGCCACTCTCTCCCTTCTAATATCCTAGGCCTAAGAAATACTGAATAACTAAGGGGACGGGGAAGGAGAAAAAAATAACAGATGGTCGACATTGTGTCTGTGAACTGCATTTTGGTGAAATGAATTAAATGAAATGCATTTGGGGGAGATGTATTAGGGGTATAATCTTGGCTCAGGATGCATCAGACTGCTCTATCATGCTTCTTTGAATGAAAATGGTGTGTACCCTCACCCATCCCCCTTCTCCCTGTTTGAATACAAATAAAATGCGAGTAGCACCCACAGTTGAAAATAATGATCCAAATATTCTGGCACAGTTGCAACACACATCAATTATTCTGAAGTTGCACCAGCGGAATAAGCAAAAAAGCATAGTCCTAATTGAAAATAATTGATGCATTAAGGGATCTGGATCACACCCCCTATTATGAGTACTCTTAAACTAGCTGGTGTGGCAAATCTCTTGTGACAAGTTATCTTTAATTCATCCAGAATGAGTTAAGAACGTGTCTATCATTTTATGGACCTACATTTACACCACGATGACAAAATGCCTTCATTATTGTCTGACATTTCTGTTGCGAACAAATTATGGACGGAAAAAATGCTTCCATTCTCTCTTCCTTGGAACAGTGTTTCTTTTTCATACGTTGAGGCAAATCAAGTTGTTACAGACATTCCATAAACAAAAGAAAGAAGTTTACAAGGATTAGCTAACCCTCAGGTGGTGGGAGGGGAAGACAACAGGGACCGTTGGTTACCTGCAAACAGTTATTTTATTGTTTGTTACCTGCAAACAGTTATTTTATTGTTTGTTACCTGCAAACAGTCATTTTATTGGTTGCTTCGACATGTAGGGTTCTACTGCTTGTTATCTTTCTCTTCTCAATATCAATTAAGATAATATATGAACAAAAGAAAATGTTGCCTTTGCAACTGGAAATCAATACACGCCTGCATATAACAAGTTTAATCCCATCTCAAAAATTAGTTTTTGATGTTTAGTAGAGGGGTGTGTGTGTGCGTGTGCGTGTGCGTGTGTGTGTGTGTGTGCACCTTCAAATTTTGCGTTTTTGTTTTGCACAGTACTTGCATTTCAACACTGAATCGGCCAAGTATAACCTCTGAAAATGTGATGTCCACTGATTGCTGTTTACTTTACTGTTTTGATGGTATGGATTTAAGAGTAAAAAGTGAAATGGGTTCACTGATTTACACAGTTTACACTAGTATGCATCAGCCCAGAACATAGAAATGCAAACATACAAATGAGATTACCTTCCAATCTACTTTAATCATGGATGGGCTGAATCTACATTGGAACAGGATGATGAATACTTTGAGTCGAATTGATGACATGGAAACTGTGTAATTCTACATGAATATGTCTAGAAATCAAATGAGTGGCAAAATCATTTTGGGAGAATAACATTAAACAACACCAGGTGAGAATAGGGAAGTAACACCTTTTTTAAGCAAGCATTGATGACAGTTTTATATGTGAAACAGGATTTTCTTTTAAGTGGGAACTGATGCAACTTTCATTAAAAAACCAGAAAGGCTAAAGAAGTTGCATACCTGTATCCCAAGTGCTTAAACGGTTGATGTTTCAAAGTGTAGCAAGACAGAAAATGTCACAACTTTCAACACAAAAGCATACAATGAGATGAACCAACACAAATGCATCATTTTCATAATCATTATTTATCCTCAGCTTCATTTACTGTATGATTATATGCTAGTGCGATGGCCAACAAAGAAAAAAAGATGGTACCTTACATGCTGAGCCACTGTTATCAAATGAAGACAAATGAAGCAGAGACCAAAAAAAACAAAGAAAAAAACCACAGTCGACACTCTCGTGGAATGTCATTCCCACTGACCCATCTCTCCTACAAATACACCTCACACTATTCAGGCGTCAGAAGTGTCCACAAAAAAAGAACATCTCTTGAAAGTGGTGCAAAACAGCACCTGCTTTGGCCATAATGACATGCTAATACAGGAGTGAGTGAAGAACTCGCCCTGTCACCATCTGCAACATGACTTGGAATAAGGAGCAGGAAGACTAATCTTGGTCTTACAGTAAAAGAAAAATCATGAATGAAGCGCAGAACTCGGTTTAACTGTAAAACATAGCAATGCTGAATTATTCTACAACAACAACAAAAAAGAAAAATGTTAAATGATGTAGGGAACAATATACAGTGCATTAAAATCAAGTAGGATAACTCTAGCTCCCATGATGAAATAAACACATGCCCACAACTCCAAATGCTGGGCGATGTGTCGTAAGCAGCATTCGTTTGGAGTTATGGGCGTATGTTTATTCATGATGGGAGCAAACGTTACCCTACTTGATTGTTAGTTAATTCTACAGTAGTTTCAGAGTTGCTGGCTGAGGAGAGTTCAGTGTAGCTGCTGTGAAAATGGGTTATGCTGAGAATTTTTTTTTGGTTTTTTTGTTCATATGGTTTTGTAAAATGGATAATGTGTTGTACACAACCGGAAAGCTGAATGAATGTTATTACAAACTGATGCAAAAGTTGGTGATGATGTCTTTGAGAAACTAACATACTAAATAACAACATTAATAATACAAGTATGCATGTAAAGTATGCATGTATGTTTTCTAGTTTGAAAAAAAAAAATTGGAAAGAAAAAAAACCTGTTACTTCTCTTCTTGTTTTCATCCATGAATGTATTTTAGAAGAATGTCTAATTCTGTACCTAAAATACGACCAGCGTTCATAAAGTCTGAACAACAATTTCAATTCTCAGGTGAAAGTGTTCACCGAAAGCTCCAAATCACAAAGCTGAAATCTACCCAGCCATACTCAGCATGCAGCAGGACATGACTACGCTCTCGTGACTTATCTGCACCAAAGTCCTCATAATGTGGTTGATTATCAGCTTCACTTGGATTCTCAAGTCCCCATCATTTAAAACCAACTCAGCAATATGATTCAAACAGTAATATAACTTCTTTAAGCTTGGGGCTTGAGAAAGTCAGGGCACTGCCATCTTTTTTTTTTTTTTTTTTTTTTTGGGAGAGCAAACAACTGGACAAGGTGTGCTGATCGCCATCTGACTACACCTATTTATCCTTTGAAAATGAACAGACCTTACTTCATCATTCCTACCTGCTGTGATTTTATCAATATCAGACACTTCCTCTCACCCACTGTCCTAAAAAAAATCCTTGAATACAATTTCAAATACGGGTAAAAACTTGTACACCATTTTGGACAGCAAGTACGTCTACAAACGCAACTGGTCGAAAAATAAAGTATTTACTCCCTTTAACCAATCAATATAAGCATTTCCGGCATACCGGAAATACACTTAAACCCTTCTGGAGATATGGAGTGCCTGGAAAATCAAATACTCACCATTTACAAGCTAAAATTAGTAGTCAATGATGTCATGTAATCGAACCTGAGGGGTCTCAGGGCTATGCAACTCAGTGTAGAGGAATCAAGCCATGTCACCAGGAATAGTGTAACTTGCGTAAAGAACACTTGTATTATTTCCAATAAGCTACATCAATGTGATCATTTTACTATCGACTTACCAGCAAAAGTAAATACTGCCTACCAGAATTCTTTGCCGACAAACAAACTGGAGTCTAACTGCCAACCTGATTTTTCTGAGTTTCATGCAATGATTCGGAGGCTTCCTTTTAAACTAAAAGATATTGCCATCACAAAGTGACGCTTATTTTGTGAATTACACTCAGGTTTGAAGCATTTATCTCAAAAAAGGACTGTCGACATCGCTGACTGCCGAAATTATTTCACTTTATCTCCTTTTCTGAGAACACAGATTTTACTGACAGTTCTGATGCCTGCGTGACACCTTCATAACATACATAACCCTATAACAAAGAGACACAAACTGCTCTAAACATGTATATGAGAATCCCACTTGATGTATGACATACACATCATAAACTACTATCATCAGGTAATACATTACACAACGGCGTACAGTGCAACAAGAAATGTCCATGAATCTAGATTCAAAGTCAAATCAAATCACTGGTTTTAGTATTAAGGTGGATATTCACAAAGAAATCAAACAAGTGGACATATTACTTCATAAACTAAGAAGTTGAGGTAAACCATACATCTAACAAAATGCTGTTTTCATACTGCATTACACAACTGAAGTAGTTAAAGCCCCATAACGCTCCGAGTTATCTCAATGTAGGCCAATAGAAAACTGAAACAGACCTGACTGACTCCTGCAAAACATGGTCTTAAAACATACCATTCAATATGTACATTTCATAAGAGTAAAAGCCTTTATAGAGTCATACAATCATGATTTTTCTCACACACTCAATTTAACTTGTATTAACATCTTGGCATGATTCAAACAAACTGTAACCCAATAATGATGACATAGTGACAAGGAAGAACTGTACATGAACTAGCTGAACTGTGTTAGATGATTTTCATATACAGCAAGTTTATCTGGTGTCAAACTCCCTACCACAATCTTCTTCCTTACCACTGGCATGCTAGCTTCTCCTTTAAAATTTGTGCAACCTGTATGTTTAAAAAGAAAAATTAAAATCACGAATAAAAAAAATCAGTCCATTAACAAAACAAAATTTCTATCAATTTTAATGGAAAAGTAAGCATTCAATAAATGACATCTGAAAATAACAGCAATCGGTAACAACAAATGCTCGTGTACTAGAAAAAAAAAAGGGAATGCTTTCTGGAGGGGCGAGGGGGGTGAGAGGGGAGCGCTGTTTTTTTTTTTTAATTTTGACCCAACAGATTAATAAGAGCAACTGGAAACAGGTGGAGAAGGAAAAGGGAGTGCAAGACAGGCAAAAGAGACTATGAAGCAGAGAGCTTCTCCATATCAAAGCTCTCCAAAATAACTAAACAATAACAAAGATACTTTAAACATGTGCTAGTTTAACTAAACAATAACAAAGATACTTGAAACATGTGCTAGTATGTCTGGGAAATGAGAATGGGGACTTACTGAGCATGTATCGGACAAAAGACAGAAATGATATCATCAAATGTTTATGAAACACATAAAGTTGCAAAAGACAAATTATATGCTGCTGTAAAAAAAAAAACTCACAAAAAAGTGCAATATTCATATTACCCTATCCCACCCCCTACTCAAAAGCCTCCCAATTCACACAAGAGAACAGCCTTGAAAACATTTCAGATTTCATGCATGTCCAAACTGAAACTGGGAGGAGCAAAAATTAAAGAACAGCATTTTAACACCAGTATGTCATATTCCAACTTAATGATTATAAAAAAAAAAAGGAAGAAAGAATGAACAATTACATCTCACATGACCTACAACGCTTTAAAAAAAAAAAGTACAGATGAATGCAAATTTTAAACAAACACATATTGAAAAAAATACACACACAAACAGCCTGAATAGTTTGTGACAAGATTGGGTGCTGGTGGAATATCTTTACGAACACTGCTGCTGTTCATCAGTGTGCTGCACCCTGGAGAAGTCAAACTCCTTTCCTGTTATTCTCTTGTAGGTTTCCAGCACATCATCACAAGTGGTCTCAAAGTGAGTGGTGGCATCATATGACTTTGTGATGAAGACCTGCAACACATGCAGCCTCATGAAATGCACTGATCTTTAATTCACAGCAGTATGATGAAGACAGGTGAACAAAGAAAAACAAATGGAACTTAGGGAATGAAGGATGACAACTTGAAACGGCATAAAGTCTGATGAATAGGGATTTTTTTCACACTTACCTGTCCAAACAAATGCCTTACTTCCACCCAACATAAAACACACTAACATCAAGGATCTCCCCCCCCCCCAAAAAAAAAAACAAAAAACAAAATTAAAATGGACAGCAGGGAGCTACCTTTACCCAACCTACAGAAATACATCAGTGATCTCCCCTAGCTAACATGCCATGAGCTCACTCTGCCCAAACCAATTCAGTTTCCTCTTTTTCTTGACCTTGGACACAAGGTCTCTCCCAGTTCGAGCACTTTATTATTGATCAACAGAAGTGTTCATACAACTTTGCATTCGTCTCTCAAGAAAAGACCAATCCTTCTCTGTCCCAAAATTCGAGAGAACTGATACAGCTAGCCTCGACACTACAGTTGCCATCTTTGCAGGGCTCAATGGCACAACCCATTCAAGCCAATGTTTCCTCTCTGCCAGACTTCAGAATTTGCAGATCCTGTTGTCCACCAGTGCCTACATTAGATCAACATGGACTTGTGTAGTATGCACCGGCTGCTCACTGTAGCTCTTTCTAGAATTGGCCAACCTTGACACGGTGTGCAGTTTGTTCACTTTGCACTGACAATCAGCCAGTTTTTGCAAGAGTAGCGGGCGATGCTCCATGCTTCAGCCAGTCTCAGATATAGTGGAGACAGGCCAGCGTCTCCCCCCAGCACGTTCTACGACCCCTACCCCCGGTCAACCAGTTTTGGAGGAGACGCTGGATTCCAGAGTTTCTGGTAGACCTGGAAAAAGCAAGACTTGCGCAGGCGGCACCAGCTTGGAAAGCTGCCTACAAGGCGTGGCTCCAAGGGAGGTTCCTGGTGCGAGCGAGTGCTCCCCAGCCAGTGTCAGCAGGGAGGACAGGTTGCAACCTGACCTTTTGAAAGGCAGGCAAGGTATGAATGCAAGTGCATGGGAGACAGACGAGTGAGAGAAATTTGAACTTGACGACAAGGATATGTGCATGGGAGACAGACGAGTGAGAGGAATTTGAACTTGACGACAAGGATATGTGCATGGGAGACAGACGAGTGAGAGGAATTTGAACTTGACGACAAGGATATGTGCATGGGAGACAGATGAGTGAGAGGAATTTGAACTTGACGACAAGGATATGTGCATGGGAGACAGACGAGTGAGAGGAATTTGAACTTGACGACAAGGATATGTGCATGGGAGACAGATGAGTGAGAGGAATTTGAACTTGACGACAAGGATATGTGCATGGGAGACAGACGAGTGAGAGGAATTTGAACTTGACGACAAGGATATGTGCATGGGAGACAGACGAGTGAGAGGAATTTGAACTTGACGACAAGGATATGTGCATGGGAGACAGACGAGTGAGAGGAATTTGAACTTGACGACAAGGATATGTGCATGGGAGACAGACGAGTGAGAGGAATTTGAACTTGACGACAAGGATACGGATGAGTATTATGATGATAATGAGATTACCGCAGCCTCAGAGTTTGTTCTCTCGAAGTCAGAGACTGGTAATCAGGGATGAGAACAGATTTTTAAAAAGCAGAGGAGATTTTTCTGTTGGGGGTCTGGGGGCAGAGCCCCCAGTGGGGTCAAGGGGCAACGCCCCTGCGGGGGTCAGGGGGCAGCGCCCCCTGAAGCTGAAGCATTTTTAATATATAAACAAGAAAAATCCACATTTAAAACCATCAAAATATGTTTCTAGCCCTTATCTAAATTGAACTAAATTTTGAAATAAAAGTGTAAAATACTTGTAGAATTAATGAATGGAAAAGCCTTCAATTCAAACCTCAAATTCTCAGAGTTTTTTGTTGTTGTTGTTGTTGTTTTTTTGTTGTTGTCAAACATGCAAATGGATTTAATACAGGGCTCTCTGCGTTTGTCTCTCGTCGATTTACATAAGAAATGGGTTTTTCCGAAAATTACCTGCCCTTGGCTCTGGTTCTATTATTAGTAACTAGACGTCTAGGTTTTGTTTCACAACTGAAAGTCAAAAGACGAATGTTTCAGCTAACTGAGATAGTTTGACCATTGCAAATGAATGATAAAATATAACAAAGAAGAGAGCAAAATCACCAACAGCTTACCTTCCAAAGTTGAATTGTTCTTCAATGCAGCGACACGCTGCCTGTGAACCGGGCGTTTCATGTGGTCAGTAATCGTAATGAAGCCACGACTTCCGAAGCTGATTTTCTTGTTGCAAGCAACACATAACGCCTGCTCTTCACTGCTTCTGCATATGCTATCTCTAACTCTACTCCCACACACCTCTTCCTCGAGCCAGTTTTCTTTCCAATGGTTGGGATATTTTTTCCTTTTTTTTGCGATTTCGTTCGACGCCATGACTCACAAATGACACTCAGTCGATCGGCGCTGTAAGCGGATGTGCAGTGGTTGGCCGAGTCAACCGAGTAAAAACCAGCCCATTTGGGAATCTCGCCGGAGGCGTCTCGCCGAGATTGGGAGCAAAAAAATCGCGATAGCTTTTTTTTTTTTTTTCGGCGGAGATTTTTTCGAACGGCGGAGATTTTTTTTAAAGACGGCGGAACGGCGGAGAACGGCGGAGCTGTTCTCATCCCTGGATAATCCTTGGTCTGTTATTTCCAGGACTCTCTCTGATACCTATTTCCATGCTCCTGCTGCTCGAACAGTTTGGATTCGCTCCTCCTTTTCAGAGGAGACCGGCACCAAGGATACCGATTCTTTACCTCGCATCTCAAAAAAAGTGGGACAGTTTCCCGACCTTTTGAATTCTTCCCTCTTTGATTCCCATTTTGCTCACACTGGTATTTCATTGGTTACAGCCATTTACCCTAAGGAGATTCAGGTTATCAGGAATTACCCCACATTTTAACCCTCTGCCTGCCACATGACTTTGTGCTACATGACTATGTGAATACCATGCCAAGTGAGGTAACTCTGCAACACATACACACTTGCCATAAAGAAACCTCAATAAAAAAAATTTGCTTTTAACTCATCTATTCTATAAAAGTAATGAAAAAAATTCAAAGACATCACTCCTTTCAAAACAGTCATTTTTCCCCATATATAGTGAACAGGTACACGAGGGGGGAAAAAAAAAATATATAGATATACTACTCAAAAGAATTTAAGGGTCACACAGTTCATCACTCCCCAATAATAACTCATAAGTCCAACAGCTGAAATCAACCAACAAACATTTAATTCGATCATTTGATCATCGATTGGACACAATTTCATCAAGAAGTGCACATCAATTATCGCGAAAATTTCATTGACATGGACACACCCCCATTTTGCAAATTCAGAACAACCGACTGTCAGAATGTCAAGAGTCAATATCGTGTGTGACCGCCATTGGCGTTGATGCAGTCAAGGCAGCGCTGTCTCATGGATCTGACCAAAGTCTGGAGGGTGTTCTGGGGGATCGCCTGCCACTCCTGCTCCAGATTCCTGAACAGGACGTCGAGATTGTGTGCAGGAGGGTGGTTGTTGCGTATACGACGGCCCAGAACATCCCAAAGATGTTCGATGGGGTTCAGATCGGGTGAGCGGGCAGGCCAGTCCATCCTGGTGACTTGCTGCTGCTGGAGAAAGTTCTGTACGACCCGAGCTCTGTGCGGCCTGGCGTTATCGTCCTGTAGTATGGCTCCTGGTCCCATGGCCTGCAAAGCTGGTACAGCGATTGGCTCCAGCATGTCGTCCCTGTAGGCTACGCCGGTCAGGTAGCCTTGGACACTGTGCAGGGGTGTCCTGTGATGAAGACTGAAGCCACCCCACACCATCAGGGACCCACCACCATAGCGGTCGTGCTCTGCAACAGTGGCGTCAATGAAGCGCTCTCCAACATGCCTTCAGGCGCGAATCCTGCCGTCGTTGAAGGACAGGGTGTAGCGGGATTCATCAGAAAAGAGCACCCTGGACCACTGCTGCCTTGTCCAGGCCAGGTGTCGTTGAGCCCAAGCCAGACGAGCAGCACGGTGAGCTCTGGTCAGTGGAGGTCGCAATGCTCGACGCCTTGACCGCATGTTGGCCTCACGCAGGCGGTTGCGAACCGTCTGGTCGCTGACGAGGACGTTGCTGGCTGCTCTCAGCTGCCCCCTGAGCACGTTGGCGGTGGCGGTTCTATTGCGTAGTGCCGCCAGGGTGATGAAGCGATCCTGTCGTCTGTTGGTCGCTCTGGGGTGTCCAGGTCTGCGTGCTTCTTGAACTCTCCCATAGTTGCTGTACCGGTCTCTCAGTCTTTGAATGACAGAATGTGTTACTCTAAGTCGTCTGCCAACTTCTCGGACCGCCACGCCTTCTTGTAGCCAGGCCACAGCCATCCCTCTCTCAGCGTCACCAAGTTTGCGTGTTGGTGGCATGTTTGAACACCCCCCCAGAAGCGGCCCTTAATAAAGCCACTGGTCAGCGAATCAGGTTGACAAGTGTTCATTAACGTTTCGGCTTGCATGTGCAATGCAGTTTTCAGACAGCCGAACACTGCTGCGCCAGCTAGGCGCACTCAAATTGCGACCTTTTTCTCGTGGTTTTTGAGCTTCTTTTGCGGACCAGTGTAACACCTTTGACACAGATTCGACTGAACAATTGCCAAAACCAGTTTTCTGTGAAGCAATTGTCACACTTTGAGTAAATAAATTGGCCATAAACATTTCATGTTTTATGCTACGCTGTATTATGTAAACCATATCAAAAATGAATGTGGCCCTTAAATTCTTTTGAGTAGTATATATATATACTTCAGTGTTCTCGATGCTAAAATAATTTTCCCTAACTTCACTGTACCCACAGAATGTCATGGATTAGGAGCACAGAGTGATTTTCCAAGCCTAAACGTTTATTTAATTACTTGAAATTATGCTTTACACTCCACACACATACGCATATACAGTCACACACACACACATGCGCACACGCACACACACACACACATGCAGATCAGCTTTGTATGAGCACACTCATTTGTTCATGAACTCTGCATGATAACCTAGTTATTTGTTATTCATGTTTGTTATTTCAGAAGATGATATATTTGCTGATAATTACATCTTCCAGATAGCAAACTGCTGTCAGGAAAATCACAACTCTGAAACATTCAAAAGAAAGCATGTGTGATTGTGTATTTGGACATTACTCTTTCTGTTACAACATAGTTAGAGTTGATCTAGTTGCTTTTGAGTTACCGACAACATTTAACACATTGAAATGTTCTGTAACCCCAACCCTCGTCCTACCCAAAAACAACACACACATAGAGATGTATACAAATATATATAGAGAGAGATATCATCACATTCTTTTGATGCTTTGCATATTTTGAAAAATTCACATTCTTTTGATGCTTTGCATATTTTGAAAAATTAACTAGAACTGCACCATCTTGCACGCACCCAAATCTCATTTGAATCAATCAAATGGTTTTAAAGATACTGATTTTTTTCCAACCATGTTTAGGTATTTCACGTTGCCCATGTCTGCACCAGTAAACTAGTTTTTACTGAAATTTGAAAGCTACTTTTAACATGAAAATAATTATCTTTGGATCAATGAGAAAAAACATTCAAATGGAATACAAAGCATTCCGTGTCAAAGCATAGTTAGGGCTGTTCTTGTACTGTAACAGTTGGTGAGCTATGGACAATGCAGTGTGTCAAACACATGATGTAAACATGTCACACATTGAAAAGTTCAGTAAAAAAAATATGTATAGAATTATCACATTCCATAATATGGACTGTACACATGTTGAACAAGAAGCATTGCTCTGTCTTCCATGTGTCACAATTTCATTGAAATCTGTCAAACAGCTCAAAAGTTATGATGTTTCTTCTAACCTTGTTGGTGCATAATGCTGCTGACCATGTCCGCAACTGACAGATATGCATTTCTCTGAAGTTTGAAGGCTGGTTTTACCATGAAAATAAATTCATATCAGTGAGAGAAAAAAATTAAAGCATATCTACACATATAGGAAAGTCAAACTGCAGCTACTGACACTCTTCAATGGTACTGTTCTGAAATTGTAGTGCCCTTGATATGGCTCTCGGTCCAATTTCGACCATTTTCAAATTATGATTTTTTTCAAACTTTGACTCGTACATATTTTTTTTAATAAAGGAAATTTTGCTCGACATTTGGAACATAGCTTTTCCAGGTATTGGAAATGCTGTCCTATTAAGACTGGATTTGGCAGTGAAAGCAAATTATGATTTTGGAGTGGCTGAAAATGGGCCATATTTCACTTTTGGGATCATTTTCGCCACCCCCTATCTTTAAACGGCCATAACTCCGGACCTAATGAAGATATTCACTTACTTTTTCTTGGTGAAATGTTAGCTTTTTTTAAAGTTGTATAAAAATATGAAAGAAAAAAAAAAGTTGTTTCTCCCTTTAAAAATTTTAGCTGCCGCTACCTACACTGAAACTTTGGACTGTTTGAGTGGAGTAGTTGTAGCAACCAAAACCACCTTTCCAAAGTAATTTTTTCTCTCCCCTTTTTCACTCTTTAGATAACATGTTTGATCTAATTTTCTTTTCTTTTAAGGGAAAAAAGCAGTGTTTCAATAGTGAAACAATTTGAACATGTTACCTGGAACCTGCCAAAGTTCACTGCGGCAACTGTAAATTGGGCCATTGGGGGCTGTGACGGAACAGAGACCATCTCAGTTAATCAGGCATGGGAATTGACTGAAAGGGAAAACTCTGAAATCTAGGGGGTCCGGGGCATGCCCCCCCGGAAAATGTTTTTTTCAAGATCAAAATCTGTGCAATCTGGGCTATCCTGACTTCATTTTTATGGATTTAAGAACGTAAAAAAAAAAAGAAGTAAATTAGCATTAAAACAACAAACAAAAACAATTTTCACACAAAATGTTTTTATTCAGTTCTATGAGTTTATCTCCAGCAGACTACAAAGATCACACAGGCTCAAAAAACAAACAACAAAACAAAACAACAATCAACCAACCCAACCAATCCAAACAATCACCAATCAACCAACCAACCAACTGGTCAACAAACCAAACAAGAAACACCCCCACACACACAAAAGAAAAGTTAAGCCTGCACACATTCACTTGATTACTTTCCAGAGACGCACACTTATCCAGATGCTTCTTTGAGCGGAGATGGTCAGTCAGTGTTGAAACACCACGACTGGCGTAAGATACGTCTTTGTTGCAGACAATACACCGTGCAGCTCCACTGATATTTATCTTGCGAAAGCGCGTCCCAAGGCGCTCCTTCTTTACTACATCTCCGATTTCCACCTCCACAACTGCAAATATCCACTCCCATTTCCATTTATTTGGGCACTTGTCTTCGAACGGATCGCCGAAGTTTACCACACGACCAAGGCACGCCATGTTGAAAACTCGCCTGTTCAAAGTTTGCGCATGCGCAGAAAGTCACGACATTCACAAATTTGGGCTGCCCGCGAGAGTTAATAGCTGCTGTTGCTGGCGATTCGGGTAACTGAGGCAGGCGTTCGCAGCACGCAAACACAGTACGCTCGCGTTTCGCAATAGTCTCGATCGTCCATACCCAAACTTCCCAGAGGTGATTCTAGGATTCCAAAAAAGGAGGCCCAAGGGCCCCCTCAGTGTAAAAAAGGGGGCCCCCCAGGGGGGCCTAAATTTTAACTATATATTTCTATATTTTTCAACGGCAGGTACTACTAGTGTTATAAATTGTTAACTCATAGTATTAGTAATCATTCAGAGGATTTACTTGAAGTAGGCTAATCCACTCCATCCAGCAAAGCACCACACAGAAAATCCCAGATCCAGGTTGAAGGCAACAAAGTTCTCTATTAAATTTTTTCTTTGTGACTGCAGTGTTTGTCTCCTCTGTGTCTGGCTTCGCTGTACTACTGTCCACAAGCGTCTCTGAAGCGGTCCCTGACTCAGTCTCAGGCATGTCGCTTGCAGACACAACACTGTCTGGTTTTGATGACGAAAATCCCGAACCACCATCATGATCACAGAAACTTGACACAGGCTCCGATTCCCGCTCGCATGACGAAACAGAACTAACCCGGTCGGACTGACAGTCTGATTGCGATCGCGTATCTACATCTCCACTGTCGGCACTGGCACTCGTTGAAGGATAACTAGGCGGCTGCTCAGTGACGGTCGAACACTCGCTTTGTACATCCAAAGAATCATCTGCCTCTCCTCCTCTCTTCGATTTCTTCGCCCCTCGGGTAAAAGAAAAATCCAACAACGTGCCTCGTTTCGCCATGATGGAACCTCAGGCAGAAACGCAGGGCTGCCGTACCGCGAGCTGTGATTGGCTGAAAGCAAACTTTCCAACCAATCGCAGTTGACTATACAGACATGCGTTTACATTCAGTTCCTACTGCTCATGCGCACAAGGCTGACCTTGACATAGCTGATAGCTCGATGACAGGTTCACTCGGTAGATTACTAGATTCTAGGCCAAGCGGACGCGAGATTAAAAAGGCAAGGGAGTGAAAAAAAATTAGCGCAGTCACGACTGGCGAGCGCGGCATTTCTTGTTTGTGTGCGGAGCAGCGGCCGCGCTGGGCTTACGGTTTTGCGTCTTTCGATTTTTTTAAGCGGTATTCCGCTAATTCCGCGCTCTAGAATCACCTCTGCTTCCGCGAGAACGAGAACAGAGAACGAGATACCTAACGCTCGCGTTAGTATAACTTGGTCTAGGCCAGCCGAGACTAGTTCAGCAACAGCTAAAACCGGTGCTTTATATTTTTTGTACCCCAGATTTTTTTTTCGCGGACGCAATTTCGTTTTCGCGGAAAGCAAATTTTACTGCCGCAGAAATCAGCGTTTTCGCTGACAATTCCCATGGCTGGTTAATATACAACAGCCAACATCAAGTGTTGCTGGCTCACTCAGAGACTTACTCCAGCCGGACTCCATCACTCGGCAATAAGACCTTCTGAGTGAATTTTGTGTGTGCAGCATCATCCTTGTAAAGCCTGGTTAATCAATCTTGTTGCCTTTTTTTTAAATTTAAAAAAGGGGGTTTGGGGAGTTTGGGCTTTGGCACTTCCAAGAGGTATGACAATGTACAGTCGATCATGGTTATATTCACATCCAATGAGTATTGCATTCTGATCATCTTTTATCTACTTTTTGCTGCACATTCATCAGGTAGTGGCACTGTGCATCTGACATCATTGTTATCGCGGCTATCACAGAATGGTTAATTCTGATCATGCTTATTTGACATCTACATTGTGAAAGGTCTCTATACCTTGTACATTTTTATCACATCCACTGAAGAATGGCACTTGTAATAATCTTATCTTGCACTGGACATATCTGTCATGGAATGGATCTGTGTCCCTACAGCGTTCGTGCTATCTAAACTATTGGAGAATGGTTGTGATAACTTGGCATTTTGTGGACACATCCATCGGGGAATAGCTCTGTGGTCCTTATTTTGAAATCTTTTTTCCCTGTCCTCCAGCAACACAGGATTAAAAAGGCTTTTCTTTTCTAAGCCTTTTTCTCCTTTGACATTTGGCTGTGTTGTGCACTGAGCAAATGGCAGACGCTTGCTACAAACTCTGAATCTTTTCATCAGACGCACCAACCTACAGCAACGCTCTGAAAATGATAGCTTTTATGCTTGATTGCACAGTTCTCACAAGGAGATCCTTATCCTGATCAAAATGTCACAGTCTCCCGACTCGCCCGTAGCTAGAAAAGGCCTTTTTAAAAAAAAAAAAATGTTTTCCCAAATTTCCAGTTTTCCCTGACCCAGCAGCACCTCCAAATAGATCAAAAGCATTCATCATACCAACTGAAGTGTAATGATGAACATATATTTAGTTTACACTAAGCAAATATGGTATAAATGAACTAAAACCAAATATAATGACAAAAAAAGCTGATTTCCCTTAAAAATACAGCTTTATGGCTTTACCTTTCCTGCCATTCTTAATCAATTAAAGGTCCACTTTAGAGATTTTCGATAACTTGTTAAAAACAGGTCTACATGTCATATAACTACAGTATGGTATTCATTTTTCAAAAAAAATCTCCGGAAGAATTTAATAGATAAAAAACGACTTTTGCACACCTGTTCAAACCCCGCGCGGTAGACCGAAAACCGTGACGTCATTTGATGGACTGGCCTTCAGCCGCGACCTACACAACAAGCCAACGCCAAGTGAAATCAACACGAGTTGCGATCCCCCACAGCCTAAAAAGTCACGAGGGGGTGGCAGATATTGTGCTGTAGGCGAGTGCAGCAGCTCAGCAGGAGACGGATATTCTTTGCACACATTTCCATCTGATCCAGATACTCGAAAGAAGTGGATTCGGTTCGTGCAACCATGCCGGGCAGCGAAAGTTCTATTTACCACGTCAGTTCCAGCTGGACCGCGGAAACGAGCTATTCCGACAATTGCCGAGCCCGTTCGAGTGGATCAAAAACTTCGTCTGCATTGTGCGCGTATACTTTGAAGGCGGAGTGGTAAGCTCGTACAGATGAGTACGATAGTCGCACGTTTATTCTGTTCATATCTGTGGACAGATCACACTTGTTAAATTGAACGAACACGTTAAGGCTTGAGGAAGGAGAATCTCCGCTCGCCGTCCACGCGTGATCGCATCAAGAAGTCAGTCGGTAGCCTCCCTCGAGACTTCGGTAAAGTCCGTACGCCTTCGGAATGCTGTGTTCGGGCGTCCAGCTGGAACTGAACTGACGTGGTAAAAAGAACTTAGCGTTCAAACTGATAAGATACAGGCCTTGCAGAAACTTTCCCAGAGTCACATTGGCTGTCGCAATCATAGTGACTGCTTTTACATGATAAATTAAATACCGAGCGAGATGTGCAAGAACCATCAGAATCGCTTTCTGTCGCCGTCGCTGACCATCATGTGACGTCACATCCAAGAGCAGTTAAGCCATGCCAAGATTTCGTTGATTACCTCCCGTTTTCTTGATTACAGGTGAAAATGCCCACTTTCGCGGATCGATTTCGTGTGATCGGGAGCGAATCGGATGTTTATTTTAGCAATTTATCAAACATTTCATATTTCTGCATAAGCTGACCAATTATCGAAAACCTCTAAAGTAGACCTTTAAAGGCAGTCACACTTTTCTTACTTACCTTACTGTTGGTTCCATCATCAGTGGGTTCATAGAGGTCAGACACAGTAACAAACCTGAAAGTTGTACACAAATTCTTAATTTTGATTTATTGTGTAATAATTCATATGTCAAAACACACACACACACACACACACATGCACACTCGCTTACACACAAATATAAAGCAATGCGCACACACTGCATATATCCAACAATATTGATAAATATTTCCTGAAAATTAAGGGGTCAGACTTTGTGCGAAAAACTTGTTTCCAAATTTTCAGGGGGGTCACAAATATATCTAGGGGTCATACTTAACCTGCAGGCTGCGGCTGGCCACGATCGTGGCTTTCACTGTAGACTGCAGGAGGCCACGATTGTGGCAGTTTACATAAGGTGTTAACCCATTAAGCCAGCGCCGTTAAACATCCGGGCAGCAGCCACATTTGCATTACAACCCATCCTTTGTTAGCTTGTACTAGCATGTTGATCGATCTGTGTCCGATTTGACTAAAAAAAAAATGAGTTCAACAGAAAGTGACCGAGACATGGAGGGCGGCATGTGAGCGTGACAATTGACGAGTCATTTGTTGCAAGCGACAGCGACGAAAGTGAAGCCGGTAAGTGGACAGAACTTGAATAGTTTGAAACTTTGATATTGGATCTTGTCACCCATTGTTGCTGGATAGTTAGAAGTTTGTGGTACACCAATAGAGTGGAGGGGGGAGGTGAGGGTGGTGGTTGGAGTCAAATTGCGTTGATGCTCTATTTCTAGCCAAATCAAACCAGCGAATCTGAATTTTTTTTTAATGTGAAACTGAATGCTCTAAACGTTGCTAAAAGGAGGGTAAAGTATAATATTTCGTTTGAGACCATACATCTGTCTTGTCTTTAAGTCATTTATGTTCAAAACAAACACAATATGTAAGGGTGTGGCAAAGTGGGCATGGCTCCTATCAAGAAATGGTTTAGTTATAATCATAGTTATATTTTGGTAATTTTATGATGCAATCTATTTCTTATTATAGAAAGCACACATGAATCTGCTGAATTCTTGATATGTTCAGTTTCAGTCTTCACTGTAATTAGTAAAAAAAAAAAAAATTTTAAATCATAAGCAAATTATATGTGCATAGAGTGTGAGCGTCTTGATAGACTTCTAAACTGTTTTACTTTCAATTACAGGTGTAGTGTGACAATACAAACTTTATTTTTAACTTTTTTGCTTTGTGTTCTTGTTTGGATGTGAAGATGTAGTGGTACATACATATGTTTTTGATTGTGCAAAAAAATCTATCCAAATCTAAATGCCTAAATACTTTTTTATTATCAAAATTAAAACAAAAGAAGCCCAGATTCAAAATCTTCATTCAATTTCCTTCAAAAATTATATAGATTTCATTTTTATATCTTTTGTAGTTTCTGAGCTAGAATTTTTTGTTAATTATTACCCCCAAATCATTAGATTTCCCTGGCACTGGGAAAGCCTTTGTTTGTACTATTTTTAGGCAGTGAACGGGTTAAAGAAGGGAGGCAAGGACAAAAAATGGTTTAAACAGTTGTAGGGACCTGAAAGGACAGTTTCTTCCCTTTCACAGGTCGCTGACTGACCGGCACGCGTCCGTTCAGACGATAAACTTCAGCAAGGGTCAGAAGAGTCATTTTCGATTCAAGATGGCGAGTCGTGCAGGCAGTTCATTCAGGCGCGTGCCATTTTCAAACGATCTAATGCTCTTGAAGTGCTTCAGGAAGTTATCCGAGACCGTGAAAGCGATGACAAAGACTTCAGAGAAGTGGAACGAAGCGATTCGGAGGAGGAATAAAGCGATCACAATCAACACCACCCTTTGCTGTCGGTGATTGGTGTTGATGACGAAGCAGATCCCCGACTTCGAACCGAGCGATACCGGCGCAAGTGGGGCCGAATCGGAGAGTGACGAGCCAATTCCGTCTACGTCGACTGCTCGTGAGAGGTTGGGAGGAGAGCCAAGGAAGGGGAGGGGGTTCAGGACAATGGCGAGGGTCCAGTGTGAGGGGGCATGGCAGAGGAAGAGGGCGTGGCACTCGTCAGTCTGAACTTGTTTCAGAATGGACAGATGCCACTGCTGATCGCCCAAATCCCGACATATCTTTCATGGGTCTTCTTCTTCTTCTTCCAGGAAAGCGACCGCAATCAACCAGTTGATTATTCTGTCACTTAGTTGGGTATCCGGGTATCAAGTTGAACATTGACAATTTCAAGCCTGTGGATTTCATTGAGTTGTTTTTGTGGTGTGTGTGCGTGTACGATAAGATAATGTTGCTTATAGCCCAGCCGACCGCGTGTGTGTGTGTGGTGTTTATGCATGGTGTGTGTGTGTGTGTGTGTGTGTGTACATGTGTGTGTGTGCGTGTGTGTGTGTGTGTGTGTGTGTGTGTGTGCGTGCGTGTGGTGTTTATGCATGGTGTGTGTGTGTGTGTGTGTGTGTGTGTGTGTGTGTGTGTGTGTGTGTGTGTGTGCGTGCGTGTGGTGTTTATGCATGGTGTGTGTGTTGTGGTGTTTATGCATGGTGTGTGTGTGTGTATGGTGTTTATGCATGGTGTGTGTGTGTGTGTGTGTGTGTGTGTGGTGTTTATGCATGGTGTGTGTGTGTGTGTGTGTGCGTGCGCGCGCGAGAGAGAGAGAGAGCAGTGCTTGTGCATGGTGTGGGTATACATTGTGTGTGTGTGTGTGTGTGGTGTTTATGCATGGTGTGTGTGTGTGTGTGTGCGCGGAGAGAGAGAGAGAGAGAGAGAGCAGTGCTTGTGCATGGTGTGGGTATACATTGTGTGTGTGTGTGTGTGTGTGTGTGTGTGTGTGTGTGTGTGTGTGTGTGTGTGTGTGTGTGTTTTGTGTGTGTGTGTGTGTGTGTGTAGTGTTTAAAGTTGAACATTAACAATTTCAAGCCTGTGGATTTCATCGAGTTGTTTTTGTGTGGTGTGTGTGCGTGTGTGTGTGTGTGGTGTTTATGCATGGTGTGTGTGTGTGTGTGTGGCGAGAGAGAGAGAGAGAGAGAGAGAGAGAGAGAGAGAGAGAGAGAGAGAGAGAGAGAGAGAGAGAGAGAGCAGTGCTTGTGCATGGTGTGGGTATACATTGTGTGTGTGCAGTGTTTGTGCATGATATGTTTGTGAGTGTGTGTAGTTTTTGTGCATGGTGTGTGTGTGTGTTGCTTTTGAATATGGTGCTTGTGCACAGTGTGTGTGTGTGTGTGTGTGTGTGTGTGTGTGTGTGTGTGTGTGTGTGTGTGTGTGTGTACCCAGACCTGTGCACCCCCAGCAAGACATCCCAGTATCCAAGCAAATGATTTTCAGTATTTTGGGTGAGCTTTCAGTATTCTGAATGTTTCCAAGACACATATAAAACAAAGTGAAAAAGAAACACATGGGAATTGCCACGGTCACTCCTTTGTCATAAATCGTCCCAGTACAAGGTGATCACGATGCAGAATCTTCCGATACATCCGAAAATAATCAACAGAAGTTAACAGTTTGTACGGCCGCACTTAGAATATGGAAATATCATATGGTATCCCTTACTCAAAAGGCAGTCAAAGGCAGTAGAGAAGGTACAAAGAAGGGCTACAAAGCTACTACGGGAATGCAAAAATATGGATTATGAACAACGGCTAAGATACTTAAACTTACACTCCTTAAAAGGTAGACGTATCCGCGGTGATCTGATCGAAGTATATAAAAATATTTAATGATATGGTGGATGTACAAATAGAGGATTTCTTCCAATTATATACTGATAGTGTTACAAGGAAGCCAGATGGGAAAATCTTCATTGAACACTGTCAGACTAATAAACGTAAAATGGTTTTTGGAAAGAGAACAACACATCTTTGGAATGATCTACCAACTAACATCAAGTTTGCACAATCTACTAACTCATTTAAAAATCTCCTTGATGCGGATCATAAATTCACTAAATTGTTATTTGAATTTGATTAACAAACCAATATGCGCATATGCAACAAACCAATTCAGAATACTAAACAATACATGGATGGGGATTCAAGAAAGGCCACGAGGCCTAGGCTACGTATATCAGCCTGTCCCCTTACTACTACTACTACTTTAAAAAAATGTGTTTTGGTACAAGTCTATTATGTTCACAGCAAGTCACTTATTTGCATACGCTGGCTTGAACAGCTGAACTCTTCCCCCCCCCCCCCCCCCTCCCGAACCACAGACTGCCGGTGAACTGTCATCTCTACGCCGTTTGCCGCAGCAACAATCTCCACCAACACTTGTGGACGCTTCGTCATCCGCCATGTTTGAACGCACGCGGTACGAGATACGGAGCTAGGCCGCAGTTGCGCATTTCATGACAAAGTCGAGTGACATTGCCAATGTAAATGTACACAAGATAACTTCGTTTGCCCTCAATGTATAGTCTGCTCATATGATATTATTATCATCTGACGGCAGGCGAGACCAACGACTTCGCAAAAAACTTTCGTTCACCTGACAACGGAATTGCATTCTCCGCGCCTGATTATGTCCCTTAGTTTCACCGCTAAGGTGACTGTGCAAACTGTCAATTTTTGCGGCGGAGATCGCAGCAGCCGATATCGTATTTCGGTGACGAGTAAATCCGTATTTTGAGCGCACTATCAGTATTTCCGTATCCCCAGCTTAAATCCGTACTAAATACGGAGAAATACGGGGGGTGCACAGGTCTGGTGTACCCAACTGTGTGTCAGTCAACTATAACTGGCATTTACTGGCAGTAGTGTGGGATCCTGATCCTTCTGTCCATAGGTTCTGTGGTGTGGTGTATTCTCTGCAACACCTGTGTATTTTTCAGTTGTTAGTGTGCTTTCATCATCTGTGGTGTGGCCTTCTGTAGCTCAGTCCTATCTTTAGTTGTCTTTTTGTTTTTTGGTGTGGTTGGTTTTGCAATGTTTCATGTATTACCTTCTGTGGTGATGGCTTTTTATCAATCGCACTTCGTTCACGTGAAAGAAAACAGACAGAATGATTGAAAGTTACACTTGAGTGTTATTTCATCTCTGCTAAACAAGACCAGTTCCCAAGAGGCTTGCAAGATGTGCAGACTGATGCTGTGGATAATGTGTAATTCCCATCTTCTTTCCCGCTTTACCTGGACTGGAGTGCCTCCTGTGATATGGGTTGCTAAACATTTTATGCATTGTCAAGCTTTATTGTGAATACAGATGTTTTTCCTGAAGTTCAAAGGAAACTAACACCAGTTTTTGTGGTATTTCATTGTGATTTTAGTGCTATAGTTTTGTTTACGTTCTGAAACAAAACATCATTATATATATATTTTTGGTCTACTCATTGCAAACAAAATCAAACTATCGTGATATCTGGCTGTAGCCAAGGATATAACAAGAAAATTTCCCAAGTATCTAAGATATATGTCAAGAATTGAAAGAGCAGTGAGCATATTAGTGAACCTACTTAAGAAAACAAAATTGTGTCCCTTGATACCTGGATTGTACTGTACCCCAGAAATACATAGATTTATTGTATAAAACAACAATTGTGGGTTGTAAATTCACTACCAAATATTTACACAGGTGTTTAGTAAGCACTAAAACAACTTTTTGCTGGGTTTGTATGTTTTTTGTTTTGCTGCTGTGGGGTTTTGTATGCCTGCAAAGTATATTAAAAAAAACCCCGTTGAATTATAAGATTATTTATTATACTCATAATAAACAAAATCAAATATCATTTGCAGATATTATAGCTCTGGTTATAAGAAGAAAACATGCCAAAAATCTAAGAGATACCTCCACAAATAAATGAGTACTGATCAAATTAGTGAACCTACTGCAAAAAGTCAAATTTTGCTCTGACACACAGAAGTACAAAACTGATACAACCACGCCCCCCTCTCCCCACCACGCTCCCTTGCTGGAATTCAACCCTCTCTTTCACCCTCATCTTCCCCTACCTTTCCGTCTGCCCCGTGTCACGCCGCGAGCAGGCCACGCTCCCCTCTCGCGCTGACTTTCACATCACTGGCCGCTGGCACACAGTGCAGACTACACACTAGGCTAGCTCGTTCGACGCAGTCAGCTGAACACACACTGAGGTCACACAGCCCTACTCAATAACTGACGAATATGGTCGGCAATTCCACCACTATCATCATCTCACCTTCATGCTCAAGTAAGTCGTTGAATAAAAGATTATTGTCTTTGTCAAAAATCATCAGCAGAGCCTGCTCAGCTGTGTAAACAGAGCTTAATCTAGGATTTTTCAAAAAGGGGGGCAGTCCCCCCCTCATATCAAAAAAAAGGGGGCACTCCCCCTACCCCCCACTTCTTCAGCCAATCGTCTTGAAACCGGTGTTCCCTTGCACTGGCACTCTTCTTGGGCTGCTTCTCCGAGCTTTTGGATGTAGTCGCGGTTTCTTCATGATCTTCTCCACCCTCGCATGGCACAGAATCTTTTTTGTCAATTTTCTTCCACGAAAGTCGAAGTCAAATAGAGTGGGTGCACGCTTCATTTTGGAAAATATCCAATATGGTGTCTTAAACTCTCGCAACTTCTCGTCGGTGATCGAGAAGGAGGAGATGAACGCCGCCGATTGGTTGATTTACACTAACAGCCAATGAAATATCAAGAAATCGATCGCTCCTGCTCAGTTCTAGTTTCAGTTTTTCAAGCTGACGACAAACGAGCACCCGCAATGATCAGTGAACAGGGCGGGCAGTCCTGCAACTGTGCGGGAGTCTGCCTGCGTTAAGACTCCATAATTGCGGGATGGAACAGATTTTCGGGGGATTGTACAAATCCCGCGCTCTAGAGTAAGCTCTGTGTAAATACGTTGATTTGGTTGCTGGGCTTGTCGAAGGTTGCGCCGCCATCTTTGCAAGCGAGACGAAGTGCTGGCTGGTCATCCAGTCAGTGATGAGAATAAATGGGCTTTCCCCTCACGTGTGGTCATTTACATATTATTTTAAGACTACAGACATATAAGGCTTTCTACGCACACTCTATTTGAGTCCGTTGATAGAAATAGTAACGAATGAAAATTCAAGAAAAACGCATGACGTCAGTGGACGGCCCATAGGCACTGGGAAAGCATTTTTACTTCGGCGTCAACTGACGGCTTAAAGGCACTCTTCGGGTTAAATCGCCGAATTTTGATGATGAAATTACCTCGAATGGTCCTCGATATGCGGCACACAGCCTTCCAGAAACCACCTCGAATGCCATTCGTGCAAGGGCAGTCAACGGGTTAAAAAACAAAACCCTTTGTTGCAGGAAAAAAACAAATCTTTTCTCTTGTTCAAGTCTGTAAACTGAAACGTCTCTTACAACACTGAGACTGTGCAATGATGACCCTCCAATATTTCTTTTTTTTACTACATTGTTTGGTGGTGGGTTTTTTTTAACACAAGATCTGTTGGAAGTAATGGGGCAGAAGCCTTTAACACTCAACACACACTTTGACAGACACTGAACACCCAGACATACAATATGGTACTCAAATCCCTCAGTCATTTATACAGGCAGATTTCTACACCGTCTTCCACTCAGGGACACACCAACAAAGAACTGAAATGGGAATCAATTGGAAAATCAAATCATTTTTCACTGTGCTACCAGAAATGATTCAAGTACATTTGCTTAATCTGAGCCACAAACCTTGTGTATAGTGTATGTGCGGTGTGTGTATGTGTATAAAAATAAAAATAAAAATATTCAAGATCAGATTCTTCAAGTTCGATTGCCTCTTGAAATGAGCATCATGTATGGGGAAACAGCAACCTCTGACTTGTCTCAAAACACTATCAGAGACAAAACTACCTGTTTAAAGATTTGTGTATATTTAACCCTCTTGTACTCGAAACAGGAGCAGCTGGGAGTTACAGCAGGTGCCTGTAGTTTCTGTTCCGGGAGCTACCAGGAGTTCTCGGTAGGAATTTTCCATCATGCACTGATCACGTTTCACACACGCACAGTCGCAGACAGTAACTAAGAAGACTCAGGCATGGCCCAATCACGTGTTGGCACTATTTTGGGGCACTGGAACCGTGGGTGTTCACTCAGAAAAGGAACAGAACACAGTGAGTAAATTTGTGAATGAAACGGACCGACTTTCACAATGGCTGCTTTCGCGTCTGCTACGAACAATGAAGAAATGGTCGACTACTCGCAAGAGGAGTTGGATCAAATTATTGCCGAAGTGGAGAAGTTTGAAAGAGAGATGGAAAATGAAATTGATATAGAGTAGGCAGTGGTGTTGAAGAAGACGGTGAGGAGGAAAGTCACCCGGAGTGCAATGTTCCACTCGCCACGCTGCAAACAACATGGCGTCCCACAACATGTGGCACGGCAGAAGTGAGTCAGTTTCAGGAACCCACTGGGCCCGCTCACTCATTACCCGACACAGCTACACCACTTGACTTGTTCTTTTTGTTTGTACCTCTTTGTTTTTTTAAGACTGCTGCCGATGAAACAAACAGGTATGCAAGACAAAAACAAGCTGCAAAGAGCGCACCTGACCCTCTTTGGTGTGATACCACACCTGAAGAAATGCGAGCCTATCTCGCTGTGTTGATTATATTGGAGGTAAAGGGTCTGCCATGTCTGCGGTGTAATTCCACCTTCGGGATTCATCCAACACACCTGGGCGTTATCACCCTGATTATGACCCCCTGTACAAGGTGAGACCATTTATCGAGCTTATTCTCCCTTTGTTCAAAGCCAATTATTGTCCCGGCCGTAAAACGAGCATTTATGAAGTGATGATAGGCTTCAAAGGTCACATTTTTTTCGAATATGCCAGCCAAACCAACAAAATGGGACATCAAGGTGTGGGAAATGTGTGACGCTACTACCGGCTATTGTGTTGCATTTGACATTTACACTGGTCGTGCTAGCCGTGAAAACACAAATATCAGTCTGGGGCATGAAGTAGTAGACAAACTAGTGTCACCATACAACAACCAGAACAGGCACTTGTATTTTGACCGCTTTTTCACAAGCATCCCTTTAATGACCCACCTGGCCGCGAATGGGACATATGCCTGTGCGACAGTCAACCGTAACCGCAGGGGACGGCCAAAGAAAGCCAAAATGGCCAAACTGAAGGGAGACCTGATACAAATGCAAAAAGACTCACTGATGGCTACAGCCTACATAGACAACCGTCAGATTTATCTCCTGAGCAGCAATCAGCCTCCAGGTATGACAACAACGGACGAAAAGGTGATACTGACTGTCATTGTTGAGTACAAGAAGTACATGGGTGGTACTGACAAGTCAGATCAGTACCGTGCCTACTATCCTGTTGGTCATCAAAACAAAAAATGGTGGCGGTACATCTTCCACTCTTTGACCAATCTGTGTACTGTTCAAGCCTTTCTTACCTGGGAAAAGTCGCCACACGCTCAGCCCCCAATCACCTTTGGTTTCGTGTTGACATCGCTGAACGACTTTGTGCTGGATTTACTTCCAGAAAACGCAAAGCTGGGCAAAGCAAGGCAGTACCAGAACCCCAGGCCTAAGGTGTATCATCAATGTGTCAAAACTGGCCGTTTGACACCAAACGGATATCAAGTGGAAATGTCGTATACATGTTCTTTCTGTCAAGTGTCCCTTTGCTGGCCTAAGAGTGGTTGTTTTCGTGACTATCACAACCAAAACATAGCCCAACAGTAATGCCGCTGTGATGTTTATTTCTGTTTTGCATACCTGTGTTTTTTGGTGACAGCTGTGACTGTGACATTTAGTAGTGAGCAGTGAGTGTGTACAGTGACACTGTGCTGTGCAAACTGAAGACTGTGGACGTATGTAATCAGCTGTAGTTTGTAGCACTGCAAAGGCTGATGGAAACACAACATATAGAATATTGGGAAATGACTGAGTTCAGTATTGTAAGTGACAAGTTTTGTATGACATTGGTGGGACAACCAGTGGGCCCTGTACTGCCAGGCAGCGGATGGATCACGTCAGGTAGGCCTCGGACTTCATCTTACACTAACAACTTGCATCAGCATGATGATTGCGCATCCTTGCATGCTGTAAAATTGACTGTCATCATAAAATGCCACGTGTCTGGTGACGGTGACATGACCCATACCTCTAAGACAAAATATAGCACACATTACAGTGCATGATCTTATGACACTGCCTGCCAGTTTTCTTTCTCTTAGAGGTTCACATACATTCCCCGTAAGTTAATAATCACACATACCCATTTTTAGGCTGAAACCTGTAAAAAGAATCTGCAATCTAGGGGAAGTTTGCAGTCAGAAAAACAGTATAAAAGTCGTGCAAATGACTTCAGTCATTTCCCCTGGATTGAAATTCATTTATGCAAAAGAAAAAAATCATAATGAATAATTTCTTTTTCAAACAAACAAAAAAGGAATAAATTTACACATCCCCCTGAATCATAGCTTCCACAAGTCACCATTTGTCAGTAAGGAGCAGGAATTTAAACTTTGGCACTGGACCAACAAACAGGAGAACAGTAGAACTTCAGCTATCTTTTTTTCCCTCATACAAATCATGTAAATTGTGTTCACCTTCCTCACAATACATGGCAAGACAGAAAAGATGTTGCACAGTGGACAAAAAAAGAGATGACAATCTACTCACTTTTCTGCATAAGGGCCCAACAGGTCCAGACCAGGCTGCAGTTCAGCCTCAGGGTTGGAAGTCTCCACTGTGGTGCTGACAATGGCGAGGTAGTAGCCTTTGGCACATACTTGATGATCATATGACACCACACACACGTAGACGTCTGAAAAATAAAATCCTCTGATTAATGTTGGAGAACCCCAGAAGAATCAGAGACAGACACACAGATGAGGGAGGGGAAAAGAAAGATACAGCTACAAAATACTATGTATGAAACAGCACTGACTGTGTGCCAGTGAAGAAAGATCTGTGTGTGTCATGGGTAAAACCAGGATAAATGAATAGCAGGAAGGCTGAGGGTCCAGGGAGCTACCTTAGACCCCCTTGTGGGTAAGGGAAGGGGCACAGCTGAAGGATTTCTACGCCTTTGATAAGTAAAATCTGGGCATTTGGAGACACCTTGCTTCCTTTTTACTGTGTAATCCACAAGGGCAACATTAAAACTTACATTAATGTCACTGACCTGTATGGAGTGGAGTTCACTTAATTCAAGAAACCGAAGGCAGCAATAATTAATGTTGACTATAATTTGTATTTATCACTTCTGAAACTTATGAAGACAGCTTGCAATTTAGCTAAACAAATTGTGGTGACCAGAATTTGTGCATTTGGTGTTTAACTGCCTTGCATGGAAAACTATATTCTTTTTTCACTTCAGCCTAAAATGTGTATGGTCTTGTTTACTCCAACAGGAAGTACAGCCTGCAACCCTGTATCTCCGGGGAAGGGGTGGAGTGGTAGTGGTATATGGAGGTTATTGGTGCAACAGGTATGTGACTTGGCTCATAGATTTAAACTGTAAAGATATAAACTGATACTTGATTTAAACCATGAACCCCCCCACATGTGTAGTTTTTGAAGAGTCTGGATAAATTTCAATAAAATTTATTAGGAAAATGAATCTTATTAAATTGTAGTGGAAGCAATTATAAACCTTATATACAAGTTGTAGTAATGATGCACTGGGGCGACATGTTTAAGGATATAATAATCTATTGATTATCATAAATCTGGCGTGAAAAATGAGAATTGTAAGATCAGTGCTTTGCCGAAATAAATCAAATTGACACCTGTCATATAAACAGAATGTAAAAAAATATATAAAAAATAAGATTGAACAATATTAGTTTATATTGCCTACTGAATTAACTAACTTGGGCTCTGTCGCACAATAAAGAACCAGGAATCACAGATGTTAAAATGGCCTTTCAGCTCGCATTAACTGACAAGATAGAAGTGCAATGAATGTACTACTGCTCGTCTTTGTAATTAGTCAGGACAACATTTTAAAACTTTTCTTTTTTTTTTTTTTTTTCAACATACAGCTACAGACATGTCTACCCATTCAACCTTGACAAATTTTGTTCCCACGAGTGGCAAAGATACGACAAATTTTAACGATAAAAACAAAGAAATTCGGGAAAAAAAATTATAGAGCTGAGGTTCTTGACTAGTAATTACACTTGCGGATTCTAATCACAGGATGGAAATCTAACCGAAGAGTGACACCTGCTAATTTCCGCAAGCAAAATGATGTCAGGCTGTGTTGAATTTCTGACAACATGCCCAGAAAAATTAAAAAAAACATCAGCAAGAGAGCATGAGTCTGCGCCCTAAAGTAATTTGTGTCAGAAAGAATCTATTCCACTGCCGTTGATGGGGGCCGGATAGCTCAGTTGGTAGAGCGCCGGACTCGTGATCCTGGGGTTGCGGGTTCGAATTTCGGTATAGGGGGATTTTTCCCTCGGAGTTAACATTGGTTCTGACTCCATTCCCCATATAGTCCTTTGAATGAGACTATAAACCGAGGTTCCGTGTGTGAACGCACGCATAATATCTTGCACACACGTAAAATCCCATCACCAACTTTCGGAAGAGAAGGCCAGTTTGGCCGTTGGTATGGATGACACGTGACACATAGCATGCAGCTTCCCCGAAGATGGAGTATGGCTGCCTTAATGGCGGGATAAAAAAGGGTCATACACACAAAACTCCACTGCTGGCTATACAGGGAGTGTCCACAGGAGTATCAGCCTGCGTACGCAGAAAGAAAGAAAGAAAACTGCCGTTGATGTAAGATTAGGCTGTTACTGCCCAGGAGAAGCCTCTGCTGTGTGGTAGAATGTGAAAACGAAACTTGTTGTGAACCCTGGCATCGATCGCAGCCGCACCTTCACTAAGCTCAATAACCATATTGTGACCAGTGGCTGAAGAAGCATTTGCACATTCTCTCAGCAAAATGACAAAGGAATGATCGGTTTGAAAAAGAAAAACCTGGATCGGACAAGTGATCAGGACGCAGTTTACCAAAACATTCAGAAAAAAATCGTCCCCGACGTTTTGTGATTTCAGGATCTCCGAAGAAGAGCGAGGTCAAGTTCTGGTTTCCAGACAAATTGTTTCATCCATGGGTGTGGGTGTGTGTGTGTGTGTGTGTGTGTGTGTGAAGTCACTTGCAAAGGCATTTGGAATCTTCTTCCTAATGGAATGTACCAAATCTATAACTAAATGCATGGAAACATGATCATGGTGTGAAGCAACTGTTTTGTGAACACAACTACATGAGAATAATACAAAGACTCAAACATATATGACATTTAATTCAATAAAATATTCTCCCTTTTTTGTGACCAACACTGACCATCTGTTCGGTCCAGCTGTCTCTGGGGTAAAATGATTTGGACAGACTTTGCGTCCTTCGTATTTGGTACTGGATGGTCCAAGATGCAAATGGCACGTGCCACCTGCAACATAGCAACCCTGTTCAAGTATGCTATTGTCAAGGAGAGCGTCATTAACATACCTGGCAATGAAATCAATGAACACATTGGAATAGTCCTATTAAAGATAAATAAACTTAAGTATGTTCTTATACATGTAAAAAAGAAGAAGAAAGGAACCCTCCAAGGCTCTGCAAATTTTACTAATTCAATTCAACCAACCTACCAATTCAAACTATCGATCGCATATTAACAGATAAGACTGACACTTACTACTGGTAATATTACCTGCCCCCGATCACAACATTAAAACCTAAATTTCAACCAATTTACTCATTCAAACTATTGATTGCATATTAACAGATAAGAAGACTGACAATCACTACTGGTAATATTACCTGCCCCCGACCACAATATATAAACAAATTTTGAATAAATATTAGCAAACTGCACCAAAAAAACAGATGTGGACAAACGAATCACACGACAAAACATGACGCATTTCTACCTCTTAGACCTGTCAGAGCCACAATATTGTGTACGCCATCCACTGCCACCTGTGTTGTAAGATCTATGTAGGCGAGACATCTCGCACAGTTGAGACACGCATCACTGAACACCTGGCTGACATTCACCACCATCGTCCCAAACCAATTGTTCTACATTTCAATTACGCCCAACACAACATCAACCATGTCAAAGTCCTGGCACTTTGGCAATCACAGAGCGACAACTTGGAGCGCCTTATGCAGGAATCTCATCTTATTGCCAAACACGCCACCCTCCATCCTCATGGCATCAACACCCAAAAGTAGTATGTACCATTCCACCTCTGCAGCACCAACCTGCACTATCCTCCACCTACACGCACACATACTACCATACCTCCCACTGTTTACCTCAGACATAAGTTACAGCTATCTTCCTTTTCCCTTTCCATACCCGCTCAGTCTCCCCACTTGCTACATCAATCTACTCACTCCACCCCCCCCCCCTCCTCCCCCAGTAATGATAGGTTTAGTGGTGTTGGTGGGGTGGGGGTGGCTGGGGGTGGTCAATGAGTAGGAGGCTGACATTACAATGGAGAACACACACACACACACACTCTTTCTTTCTCATTCTCCCTCTCTTTTCCTTTTTGTACTCCCAGTTCTTATAGAACAGGGAGTACTTTAGAATGGGAACGAAGATATGCTGTCTGTGTGTCCGTGTGTCCATGTGTGTGTGTGTGTGTGTGTGTGTTCCTGGTCAAAATGTGTTCCATTCGCTCCAGACAAAACTACTGGACCGATCTTTCTGAAAATTTGTAGGTATGTTCATTATGGGCCACGGATGATGCCTGGTCTTTTAGTTTACCGCTATAGCCGTTACTAGCGGCTGTAACGCTTTTTCTTCTTTATGGAATATCTCAGAAAGTACTTGACCGATCTTTGTAAAAATGAGCAGGTACATTCATTATGGGTCACTGATGATACCTGATGTTTCAGTTTACCCTGTTATAGCCGTTACTAACGGCTGTAATGGTTTTTCTTCTTTATGGAATATCTCAGAAAGTACTTGGCCGATCTTTCTAAAAATTTGTAGGTATGTTCATTATGGGTCACGAATAATGCCTGATGTTTTAGTTAACCGTTATAGTCATTACTAACGGCTGTAACGGCCTGTAACGGTTTTTCTTCTTTATGGAATATCTCATAAAGTACTTGGCCGACCTTTATGAAAATCAGCAGGTATGTTCATTATGGGTCACAGATGATACCTGATATTTTAGTTTACCCCGTTATAGCTGTTACTAATGGCTGTAACAGCCTGTAACGGTTTTTTCTTCTTTATGGAATATCTCAGAAAGTACTTGGCCGATCTTTCTGAAAATTTCTAGGTATGTTCACTATGGGTCATGGATGATGCCCGATGTTTTGTTTGACCAGAATAGCCGTTACTATCGGTTATAACGGCCCAAAACGGTTTTTCTTCTTTATGGAATATCTAAGAAAGTACTTGGCCGATTTATAAGCGGTTTGGATGATCTTGTGACAAATCGGAGCCTCTTTCCATATGTATGTGATGTAACGCTAAAAATCGATTAAACAAGTTAAAAACCATTATTTTGCCGTTATTTCTTATGTATAGGTGGATTTTAATGAAATTTGGTATACTGAAAGGTTATCACACACAAATGGCACTTCTATACAGTGTTTCACAATTCGACTGTTAAAAACTGTTATTCTTGACATATTGCCCGATTTGGATGAAGTTTGGTATGTACATAGGCTTTAGCTCAGTGATGACTGAAATACCAGTTTCAAAAGTGTACATCGGTTATATAACCGTTAAAACCGTTATTTTGCCCGTTATTTTTTTTTTTACATATTGGTGGATTTTTAAGAAATTTAGTATACAGAAAGGTTGTCACACACAAATGGCACTTCCATATAGTGTTTCAAAATTTGACCGTTAAAAACCGTTATTCTTGACATATTGTCCGATCTGTATGAAATTTGGTAGGTACATAGGCTTTAGCCAAGTGAGGACTAAAATACCAGTTTCAAAAGTGCACATCGGTTAAATAACCGTAAAAACCGTTATTTTGCCGTTATTTATCTCAGAAAGTACTTGGGCGATTTATAAGCGATTTGGAAAACTGAGGAGTACGTTTATATGCTTTGCATCTTGTTTGTTTTTATAAATAGAAATGCCAGCTCTTTTATTGTTCATCATTCCCATCCCTTTCCAGCCGCTGCTATTTTTGCTAGTGTGTTGCACTTCTCATTACTACTCATTATTATCCTCATCCAACAATACTGTCTGCTGTTATTCATCGCGCATTTCAACTCCTTTCAACCTAATATTTTTATTACCAATATTACCTAATACCTTTATCATTTTCTTTTTTTAAACTTTATTTTTCTCCTTGCAAAGACAAAACATTTACATAAATTCATAGCATTTCAGTTCACATCCGTATATAATTCACACCATTTATGTTTCAACAGCCAAACGTTTACATTTCAACCAGGTACCGTAAACAGTTTCTGTACCATGTGTTAGCTTATTTGCAAGGCAGGGTTTTTCAAACATTAATTAAATACAAACAGACTACCAAAAACAAAGCAAAAACAGAAACAACAGAAAAGAGAGAGAGAGAGAGAGAGAGAGAGAGAGAGAGAGAGAGAGAGAGAGAGAGAGAGAGAGAGAGAGAGAGGAGGATAAGACACCGACAAAGCCACAAGGGGATCCATACGAACATGCATAATAAGTGATACAGACACAGACTAGTCTCTCTTTGTATAACTGCCATTTTTCATGCAGTTTTTGGATGGACTTTACGCTTTTCACGACTTGCTGTTCAAGATGATATCTTGTCTTCAAATAGTGTAGAAAAGTTTATTGCAATTGGAACTAGTTGCAAAGTGAGACGACTGCAGGCAGAAATCTGAACAAATCTTAAATAAATGTTAGCGAACCGCCCAGAGAACGTGGACAAACCAGTTACAAGACAAAACAACGCGTTTCGACCTCTTAGGTCTTCTTCAGGTGAGACATAAACGAATAAAACAACGAAAATTCACTTAGCTTTGATCGCTTCAGATCGCTTCAGAGTTCAACGCAAGGAAGAAGGCATTGAATGGCCTTCTTCCTTGCGCTGAACTCTGAAGCAATCAACCCTTTTCCTAATTTCATCCTCTTTTGAGGCGTCTACAGTCTGAAAAAAATGTGTGATGCTGGAAGAATTCGGCGCGTTAGAGGAATCGATGTGCTTGTGTGACTCAAGGTGACGCTTCACATCCACCATCCCGCCATGGGAAATTGTGAAGTCCGACTCGCAAGTGGTACACCGTGCACAATTTACACCTTTAGCCGAAGGTCGTATGCAGGGGAACTTTTCCAAGTATTCTTTTCGGAACTTTTGACCAAGTTGTTTCTTTTTCGCATCTTGTCCAAAACTTTCTACTCCACGTTTCGACATTTTCGTAGCTCAAACTTCAAAAGGACGCCAACTTCGCTGAATGGTAAAGATGGTGAAACAAACTGCGCATGACCTGAAATGCTTCTTGAAGATAACTGGTTATACGCACGGCGCCGTGCGTGTCTGTACATAAGCCGATTTTTTCGTCCATTTTTTTTTTTTTTTTGTTGAAAACTTTCAATGCGTAATTTTTTGGCTAAATGCGTAAGGGCGTAAGAATTATCACTTGGGCGTAATAAATTACGCGAAATTCGTAATGGTTGGCAGGTCTGGGCTCTTCTTCCTCATCCTCAGATTCTTGGCGTGGTCGCGTTCTGGTGAGTGTGGTTAGAACCTTCGTCAGGAGGCATATGAAGGGGTGGAAGTGAGGGGTCCCCCTAGCTGGGGGGTAGTAAGGAAATGTGAGGGCAGGTCCCTCGTGGCGTCTCTGATCGGGGGGGGGGGGGGGGGGGGGGGGGGGGGGGGGGGGGCGTCCTGCCGATCGCGTATCGGGACAGTGCCCGAGAAGGAAGACCAAGGTTGAGCCAGCTCGAATAGGCTGGGTGCCACATCCGACCGTGGAGCTGGTTACGGTGGGTGTCGGTGCAAATCCACCGGTCCCTCTCGGGGGCACAGAGCCACCGGTCCCTGAGGAGGCAGGTGGGCTGTGGCGGCCCTGGGGCAGAATTTCCCCGGGGACCCGGGTGGGGGGGCACCGAGAGGACGTGGCCTGTGGTACCCGCCCCGGAGTGTGCACTGCCTGATACACCTCCCTGGTGGGAACCTTGGAGGTCCCTCGTGCAACTGAGGACACGGCAGCTGAGCCGGGCGCCATGACCACCCCTTGCGTGGAATAGGACAGGTTACCCATAGTCCCGCTGGTCGATTCTCCCCCCGAGGAACGGAACCGCGGACGTTGCCCAAGTGGGGGGCGGAGTAAGTCCGCTCCCCAACGTCCTGTACCCCTAGGGGAACGTACGACGGTCGATCGGGGCTGGTCGACCGCCCGTGTTTATGGACAGGACCAGGACAGAGCCACGGCCTGACCATAAGCCCAGAGTTATGGACACCTCCGGGGTCGTCCCATGGCATGACCATAAGTCCGCTTCCGAAGTTTGGACGCTCCTCATGCATGGGTATCAGCTGCACCTGTGCACGGTGGGGGAGAGCGTCATGAGTCTGCATGTCAATATCGGGGGGGGGGGGGGAGAACTAGTGACACACGGCTCATCAAGGCGAGTGGTGATTCCAGCCCAGACTCGTCACCCGTGCTGGTCCGCGCCTCGGCAAAGTTCCCCGGGGGCCAAGGGTCGCGTGACGCAGCATGATCGTGAGAAGTCTCACTGTGCGTCGGGAGGGAAGGAGGCAAGCTGGCCGATAAACGGGGGAAGAGGGAGAATTTCGATCAGAAGTATAAAATGGCTTTGCCCTTGTAGGGGAGATAAGATAATGTTGCTTATAGCCCAGTCAACCGCAAAGGGCCACATCAGGGCTGTCACCACATTAAAATCAACTCACAAGTCATTTAAAAAAAAACTAAAAAAAAAACAGAAAACCTTTCTCATTTTTCAAAGTTTTAGTTTTATCTTCAGCCGCGCCACTCTTCCACCATTCTTTCTTTCCCTGACCTGTGATCAAGACTTGTCGGGTAAGCCACCCCTCATAAGTCAGACTTATGAGGGGTGGCTTACCCGACAAGTCTTGATCACAGGTCAGGGAAAGAAAGAATGGTGGAAGAGTGGCGCGGCTGAAGATAAAACTAAAACTTTGAAAAATGAGATGCAGTAATATCTTCATGGCTAGAGTCTATGGACTATCTAAATGGAGAAAACCTTTCACACATCTCTTTTAAATGACAACTTCTAGAAACGCACCAGAAACTTCGTTAAAAATCTTTCTTCCATAAAATCTTAAATCAGATGAAAAATGCTAATCTCTCTCAAAAACTCAAAGATCACGTCAGGCGGGACATCCCTGAACAGGATCTTCATGGACTCCGCTGTAAAATGTTTGTGTCTCACATCGTGCAAGTCCCAACACTCTAAAACATGTTTCATTGTGAGTGACACATGACATGGAACGCACCACGGAGCTTCTTCACTCTTTAAAAGGTATGAATGGGTAAAATATGAATGGCCGGTGCGCAGCCGGCACAGAACTGTTTCTTCTTTGTGACCACCAGACGTAGATGAGAGGAACTCCTTAAGGTTTGGACAGATCTGAAAGAGTTTGTTATCCGTCTGCGTATTCCAATCCTCCTGCCAGAGGTCTCTGACATAATCATTAATTTTGGGTTTCAGATCTGAGCAGGGGATATATATGTTGGACAATTTCTCTGTCGTGGCATTCTTGGCTAAACGATCAACCATTTCGTTCCCTCTGATGCCAACATGACCAGGAACCCAAGCCAGAATAATGTTGTAACCATCCGCTTTCAACTTGGTAACAAGTTCAAAGAAGTGTAAAAGTTTTGGATGCTGAAGGTTGCGGCCAGCTATGGCCTCCAAAGCCGACAGTGAATCTGACAGAACCAGAAAGTCCCTCTTCTTAGATTGTGAGATTATCTTCAAGGCCAGAACCAGAGCAGTAAGTTCAGCAGAATAGACGGAAGCATCTGTTCTAACAGTATCTGAGAAGGAGCACCAGAGCAATAGGCTGCACAGGCCACTCCATCTTCAGACTTGGAACCGTCGGTGAAAATTTTCTGATAGGATGGGAATTTCGAACAGAGGTCAGCATACAATGCCTTGTATGCCAGAGAGCTGGTAGACTCTTTTCGAAAAGCTGCAAGATCAAAATGAATCTCTGGTGTGAAAAAGGTCCACGGAGGCTCATCTGGAAACTTGGAAAAATTGGATACAACTCCCTAGGTCTAGACCTGTATTCCGTGCATGAGGCTGCATACGAAGACCAAACGGTAGAATACAGTTGAGTTAGGGTTGTTTTCGAATTTCCTTTGGAACTGTGGGTCAAAGACACAGTCATATGCGGGGTTTTCCGGTTCCGAGAACAGTCTGATGTAGTAATTCAGGGATAGTTTCAGCCTGCGGTTGGACAGTGAGGGTTCACCTGCCTCTGCGTACAGGCTGTACACAGGGGTGGTGCGGAATGCTCCAAGACAGAGACGAAGCCCCTGATGGTGAATACGATCCAAGAGTTTCAGATAATAGGGTCTTGCAGAGCCATACACAGCACAACCATAGTCCAGTTTGGAACGGACCAAGGCTCTGTAAAGGTGCAGCAAAGTTTTCTTATCAGCGCCCCAGCCAGTGTGCTCTACGACCCGCAAAATATTCAGAGCTTTCTGGCAAGAGGTTTTTAATGTGGCTGAGAAAGTTGAGTTTTGGGTCAAAAATAACTCCTAGGAATTTGGCTTCTTTTACAGCTGGAATGGTGGACTTGTCCAGACGAATTTCAGGATCAGCAAAAAACTTACGAAAATTGTGAAAATGGATTGACAGAGTTTTGGTACGTGAGAAGGTAAACCCGTTTTCCTCGGCCCACTGTTGGATCTCGTTGACACAAAGTTGGAGTTGACGCTGTACGCTGGTGTAAAAAGCTCCAACTGCGTACAGCGCTAAGTCGTCATCGAACAGAGAGAACTCAGAGCCCTGGCTCACTGATTTCACAATGTTGTTGATTTTAATGCTGAAAAGGGCAGGAGAAAGGATGCTCCCTTGAGGTAAACCCAACTCCTGCCCATGGATGTCAGACATTGTGGTGCAAACACGCACCTGGAACTGTCGATCAGCCAGAAAGTTCTGAATAAACAGAGGCAGGTGACCACGAAAACCAAGTCTGTGCAGGTCCATAAGGATTCCTTCTTTCCATGTGGTGTCATACGCTTTTTCTAGGTCAAAAAAGATAGCGACCACATGCTGCTTATTGACAAAGGCGTTGCGGATGGTGGTTTCCAGACAGATGAAATGGTCAACTGTCGAGTGGTACTTCCGAAACCCGCACTGTTCACTGGCCAAAAGGCCATCGGTTTCCAGCTTCCACATCAGACGGGAGTTGACCATCTTTTCCATCAGCTTACAGCTACTCCCCCCATTTGTTCGAAAAATATGCCCCCCCCCCCCCTCCCGTGCTTGTGTGCTTTGTGTGCTTTGTGTGTGTGTGTGTGTGTGTGTGTGTGTGTGTGTGTGTGTGTGTGTGTGTGTGTGTGTGTGTGTGTGTGTGTGTGTGTGTGTGTGTGTGTGTGTGTGACCTGAAGGCAGAAGAAAGCAAACAGTTTCTTAAAGTTAACAGTTTACTGTGATGGTTGTGAAATTAGCACGATGAGCTTTCGCATTTCTTTTGGACACAAGTGTGTATTGATTGTTGATTGAATTATGATTTTGCTATGTTGATAAGTCATCAAGCACACATGCGCACACGCACACATCACCACTATCCAGAAACGCTTGTGTGAAACAAACTCACAACAATTACATAACTTTCCTGTAATGATTTTGTCAAATTAATCACAAGTTTGTAAACAAAATCTTAAGCGTCCCAGTATGCTTAACCCCTTTTGTCAAAATCAGAAAAACAACTACTCGGTGTTTACGTTTCATTCTTCTGAAACTATCAAGTCAAAGTTACAAGAAGAAGAAGTAGAAATGTACAAGTTTGATTATCATGAAACGGTTTGTCAAACACTCAATTTTGTGAGAGAACAAAATGGCTGCATGCACAGACAATTATCATTTCAGCACGCTTATTGGTGTACAATGAAAATGTCAAAGCTCAATTGTGTCTTCGATACCAAAAACACTACTCAATGAAAAAACCAAAATACCATGTTTACGTTTAATCCTTCTCAAACTATCAAGTCAAAAATACAAGGAGAGGAAGTAGAAATGTACAAGTTTGATCATCATGAAACGGTGTCAAAGCTCAATTGCGTCTTCGATACGAAACTCCTTTAAGCTCAAAATTTCGGACGAAGTCTTGCTGAAGGAACAGCCAGGCATCCCACCATCGGGGATTGTTGACGACTCTCCTAATGGCAATAGCAAGGCCACTGCCTTGGCCTGCTGCCATGTAGAGACGCCTCACACTAACCGGTCGAGGGACGTGTTCCAGGACATATTCAACAATATGGAAGGAAGGAAGTGGAACAGCTTGGATGACTATGCGCCAGAAAGTGTTTACGCGCTGCAATGTAAAGCGACAACTTGGGTCAATTGTACAAAAGAAAACTGTAACAAACTGCCGCAGTCAGTGCAGCAATTTGTACCATTGGAACACATTGCCACGTTGGAACAAATTGCGCTGCATCAGGTGGCATGAACATTTGACCATTTTCTGTCAAAAATCATGTTTTGGGTTTTATGTGTTTTTGTGCTCAAGAAAGTCTGTTGAAACCATCTGTGGTGTTCATTTTGTCTATTTTCACATTTTTCTTAGTAAAAAATGACTTTATTTGGAGGAGGTGTGTGTGAAAATTGCTCAACTTCCTTACTTTCAAGTGTCATTTTCTCAAAATCACTTTTTTCGATAATGGTTGATGTGCACGGAACACAATATCTCTGGATCCAGAATAGCTCGCTTAGTAATCTTCTTTTTCTTTTGATCAGAAATAATTTCTGCATGCAATTACATTTTATTCATAAGTCAAAACAGTAATTATCATTTGCTATTTCTATTTGGAAAATTCAAAAGCAATGAAACGCAAAGCCTGATGGCTACCATATGGATAAAAAAATTGAAAAAAAAAAAGCAGTTTACATATATAAAACTCTTTTTGTAATTGCATTACTCTAGCTCTGCAAAACAAGAAAAGTCATGTTTCAAGTGCCTAACATGTCTGCTATAACAGAAATACAGTTCTCATGATGAACCTTTTTTTTTTTTTCATTTTTCATCATTTTGCCCCCATTTGTGGTCCCCAAATCACACAAGAGCTTTGAAATCACCCAAATATGTTTGTTCCATGTTTTTTTTTAACATAAACAATAGAAAAAAATGAAGTTTTAAATGAACAATGGTTTAATTTTCCTGCCACCTCTTGCCTTAATAGTATTGTTTGGATGTGTGTGCAATTGTTACTAAAAGATAGAGCATTCAATTTCCTTTCAGAAGAGTATATGTTCTGTGCACTTTTGTTCAGTAGTTTTTGACTTAGAATTTTTCATTAATTATTATCCTCTGTGACCAAAAATGCCCTGGCAAACAGTCTTTCAGAGCAGAAAGATGGTTAGGTAGCAAAAGGGTTAAACGAAGGGCATACATTACAACCACGAGATGAACACTGTCCTGGACAAACTTACAGCCCTGAATTATTTGTTGATGCAGTACACAGCACATTTTCACTCACCTTCCCTACTACCTTGCATTTCTCTTTGCAATAGCTGGGATCACAGACAACAAGATCACAAGTTGCCATAGCACCCTCCGCGTCCCTCACTCCAATAGCCTTGCCTGCTTCATCATACACAATCTCGCAGTTCGGCTTGTCCAGCATGTATGTGCCTCCATAGATAGCGCTCAACCTAGAAAAGAAAAAAATCCAAATAAAAAAAAAACAAAAGAAAGAAAATTGTTGAATACATACATTCTATACCATTTTTGTTTTCTGCCATAAACTTACAGTCCATCTCTTTCCCACCAATTCTCCGTCCAAGACTTTTCCTTGTGATCCTAAACTATCTATCTCATCTGTGTTCATTTTTGCTTACTGGGGGGGGGGGGGGGCTATTTTTAATCTGTTCCACAGTTCTGTTTCCTTTTATCTTTTCATTTTCTGTCCGTTTTTTTCTCTCTCGAATGAGATACAAACATTGGGCTAGACTGACTGCCATCCTCATAAGGAGGGATACGGGTAGGTTATGGGATGACAAGACGCCAAGCCCAAAATGACATGAGGAGGACCAAGATCAACTCCTTAGGCCACAAAGAAAGATAAGAGGACTTGAGTATGGATGACACAGGCCTAGCAGATGCTACAGGGGCTGAAAACTTTCACAAAGCGCAAAATCTCTGAAGGATATCTTCAAAAACAGTTGCCTTTCTGAGGATGCATAAGAGAGTAAGACAGAAAACTCTACAGCACCAGCAATCCATACAGAGCAATCAATGTCATCATGAGGCAACCCACCAAAGCAGACACTGTGCTGCAGCCAAATCACTTCATTGGTGTACAGTGGTGCCTGTTCTGATCCAACATACGCAGGACACCACCTACTGATGAAATCACTGCATAGTCATGGAGCCAGGGTGATTGACCTTTATCTCCAGAGGGCAATGGTAGAACAATTTACACAGTTGTAACAGCTTCAGTTTAAATGCTGTCCACAGATGACTGCAATTGCAAAACCTGTACAGCAGCCATCTGCAGCACACCTCTGGTTCATGCATCACACTGCTGTGGAAAGTCTTCAAGACTGAAAGCGGGACTGCTGGGCAAGACACTACAAAACATCACAGTACTTTCTTCCTTTTCTGAGCCCACTTACTACCGACTTGAGGCTTTCTTCCTTTTTGGGGCCTCACATTTTGCAAATGCAGCAAAAGGTTTTGTGCATATATTCTCCTGGGTTGGCCCGTGGGCATAGTCTGTAACTGTCCACACATCAAGCTACTATAAAAAAAAAAAAATAATAATTTCCGGGCAGCTTTCAATCCTGTAGAGCCTAAAAAACAACAACTCCTAATTCTCTGGATGTGGAACTCGCACAATTTACTTTTGTACTTCTTGCTGTTGTGAGCTGTTGCTGAGAATTTTTGCCTCATTGTTCAAAACAGCAGTGAAAGACATGCCTGGTAAAAAGCGGCAACTCAGTCATCATTTCCGTTTTCAGACGACCGATTTGGGCTATCGTTGGTTTGGCCGTACACTTGTTTGGGCTCCCCTATCTAAAACAATCACATCTTAACCCTTACCCTGGTTACCATTGTAGCCATTACTAACAGCTATAACTGCCCATAACGGTTTTTCTTTTTTATGGAATATCTCAGGAAATACTTGCCTGACCTTTCTGAAAATTTGTAGGTATGTTCACTGTGGGTGATGGATGATGCCCGACGTTTTACTTTACCGTTGTAGCTGTTACTAACGGCTATAAAGACCCATATCGGTTTTTCTTTTTTAATGGAATATCTCAGAAAGTACCTGGCCGAGCTTTCTGAAAATTTGTAGGTATGTTCATTATGGGTCACAGATGATGCCCGATGTTTTAGTTTTCCATTATAGCCATTACTAAGGGCTGTAATGGCCTGTAACGGTTTTTCTTCTTTGTGGAATATCTCCGTTTTTCTTCTTTATGGAATATCTCAGGAAGTACTTGGCCGATCTTTGTGAAAATTGGTAGGTGTGTTCACTATGGGTTACGGATGATGCCCGCTTTTTAATTTTACCATTGTAGCCATTACTAACGGCTATCACTCCCCGTAACGGGTTTTTTTTTTTTAATGGAATATCTCAGGAAGTACTTGGCCGATCATTCTGAAAATTTGTAGGTATGTTCATTATGGGTGATGGATGATGCCCGATGTTTTACTTAACCGTTATAGCCGTTACTAACGGCTATAACTGCCCGTAACGGTTTTTCTTTTTTATAGAATATCTCAGAAAGTACATGGCCGATCTTTCTGAACATTTGTAGGTATGTTCATTATGGGTCACGGATGATGCCCGGTGTTTAATTTTACCGTTATAGCCATTAGCTAACGCTTTTACTTCTTCATGGAATATCTCACAAAGTACTTGGTCGATATTTATGAAAATTTGTAGGTATGTTCATTACGGGTCAAGGATGATGCCTGATGTTTAATTTTAACATTATAGCCTTTATGAACAGCCCATAATGGTTTTCTTCTTTGTGGAAAATCTCAGAAAGTTCTTGGCCGATCTTTCTGAAAATTTGTAAGTATTTTCATTCTAGGTCACAGATGATGGCCGATATTTACCAGAATAGCCATTACTAACGCTTACACCAGCCCAAGACGGTTTTTCCTCTTTATGGAATATCTCGCGCGTATTCAGTATAAACTGAAAGTATGTTTATATGCTTTACATCTTGTTTTTTTCCCCTCGTGTACTAAATCACCATATATGGGGAAAAAATGGCTGCTTTGGATGGAGTGATGTTTTTTTTTTTCATTCCTTTTTTAGAATAGATAGTTAAAAACAGATTTTTTTAAAGGTTTCTTTATGGCAAGTGTGTATGTGTTGCGGAGTTACCTCACATGGCATGATATTCACATCGTCATGTAGCACGAAGTCAAGCGGTAAGCAGAGGGTTAAGGACTCTACAAAACTTGCCTAATGTCTAGGAACTCAAAAGTACCCAAACAAACTATCACTGATGTGGAAGACGTCCAAACCCATTTTGCTGATCCAAAAACAATAAAAATGTACACTCTGTCCTGAGTTTCAGATTTTTGCACAACGGCATCCCTCCCTGAGTAGAAGTGATAAGTGAAGTGGGACGAAAACGCTCCCACGGTAACTCAGTTCTTGCAGTGGAGGGGCGAAAAAAAACAATGGTGGGGTTACTGAGTAGGCACAGTATAGGTTCAGGGGAAACTGATTTAATGCTAATTCAGTTTTCATTTATACACTGCTTCCTTTCATTTCATCCAACTCAGAACACTACTGTTCATTGATGTTGTAACAAAGTTTTCTTAAATTTCTTTTAAAATGTTGAATATCAATTTTGTCCTTAAAATAAATAAATAAGAGGATTTTCTAGAACAAAAATGAGAAAATCGGCAGAAAAAAAAGGAAAGTGTCATACATGTCAAAAACATCTATTCTTATTTCAACTTCCAGCTTCTTTCCCACTTACAGTTGCCCTGAAAATGCATATACCATATTTAACCCTCTGCCCTTGTAACGCCCGCTGTGGCCCGAAACGCGATGCCTTTCGTATCCTTGTAACGCCCGCTGTGGCCCGAAATACACTGATGCCATTTGGCTGCCCTAGCAGACGAATTTTTCCCACAATGCTTTGCGGCGTTATACAGTGACGTAGTTCCGGTTTCCAACTTCCTTCCAGTCCAAACAGCGCATTTTTTCATGGAGGACTTCGGTCGCAGTGATTTTTTGAAGTTGAGAGCAAGTTTGTGATCGAGATTTTCGCTTCGGCAAGATGGACGACGAAACTGTGGAGATGTTGGCGAACATTTTGGGTGGCAGTGACAGTGATGAGGAGCTATTTACTGGCTTTAAATTAGAAGAATAGTGAAAGGAGAGGAGTCCGATGTCGATTTTGGTGGCTGATGGAGGCGATCTCGGCGAAAATCTTAACATCAACTATGCCGATTACGATGGCCGCGGATGGCGTTTCATGCAGTTCGGTCAGTAGTGTTGAACTTAGCATAATTTTTTTACACCATTTTATCAACAAAGATATAAGCTTTGATGCATGTGGAATTTTACTTCAAAATGTTAACTTAATTTTGGATCAAATAAAACATATTTATGACCAAGGTTTGTATTTTTTCTGATTTTTTAATTAACATCAGTACATCCAATTTACGGAGTTACTTACCTTCCCTTAAGATTTTGATACTAGTAAGCACTCAGACGGTCCAAGGGGCAAAGGGTTAACAACTGAACACACACACACACACACAGTGCCTCCATGCACAATATTCATGTGTGTGGGTAAAAAAAGTATCCGACAACTTGGTGTCTAATCTCTTTGGACGACAAATGCATGAACAGTCCTGCTACACGCTCAAGACACTTGAGAACATTTCTTACAAATGAGAGGAATACATCACAGATAAGAGTAACAACAGAGATCAATGTTTCAACACTTCATATTGTTAATTTTCTTCCTTTACAGACCCATATACTAGTACCCTTGCATTACCATCAGCTAATTCTAAACAATATCAACATTTTTGCTATTTTCTTGTGTGTGTGTACATTCTGTGTACCCCTCAGAGTCAAACTCAAAGCTTTCACTTCTTTATACTTGTGTTCATGTTCAAATGCAAATTAAACCCGAGTCATTCACTGCTCATGAGACTTAATTTGCGTTCATTGTTTGCAGGTGATACAGATAGCAAGATTTTACACGGCATTATCCGGAAAAAAACAAAAATGAACAAAGTTGTAGCTCTAGGGGAAAGACAGGATCGAAAGGGACAGATAGCCAGAGATTTTAATAGAGGAAGGAAATGGGGAAGGATGCATTTGTAGTGCAGATATCACACATTAAAACTATTTAGTTGTACCAGAAGACAGAGTGAGAGAGAGCTCAGCTCCACAGTAAACTTCACTTTTTGATAGTCCACTAAACTCAAACAATGTTAACATCCACAAAAACATGGAAATGATTCTTTCTGTTCAGACCTTCAACAAAGAACCCATGAAATAAAATGGTAACAGAGTTCAAGTGGCAGTTCCAATCAATGTCACGCAAACTTTGTGTGACTGAATATTAGGACCACCTCAGTCGAGTTCAAATGGCGTTTTGAAATCAAGCGAGCACATCATACATGATGCATGCAGATTGCACAAAAGATACGTACCTCTACATGTATTGAGACTGCAAGTTTTCTTCTTTTCTTTTTTTTCTTTCAATCGGCTCGAGTACACAGAGTTTTCCACTTTACGCTCGCCATTACATAAAAGCCAGCGGAAAATTCTGATTCAATGTCCAAATATATCAAGCACTGGCTATACGTAAAGCGGCTGTGAATTTTGCTAATCAGTCTGAACAAAGGCTATGCTATTTATTGTTTTTCTCTTCCAGCAGATTTTCAAGTATGTGGAAAAATGAAATAGAGAGCTACTGAGCATGATACAAATTATAGAGAGTTCAATCACATTTTGGTTACTCAGTACATTGATTTGTAATTATTCATATAACTGCATATGCACATAACAAAAAGTTAAGAACAAAACTGATATCTTACCTGGCAAAGCCTGTGGCAATTCACCAAGTCCATACAGAGGATACAAATATGGAGATTTTCCGTATCGTGACAGGATTCAGAATACAGTTTGCATCGTCTGATCAGTGAACAGCACTTTTCATTCTTGTACCTACACAGACATCATGCGCCATGTCAAACATCACAAACAAAGTAGACAATGAATACAGTCCCAGAATTTTTCATTCTCAGAGCAATTATCCGAGATACGACAGTTCTGAAAAACAGAATGAGCAAAAGAAAAAGATTTCACTTTTGCTCATACGACCGTCTCATTCTGTCAGTGCTTGCTTTTGCATTCCAGATTCTGTTTTGGGTTTTACGGAGTCATTACCAAGCTGACTGCACAGGACTGTGTGGAAAAAACTGGAATTTGTGTTACCGGGCTGGAGAACTGCTGACCTGGAAACCGTTTGACTTGAAAAATCTCTGAGAAAGGCTGGGGTCTAGGGGCCGCCTATGTCCTGGTGGCGTCCAGAGGCAACGCCCTAGTAGAGGGTTCAGAGGGGCAAAGCCCCGCAGCCAAAAATGGAATTAAAGCCCTTTTGAAGATTAAGACCCTGTCAAGAGTCTCTCACAGTAAGCAAATCACTATGCAGCAAGTAAAGAAACCAAAAGAAAATAACTGTACACACACACACACAGGCATGCACACTTGAATAAATTTCTTTGTTTATATCAACAGCTATACATACAACTTAGTAATAAAAAGAATTATCCTTTATTGGGGGCACAATTATTGTGCTTCTCATTTCTTGTTGTTTTTTACCCAAGCTGACCATACTGCACATTACTTATCTGGTCCATCACACACCGTCAAAACAAAATCTGTGAATGTCTTTACAAAAAAAAAAGGGGGTAGGGTATATATTAATTCGATCCATCATCATTTTGCTCTGATTGGAGTCCGGCGCTTTTGAAGCATCAACATATTTCTTGTAGAGCAAGCGTTCAAAGAGTATTCTTATCAACCAAGATCGATGTAGTTCAGCTCTTTTCAACAAGTGAACAAGTAAAACATGCCATTCCCAGCTTGTTTATTTTCTAAAAAAAAAAAGTCAAAAACTGCACTTTGAAATTGCTCACTTTTGTAACCTTTTCAGTCCGCTCCAATCTCAACAGCTGACAACTACCTTCTGTGCCCCAACTCACGATTCATGACACAAATCGCATATACCCGCAAAGACGCAGCCGAAGCATCACACACAACCCGACAAATGGCTGAATGAATTGCGTTCACTGACATATTTTATGTACCGGCAGGCAGAGAAAATGCAAGCGTCGATCAGGCTAGCCAGCCTACACAATAGCTACTTTTCCTTAACCAATTTCTCCCAAATGATACGTTTTACAGCAGAATGATTCTATGACATTAAGATCATCGTTTCCTCTTTTCAATGGTGTTTGTGTTGAATGTGTGATGTGCGAGGATGTATTTCTACAACCTTTTAAAAGCGGTAGGGGTTTTAGCAATTTTTCGCCACCGGGACAACTTTTTGGGGATCGCGATTTTGGGTTTACCGTCGTTGCGCTTTGCGCAGGGTCTCGAGTTACATTGTTCATGTGTAATTTAATTATAAATGAAGTCTAGAGGCTTTCAGCTTCATTTTTATATTTAAAAAAATGTTGATATACTTTAAGTTAAGAGTCAGAAATTGCAAAAGGAAAACTTAGAGTGAAAATTTTGACCCTTAACCTTCATTGTCCTGTGTTTCGTATTTACAGAATTCGCCCAGACTACTAAGTTTATATTGGAATTTGCTGCCCGAATTGGGGGTAACTGACTTTAAAAAATTGTAAAAAATAAACTAATGGATTAAAAAGACTTCAAATTTTCAGCAAAAATCTATGGAAAGCTGAACTTTGGTTTGCACTTGTTATTTTAGGGGGATGTGAAAATATTTTCATGGCTCAACCCACTCACACACCTGATTTTACCTGGAAAACACACCTAGTCAGTAAAATAGGTGACGACAGGCAATACAACCCATCAACTTTAAAAACACCTCCCTTTTTTGGTGGCAAAGTGGTCAGGTTCACCATCTGAAAGAACTGATGGGTGTTGGAGGTGTTAGTGTTACACAGGTAGCTGGGAAATTATACGCGAAATTTTTGTGAGCTTTTAAGTCACATAGCAGTTACATAGCGGAAAAAAATAAAATAAAAAAAAAAGAAGTCAAAATCATACCATATTACTGAAAATGTATTGGAGTGCATGCTTGTTGATCGCATGAGTTAGTTTGTGTTTGTGAGAAAAATAATTCCTATGGCTGATAATATTCTAACTATATACAGGTGTTAGTAGGAAGGAAGAGAGGCAGGCATCACAACACAAAAAACACTCAAATATTTTTGTTGTACTCACCATATGGTTCCAGATGTAATGAATTATTATAATCCAAATGTGATCACACACAAACAACACAGTCACGGGAAATGTTCTTGCTTTTAAACACTTTTGTCACACACAGATCACCGACATGAAATTTTCTTTCCGTTGTGCACTTTTCTTACATGCACAAATTCCAGTACTTTTGTTTGGCACTTCAATATTTAGTCAACCCAAAAACAGTCTGTACAAAACAAAAATGCAAAGTCCAGTCCTTGTTTAGTCAATTTATCAGGTGTTCTGCTAGGAATGAGTGGTAGGAACCTACTCATGCTGGTGAAAAGAAAAAATAGCAGCCACGATCCTTGCACAAAGCCACCTTACACATCACACACTCATGTGTTGACTGGATGGCATTCCCTGCTGGGGTTTTCCTGCCTTCCTTCTTGAAACAGACACAGTCCTTCTTCCCTCTGGCAGACTGGATTTTGGAAGGAGTGGGTTTGTGCTTGTCTGGTTGTCATGAACGACGGGACGGCCGATCCGTTTTGACCCTTGAAACCATTCACCATCCCCATGACAATCTCAGTGTGAAAATCCACATGCAGTTTCAGTGGGGCATCTGCAGAGTTTTTGTAGATTACAAAGGCATTTACTGCAGCAGTGTCCAGGCAGGAAGAAGAACACATATTTCACCACTTCATGAATTTCTGTTGGAACAATAATATGATCGCAATTGATCATGCTTGTCAACACGTTGTAGTTCTTGGTGTAACAGCAACAGCCAGGGGCCTAGAATACCTGGCTTTTTCAACACCCCCTGCCCCTTTTTCTGACAAGCTCTCCATGGGTTCCATCATGGACGAAGTAAAAAGGGTGACCTTCGACGGTCAAACCAAGAAACAGCCTGAAGTTTTGCCCTTCAAATCACCATAGCCAATCTCACGAAACCAGCGCTTTGTGTCCCAGACTTTTTGACACATTTTGCTGGCTTAAATCCTGTGGCAGACCCTTCTGTTTATTTCGCACAGTCCCACATGCAAGGTTTTTCTTCTGAAACAGATACTGAATGAGGGGGACTGACGTGAAATAATTATCAAGTAGATGGTGTCCCACTTGAAATAATGGGGTTTGACAAGTGTTTGACAACACGATCCCCTAGGGCATACCTGTCCCAGCAGGCACATCATTGGTCTTCCCAGTATATACTGAATAATTCAGCATATAAAAGAATCGGCATCACACAAAGCCCACACCTTGAGGCCCCACTTCGTGGTTTTGCAGGCAAGTACTGCAGAAAACCACAACGACCCTGAACTTGATCATTGCCTCATTACTGTGATGTTTTGCCCAGGTAAAAAACTGCATAGCAAAACATTCTTGTGTCATGGAAATGAAGGTCTGACTTTGAACAGGGGGTTCATACCCGCTGACCTCTGGGAACAAACTGAGTGGTATCAGCGAGGGTGAAAATACTGGTTCAGCTGTTCAAACTGTTCTTCGACATGACACTTGACACCAAGGATTGAAGAAAGGAGAAGAAATCTTTTCCCAATAAAATCACGATGAGGAACGGGGGCCATGTCATAAACAGGAAAACCAACAAAAGCTCTGATTTCATCCACAGTGGTTGGTCAAACTTATCTCGGAGACCAGCAGCCACGAGTGTTTGTCTTGATACAGGTTGGTTTCCCTGGCCCTGAGATGGAATGGTCCAAAGGAAAAACAAGTGAAAAATAATCAAAAGGTGTTCGAAGATTAAATTGTGGCGTGGGGGGCCCCTGTATGCATCAAACACACGAACTTCAGTCCGAAAGTCGTCGTTTGACCACTGCGATGAATGTGCACATCCACCGACATCAGTAGCACTGCGTCACCGCGTCGCCTATGTCCGAGTCCGAGTCACGTCACTACTCGCATTCACTCCTTCTGCAACTTCATAGTCACTGTCGCTGTCTGCAGGTCGAGATCAATGTCCGATTCATTCCCGTCGTTATTATCGGTCGGCAACACATTCATATTGAACATTTGGTCACAGTCAAGCTCATGTCACTATCACTGTAGAGTGCGACATTTTGCTCGTAGTCGGAAGTCGATGGGATGACCAAAAATAATCGATAAAAATCAAAACAGCCACGAACCGCTCTTGCAAATGGCGCCGAGGAAAAGGTTGAAAGGCCCGGATAACGACGGTTTGTTTATTACTGTAGTCAACCCAAATCGGAAGGCACACCGAGACAATCACCCTACTGACGAAAGGGCGGTTATGGGGGATCAGGAGCCTGAGGGGTCGGGCGGAATAGGGCGGAACGGGGTAGAAAGGTTAAAGGAACGAACACCCCCTCATGGCGGCTTGAAAGGAGGAGCAAAACATCCGCTTTCTTTTTGGTTTAGAGATAAAAACAGTGACATGTTGGGGTGAGACCCTGCCAGCCAATGAAACACGAGCACCTTCCTTCAAAGCATGTTACATGGCGGCTGATCGAAACAGGTAGGTTGGTTGAAGTTGGCAGCAAAACAGGAGCCTTTAAAACGGTAAGAAACACCAAATATGGATATGATTCCTTTTATAAGACATTCAATATTTGATTTAATGCCCCTTTTAGGGGTTAGGTTTAATTTATAAAAGAGTGGTTATGGTCGATTGAAACTCAGGGTTGCTTGACCCCAAATTTAATGGCGTCCTACGATCGTAGCATTGATTGGGGGTGGTCTGAAATCTTGGACTTCCCCTTTTCTTTTGCCAATGATTTTACAATGTTGCGTCCCAAACTATAATAAATGATTCAACAGTATTTTTTTTTTTTCATGGTCGTGCATGGTTTAAGTAGTTGAAAATTGATGCCGAAACCCTAACAATTTTCACTCGGTCAAACTTATGAATATTAATTAGCTCAGCCTTTAAGTGGTTTATGATGCAGACGAAAATTTGGTCTTGCTTTTCGGGTCTTCGATCGCATTTACATAAATTATTTTTCGTACAAAATGCAACATTACTCTCTTCCAAATGTCCCAAATAAAATTTTTAGCGTAAGCAAAAACCTGCCTTTGAAAATCATTTTGCTTCAGTGTTTTCTATGTTGATTCGTTTAATTCCAAATGGGGGGGGGCGCTTTGAAAGTTGAATTTAATCTATTTATTACTTGTACTTTTTGTCTTTAGTTTCTTTGGATATTTTTAACCCAATGTTGTGTTGCAGGCCAAACACACACACATTATTTTACTTCAGTTTCTTTGGAGTGTTTTAACCATGATAAGGATGTTGCAGTCACAACCAACACACACACACTAAAAATAATTTTATCATCTTTGTATTTTTTCATTTTTTTAAGCAACCCTCCTTCCTCTCCACTAATATAGGTGTTGCCAACCACAACACACGCATGCACACAAAACATGCACATACACAAACACAAGCAGCAGTAGCAAGTTAACACACCTACAGAGCTTTAGATTGTTGGCGCGCCCGCGCCATTGGCGCATATTTTATCAGAATGACGCGTAACAGTCAGTGTGTATGCGCCAGCCTGGCGCGTCATAAAAATCGCCAACTTGTCTCGATCCTCGGTCTGTTGGTACCAAGCCACACCAGGTCCAAGCACATGTGGCCACACAACGGAGTATTGGCCTAGTACCCAAACTGGCACCTTGCTGCCTTGCCTAGCATCGCTGTGTGTGATTGGCTGACAGCCAAGCACAACAACCAATCAGCGAACATCTATCAGTTTACCTTGCAAAGGCGAAATCGTCTGGGTCCAGAAATCGTCTGACTTTTCAACACGTGTGGAATCGAGTCATCGTTCTGCTAAAGACAAGATGCCACCGAAGAAAAAGCTCAAACAAAGTGAAAACCAGCGGCAGCTAACTTTGTCAGCAATGTTTTCAAAGGATAAAACGAGTGTAAGTGTTTAGTTTTTATCTCTTAGCTGAAAATTGAAGCCATCATTGTTTTTCTCTCCCTTCTAGTCTCTCTCAGCCAGCCGGCACGTGTATTTCCCCCACTCCCCTTTCGGCTTTCCACTCCTCCCTCCCGCACTCCATTGTCTTTCTCTCCTTTCCCTTGTATCTTATCTCAGCAAGGCGGCATGTGTATCCCCCCTCCCTCCTCCCCTCGCCCCACCCCACCCCCATCCTCCAGCGTTTAGTGGGTCAGTCATCCAGCAAACTGCCACCGCTAAAAATAGCTAAGTGCCATGAACACATCGCGAGGAAGATGGGATGGGAAAAGGGAAGAGAGAGAGAGACCGAGCGGAGAAGAAGAAAAAAGAGGGAGGGGGGTGTTGGACAGTACACACACATACAGACACACACACACACTCTCTCTCTCTCTCACACACACACACACACATACACACGCACACACACACACACACACACACACACACAGAAGAGACCATGGATGAGTGGAGACTTCTGAAGAGAACAGTCCTGAGTGAGCAGTTCCCTAGAGACGACTTTGCGACTCTGTGGCAGGCCATCTGCAAGTTCTACCCTGAGGACTTTCCAAACCTTAAGAAGCTGACAGCCTGTGCTCTGACCTTGCCTGTCCACACAGCAGATTGTGAAAGGTCCTTCTCGGTGCAGAACTACATTCACACCCAGAGGAGAAGTGCCCTCACAAACACACATTGTGACCAGCTGATGAGGGTGTGCATTGATGGACCTAGCTTCCAGGACATGCCCTTTATGAGTGCAGTGCAGGTGTGGGCGGAAAAACGCAGGCGGTACCTGTTCAAGGACTAGGTGAACATACCTTTGATTGTCAATGACCCATCTTTTTCAAAATTGACCCATCATTTTGCATGGCCATGGGTCATTGGGCCCATGATGTCTGAAAACAATCTGAAGCTCTGCACCTAAGATACTCAAGCACAAGCACACAAACGGAAACAAAACACACAGCCAACACACACACGCACACCCCATGCCGCCACGGTGGTCTAGTGGGTTGTGCATTGCACTCATAACCGAGAGTTTGGGAGATCGAACACAGCTCGGCACATTGCATTGTGCCATTTGGATAAACAACTTTACGGCCATTTTCCTCACCCCACCAGGTGTAAAAGGGGTACCAGCCTCGTGCTGGGGGTTATCCCTGCAATAGACTGGCATCCTATTCAGGGGTGTCTTGTGCTCTCAGTCGCTTCACGCCACAGAAACCAAGTTTAAGCTCCAGCCACATGGGTCTCCAAGAGGCTTGTAAAGAGACTTCTAACCCTAACCCCCCCCCCCCCCCCCCCCCAAAAAAAATTTCACAGTCACAGCAGCAGATCCACAACAAGCACAGTCACATAAACATACCCCCCCCCCCCCACACACACACACACACAAAGAGCAACCCCCCCCTCCTCCCCCCCCCCCCCCCCCCCCTGCACACACACACATACAATTTTTGTCTCATAAAATTCTTTGGGTTTTTTGTGGTTTTTTGCTTCTTACCTTGGCCTAAACAACAGAGATTATCAACAGCTCAAGCACTTGAACACTTTGGTACAAATCAGTGCAAGCATATTTTATAATCTTATAAGTTATATCAGCAATATGAGATATAGATGGACTGACTATATGTTTACAGTTGGGACAAATGGCGGGGTGGGGTGGGGGGATAAATAGAATGCTTGCTGGCATAGTCAAGTTGCATCTTGTTTTGTAGCTTTTCATTTGCTGAGAAAGTAGCACTTTATTTTAATAAAATATCTTAAAAAATGAAGACGTTATGCCATTTTTAAGAATTTTGCCATTTCTACCATGCATTGTTTTAGCTCGGTAAGCCATCTTCAGAAGACCACACTTTAAAAACCATTTAATGAAATCATCTGGGGAAAAATAGACCTAAACAATATATAAGTTTACATAATTTCTGTCATTTTCAGGCTTCTCATTACTTTAGTTTTAGTACAACTGAAGTCCAAAGTGGCTGCAAGATCCAGTTTGCAAAAAAAGGGCCCCAAACACAACACTTCTGTCATTTTTTAAACTGCCATAACTTCTTTTCCGTTTGACTTAGAAACATAATTTTTCTTTTTTTTTGGCTTGCTTGGATTTAAAGGATCTGTCTAGAAAATGCAATTTTATGGCAAATTTAGTTCTTGTTTTTATTTTCAAAAATGGCCTGCTGGTACACACATATTTAACCGCTATTGAAGTGGTCTGATTAATGCATGCAGAAGTGCTGCAATGTATAACAACAACAGGCTGCAACTCTTGAACAGAAGCATGGAAAACCTGGATTTGAAAAACTGGACACTGTAAAAGACTTCAAACACATTAAGCGCTTCGCAACTTTTCCCCAGCTGACCTGGCTACTGTAAAAGACTCCAACTCAATTAAGCGGTTCGCAATTTTTTTTCAGATGACCCTTTTTTCCGCCAAGATGTTTGTTTTTCCTGCCTCTGAAAGTCAGGTTTTCTTGGAAATCCCCAGATCTGAGTTCTCCAGCCTGATTATACTCAATGGCAGACTGCTTATGTCAAATTAGAGCAAACTATGACCAATACATTTGCTCTGTTTAACCAATTTCATGGCATAGGAAGTTTTATGAGGCCTGATTGCCTCGATTCATCACTGCTATCTTCATCGCCCAATTAATCCATTCTCTGAATTATTACATATGAAAGTCCATTATTATCACAGTAATACTAGCAGGGAAAGATGGGTAGGAATCTAAGTTTAACATGTAATAATACGCCACACGGGAAACATGATGCAAAAAGGGGACAGCAATCCTGGTTGCTGGACATAAGTCAAAATTTGGGGCACGAAACAAGACAGAAAATCATCCCTATGGAAAGCAAAGTCCCGATCCAAGCCATGGAAACTCTGACAGGTCTTCAAAGCCTTGAAAGCAGGAGAGATGCCATAATCCTCACCCAAGCTGCCAAATTCAAGAGGATGAAGAATCACCCCATGAACAAAAGAATGTCAGAGCCAACCAAGTGCAGACTGAAGCGCAGCAGTTTTGTGCACAACGCTCGTAGACTCGAGAGGCAGGACCCTGAACTGCTACAGCAAGGGAACAAGCAGATCCCAACTCACAGCTCTGTACCCGCTTGGAGAAGGGACCAGTTTCCGGAAGTCAGAGAGACAATCCCAGGCATTCTCTCAATCAGAACCAGAGAAGAAAGCACTAGCTCTAGACCATATAGAACAGGCTTACCCCAAGGAGCTGTGGACGTACGCATACACAGACGGCTCAGCAGAGGAGGCTACCAGAAATGGAGGTGGAGGAATATTCCTAACCTTGAAGGATGGAACTCACGTCCGACAAGCCATCCCCACTGGCAAATTCTCCACGAACTACAAAGCTGAGGCAGACGCATTGCAGACAGCAGCGGAGACACTGTGCGCAAATAGAGAGGCCATACATCCCAAAATCGTCATCTTCTCTGATGCACTGTCAGTACTTCAGGCTGTACAGAACCCAAAGAACAAGGATCTCAACCCCCTTGTCTCTGCCCTTGCTAGACTGCAACAGGCCACTGAACTAACTGTCATCCAGTGGATACCTTCACACTGCAACATAGCAGGCAATGAGGAAGCAGACCGACTGGCGAAGGAAGGAGGACAGCAGCCACAAGAGGAACAGGAAATCTCCTATGAAGAGGCCAAGACGATCATCAAGGAGAAGCAGAGGAAAAGATGGCTTCAGCTACATCCAGAATATAACCAGACAGATCCCTACCACCTCCTACCCAGACCAGACCAAGTGAACATTGTGAGGCTGAGGACGGGCCACTCCAGGCTACACCATCACATGTTCACAAGGTTCCGCATTGGCGAATCTGCAGTGTGCCCCTGCGGTACAGCCCCAATGACAGTGGAACACTTCCTACAAGACTGTCCAACTCACCATGACCTGAGAGCAGAGACCTGGCCTGCTGACCAACCGATGAGGGAGAAACTCTACGGATCTCTGGAGGACCTCCGCCGGACGGCAGCCTTCATCAGTGCATCTGGGGTTCCTGTCTGAGCGAACGAAGAAGAAAGCAAAGTCTTCAACATAATCAGCAAGTGGCTCGAAGTCACTGGAGGCCAGACATACTAAGACCAGTGGATTACAGCACCACGTATATCTTATAGTTCTTAATGAGCAGAAAGCTATCAGCTCTGATAGAAAGGAATCATGGCTAACATCAAGATCTCTCCCCATAAGTCTCAAGGTTTTGGCAATGGCTGATCTGAAACCTCTTAAGGTATTTACCTTCCTTCTTTGCTGTGTAAGTCCTCCAAAAACAAGACGACATTTCAAACATGGCATTTGCCAGAGAAATATCAACCAGATTACACACACCACTTGCAGAAGACCTTCCATTTACGGTCATGCACCTTCAAAGATGATCTTTGATCTTTGCCCAGCCGTGATCTTTTCCACACATGAAGAGCGAACACATCTCTAACCAGAGGGGTATTTGCCTGGTATATAGTTAGCGTGCATAGAGAGAAACATGGGGTCTGCTTGCCATCTTTTCAACCTGGGCTGAAGCAACAATATGTAGTAAGCATGCAGAGAGACATGGGGTCTGCTTGCCATCTCCTCAACCTGGACTGAAACAACAAGACCAATCTAACCAGAAGCGGCATACGTACCTTAATTAACATGAAGAGTGGTCAAGAGGTTGATCCAAATGTTTGTCCATTTCAATGGGCAACTGGCACTTTGTTTAAAACTGCAGGATTGAGAGGATGGGCAGGGGGTGTGGTGGGGTGGGGGAAGGAATGTAACAAAACTCCCCAAAATCGTTATCTCATCCACAGGGAAGGTTAATGGGTCTAGAACAGGCGACACAAAAACTGAAAGCTGTTTTATCGATCTGGTGGTGAACAGGTGATTGTGAGAGGTTCCACCATGACCTAGCAAACTTCCCCGAAGATGGAGTATGGCTGCCTGAATGGCGGGATAAAAAACGGTCATACACACAAAACTCCACTGCCTGTCTATACAGGCAGTGTCCGCAGGAGTATCAGCCTGCGTACGCAGAAAGAAAGAAAAACCTAGCAAACTGACCTGAGCACAGAGTTGTTAATCATCCACTCTGAGGAAGGACCTGTCCATTCTGGAAATAAAGTCTGCAAGAACATTCAGTTTGCCTGGAATCTGCCTTACAAGCAGCAAGATCTTCATAGACAGACAGAACAGAACAGTGACAAACTGCCAGGTCGTTTAAGGTTTTGGAGTGAAAGCATCCCTGATTCTTCAAGAATGGCCATGAAGTTGTATATACCTACTGTCACGCTCATGTCTCAGAATTTGAGCCCAGTTGTGACGGGCATGAAAGACTGCTCTGATCTCAAGGATGTGTATTTGGTCTCACTTCCTGTGGAGTCCATTTCCTACTGGACTCCAGGAATAGTGGATACAAACAAGCAACCCAACCATAGTCACTAACATTAACACAAATGTGTGATGACAGAGAGCAAAGAAGAATAATACTGGAACTCAGCAATGCCACACCAGCCAAAGCTGAAAGGCAGACACAACAGATTGGTTCATACTCCCACTGAAGAAGGCAGAAGTGGAGATGACCTTGAGGGACAAGCTCTGCAGCCTGGGTTGCCTGCCTGATCATGGTCTGAAAGCTGCCAGGATATGCTGACTATGACTGATGAGGGGATTGGGCATACAACTGAATCTTCAAGCACTTTCATCTGGAAAATAAACCTGGTTCAAGTCTGTAAGCAAGTGCATGCCTAAGTGAACAAAGCTCTCACAGAGAATTCTGTCCGACTTTTCCAGGTACACCAGATAGCCCAGCGATGAAAAAGTTTGCTTGAGAATGGAAAGGTCCATGGCAAGAATCTCCAGAGTCAGATTCTTTTGGAGATGCTCATCCAGATAATTCAATAACTTCAGGTTGGTTGGTCCTATGACAGTTGCTATGACAGTGTCCATTACCAGAGTCAGTACCTAAGGGCTTGGAAACAATCTTAAAGGAACAGCTTTAAAGTCAATGACCTTTCCATGAAAGGTGGGACTTTCAGGATGCAGGGTGAATTGGACGAGCAAGTACTCATACGTGAGGTCGACACTCACAACTTAATCCCCTGGGATGATTGAAGTATGCAGCCTGCGCACCATTTCCATGGCAAATTTCAGAGGAGAAATTTAAAGGTTCAGTCTGCAGACGTTGATAACTAGTCTCCACTTTGTTTTTCCTGGGTATCAGAAATAGGATGGCGAAAATCCCTACTGGACAAGTCGTACATCCATAACTGCACCCTTTTCAAAGAGAACTGCAGTCTTGACAGGGTCTGAAAGAATCTTGGTCCAAACTGTGGACGACAATAAGGAGCATGGGAAGGGGGTGTAAGGAAGGGGTGAGTATCAAGGAAATCTTCAGGCCTTCCTTTATCACAGAAAGTACCCAGCCATCTGACACGGTGGCCTCCCACTCAGGATAAAAGACCGAAAGACATGCCCCCCCCCCCACCCTACACAGGAATAGACTTCAGAGGAGGAAGATAGGAAGGTAATTGCTGTTTACCACAGCCCCAAGAAAGACCCCTATCTGAGGAATGGGCGCGGATAGGTCGGAAAGAGATGAAGGCCTAGTCTGGGTGGACTCCTGATGAAGAAAGCAACCACATCAAATGGGGTGGGGAGAGAAGTCATGTTGAGTCTGAAAGAAATGAGGTGCAAAAGGGACACAAGCCCAACAAAACCTCTCAGAAACCTTAGGAAGGGAATCCCCGAAAGGTGCAGAGCCCTAAACAGGAGCTTCTCTCACAGAAGCCCAAATATCACTACTCGCATGAAGAGGCCCCAACAGACTGTCCCTCCACACAGCGGGGTCTACTCGTGCAGTGATGACAAAAATCAGTAAAGGAACAGAAGCCAAAATATTTAACCTTTCTGTCCCCGATCCGCCCTTTTCTGCCCGACCCGTCAGGCTCCTGATCCGCCCTGTACCGCCCGTTCCTCAGTTGGCTGATTGTCTCAGTGTGCCTCCCTTATTTGGGTTGACCACAGTAATAAGACAAACCGGTCGTTATCCGGGGTCTTTCCTCCCTTTCTCAGCGCCATATGCAAAAGCGGTTTGTGGATTTTTTTTATTTTTAATCGATTTTTTTGGTCATCCCATCGACTTCCGACTACGATCGAAATGTCGCGCTCTGACAGTGACAGTGACATGAGCTTGACTGTGTACCAAATGTTCAATATGAATGTGTTTCCGACCGAAAATGACGACTGGAATCAATCAGACATTGATCTTGACTCTGTCGACAGCGACAGTGACTTTGAAGTTGCAGAAGGAGTGAATGCAAGTAGTGACAGTGACTCGGACATAGGCGACGCAGGTGACGCAGGTGCTTCTGATGTCGGTGGATGTGCACAGTCATCGCAGTGGTCAAACAACGACTTTCGGACTGAAGTTCGTGTGTTTGATGCATACAGGGGCCCCCCACATCCACAAGTGAATCTTCGAACACCTTTTGATTATTTTTCACTTGTTTTTCCTTTGGACGCATTCCATCTCATGGTCAGGGAAACCAACCGGTATGCAAGACAAACGCGCATGGCTGCTGGTCTTCCAGAAAACTTCATGTCAGTGATCTGTGTGTGACAAAAGTGATCAAAAGCAAAAATATTTCCAGTGACTGTGTTGTTTGTGTGTGATCATATTTGGATTATATAATTCATTACATCTGGAACCATATGGTGAGTACAACAAAAATATTTGAGTGTTGTTTTGTGTTGTGATGCCTGCCTTTCTTCCTTCCTACTAACACCTGCATATAGTTAGAAATATTATCAGTCATAGGAATTCTTTTTCTCACAAACACAAACTAACTCATGCAGATCAAAAAGCATGCACTCCAATACATTTTCAGTAAATATGGTATGATTTTGACCTGTTATCTTTTTTATTTTTATTTTTTTCCTGCTATGTAACTGCTATGTGACTTAAAAACGTCACAAAAATTTCACGTATATTCCTAGCTACCTGTGTAACTACTAACACCTCACAACACCCATCAGTTCTTTTCAGATGGTGAACCTGACCACTTGCCACCAAGAAGGTAGGTGTTATAAAGTTGATGGGTGTTGTATTGCCTGTCTATCATCTATTTCACTGACGTAGGTGTGTTTTCCAGGTAAAATCAGGTGTGTGTGTTGAGCCATAAAAATATTTTCACATCCCCCTAAATAACAAGTGCAAACCAAAGTTCAGCCTTCAATAGATTTTTGCTGAAAATTTGAAGTCTTTTTATCCATTAGTTTATTTTTTACAATTTTTTTAAGTTGGTACTCCAATTCGGGCAGCAAATTCCAATATAAACTTAGTAGTCTAGGTGACTTCTGTCATACGAAATACAGGACAATGAAGGTTAACCAAGCACATCATCCTCGCAAATAGTATCTTTCTTTAGATGAGCCAAATGAGTGAAAGAGGACACTCCAGAAAAGACAATGAGGAGAACAAATGATCCATGGCCCGGCCCAAAAGCCTGAGAGTAGCTGGAATAAATCTGACTAACCTGTCTGGTCAAAAAAGACAAATGATGCCAAGTATCCTTCCCCCCCCCTTTTTTTTTTTTGCTGTCCCATCTTCTGTGCCACCTCGGTGGCAGTGCCACCCACACCGCTTATTCCCACGTCTTCCTCCACAGCCACAGCCGGCCCAGCCACTCCTCTTCATTTATATGGCATCAAGGAGTCATGAGTGCGGAAAAGTGTGTGGGGGGAGACACTGGCCTGCCTCCACTGGCCTCGGTACAATATTGGAATGGGTGTAGCTGGCTGAGGTGGCAGACTTTCTAGCCAAAACTGGAAAACCGCCATAGAAATTGATGCAAATATGAAACGTACGAGTTGCAAGGTGCAAAAGGGCAACAGATTCAGGTCTCCTGAGAATCAAGAGAGCACCACTTGCAACAGGAGGAGCCAATATGACAGGCTGTCAAGGAAGCAGGTTTTGTAGCCGACTTGGGAGACACCAGGCGGACGAGGAAGGGGACAACTATTGTTGCAACAAAACCATGATATATGACACTTTTCAGGAATTATCTGCCAAAATTCCTCCTAAGAAGCCAAACAATGCCAAGCTTTATCTTGCAAGGGTAAAATTTCAAAATGCAGTGACTGGTGGCGGCGAACGAAGCAAAATTAGGAATAGAGTTTGTTTAGAACTTACCGCCAATGACATTGACAACAAAGCACATGACAAGACACGATGCATTTCAACCACTTGGGTCTTCTTCAGGCGAAAAAATAATCACATTTAACATGTGGGACAGTACGAACAAAGAACGAAAAAAGAAGAAGAAAAATGACTTACCCGGTTTCTTCCATGTGGTCGGAAATGACATGGGGCCAGGGGGATTATGGGAGAGGAAACGGAGGGGGGGGGGGGGGGGGGGGGGGGGGGGGTTGCGTCGGTGGGGGGTGTGTGTGTGTGTGATATGATAGGGTTGTGTGTCTAGTTTATTGGGATGGTGTGGTGTCTTTGTGAGGGTAGTGGTAGTGGTGGATTGATAGTAATGGTAAGGGGAAAGAAGGGGGGGGGGGGGGGAGAGAAACTGAGGGGGGGGAAAAAAAAAAAAAAAAAAAAAAAAAAAAGGAATTTAAGGGGAAGGATAAAACAAAATTAAGATTAAATAGATGGAGGGTTGCTGTAAACTACTGTATGAAGTGAGTGAAGGGGATGTGGTGGTGGTGTATGTATGTGTGTGTGTATGTGTGTGTGTTGGTAGGGGATATTGCCAACTGATGTGGAAGTGGTGGGTATGTGTGTTTTGGTTATTGTTGGATGTTGATGCCTTGGGGGCACACTACAGCCAAGTAAGTAAGACAAGTAAGTATGCGAAAATTTTATGGATGAAATATATAATGAATGAGACTTTGGCAGCCGCTTTAAGGCCCAAAGCAACACTTTGGCAATTCCCCAATATCATACATGTCTAAAAAGCAAAAATGATAACAAAAAGATGGGGTACAAACTTCCCAAACCATTCATCAATTAAATTGAAACTTCCAATCATTAAAATTGTACTTGCCCCGTAACATATTGGATTTCACAAATGGTCTAAATAACACAACCAAACAACAACAAAATCATTCAACTAAAACAAATGGCTATCAATCACAGCATATATAGAGACTTATACACATTCATTTTCATAGTGAAACTTTTTTTCAACAGTACTGGCACTACTTAGATACTAACCCATCATTGAGGTTAAGGGCCAGGGCATGTCCCGTGAAATCCTGTGTATTGTCATCCAGACCGAACTTTTCGTACAACTGTGCGCATGTGGATGTTTCAGGATCTACACCCTTCCAGGTTTTGGGGTCACTCTCATCCAATTCTTGGACAAACTGCAGGAAATTTCGGAACCTCCTCTTCTCAAAGATCCCCATCAAAGCTGGCGATACATAAATAAAAACACATAAAGAATCTGTCCAAGGCTGTGAAAAATGTGCCTATTTGCAAGATATCAATCAGTCAATACTTTAATTAACCGATTGTACATCAACTGTTCAGTTATTTTCCTAGAAGTCAAAGGTCTGTCTAATGCACTGTCCAAAAAATGCATGCTTCTGTCTTTGTCAAGAAACATATAAAAACCTCATTGCATCTGGGATCATGTCTGTAGTGTCTGTAAATGTGCACATGTGTGTGTGTGTGTGTGTGTGTGTGTGTGTGTGTGTGTGTGTGTGTGTGTGTGTGTGTGTGTGGCCTGTGTGCGTGTGCACTAATGCATGTGTGCATGCATGTGCTCTATATATGTGCCCAGCAAAATTGATTGGATTATTTAAACTTGAAGATGTCACTGGAAATCTTTTCTGACAAACACAATTATTGGTACATTAAAATAAAATCTTGTGCAAATCTTGGATCAATACTATGAAAAGAACCAATGCTCATTTCTAAATAAGTGACCACATCTGAAAGCAATTCATTTGAAAATAATTTTAAAAATTTGTCCACATAAGAACATTTTATTCTCCATTAAAATAAATAGCAATCAATATTGAAGCAGAAAGTTGAGCAATATGACATACAGCTAGTCAACGCTTCTTTCTCATCAGCAGGAACCTTGTGGATTTTGTTTCCTTTTTGAAGACATAACTTCCCTCCACTGACTTGAATTCCAAGTATCGTGTCACTCCTGTATGCACCAGCAATTTCACCAGCTGGCCTGAAACATTTCAATTCACGGTGAAAAAGGAACTGCTAACTTAAGGAGCCCTCTGTCCTCAATAACCACAACAAATCTGTATGAATAACGGCCAAAGAGGCTATCAGATTAAGCAACTGATGTGAAAAACATCAAATCTAACACAATGTTCATACACATATAGTCCATCTTATTCTATGCAAAGTTTATCACAGAACTACAATCACCTTAGGACCACTTATTGACAAAGCCAAAAACATTAGTAATAACTGGTATCTTCTGCAATTATACTACCAGGCAAAACAGTGCACACAGAATCAAAACCAGCGTCAATAAAAGATAGTAAGAACAGGAAGAAATTCTAGGAAACACTAGTTAGAGACCTTCACAGTCCAGACACGAAATCAAAGCAAAGAATTAACAGCAAAACTTGAGTAAAAGCAGGGGCAAGAGGGATAGTGTGTGTGTGTGTGTGTGTGTGTGTGTGTGTGTGTGTGTGTGTATGTGTGGTTTGTGTGTATGTGTTGTTTGTGTGTGTGTGTGTGTGTGTGTGTGTGTGTGTGTGTGTGTGTGTGTGTGTGTGTGTGTGTGTGTGTGTCTGTGGTTTGTGTGTATGTGTTTGTGTGTGTGTGATGTGTGTGTTCGTGTCTGTGTGTCTGTGTGCATCTTCCTAGTACATGTAGAAAGTAGCAGCAGAGGGAGGAGAGCGGCAGGGGGTGCCTTTGACGTTACTAGAACATGATGTTCTAATGATTCATACTGGGCTATCCATGGACAAAACTTCTCTATCTGGGTTGGCCTTTTTTTTCCAGTGAATTGTTTTCAATTTCAAACGATTCCACTTCCCCAAATTAGCGGAGTTTCCTCTGTGAATTAACTTTAAGCCTGGAGCACGCACGCGCACACACACGCACGCGCACACACACACACGCGCACACACACACACACACACACACACACACACACACACACACACAGACTGCTCCCAGTGGACTACTGTTTCTGGGGCTGGGGCTGGGCAAGCCAGGCTATGGCTGTCACGGTCAAAAATAACACAACCAAAGTCGTGGTCCGTCGCCAGCTAGGTTGTTTGGACATAAGCTCTAACTCAAATACTCTGGGCGCCAGGCAGACAGCCCCATGTGTCGGGTCCAGCCAATTAAGCATAGCGGAGAGGCTCCACGGAGACGGTCTGTCCAGCCAGACGGACTAAGTAGCTGACCGACACCTCGATGTCTGGTCAAACGAGTCTCGACGCCCGGATCAGACTCATCCGGCCAATTTGAGCACAGCGAGAGGCTAATCCTAATCTTCCACGGAGACAGCATCGGCCCCGTAGACAGTCGGAGTGGCTGACCAACGTCTCAATAGGTTGGCCAGACCTATTGCAACGTCTGGGCCAGACTGATCTAGCCAATTTACGACCAGTGCCCACCATTAGGTCGACGTCGCCGGAAAGGGAGAGGGAGAAGGTAGTATGTGGTGGGGGTGAAATCAAGCTAATCAATTAAATGACCAATTGACCACCACAGAGAGTAAGGCGTGTAGGCGTGACTGTCATGATTTGAATATCCAATGGAATTAGAGGGAGATAACTTCGGGTACGAGGTGGTAAAAATACTGACCAATGGTACTCGCCCTTGGACACGGAGTTAGGGGATAAAGTAATGCGTGAGTGAGAGAGAGGGAGAACGAACAGAGAGACAGGGAGAGAGAGGTTCTGAGTGTAAGCTCTGCAGGACAGAGGGGCAGAGAGAGAGATGAGGAGAGAGGAGAGAACCAAGTTGTAGCATCTAGCACCATAGATAGTCTGCAGAGGGAGGACTAAAGAGAGATGTGGAGAGAGAGAGTTGCTAACTAATGAAGAGAAAAAGAAAGAAAAGAAAAGGAAAAGAAAAGCAACCATGTCCATTTGATAGAGCAGACTAGAAGAGAGAGAGAGAGTGCAATGCGTTAATGCAGGAAGAAAGAAAGGAGAACAGATCGATGTTGATAGTCACTGTTCCATCTGAACCGGGGGTTCGACCTCATACCTGGCAGCGTCACTTCGTCAAGCAGAACCACAGACCAACACCAGTGCCAGCAGACCAACACCAGTGCCAGCAGTTGTGTCGTGCTTGTGAAAGTGACAGTGAAAAGAAAAAAAAGAAAAGAAAAGACAGTGATTCGTGAATAGTTAAGATCACCTGGCCAGGTAAAGTAGAAATCTATTTATACCCGGGTTAGTTAATGATGATTTGGATAAATGATTTTGTGAAGTTCAAGGAAAGAGAGAATGTTTTATTTTGTTTGATTCCATATGCATTGATGTTTCTTTCTATGATCATGTGTAGTAAAGTTATAGACTTTACTAGTGGTTTGATGTGACGAATGCATGATATATGAATGAGATTGTAAGCAAGCTGTGAGTGTGTTTGGGCTGTGCGCTAGTCCTTCCTCCACTGACATACCCCGAGGTTGACAATGGCTTTGGACGGGAAGCTGGAATGGGCAGCACGGGTTAACAACACTCAAGTGGCACAGAAGACACACACACACAAAGAACAAAAAAATCAGTACACAATAAGGGGGTCAGGCTGCTTCAGATCATGGCTTCTGGACGCCTGTCTAATGCTACCTTTTTACTGTTTTTTTTCTCTCAGATAAATTCATACCTGGATGCTTGGGCGCCTCAAGGCCAAATCAACTTGTGACATCATATGTCTTATCCTCTTTGCAGTCTGACACGCGAATCAAGTTGGGACATTCAAGCCTGATTAGCTCACTTTTGTTTTGCTTCAAAAGTTTTGCAGCAGCTGATACCAGAGATAGTAGAAAAGGGAGATTTCTCACTTCAGCCGCAAGCTGAAGCCACGCCGCGAGCTCATTAATATGCAGGACCCCCCACCCTCTTCCGCTCAGGGAGTAAACAGACAAAGTTTCTGTATGCGTTACTCTGGCACCGTTACATTCTGACGGTCTGGTACTGGTCAAAATGGCGTGGTGTGCAGCTCCTAACTGCAACCATTCACGAAAAAAGGATGGCGAATGTTTCGTTTCCCCAGGATGAAGCAAGGTATGTTTTTTGTTTTAATAAGAGTTCAAATTGTAACAAAGACCAACATCATGAGATGTGTGGGGTGTGGTCAGTGTGTGGCGGTGTGTGTGTCAGCATCACGTGTGTGTGCCACTGTGTGTGTGTGTGTGTGGGGCCACTGTGTGTGTGTGTGTGTGTGTGTGTGTGTGTGTGTGTGTGTGTGTGTGCCACTGTGTGTGTGTGTGTGTGTGTGTGTGTGTGTGTGTGTGTGTGTGTGTGTGTGTGTCAGTGTGTGGAGGGTGTGTGTGTCGGCATCACGTGTGTGTGGTGTGTGTGTGTGTGTGTGTGTGTGCACTGTGTGTGTGTGTGTGTGTGTGCCACTGTGTGTGTGTGTGTGTGTGTGTGTGTGGTGTGTGTGTGTGTGTGTGTGTTGCCACTGTGTGTGTGTGTGTGTGTGTGCCACTGGGGTGTGTGTGTGTGTGTGTGTGTGTGTGTGTGTGTGTGTGTGTGTGTGTGTGTGTGTATGTGCCACTCTGTGTGTGTGTGTGTGTGTGTGTGTGTGTGTGTGTGTGTGTGTGTGTGTGTGTGTGTGTGTGATCAGTTGTTCAGTAACCAGCTGAACGTCAATCATACTGCAACACGAGATTGTCCGTTGATCGGGATAATGTCTTATTGCAGAAGTCAACAATGGGTACAGAACTGTCGGCGAGAAGATCTTCGACAACGATCAGCAAAGTACCTCAGTGAAAACTGTCACCTGTGTATTGAGCACTTCGAGGACAACCAGTTTTGGAATGTCAACAAAAAGGCAGAATTAGGCCTTCTCAGTTCTGCAGTACCAACAATTTTCAAAGTCCCAAATCCTCCATCGAGTGTGACACGGAAAAGAAAACTGCCCACCCGCTGTGGACAGCAAACCCCAAACAGCCACGGACGACAAAGAAGAAGACACAAACACCTACTGGTAATTATGTCCTTCTGCTATTAGATTGAAACTTTCCGCTGCAGCTTGAACCGTAGACTGAAATTGCTTTCCTAATTGGGCATTACTTTCATGATGCTGGGAAGAAGAAACGAATTCAGCTTTTGAACATTTTGAATGTTGGATTTTGTTAACTTGAATAACATAAACACAAATATGAACTCTCTCTCTCTCTCTCTCTCTCATGCCGAGGTTTTTTTGTTTTACAGAAGAAGCTGATATGTCAACACCAGCTGTAGATTCGTCAGTGCCAGTCTCGGGTTCATCGCAGCTGACTGACTTGTGCAATTTTCACACTGCGCCAGTACACAGCGGTGCCAGAGACACGCCGTGTTTTACCTCCCAGCTGGAAGGTGGTGGTGCAGTTTCCCCCTTCCGCCCACGCCGCGCGAGCAGGCCAGACCGGCTTCAATTCTGGCAGTAAGCGCACATAGCGAGTGAGAAATCTCCCTTTCCACTATCTCTGCTGATACCAAGTCACAGCTATGTCTATAAGAGGAAAATGCTTTGATCTCTGGAACATTGAAATATATGGCAATATCGTTTTTAGTTACATTACACCCTCTAAGCTTAAGCCAAGGTACAAATTCACTTTTAAAAACTTAAGGAGATCATGAAGCCTGTCACCCTCAGATATAGTACTGCATGTGATTACAAAATCAAGAGTTACATATATACAAATGCAGTGATTACCATTGGCCATCAGAAACTTTGGAATCAAGTCCACATTCCAATCACGTTCACGACCATATTTCCCATCTTTGACTTCACCTTTGTTGAAATGCTTGAAAACCTGCAAAGTAATAATAAATCACACACATGTACATTTGTGTGCCTGCATGCATGCAAATGGGCAGGTGTGTGTACGTGCCCTGCACACATGCTTACTGCGTGCATGCACATGTGTGTGTGTGTGTGTCATAAGTAATGAAGACCTGGCCACGATTATACACCAACCAGCCAACACTAACTCAGTAACTGATCTTGTAAGGAATTAGATTCAGTTACTTTAAAGCGTATTCCATAATCAAGTTCCCTCAAAAGACCCGAATTAGGAGGAATTTTCAATGAAGTCTCCAGAAACACAGAATGTCTAGTTACCTATTAATCATCTTGAGGCTTTCCCATCAAATTAGAAAATGTCAGTAATATCAACACTTGCTGCTCTTTCTGGTCTCACAGTTCTCACACTATAGTTGTCATGTACAATTCAGGTCCCAACAGAAGTGGTGATGGTGGTCGCAATGGTGTGTGTGTGTGTGTGTGTGTGTGTGTGTGTGTGTGTGTGTGTGTGTGTGTGTGTGTGTGTGTGTGTGTGTGGTGTTGTGTGCACACATCAACTTGATCATCATTTCTTACTTGAATAAAAATACCCAACTCCCTCACACAGGTTAAAATATTTTCAGCTATAGTATAATGACAAAATGTCTACCACCATCAAAATGACCTTTGTCAGTTTGTGACACAAGAATAAAAAATACATAATATTCTATATCAAACCATACATTGTTATCATTCATTTAGCACAAAACTCTTTAAACAAGCAAGATAAGATAATGTTGCTTATAGCCAGCGACGCAGAGGGCCACATCAGGGCTGTCTTTAAACAAGCAAGCATGTTCATAAACGATAAGTTAACATACTACAGTTTCTATGACATCTTCACACTTCTATAGACGATTTTTCTTAATTATTTCTGCTTTTGTTTTCAGTTTCAAACAAAAAGTATGGAACTAAAAATATGAGAACAAATATACATGAAAAGAATCTAACAAATATGCTAAAATCATAACATAATTATCTGAAATTTTCCAATTACTTTTTTTTTAAAAACTTATACCATACCAACTATTGCTATCAAAAAGATACACAAGATTCGCTTGTTCAATATAGGCTAGGCTAAATAAATATGTTTCAGAAAGTTCTTTGTTTACATGGCTGACAGAGATAATTTTTCTTGTTCTGTACCGCCTGAAGCAAAACAAGAAAAAAAGCATGCAATTTTTGTGACAAGTAAGTTGGGGTTTTCTGTTTGTTAGTTTGCTTTTGTTTATACTTGTTCATTTTCCAATCAACCTTCTTTAAAGGCATACTGAAAACCAGTTTAGCTAGTAATTTGTGTCCTTTTTATCACATGTCAGCAGTACATATTTACAATAAATACATTCAAAAAACAACTCACATCTGACAATGGTGTCAAAGAGGCACTCTCTCCTCCGTAGTACTTATTCCTGTCCATATGAAGTACCTTCTTGCCGTCTACAGACAGCATGCCACTCAAGATGCATTCCTGAAAGGAAACAAGTTCAGCATATAGTGAAGTATGCCTAATTAAATATTATTTCACTGAAAATGATCCAAATTTTGGAAGCCAATACAAATTACATCAGAACTACAGTGGTCACACACTGAAAGTTTTAACAGTCAGGACATCCACAGAGTGTAGTCTGGTCTTAATGAACCAAATTCTTCAAAGATTTCAGTGTTTGTGTTCATGTCAATACATAATATTGCCTTACTTGATTGTTGCCCACAAGACTACTGGAAGCTTAAGGCCAGCGATGGGTAAAACTCTGATCTGACAGAAAATCTTTGTTGCTAGACAAAAATACAGACTTCACATAAAGTTAAGGACCACTTGCAAAATTGCACGCCAAATAGAAACTAGAAAATCGATTCCATCCATCTTTGACATACATTTATTTCAACAATCCATATGTGCCTAAAATGAAATTTAGCACAATCGATACAGAAATGCACAATTCGCAGCGCTCGAAATCGGCCCACCCTCTAAATCGAAATCACACAAATGCGAGTCGAAAAACATTGAACAAAATCACAGAAAAAGAGAGGTTAAACTTCATGAATGTCAATGGATTGTCAGAAGCGTGTGTGTCCACCATTCATGGCAAGGCAGTCAAGGCAACGCTGGCGCATGGAGTTGATCAGGCGTGCCAGAAAGGCCTGGGGAATAGTGTTCCATTCTTCTTGCAGCCATCCAAGCAGCTGCTGTCGGTTGGCGGGCAAGGGTGGTTCTCTCGAACTCTCCGACCGAGCTCGGCCCACAACTGTTCGATGGGATTAAGGTCGGGACTGTTGGCTGGCCATACCATGCGGGTAATCCCCGCCTGCTGCACGAAGGCGTTGACGGCCCTGGACCTGTGTGGCGTGGCGTTGTCGTCCTGAAGGACAGCAGCAGGCCCAATCTGCTGCAGCGCCGGGACGACCAGAGGTCGAAGGATCTCCTGCAGATACCGCTGCCCTGTCAGTATACCGTCGACATGGTAAAGGGGGGTTCTGTGATCCCTGCTGATTCCTCCCCAAACCATAACGGAGCCGCCTCCAAAGGGGACCACTTCTTGAATTGCATTTGGCAGCAAGCTGCTCCGTGGACGCCTCCAGACACGGGTTCGGCCATCACTGGGTGTCAGACAGAACCGTGATTCATCAGTGAACAGAACCTCTGTCCACTGGGCACGTGGCCACCTCTGGTGCGCAGTGCACCAGGCATGACGGTTGGCTCGCTGGATCTGGGTCAGCCTTGGTTTTCGTAATGGACGACGCGCACGAAGGTTTGACGTCATGGAGGCGATTACGTGTTGTCTGCGAACTGACTGTGGTGTTAGTGGCAGCTCGCAGACGTCGTCTGATGATGTTGGCAGAGTTCGTTCGTTGCACTATGGCTTGGCAGTGGATGTGGCGGTCTTCTCTTGCTGTCGTTTTCTTGGGACGACCCGTGCGACGCCGCATCCTGGACTCTTCCTGTCACCTGGAACCGCTGTCTCAACCGAATGATGACTGAGTGCGACACTTGAAGCCTGCGTGACACTTCGCGCACGCCAATTCCATCCTGCAGCCAGGCAATCGCTCGGGTTCGGTCGAAATCATTTAACTTTTGTCGTGGTGGCATGCATGCTGCTTGGGTTCGGTCGAAATCATTTAACTTTTGTCGTGGTGGCATGCTGCTGCTTATGTAGGTAAACCAAGGAGTATAAATCATAGCCAGATATCCATTAATCACGTGCATCTCAATTTGGCCCTTCACAAAGCCACAGGTATCACACACTGACCACTGAAACACGCTCCAGTTTTGCTGAAATTGTAGATTTTCAAACGCGTCCAGCATGCTGCGTGACGCGCACGTGCAGCCCACACAGCAGTTGACGTATTCACTATTGACCCTCAGCCTTGCCACCGAGTTTTACATGATAAATCTTATTCGTTGGTTTTTTATAATTTTTTGAAAATGCACCCTATTATCTTGACTGGTCCTTAACTTCATGTGATGTCTGTATAAAAAAAAAAACAACTACAGGAACACCTGCAGACAAAACCTGACAGTCTTTTGTTCCCTGTAGATAAGAAAATGTCATTCAACTTTGTAAAGATGCCATCAAACTAAATGATTGTTGTTGTTGTTGTCGTACCCTGGCTAAAAGACTCCAGGGATCATCCAAACAGCCGAAGCACTTGAACACTATGGTACAAATGCATCAGCTGGGGATGAGAACATTACGTGTGTGACCGTTTTTGACTACCCCGCCAGTGGGCAGCCACACTCCGACTTCGGGGGATTTTGGAGACTGATAATGTTATGCTAGGAGCTTGTCACAACTGAAGACAATCCCGCATAACAACATTTTGATGTAGCCTTGGTGTTCTAGCCCATGTCAATTGGCCTGACACAGCCTTAAGCCAAGGCATACTAAATGATTCATTCATGAACTTAAACAAATTTGCGGAAAAATCAGCAACAGCAATACTACCAACATTATTGAGGGGTTTCAATAATTTTCTTTTTTTTTCTTTGTAATCTGTCTTCTTCTTCTTGATATAATGCCCACAATCATCAAGTTGATTATTTTGGCATACTAACAACTGGGTCTACGCAGCGGGAGGGAGGATCGGAGGGTAGGTAGGGGAGAGGGGAGGGGGGGGTCTAATGGGGGAGGGGAGAGGGGAGGGTGGAGAGGGGATCAGTGAACTCTTGACACAAAAGTGTCAAGAGTGGTGGCTCCAGCCACCTCGTCCGGCAGATTGTTCCAGTCCTGATGGTGTTGGGGACGAAGGCGGCCTGACGATAGTCGGTGCGGCACTGCAGCTGGCGGAGGTTTGTGTTGATTTCCCCTACGCTGTCCGACAGGGGCAGGTTGGATCTTGGCTTTGTCAAGTGGACTTGGTCATTAAGTATTTTATACAGCATGGCCAGTCTGCTGTATCTTCGACGCTGCTGGAGTGAAGGCCACTGGAGTCGGTCAAGCATGGCGGTGACACTCGATCTGTTGTGGTATCTATTGACCACAAAGCGGGCTGCTCGTCGCTGAACCGCTTCCAGCTGTTTTACATGCGTGTCAGAGGAGGGGTCCCAAACTGTGCAGGCGTACTCTAAAAATGGGGCGGACATAGCTTTTGTATGCCGTCTCTTTCAGGTGGATGGCACTGATCTTCAAGTTGCGCCGCAAAAAGCCTAAGGTCTTATTGGCTTTGGCACAGATGATGTCAATGTGCTTGTCCCATGACATATTGTTCTGAATGGTCACCCCGAGATATTTGGCCGACGTCACTGTCTGGAGTGTCTGTCCATGCAGTTGGTACGTGCTGGTGAAGGGCTGTCTCTTATGGGTCACTGGGAGGGTGGTACACTTATCTGGATGGAATGGCATCTCCCAGCTTCTCTCCCAAAGCTCTAGCCGATGCAGATCTTCTTGCAGTCGGTTGGTGTCGTGGTCTGATGTCCTGACCTGTACACAGCGGTGTCGTCGGTAAAGAGTCTGGTCCGCACAGCGAGTTGCTCTGGGAGGTCGTTGATGTATACTAAGAACGATGGTCCGGAGGACTGAGCCCTGTGGAACTCCTGAACGTACGCTGCAGAACTCTGATGTGCTGCCCTAGACTACCACTGCTTGACGTCGGCCTGACAGGAAGTTTTTTATCCATCTATTGACGTTGCCTGTTTGTGACACTCCATAATGATGAAGTTTATGGATCAGAAGGCTGTGGTTCACCTTGTCAAAAGCCTTCGCAAAGTCCAGCACTATAATGTCTGTCCGCTTCCCTCTCTCGATGTTGTCAGACAGTTCCTCGGTCAGCTCCAGCAGTTGTGTCTCGCAGGATCTTTTCTTACAAAAGCCATGCTGTTGTGGACATAATATGCCATTCTGCTCGAGGTGGAGTGCTGACAACATTGTGCTCCAAGATCTTACAAGGCACACTTGTTAACGACACTGGTCTATAGTTGGCTGGGTCGTAGTGCTCTCCTTTCTTGAAAATCGGTGTCACGAGAGCATCTTTCCAATCTGATGGCACTTCGCCTGTTGAGATGGATGATTGGTAGATGGTCGTCAGTATCAGGGCAACTTCCTCTGCCAACTCCCTCAGTACACGGGGGCTGATGCCATCCGGTCCGCTTGCCTTATACAGGTTCTGGTTTTGCAGGAGCTTCTTGACTCCGTCAGATTTTATAGTGATATCCCGAGTTCAGTGTAGCTGCCCGCTGACATCCTACATTTCTGCTGAAATTCTGTCTCTGTAAATGTTTTTCCCTCACCAAAGACGGAGTGGAATTGTGCATTGAGAGTCTTTGCTTTCTGTTTGGCATCCACTACCAGGCGGCCGTTGACTTTAAGGGGGGCGACTCCAACTTTTGCTGTGCGCTGGTGTTGATCAACGTTCAGAAGCGTTTGCGGCTCTGTCTTCCCTCCTCGTCCTCAGTCACTGTCTGGTTAATGCATTTTCCAGTACGCACATCTGATTTTGCGCTGGACATCTCGCCATAGCTAGTGGAACTTGGCTAGCATGTCATCACATCCAAGTTTCTTCATCAGCCGGTAGGCCGGTCCCTTTGGTTGATCAACTTTTTCAAATCCGGGGGGTGATCCAGGGTTTTCCCGCTTTTCCTCCTCCGGTGATGACTTTGTGTGGGATGAATTTCTTCACTGCTTTGATCAGAGTGTCTTTAAACTTTGACCATAGTGTTTCAGTCGAGAGACTCTCAGTTTCCCCTTCAATTTCTTGTGGTGGTCCCGCAGAACAGTCCTGATACTGTCCCAGTCTGCCTTGTCATAGAGTGGGATGTGACGTTGTACTTGCTTGGGCTTGGGGCATTAACAGCTACTTCACAGTATACCACGTCATGGTCTGAAAGACCAGGCATGGTTTCCACGCGTGGAATGAGGTGCGGGCTGTTTGTGCAGATCAGGTCTAAAGTGTTCTCACGTCTGGTGGGTTCAGTACAATCTGTTCCAACCCATGATCTTGGAGAAGGTTTGCGAACATGTTGTGGAGCTCGACATAGTGTGTTCCCGGTTTTAGCACCATCTGCTGCCAGTCCCATCCTGGTAGGTTCATATCTCCTCCAATCAGATGTGGGCATTTGTAATTGACTCTGCTCTGTTGAGTGACTCCCTGAACTCCATCAAGCTATCTTTATCCGCGGTCTTGTTGTGGTAGTATGAGCAAACATGTAGAGCTTTCCTGCCTTGCAGCTGGACTCTCACCAATACTATCTCGCAATCTGTGGCCAGTTCTGGAATGAGGCGGCTTGACAGGGTGTTCCGCACAGCAACAAGGACGCCTCCTCCCTCTCTATTCCTGTCCTTTCGGAACACTTGGTAGAAATCCGGGAGAATCTCTGGTGTCAAGAATCTCTGCATCTAGCCAGGTTTCTGTAGCTAGAATGATGTCTGGCTTCACACTGTCCAGGAAACAGTGTTTCTGCTCGCTTTCCTCTCATGGACTGGAAGTTTATGTTCACAACTCGCAGGGGTCTATGCTTCCACTTATCTTGCTGATTTGCTCTGGTGGGTGTGGATGCATGATGAGGGGCAAATTTTGATTCAGTCGGTATAGAGCAAGATGAAATGCCAGATGAATCTCGAGTCCAAGACCCAGACACACCAGGCCAGTCCACACCATGCAAGTCAAAGACTGTTGGACTATTTGGATTGCCACAAATGGCACAGTACCAGTGTATGTTCTCATCATGTAGGTTTTCATACGACTGAGTTCAAACTTTGGCATCGTGCATGAAACCAAAAGCCACAAGTTTTGCATTCTACACCTTTGTCCTCCCAGGTGACTGTGACATCGCATGTTCCACAAGGGTAGTGTGAGGTGTCTACTGGGCCATTCGGCGTAGGGCCAGGGTTTGGTTCTGGTGCATATGATTCTGCCAGAAGTATCAAAGCTAAGTACAGTAGCACAAGTTTTTTCAATCCTATACATTACTGATTTGGTACACAGGGTCGCATGTTTTGAAGAGACCAGGAACACGGTGCTTGTACCAAATGTACGGAAGATGAGTTTGTAGCAAATGAATACCATCCAAACGGGGAAAACACTTCTTTCGGTCTCGTTGAATCGTGGTCATAAGTCTTTTGCAAAAGCAAAGTCAATACCAAGAGAAGCGAGGCAAGGATGTACTGTAACATACCTGTTATAGCATGTGTACGTAATGCATGCTGACATCAAGCACGCCACATGAACACTGGGTAGTCCTCAGTCTATAAAGTTGCACTAAATTCTTGGTTTCTACCAAAACACTACCGCAAGGTCGACATCGTGAAACCAGAAGCGTAGGATCGCAGGTGCATGCACGCTGGTAGATGATGATAAATCACGATGGAGGGGCCAAAACAGAGGGAATTTACCACTCAGCGTGTATTTTCGAAAAAAGAGATCGTTTAAACAAATGCAAGAACAAGATAAGATAATGTTGCTTATAGCCCAGCCGACCGCAAAGGGCCACATCAGGGCTGATGCAAGAACAAGGGGAACACTAATTTATCCTGATAATTACAGAAAAACAGTAAATTTTCTCCCGGAGTCTGATGGATGAGCTCCTAACTCACGCATGCGCAGACCCCCCCCCCCCGTTTCTTGTTGGTCCAAGAACTCTGGTGTGTGTGTGTGTGTGTGTGTGTGTGTGTGTGTGTGCGTGTGTGAAAAAGAGACGGACAGAGGGAGAGAGAGAGTGAAACTGAAAGAGAGAGAGAGAGAGATGAGTGATGAGAGAGAGGAAGAGAGAAGAGAGAGGAGAGAGAGAGAGAGGAGAGAGAGGAGAGAGAGAGAGAGAGAGAGAGATAGTAGAGTAAAGTAGAGGGAGAGTTGAAATATAAAGCATGAGAGTCATTCTAATTTACAAACCAGCTATGCTTGCCCTGTGGTTAGGCTGCAGTTTCCTACCTGTGACTGTGAGGTCATGAGTTCCACTCCCATCAAAGCTACTTATTTGAGGGTGATTTTTCTGCTCATACTGGCTCCTACTTACATTACAGTTTAGTACCGATTCAAATGGGATGGATGGAAAAACACTGTTGACTTTCATTCACTTAATGGATTGCTCAAATTTCCTGACCAACACTGATGGTGTCTGTACCTGTCAGACCTGGCTGACAAAAGAGAACAGCTCCGTCAATGTTCGGTAATTTTCTAACAAGAATGGAACTGCACAGCTACATGTTCATACAATTTTTCTACCAATGACTCCACAGCAACATCTTCATCCACATCGATCAGCATAGCCTTGCCCTTGTTGTTACCTCAGTTTCCATTTCCTCTCCATGTCAATGCTCTTGGTGAGTTTGTGTATAATCGGATTGTCCTTGGACAGACATGGTGATGCCATTGGGAATGGGGCACTCATGCTCCACCATGAAAGTGTTACTGTTATTCGTCAGTTAGGACTGCCTCAAAGTGTCCCTCAAAGGCCTGGACATCAACCTCAACACCTGGGAGTCCCTTGCCCTGAACCACCCAGCCTGGCAAAGCAGCATCACAAAGGGTGCATGTACATCAGAGAAGAGATGCACAGCAGAAGCTGAGAGAAAGCAAGCCACGCTTAAGGTCAGAGCTATCTCCACCTCCACTTTAGCACCCACCCACATGTGTCCCACATGTGGGTGTTCCTTCCGGGCCCAGATCAGCCTCACCAGCCACCTGTGGACCCACACTCAGCAATCTTCCATTTGAGATTGAAGTCATGGTCATCTTCGAAATCGAAGGACGAACAACAACAACAACAGTTAGGAGCTTAGTAAGATGGTGTCCTGTGTATGTTAGATCAGAATAGGCCTTAACCAACACCGACAAAATAATTCAGCAGCAGTGCAGTGCCTCCCCTACTGAGTTGCCTAATGATGACTTGCTACATACAGTCCTGCTCCATGTGGACCATCAGTACCTGGGTGTGGCAGTGAACAGGGAGCCACAGTGAGTATTACGGAAGTAATGACACTTACGCAGCATGGAGACAAGCCAACCAAACACCCACACCACACATGCACACACACACACACACACACACACACACACACACACACTAAGAGGAAGAAAAAAAACTCTTCCCATGTTACATTTTCAACATCTTGCCTCAATGATTCACTATCACCCAGTGTTTCATCTGAAAACTTGAAAGCCCATGTCCCAGCCAGAGATTCTGCTAGTCTGGTAAAAGCCGGTTCATGCTGGCAGATTTTTGCCCTGTACCAGTGAAATAATAGGTCTCAACTCTGGGATCACATACTGGCTAGCAGATGCAGGCCTCTTATGAGGTTTCGTCTTTCTGGCAAGTTACAAATTAAAGATCCCCTCTCACATTAATGTTGTCCCATCTTCCTTCTGTTGTTAAAAAGGCAGCAGTGATCATTCAAAATCAACATACCAGTGCTGACCACCACACAGTTTCTCTTGAAGATCTCCCTTCCACCCCCTCGCCCACTGAGTAAGCCTGCATGTGTGCCCTGTGACTTTACTCTTGCAGTCAATGTTTCACTCACTGGAGGGGGTGCGCAGGGAGAATAATGAGGGAAGTTGTTAGCTAGTGGTGTAAACTTCCTGAACAATTTCCTTCTAAATCTAACCTGTTTTCAAATGAATGATCTCCATGTTTGTTTGATCTGAAATATCTTACACATGAATTTGCGAGCATGGAGAAAACTTTTCAAATCAAGATTTGCTATTACTACTTGATCTACATGTAGCTGCCAATTTTCATTGGTGCAAATTAATTTCAGACCTTAAACAGAATATATCCACTGCAAGTGATGCGTTTGTACTGAAGTAAAAGGTGAATAACTCTTATTCTCTTATGCAATGTGAACTTGATTATGTATACACACACACACACACACACACACACACACACACACACACACACACACGCACACACACACATACAACACACACACCAAGCTTGCACGAAACACACACACACACACACACACACACACACACACACACACACACACACACACACACACACTGCCTTTAATTACATGCATTGCCAAACGTAGGTGTACTTTTTTAGTATTAGGGTCTAAAAACTGCCAACGACACCAGTTCGCCAGAAGACCAAAAAGGATGACAACCTCTTTTGAGAAAAGGATTGGAGCAATTGAAAAAGCAGGGACAACAGAGATGCTTGGAAAAAAAAATAGAAGAGGTGGTGGAAAAGAAACTGGTTGAGAGGTTTGAAGAGAAAGACGAGAAAGAAAAAAAGAGAGTCAAACCTTATAATTTTTTATTTACCAGAGAGTGATAGAACAAATATAAATGACAAAATGGCAGACAATGTGAACAAATTGAATAAAATAGTGGACCAGATTTGCCCAGAGCTGATGGGTGAGAAAGATAAGTTCATAGACCCTGTCAGACTTGGGCCGGTAGGTGGAAGCAGGCTGCGCCTCCTGAGAGTGAAGGTATACAAAAAAGAAATAAAACAAGAAATTCTGAAGAATGCTTACAAAATCAATAAAGGGAAGACTGAACAAAAGGATAAAATGTACATAAATCCTGATTACACACCAAGAGAGAGACAGCACATGAAACAGTTAAGAGAGGAGATGAAACAGAGAGTTGAAAATGTGGAAACAAATTTACAGATCAAAAACGGGGAAAATTGTGAAAGATCACCCAGACTTGGTCAGGGTGAGTCATCCGGAAATGAGACTAGAAGGAATCCTACAAGAAAAATGTAAATATTGTAAAGAATAAAAGGAAATTTTTATTCTAAAATTACTTTTTAATCTAACATACTTACCGTGGCTCACTAATGCAATAAGCGGCAGCAATTTGCTATCCCTGCCTCGTATACAATAAAGTCCGTACGGACAACAAAACCCCTGAAAGGGCCTCGTGCCTTGCGCATGCTCAGATCATCCTCTTTTCGAGGTATATCAAACCGGCCTGAGAACTCCTGATGGAACCAGGAAGGCGGGGAGGTAGGGAGGGTCTCTGCGTGAGCCACGGTAAGTATGTTAGATTAAACGTAATTTTAGAATAAAAATTTCCTTTTAATTACACATACTATACCGTGGCTCACTAATGCAGAGTCGCACTACCTGGAAGGAGGGCTCACCTGGTTACCGCCTGGAGGAGCGAGAAGAGCGGAGCATGGGGCGGAGATGGAGTGTTGCGCCACCACAGCTGATGCGATGCCCTAGACCCATCATCACGCAGACGAGAGACGTCGCGCAGGTAGAATTGGATGAAGGTGCCAGGGGACCGCCAATATGCGGCATCTAACACACACTGGATGCTGGCATTATGAGCTACTGCCAGCGAAGACGCCCATGCCTAATCTCATGAGGTCTAGGTGAGAAACAGCCAAATCCCCTTCAGGTCTCGCGTACGCAGCTTTAATGACTTCTCTCAGCCATCGAGAGATTGAAGAGCGCCTGATGTCCTCCTTATAATTTTCATTGTAAGAGAGAAACAGGTGGCGCTGCTTGGAGCGAGAAGGTTTCGTGCGTTTCCTATACTCCCGCAGAGCGCGCACCGGACAGAGAGTGCGGTCTTCGTCGTCCGGGGCGAGAATAGAAGTGAGAGGAAGAATGGAGATAGTCGGGAAGAAGAACCTGGCGACTGGTTTTTCGCTAAAAAATTCAGGGAGGAGGCGAAGAGATATGGAGCCGTCCGGTTCGGAGGCGACGTCCCCAGGCAGGCCACTGAGAGCGTGAACTTCACTGCAGCGCTACCTGATGCCAGGGAAACGAGAAAGGCTGTTTTGAAGGAAAGGAATTTCAGAGAACACTCTCGGATGGGCTCGTAAGGGGGAGCCTGAGGGAGGAGAGGACTAAGAAAAGATCCCACGCCGGGATACGGCGGGGGCATCGGGCCTCCTGAAGGGCCGCCTCCTCTGACCAGATCCCGCAGAAGAGGGTCGTCCCCGAAGGAGGGGCCCCCCAACTGGCGGATAGTGGTGGAAATAGCCCCCCTGTGAACCCTAACAGAGGAGGCTGAAAGCTTTCTCTCTGATGAAAGAAAGGCTAGGTAGTTCGCCAATTGGCATTGAGAAGGAGAATGGGGTGATACCGCGTGGCTGGAGCACCAAGAGAGCCAGCCATTCAGTGGACACTATAGACGCTTGGGTGCCTGACCTGTGGGCATGTTCCACGAGACCGATTACCGCTGGGGAGGCACCTCGTGCAGACAGCGCGTCCGCACAGTAGCCAGGCGTGAAGATGCAGCACGTTTGGATTGCCGTGTGGAATGCCTGACCGCGGCTGGAGCAGTGACCTTGCCTTTAAGGCGAGCGGTATCGGGGGCACGTGCGACAGGTGTAACAGTTCCGGAAACCACGCTTGGGCTGGCCAGCGTGGGGCCACCAGAATAAGCGTGGCTGCATCTTCCCTTGCCTTGCGGAGAACTTTTCCCAGAATGGGGAACGGGGGAAAGGCATAGCCCGTCAGGCCGGACCAAGGGATGGACAGGGCGTCCACAGCCCACGCTGCCGGATCCGGAACTGGGGAGACATACAGCTGGAGACGGTGGTTGAACCGGGTGGCGAACAGGTCCACCTGTGGTTTGAACCAGACAGCCCAGAGAGGTTCTAGGATCGAGTGGACGAGAGCCCATTCTGAGGGAAGAACCATGTGCGACCTGCTGAGGGAGTCCGCGAGAATGTTGATCTTCCGGGAAAACATGCTTGGCCGAGATCCGGATTGATTGTGTCTCGCACCAAAGAAGAAGCTGTTCCGCCCTCAGGGACAGGGAGTGAGAACGCGCCCCCCCCTGCTTGTTGATATAACACGCCACCGTCGTGTTGTCGGTGTTGAGGAGAATGTGTTTTCCTTTCAGGAAGGGAAAGAAACTCCTTGAGGGCTTGGAACACGGCTTCTAGCTCCAGCCGATTGATATGCCAGGACCCCATCTCGGGGACCATTGCCCGGAGGCCGTCAGGAGAGCTGACGTGGGCACCCCCCCCGGACTGGGACGCGTCCGTGAACAGGTCCTCCTGTGGAGGAGGGGAGAGATGGGGACTCCCTGAGCTAGCCAGGACTGGGAGTGCCATTGTACCACCGATGACTGGAACCACTGCCCGAGAGGGATCGGAAGGTCCCACGACTGCAGTGCCTGAGACCAACGCTTGCGAAAGAGGCGTTGAAAACGGCATTTGTGCAGACGTCCGAGGGGCACTAAGGGGGCCAAGGACTCCATCAGACCAGAAGAGAGGCCAGCTTTCTGGCTGGCGCCTGATCCAAGGAAAGGAGGTGGGCCAAGAGGTGCTGGAGGCGAACCAGGCGCTGGCGGGTTGGAGAGACTAGCCAGTCGGTGGTGTGGAAGGACATGCCAGAAACTGAAACTGCTGCGAGGGGTGAGATCGGACTTCTCCTCGTTGCGAACGAATCCCAGCAGCTGACAGAGGTTTAAAACCTGTAGGGCTTGCTGGGAGCACAGGGTGCTGGATGAGGCAAGGAAAGCCAATCGTCTAGATAGGCCTTCAAACGAATTCCTTTCTCCGAACGTGCAAGCAAAGTTCCCGAGCCACCTTCGTGAAAACCCAGGGGGCCGGGGCTAGTCAAAGGGAAGGGCCCTGAACTGAAAAACACGGCCTCTCCACGCGAAGCGGAGGTACTTCCTGTCCTTGGGTGGATCAAGAGATGGAAGTACGCATCCTTCAAGTCGATGGATACCGCCCAATCGCCGGGATGCATGGGATCGCGGACTGACATGGGGGTTTCCATCCGAAAACGGAGGACGATAAGAAACCTGTTCAAGGGCGAAAGATCTAGAACCGGTCTCCATCCTCCAGAAGCTTTGGGAACCACAAAAATGCGGCCATAAAAACCCGGAGAGGAATGGAAGAGAACTTCCTCTGTGGCTCCCTTGGCTAACAGCGAAAGGACCTCCTGGTCTAAGGCCTGAGAGGCAGCCAGATCCCGAGGAGGAGCAAAAGGGGGAGGGGAAGGCGTGGAGGAGCCTTCACTGCGCCCCAAGGAAGACGAAACCCCGACCTGATCACCCGCAGAGCCCAAGGGCTTGCGGGAAGCCGCTCCCAGGCACTGAGGTGCCTGGACAGACTGCCCACAGGACTGCCCTGGGGTGAAGTACCCAGGTCGGGGGCAAGTCATTGGGGGTGGGCCGTCGGAGGCGTGGGAGCTTTCGGACCCGCCGGCCGAGCCGGAGGCGACCCCTGCTTGGTTGCCTGCCTTGGTCCCCCGGGGTCCAAATGACCGTCGTCCCTTGGGTTGAGAGGGACCCGGTGACGAGAAAGGCGCTGGCGCCTTGCGTTTTGAACCAGGGCGTGGGGGATGGGGGCCTGACTGAAAGGCGAGGTCACGCCTAATCTCGGCCTGGCTCTTGATGGTGGCCTGCACGTGATTCCCGAACAGAGACCCTGACCTGACAGGCAAGGCTCTGAGGGAAGCGCGGGCAGATGGAGAACGGGTCACAGAAGATGCCAAAAGGACCGCATCTCTCCTAGCCAGAACTGAGTTCAGATGGAGCCTAGAGAAGGCCCCAGCCGAGTACTTAAGCCCTTCAGCCATTGACTGGATACAGGCTACCACAGCAGTTGGGTCCGCGGACTGGCGGATGGCGAAGGAACCAGAATCAGGATCCTTAAGGGCAGATACTAGACCCCTAGAAAGGAATCCATAACAGATATGGCCTCCAAACCCCTCCTCGCCGACTCTTCCCACTCCGCAAGGCAGCGCTCTGAGAGGGACACCTGCCTAGCGTGCGATTTTGACCTCTCCTGGACCAGGAGGAGGTCCTCCTGGGAGAGGGGAAGAGTGGCTTCGGGGATAGTGTCATATGCCAAGAAGGCCTTCTTGGCAAATGGAAGACTCCCTTTGGTTTAAGGAACTTTCCGCACGCCAATGCGGAAGGGAAATCAGGGACCGAACCAGGCATGGGGTCCTGCGCCTCCGTGCCCTGACCGTATCTGGGCCCCTCATGCAGTCGGCCACCATAACTGACTCCTTTAGGAGAGAGGAGGGCCTAGCAGCCGAAGGGCGAGAAACCCAGGGCGAGTTCCGCTGCCGAAGGGCAGGGGGCCCTGACCTCCTGAGAGGATGACACTGCCTCGGAACCAGGGAAGCCAGAACAGCCACCGAGTCTTGGAAAGAATAAGAACCGGGTGACTGGTCCTCATCCTCTGACTCGAGTCCGCCAGGTCGGACCCACAGACCGATGGGGTGGCCGCCCCCGGCGAAGCGTGTGCGCGGCGAGAGGGCCCTGAGTGGCCTGGGATGGCTGGTTCCCCAGACATCCCGGGGGAGGGGTCAGACCCCGGAAGGGCAGAGGGAGCCTGGGAGGCAGATGCCTGCACTGGTGGAGGGCTGGGCATAAAACCCGGCCACCAGGGAAACCCGGAGCAGGGGGCTGTGGAAAGCCCATGGTCGGGGGATATTGCCATTGTGCCCATGGCGCCCAAGGCAAAGGGCCTGACCCATGATAGGGGGGGCTGAGAATGTGGCTGCTGGCCCAACCCTGAAAGTGGGGGGCCGAATGCGCCGGTCCCCTGAGGGGTGCTCGGGAAAGAGGGCGATTACCCGGTGGTCTGCCCAAAAGCAGAGGCAGACACATGAGGCGGGGGAAGGGAAACAACCGGGGGCGAACTAGATTCGAGCCCTTGAGCCGGAGTTGCTTCCCTTGAATCGCCTACCGGGCGAGGGGAGGTTGACGCATAGTCCCCTCATTGCCCGGCGCCTCCGCAGAGGGCCCGTACACCTTCGATTCTGCCATGGGAATCGAACTGTGAGCAGTAGAACCGCAGCTGAACTGAACACAGGGTGCACTAACGGATGCGACAGAACCGCGGCTGAGTCGCTCACCCTTATGGGGCAAAGGGGCGAGATCAGCAGAACCGCAGCTGAGCTGATCACTGCCCAAAATGTGGGGTGCAAAGGGGCGAGATCAGCAGAACCGCAGCTGAGCTGATCACCGCCACAAAATGAGGGTTGCGAGAAAATGACTCGCTGTCACGACAACAGAACCGAAACTGAGTTGAGGTGAACCCTCGGGAGAAAGTGACGCTGAAGGGAGAGGGGGAATTGGCGGGGCTAGAGACAAAGAGCCTGCCGGCGAGATGTGGGAATCGAAAGACGAAACCTTCTTAATTCTCGCCTTACACCCAATCGCTTCACGTACGTTTCTCCCTTAAGTGAAAACATAAGCAAAGACACCAACGAACAGCAACAACAATCGATCGATTGCAAGAAAGTCAAAATACTTAGCTGTCCGTGTACACGCGGCTTAACGGGAAAATGGCTGCCGAGAAAAGAGGATGATTCTGAGCATGCGCAAGGCACGAGGCCCTTTCAGGGGTTTTGTTGTCCGTACGGACTTTATTGTTTTACGAGGCAGGGATAGCAAATTGCTGCCGCTTATTGCATTAGTGAGCCACAGTATAGTATGTGTAATTAAATCTACAGTTTTTTCAAATCAAAATTTTCCAATACAAGATTTATATACTAACATTTATGGATTATTAAATAAAAAAGGTAAGTTTCTCGGTTTAATGATGATAAGAATCCTGATATATCCATTACTGAGGCTATTCCCAAAACTTTGAAAGATTTCAACATTTCAGAATTCGCTATACCTGGTTGAACGTCTTCTTCCTTGCGCTGAACTCTGAAACAATCTGAAGCGATTACAGCTAAGTGAATTTTCGTTGTTTTATTCGTTTATGTCTCACCTGAAGATGACCGAAGAGGTCGAAACGCGTTGTGTTTTGTCTTGTGACTCGTTTGTCCACGTTCTCTGGGCGGTTCACTAACATTTATTTAAGATTTGTCTGGGTTCAATTCAAAAGTAAAGAAAACTTGACTTTTATTTGGAAACATGTACAAAATCCTGCTTCATCACAAGAAAATGATGAAAAACTATTTAAAACTTCTGAAAATAGAAACAATACAGTCTTATGATGTTGTGTGTATTACGGGTGATTTTAATTATCCTGATATTGATTGGAAAGGTACATGGTCAAATGAGAGAGATGAACACTTTATAGAGTGTCTAAGGGATGTATATTTTACTCAAGTGGTAAAAATCCCACAAGGAAAACTCAATCAGAAAGAGAATATATTAGACTTAGTTTTGGTTAAAGACGAAAGAGTGATTTCAGATATTGAACATAGTGCCCCAGTTGCAAAAAGTGATCATGAGGTTTTATCATTTTTTCTTTACATAGAGGGAAAAAAAGAATCTAAAAGGGCGAATATAGATATGATTTCAATAAGGGTGACCATGAAAATTTAAGAAAAGATTTGGGTATGATAAACATCTGAAATGTGAATACCGAAGACCAATATCGGAAATAATTTTTGCCATCTTTCAACACCTGTCTTTTTCTTGTAAATGAACTGATCAGTTCCAGATTTCATATTCACTGCTCAGTAAGTTTATAAGTTTGGAGTTTATAACTTGCTTAATTGTAGAGAAAATTATCAGTGCTTTAAAAAAAAAGTCTCTCAGAACAGTTTTATCTGTATGACAGGAACTTCTACATTCTAGCAAAATCTTCGGACCAAAGAGAGGTACATCAATTTGTTTTTCTTATTTTGTTTGTTTCAGTATGCTTTTCAACCCTTTGACTCCCAGAACTATTTGCAATTTTTTGGGAAAAAACACCAACCTTAAAAAAAAAATCGTAAAAATTCAAGTATTGCTCTAAAGCATACAGAAGTATACATTTTCTTGAAGGAAAATGAATGGAGAATATGATTATTATATGTTTCATGTTGACAGGATGAGATAACTCACAATCATGGGAAGATAACCAAGATTTAAAAAAAATATATATATATTTTGAAAAAAAAAAATCCATGAAAATTAAAGTCTCAATAGGTGGAAATGGTATTGAAATGTGCACAAATCTATACGACATAACAACCAAGTGCAATTATTTACTAAAAAGGCACACGGTGTGTTCAAGGATGCACCGAGTAATGCATGTCAATGTCGGCTAGAGATGCGATGCTTACTAGCACTTTACCCGTCACACAAAAAAATTGGCAAAAAATTAACATAACATAAACAAGTGTTGTCAACCACTGTCACTGGCATCACACTCTAACAATTTTGTGTCACATTTTAACAATTTTTTCCTCTCCTATCACGTCCTCAACTACGCCCACTACCAGCATGACCACGCTCCCTACCAGTCGATGTACTTGGTAGATCATGTATCCTCATCACAATAATCCGAGTCACTTGACTCATTGTCAGGATGATCGACAACCACGTCACCTTCATTTTCCTTTCACTTTCATCGTTGCTAATTTCACCTTCGTATGGCGTTTCAAACACAATTGAATTCTCACCACCTCTTCGGCAGTAAATCTTCTGGCAGCCATGTTGATCTGCTTGACTAATTTTCGCTTTACAAAACGCAAAAAAACGCATCAAAATTGACCCAAAACTTGCTGAGAAATCGCTTCAAACACGCTGTATGGGAGCCGCCATTTGCAAGCAAGTAAACAATATCATGTGACCGGTCAGATGATCCAATTATGCGATGATCTTTGAACCGCAGCTATATCTGCGGCCGGGAGTGAAAGGCTTATTGCATAGCCAAAAATACAGTAAATTTCTTTTATTTACATTTTCCCTCAGGTACCGAATATCATGTTTAGAATCAAAGAACTTATGGAGTAGGAAACCACTCAAGGGATTTATCCCAATGATCTATGACTGAAACTGTATATTGGCTCTTACTGGTCTCAGTCAATTAAATAGTACCAGCTGCTTGATAGTTGTTCTTGATTTTTTTTTTCTGCATACTAGTGGTTTCAATATGCTAGCAGAACCTCTGCCAGCACAAGAAAAATCAAACATGTTCAGTTAAAAATCTACAGGACAAAATGTTGTAGATTGTGCAAGCATGACATAACTCATTAACTGATTTGAAACAAAACATTTTCTCAAAGTGATATCTTGTAACCTAATTAATATGAAACTTCTTTAATTTTCACTGACCTGAACAGCTGATATGAATTCCACTTAACAATGAATAAGTTTTTGTGGCTACTATGCATAGCCTGTCACTATTCTATTTATTCTAGTTATGTGACCATAACGTCTAAAATTTCAAGTCTCACACCTGTCCAGAGCAGTCAAAAATTGTCACAACCACAGCATCATTCTTTTCTTTGGTGACATGGTTTGGAACAGACTACCCAAGTGAGCTCCACTGAAGGATGTTCCAGTAAATATTGCAAATGAGCAGGAAGTTGCAGCTGCATTCATGCTGGCTTGAAATAATTTCAACAGTGTAAATTTATAAATGTAGAATTTGGATGCAACTTGGTCATCTGGAATATTAACTGCCCTGTCCAACTTTGGGGGAAAATCATTAGGACTAGCCCACTGGATTGAAAACTCAATCATTTTCAAGAGCTATCCCATCCAATGTTCAGCACTCAGTTGAATCTTTACTTACCTCATTTAGAATCAAAATGATTTCAAAATAAAGAGAGAAGAGAGAGAGAGAGAGAGAGAGAGAGAGAGAGAGAGAGAGAGAGAGAGAGAGAGAGAGAGAGAGCGAGAGAGAGAGCAAGCTAGATATACTTAGCACCATTAAAAACGCACGGGTCAGAAGAACAAAATAACTCGACAGAGGTAAATCAGTTAGGGGTATCAGCACATGTTGTCCATTGCGCACTTCTTTTCTGTTCATGACTTTGTCATTCAACATTAAAGTTTTCAAACCCCTAACTGATTTACCTCTGTCGAGTTATTTTATTTTCATACCCCTAACTGATTTACCTCTGTCGAGTTATTTTGTTCTTCTGACCCGTGCGTTTTTAATGGTGCTAAGTATATAGACTCTATATGAGCAACAACAACAACAAAAGAGAAAAAAAAATTCAGTAATGGCTAGCAGCTCTGTTTCTTTGCTTTGAATAATATTAATATTGGATTGCTTAAGTGGGACAGGAAAGGCTACCATTCCCTTTTACCCCTCCTTCTTCTTCTTCCTAAAATACTGGTTCACTCAAAAACGAGGTCACCAGCGCGCATGTTAAAAAGTAAAATAAAATAACATAAAATAGTGCGACTCAGACTGTTGGCCCCTGGAGCAAATTTGGCAACAAGGGGTCGCACTCGATATTCAAGAAGTTAAAAGCAATGGCCAAATTCAGGCCCAGGTAACAGTAAAATATCTGGGGAAGTTAAAATAGAAAATCGTCAATATGCAGATCTCCCTCCCACATCCGTCCCTCACATCCTTCCTCAGGAATTCAATTGTCATACTGTTCACAGCTTTCTTCCGCATTGTAAAGACTGCAGAATTATATCAATTTATAATCTTCAACCCCATTAACTGATTAAGTGTGAACAAATGGCGCCTGGACCAGTCCGTTTTATCTGAAGTGAAATGAAGTAAATTGAACAATTTGGTACACAGGCCCACGCAAACTAAAATGAAAAAAGAAAATCAAAGATGTTGTATCGCCAATTCACGCCTTCCCTTCCCGATCTCAAGCAGACGTGTCATCAGAATATCGAAGGCGAGAAGTGCATGATTGGAAGGAAACTAGCTCAGTTAAGTTAGGCTAGCCAAATCTAGATCCACTTTCAACTCAGGAGATCCAAAACGGAGTGACTCGGAGATCGACAAACATCGTTATTGCCAAAGACTCAGCGAAATTGAACAGATGGGTGATCAAAGAAAACTACATAGCCTTAATCAAATTGTAATTTACCTTCAACCCTGTTCCAAGCACGATGACATCGTATTTCTCATCCATGCTGCTGGTCGACGGCTGGTTGATCGCCTTGTGTCACACCGAGATACACCCACCAACGTCGCCGGGCAAGGGTTCCAAAATGGCCACTTCTTCAGCGTATGAATACAAGATATATAATTAGACCTATCGGATAAAATTAATGAGTTTAAATGACAAGGGATTTTCTGAGGAAGTTTACAAAATTGTAATTCTTTTTTAACAAATATCAAAGCAACAAGAAACAAGAAATAAAACACCTCATTTGAACTATGCAAATAATTTCTATTTTTAACTTAGAAGAGAGAAAAAGATGGGGACGCAATGTTTATACGCACAGAACCCGCGAACCTACACCTCAGTCACGGTGGAGTCTCCTCTTCAAGATGTCACATCGTGCGGGACTGGTCCGTACCTGCTACACATTATCTGCCAACCCTTGGCTCCCTAACAGGGGCGTATATCATGTAATTAAATACGATATATACTAATATACTAAAATTAAGATATAAATCGGCAAATTTGGGGGGAACTGTCCTTGGACGGACATGATAGTGCCCTCTGGTGGGAGAGAACACCCTCGATGGCTCCGCGACCAAGCAATAATTGTTGTCAGTAGGGGGCTTAATAAGTGGTGTCGTGGGCTTGCTGGATCAGAACTGGCACTTCTGAACACCAGCAAAGTGACTCATCAGCAGTACGTTTCTCCACTGGTAAATTGCTCCCTGTAGATTGTCTGCGCCAAGGCTGTGGCGGGATGGACCAGTCGATGTCTATGGCCGGATGGTCCGAATAAACGTTGTGGGTCCAATGCCACTGAGATGGCATGGAAGATGAAATAGAAAACAGGCAACGACGACAACAATAGCAACAACAACTAAACAAACAAACGAACAAAAAGGGGTCATGGACGAGATGAAGCAGCGCATCAAGCAGCACAGCATCATCAGACCACAGCAACACGTGGAAGTCATTCATACAGGCCCCAGCTGCTGGGCTTTGTAGACGAAATCTCAGAGATGCCGTGTCAAGGCTGTAAGGACGACGTGCTTGTCTTGGATTTTTAGCAGACTTTTGACAAAATTAGCAACAGCCCACTGATCCACAAGCTGTGCCATATGGCATTCGCGGCAAGCTCATAACAGGACTGAAAATTTCCTGAGTGAGAGAAAGCAGTCAATCATAAATGAAGCAAAATCAGAGTTTACACCATTTGAGTCGCGTGTTCTCCGGGGCTCTGTTCTGGGACCTGTTCTGTTCTTGCACATTAATGACTTGCCAAAAGGATTGTCATCCTCAGCGAGACTTCTTGCTGATGCCACAGAGATGTCTGTTCCAGAGACCAGGATGACCTCCACGAGGATCTGGACAGGCTTGTCATTTGGGAGCAGTGATGGAACATATCATTCCACCCCCAAGAAATGGTGGCTTGTCCTCATGATGTGGCGTCGCACAACAACCCAGCAGACTTTCTCACTATATGGCCACCAGTTTGGAAACTTCTGTAATAGAAGGTAGGGGGGGGGGGAGGAAGCATGTGTCGGCGATTTTACAGAATTTGAGGTAACGTAATTATTTCTATTGGTGTAGAGGGTTGATGTGTCCAGTGTAATTAAATGACAATACTACAAAGAGACAAAAAAAGATTTTTTTAATGCATCAGGTTAGTTGACTAGGATCCAGTCACACACACACACACACACACACACACACACACACACATACACACACACACAGGCGCACGCGCATGGACATGCACACACACATAGGCACGCACGCACGCACGCACGCACGCACGCACACACACACACACACACACACACACACACACACACACACACACACACACACTTTACTCATGTGTATTCTTTGAGTACTTGCTCATTAACAGGCTTGCAGGAGGTTATACCTGGTTGCTGCAGCAGTCCACAGGAGATAAATCCCAAACTGCATAGCTTCCCCGTAGTCCACGGTCATTCAGAGCAAATACGTCTACATACTAGAAGCTTCGGACGAGGAGGGAAGGGGTAGCAATTTCACACACACACACACACACACACACACACACACACACACACACACACACACACACACGCAACCAATATTAGGTAGGCACTCAAGGTCTGACCAGCGCATTGGGCTAATGCGTAGGTCAGACATCAGTTAAGTCGTAGCCATGATACCCTCTTCTTCAATTCTCTCGTCTTAGTTGTCAATTCATTTATCCATCCGCTTAAAATCATGTGCAGTGTGGTCTCAAAACTTAGCGGATGTGGTGTAGCGTATATGGACTAGTCCGCACGCAATGACGCCTCTTTATGAAACTGAAACTGACCAGCTCTTTGTACACGACCTGAAGGCCCAGGGAGCTTGTATTGGGAGCCTGTGCTGGCACATGACCGAGGGAAAGAAGGAAAAAATGGCTAAGAATGGGGCACCTGCGGTCTGATGTCCAGTGAACTGGTTGAGCAAGAACGATCATATATCTTGGAGAACTCTTTTCTTTTCTTTTTTCTTTCTGCTTTTTTTTTTTTTTAAATTTTAATTCTATCCTTGGAGTAAGGGAGCTGCGGCCTAACTTCTGGTACATCATGTTCATGAAAAATGACCTGCTCGTTTCTTTCTTTTTATCTTTCTTTCTTTCATGATTTGAACTTCCAACTGTTATACACTTAGTGTTCTTTTTTGGCATTTTTGTATTACACTTTTCAAATCCTCATTTTTATTCGCTTGTGTCTGTGAGTGACGGATCAGCAGATTTTCAGACACGACCCCTGGTGGATCAGGAATGATGGACTCTGCAGTTCTCGGTGTTACCAGGTCTGTCATAATTTGTACATGATGGTGGTGTTGTCTGTTGCTTGTAAGAACCTGAGAGGGTCCAGGTCTATCTGAAAAACCAGTCTAGAAGCATCTGTGCTGAGATTTCATATAGGATTCGTCTTGATGGACCGTATCCAGGCAGGAGGAGAAACTATCGGGGTATCTCCCAAATGTGAAGAAGGTTTTACCAGTTCCTTGTAACATATGTGGCTTGTAGATGGGGAGATGTGCTTAGCTGTGAGTTTAACCAGTTTCTCGCAATATTTGTGGTTTTATAGAGCATGTGGGCACTCTCTGAGTCGGTAATGAAGGAAGCGACGAGTCTTATTTGCCTTAGCAGAGATATTGAATACTGACATGTTTGCTTCAACTGAAGTGCATGGTTATTTCAACTGTGAGATATTTTGTGCTGAATACACGTTGGGTAGCTGTTCCTTGGAGATCATCTTGCCGGTCCCAAGCTTGGGTAAAGGAGGAGGGATAGGTGTGGGGCTGGCAACCCCACTCCAAAGAAGTGCTACTTACACCCAGACACCGTAACAACTTCACCCCCAAAAAGAGCCTGGTCGGATGGATTCCTCTTCAAAAGAACCCATGACGTGAGTGGGTGAAATCATTCGGGAAGCCAGTTGGCCAACAAATTTTATACTGATAAAGGCAAACAACGGGGCAGGGATCTGGAACAACAAAACCCTGAGAGCGGAAATGGCGACTAAAATGAGGAGACACACCATCAAGGGCTTTGGTTTGTATGCATCTGTGTGCATCTTAAGTGGCCAAACTAAATGGAAATCTGGAGAGATAATGTATCTCGGCCTCGAAGACCTAGATCATGATCACACCTAAGCGGTGCCATTGCTTATGACACCAGAGGCTGCAAAGGCACTGGTGGCTTTGGAACCCCTTTTCACCGTAACTTATGTCAGTAAGATTCAGCTCTGAAAGAAAGAAGACCACAATACCCCAGTGTTGCACAGCTACTTATGCAGGGAGAGGAAAAGGAAAGTTTTACAGTCCCCTACAATCTTGATTCGGTCTTACACTAAGGAGAAGAGCGGCCCATGCTCAAATGGTTAGAGTGTTTGCATGCGAAGATGACGGTCGCAGGTTCGAACTACTCGAGGGTTGGGATTTTTTTTCGACTTGAAAACTTTCTCTGTCCAACAAGCAGAAAACGGGAACGTCGTTCGGTTCAGGGAAGGTTAGAGGCGGCGAAGGGAGAGGGATAGGCGCTGCCTTCCATCATGCTGTGCTTTAGACACAGTGAACCTCTGACAATTCGCTGCTCCTGTGGCCTGTGGGATATGGAACTTAAACCCATGATTTTTAACTTCAAGGAGAGACTTTGAAGACAACACAGACAAAACGCCCATCATGGGGGAAAAAATGGCAAAGGCATGCGATGAAAATGGGGAGCTATTTTAGAGTTTTTGATACTTCAACAAGCTTGTCACCGGAGGCCATTTTTGACCACAAGAAAATCGTACAAGACTACCTGGAGTTCACCAGATGGAAAGACAGAGGGCCGGATTGACCACATCAAAGTTGTCCGCACATGAAGAAGTCTCTTGAATGTCAGGGCGAGTCGTTTAGCGGACATATTTTCCGATCACCATTTACTCGTGTTAACACTAAAGACCAAGCTTAACTCGTTCAACGACCCATCAGGCAACACCACCACAAATTCAAAGTGCAGGTTTTGAAGACTAGCAAGAAAAGAGAAGAGCTTCATTGCAAAATCAAGAACAAGTTTGGTTTGGGATCCTGGCAGAATCAATGGAAGACTATCGGATAGACCTTTAAAAAAAGATCAGGAGACCACTTGCAAAGGTGTCCTGGGACAGAAGGAAAAGGAGAGAGAGAGAGAGCGACCACAAAGAATGGCTGACACGAGAAACATGAGTCAACATAGATGAGAGGAGAGCATTGAAACAGAAGATTAATCAGTGTCAAGGTCAGAAGGTGAAAGCACACCCTGGAGCACAATGTTAGACAGCCAATGATATTGGAGCAGGAACAAGTCTCAGCAGACTGAAAGGTAGGCTACCTGGTGAAACTGCCCAAGAAAGGTGGCCTGTCCAAAGGATGGCAGTTGTTGGGGAATCATGCTCCTTTCCGTTCCCAGAAAAGTCTTGACTAGAATCATCCAGGACAGACTGAAGCAGGCGTTGGGCAAGTAATTGAGATAAGATCAGGCTGGGTTCCATCAGATCAGATCATATACAGACCACATCGCCTCTGCACATCATGATTGAGCAGTTCATCGAATGGAAGTCCTTACATATGAGGATTTTTTTTTTTTAACGTAGGCAATAATTGTTCATGCGTCACTATGGAATTCCTCTGAGATCCAAGACAACTTCGGGACGTGGCAAGAAGCTGAAGTCATCAGTGAACACGCAGAACCCAGATCCTACATCATTGCCACTCCCGCGGGACAGCAACTGCGGAGAAATCGGGCTCATCTCCGGGATGCCCACGTGCAGCAGAACCAGAGCCAACACTGCAACCAGCAGATGACCAACCAGCACCAGCGGCTGAACCACCACCATGTGAAAGCGTGCACACTCCATACACCACACGATCGGGCCGCATCAGCCACCCACCACAAAAACTCGATCTTTGGAATAGAAGGTCACAGCGTTCAACTGTGACCTTGGCCCGATCAGAAAACTCCGTGCCCGTGTCTGGGGAGTTTTCATTAGCTATAGGGAAGTTAGCAACTTAGTAGTTTTCATAGGTCATATCTTTTCTTCTTTTTTTTTTTATTAACCACCACACAAATCATACTTGTCTTCATATTACAAAAAAAAGGGCGGGGGGGGGGGGGGGGGGCGATACAGATAATTTATAAATAATCTTGGGTCACACACATAAAGCGGTGTAACGGATACATCCCTCTTGGAAGGCATGTCAAGATATCATGTGTTAAAAAAAGAAAGCAACATGCGATCCAGAAGCTACACTTCAAAACCGACTGAACGAGTGTGATACTACATTCATGAACCTCCTCTAAGTTTTGATTTTGACAGTATGACTATGAGCAACACGATACGAGAACTATCATTTGACTGTCAAAAGAGCAACATTATCTGCATTAGATCACTGTCACTGGGGAACCCATTGCATTATAAAGGCCACATGCAAGCCTGTTCGAAGTATTTGATACCTATAGTTATGTTCACATGTAATTGTTTTGTTATCGTTATCAGCTGACCCACATTGAGTCCACAGTGTATTGGTAACTTGTATTGTAATATTCACTGTATATCATATAATCATGGTTATTTTCAAAGCTGCAACCATCCTTTCCACAACCCATTACGTATTATAAATCTATGTGTTTTTATTTTATAATTAGAGTATAACCTTTTAGTCTTCACTTATTCTTTTATGTAAAAGCGGAGATGTGGACATGCGTGTCTCACTCGACTCGTAGCTAGTTGCAGACGACAGATTAGGCCTACTCAAGCTATGGATCTTTTCCAGGTGGGGATGTTTAACCTGCCCCGTGCTCGCAGTCTTCAAGTAGACTATTATGGCACACAGGTTGCATGCATTGTGTATTTTCGTGTAGCCGGTACTCACCCGTCTTAGGACATGAGCATCGGGATCTTTAGAGTCCGTGTATGATCTTTAGTGCATGTGACACAGACTAGACCTCGGTTTATAGTCCCATCCGAACGACTTGCATAGTTGTTTTTATTCTGTAACGCGCATGCGTAAAAGGTCGAGCAGACGCGGCTGTCTCAGAAGTTGTACTCTGTGTTTTGTAGCAAGAATAAATGTTACAAGAAAACAACGAACACAGTGTTGATTGAGTATATTGGTGTAACAGTACCCGCTACCGAACATGACAGCTACGTCACATCCTGCACATCAGGTGGCCTGAGAATATCCCCAGCACTGACTTAACGAAAGGGGGAAAAAAAATCAGAATCGCATCATACAGCCAAGACACACACACAGAAAAATGCGGGTGGACTGAACACATCTTATGTAAACCAGCCGACAACATCACCAGGCACACTCTGGATTGAAAACCACAATGGAAGAGACGAATTGTGAAGCCGAAGCGCTCCATTTAAAGTACAAAGGAATACGTGAGTAACTCAGTCACGTGCTTGAGCTATCTCTGTAGTGACTGTGGGGACAAGATGAGGTAAGATAATGTTGCTTATAGCCCAGCCGACCGCAAAGGACCACATCAGGGCTGTCATCACGTTGAAGTCAACTCAAAAGTCATCACAAAAAACAAACAAAAAACAAAAAAAAACACCATTCACACATCTCTTTTTAAAATACACCCTCTAAAAACGCACCAGAAACACAATTCAGCAAAAAGGGACTCGTATGCAAAGGAACTAGTGGAATCTTCACGGTACGAGGCCGAATCAAAGCGGATCTCTATAGTGAAGAAAGTCCATTGAGGGTCATAAGAAAACTTGGATAAATCACAAACTACGCCAAGGTCTATATCTGCTTTGTTCAGATGGGGAAGAACACGAATTCCCAAGGTGGAATGGAACTGGGGCGGTAATCGAATTTCCTTTGGAACTTGGGGTCAAAAACATAGTCATTTGCAGGGTTTTGAGGTTCAGAAGAGAGATTCAGACAGTAGTTCAAGGCAATCAGTCGACGGCTTGAGAGGGATGATTCTCCTGCCTCAGCATACAGGCTATAACACAGGGTGGTGCAGAATGCACCCAGACACAATCGAAGCCCTTGATGGTGGATAGGGTCTAGACTTTTCAGGCAGGATGGTATGGCCGAGCCGTACACTACACACCCGTGGTCCAGTTTAGAGCGGATGAGAGCCCTGTAAAGATGGTCTTGTCGACACCCCATCTGTGTGTGTGCTACAACTCATAGAATGTTCAGTGCTTTCTGACATGCAGTTTTTAAGTGTTGGACATGACTTTTAAAGTTCAGTTTTTGATTAAAAAAAATAACTCCCAGAAATTTGGCTTCTTTCACAGCTGGAATGGTGGACTTGTCCTGACGAATTTCAGGATCAGCAAAGAACTGACGAAAATTGTGAAAATGGATGACTGTGTTTTGGTGCTTGAAAAGGTAAACCCGTTTTCCTCGGCCCACTGTTGAATCATATTCACACAAAGCTGAAGCTGGCGCTGTACGCTGGCGTAAGAGGCTTCAGCTGTGTACAGTACGAAGTCATCAACAAACAGAGAGAGCTCAGAATCCTGGTTTACTGATTTGACAATGTCGTTAATTTTGATGCTGAAGAGAGCATGAGAAAGAATACACCCTTGAACACCCAACTTTACACCCAACTCCTGCCTATGGATGTCAGACAGCGTGGTGCCAATACGCACTACGAATTGTCTATCAGCCAGAAAGTTTCGAGTAAATAAAGGCAGATGACCACGAAAACGAAGTCTTTGAAGATCCATAAGGATTCCAGATTTCCAAGTGGCGTCGTACGCTTTTTCCAGATAAAAAAAAAAGAAGATAGCAACTACATACTGTTTCTTGATGAAGTCGTTGCGGATGGTGGTTTCCAGACGGACGAAATGGTCAACTGTCGAGTGGTACTTCCAGAACCTGCACTGTTCACTGGCCAAAAGGCCATCGGTTCCCAGGTTCCACATCAGTCACGAACTGACAATCTTTTCTATTAGCTTGCAGAGGCAGCTGGTCAGAGCTGTGGGGACAAGGCATTTGCTGGCATTAAAATACAACGCTGGTCGTCTTGAACATGACTGTGAGAACACGGTTTTTGCTGACAGTGAAAGACATCTGCAAGTGGTCTTCAGGGTGACTGTGAGGACATGGCATTTCCTAGCATTAAAAGAGACCTGCCAGTCCTTTTCCCATCTTTCAATTTACCCTTGACCTTCTTGAAGAACGTACATTGAGTGGATTGTACAATGCTGAGTGGATTCATAGGCAAACAGAATAAGATGAGACCAATCTTTTGAAACAGGTTTTTGATGTAGGCCAGGAAGAGGGTTGGTCCAAGTACCGATCCCTGCAGTAAACCAGAGGTCATCTGACCAACCGAGAAGACTCCATGACCTCCACTTGCTGAGTTTTGTGAGTGGGAAAGTTCTACATCCAATTGAAAGTCTGCCGACGGTTGCTTTAATAGTGTATTTCAGGAGTCGGTTCCTAGTGACATCAGTGTCCTATTAGATGAAGTCCCCTCTGGACAAACTGTTCAGACGATAAGGCATCTTGTCAAAGGCTTTAGAACAAAACAGCAATAATAACTACTGTAACACTGGGAGAAAACCCACAAAAACCCCACAAACAAAAGCCTCGGTACTCGTCAAGGAGTGCAGCCAAAAGTTCAACTGCCTGTCAGAATGATATTAGCTAGAGTCTTATATATACAAGTTGTTAACAAACGAGAAAGCATCCTATCAAATGCTTGGGTTGAAAGAAACACACACACACACACACACACACACACACACACACACACACACACACACACACACACACACACACACACCATCATCATCATCATCATCATCATCATCATCATCATCATCATCATCATCATCATCATCATCATCATCATCCATTCAGTGTCCACAATCATCAAGTTCATTATTCTGACACTTTGGGGGCAGATGCAAACAAACAAACACACACACACACACACACACACACACACACACACACACACACACACACACACACACACACACACACACACACACACACACACACAGAGCAACAATAGCTACAACAACAATCACTATTTTATTGTCGTCTGGAATTGCAGCTGTTCAACTGCATATCGGCATGAGATTAGTTTTATGTTATCTTTTAGCAGAAGCTTTAGAAGCTCAAGAAGGCAATTCTGTCCTCTTCGCCGTGCACGCAAAAAAAAGAAGGAACATTTAACACGTTTTCTGCTTTTATATTTATACATTAGCGCCCCACAGTGGGTATAGTATCATGTGAAAATAAAGATTAAAAAGAAAAGTTGAATGTAAGAGATGAAGTAAGAGAATATGTTGATATAGCCTAATTTTTGGAGCATGAATTTTTCTTTCCATTCTTTAATTATTTGTTTTTCCTCAGCAGAGGATTGTTTGTGCGGAACTACTTCATGGCGACTGTCTACAAACAAGCAGACTACACAGAGTAACCGAGTATTTAAAATGTTTTCAAATGCTTGAAAAAATTCGTATCAATAGCCATTGTGAATGATGGCAGAAAGGAAAGAACGTGATTTTTCACAGAGCAAGCCACGTTCTAAAGGTTATGGACAGGGACTTGCGGATCAGAGAGGTTGGTCCCTTCCAAGTGTGTGACTAGCAAACCAATGAATCATAACACTTGGTTTTGTTAATGTTGATAAAGAAAAGCAGGCAGATGCGTGCTAAGCCTTGTGTCACTTTTGTTGATAGATGTTGTCTCATACTGATTTACTCGTTACTTTCTGTAGAAGTTCCAACGTCTATTTTACACAATCCTTGTATTTTGATGTTCGATCATGCTGAACGTCACGACGTCATGTTTACCACTACACGAACAGTAACACCTTATGAGAGTGATAATGAATAATGATGATATTATTAGGCCTAATCGCAGTTTATAAAATGTGGGAAAGAAAATGCTGAAGTATGTTAATCAGTAGGCATGTTAAATGTAATTAGTTATTTGGATTTGTTTTAGTTTTTACTTGATACTTACTTGATACTTGATTTTTGCGGTGTAGAAGGCCTGTATTGCCTGTTCACCGTTCGAGGAAAGGAAGTCACTAGACTATGTGTGGCATGTGTGGCACAGCCTAGTGGTAACATTCTGGATCATATAGGGACGGTGCATTCCTCCAGTGCGCATCCAGTCTGTTTTTAAACGCACTGACAGATGGGGCGGTTACGACATTGTCCGGAAGACTATTTACAGTACCCATTAAATAAACATTTACTTTGGTATCAACATGAAATTTTGATTTATTATTTGTTGTGTTATAAAGTTAGTAACCAATTTAGTATTATGAGTTAAAATCTTATTTATGATTATTGAAGAATTTGAATTATCACCCCTGAAAGGTCCTCTCTCTATGGCTGATGTATTCGCCTATTGTTGTCAATTAGGATTCTTTCGCCTTATCCGATTAGGTTGTTACATATATCAGGAACCCTTTGAATCGTTTCATGTATGCTGATTACTTCTTTTCTCATGGTGACAATCTAATTTTGGTAACAAAACCAAAATACTGTTTGACTGCATGTATGTATGCAGTGGCACAGTATTGACAATATAATATATGATGAGTGTATATATATGATGCATGTAATTGGGAGTTCCCTCCCAGAATTCACTGTGGTTTCAGCTTTCTTGAATATGAATTCAGCCTGTTGTACATAAACTGGTTTGATGTTGTGCAAAGGCTACAACTTTCCAACAGCATGTGTTGATAAGAAAAACAGTGGCTTGCTTGTTTGCATCTTTTATAATATGTTTGTGTCAATGATGAAATCAAAGAATACTTTCATAATGTATGAAACAAATGATAATTTGTCAAGACAACCAGCCACCTTGTTGCAATGGTTAGTGTCACAGATTGTGAGATTTGAGGTCATGGATTCAACTCCCCCATCAGAGCCATGCATTTTGGGGATTTTTCAGCCCAAACTGGCATGTCACCTTAGTTTGAGTTTGTGAGCTCAATTGAGAAGACTGCAAGTGGAACTACATAGTCCTATTTCATCCATTTTATGGATCTCCTGTCTGACAGTGTTGATCTAATCTATCAGATTGACACCACCAGTTCTGTGTTGGTCCTGTTTACTTGATATTGGGACAGATTATGAGAGTTAAAGTGGAGTTGTTGTTGTTGTTGTCGTACCCTGGCTAAAAGACTCCAGGGATCATCCAAACAGCTGAAGTACTTGAACACTTTGGTAAAAATGCATCAGCTGGGATGAGAACATTGCATGTGTGACTTTTTTTATTACCCCGCCACATGGGCAGCCACATTCTGACTTCGGGAGATTTTGGAAACTGATAATGCTGTGCTAGGAGCTTGTTACAACTGAAGACAATGCCCGCATAACTATGCTGAGCAGAACATTTTGATGTAGCCTTGGTGTTCTAGCCTATGTCAGTTGGCTTGACACAGCCTTTAGCCAAGGCGGGTTAAAGTAGAGTTAAGCTTCGTCTGGCCAGAATGGAACTTGGTAGCATCACATCCATCATCCGCATTTTCATCACATCCATCATCCGCATTTTCATCACATCCATCATCCGCATTTTCATCACATCCATCATCCGCATTTTCATCACATCCATCATCCGCATTTTCATCAGTCAGCATTGTACACAGAAAGTTGCAAATTCTGCTGGCCTTCAAGCTCTGCTCTGATGGTGACCTCAGTTTCAGTTTCCTTTCCATGTCTGTGCCCTTAGCATGTTCATGTCAGGCTGTCACTGTGTCTGAAGAGGCAAGGACATGGTGATTGTCATTACACATAGAGGGAGACGATCACACACCTCAGCTCTGGGACAAGGCATTAGTCAGTACAGGGTTTAGTAAGTGGTCCTGGGTATGCTAGATCAGAACAGGTACCACTGAACACCACTGAAATGACTAAGCAGCAGTATATAGTGTCTCCTGTATTTTGTTTCCTCATGACTGCTCCATGTGGACTGGTGGTGCCATAGCTGTAATGTGAGAAGTCATGGTGTAGCTGTGAATGAGGAGCCATTCTCTTTGTCTGCGGCAATACTCTGGAATTCCCCATCTATCCATTAATTCCAGCTACATCATGTCCCTTCCTTCCTGACTTTCAAGTCTGTACTTAAACCTTATCTAAGATGTTAAACGCCAGTTGCAGAGTACCACCTGAAATATTACTGAATTGCTGTATGGCCTTTGCATATTTGCTGATGTACAAATCAGTTGTTCAGTGTATGTGTCTGTGCATGTGACACAGTATGCCATGTGTGTGTGTGTGTGTGTGTGTGTGTGTGTGTGTGTGTGTGTGTGTGTGTGTGTGTGTGTGTGTGTGTGTTTGTGTGTGTGCAGGGTATCTTTTAGATATTGATTTATTATAACTTTGTAATGCGCCCTGTAGCCTAGGTTGTTAGGATGGGCACTATGGAAACTGTCCTCATTATTGTTGTTTTTATTATGATGAGCAGCATATGAATAACAGGACAGAAGTGGCATAGAAGACCTAAGATATAACAAAATGTTATCTCCAAAAAGAAAAACTAACATCAGGTACTATTATTATTATCACACAAATACAAATGGACAGAACATCAGATGTGCGTAAATCGGATAATAATCCTATCACTGTATCAGATAAACAATCAAACTGCAAACATTTAGGCATCACATCACCAAACAGCCTCTAAATGTGCAGCTCATAGTTTACTACCATTAAGTATATAATCAAAAGTTAAAAAGGAAAATCAAAATAAGAACATGTATGTTGAAATACCACCCTCTCCCCCTTCCTCCACTCACACCTGCATCTTGTCCCCACAGTTACACAGATATGTTCCCCCACACACACTGACACACATGCATGCACACACTCACTCACTGACTGTCACTCACTCGTTTACACACACACACACACACACACACACACACACACACACACACACACACACACACACACACACACACACACTGGGTTAAAAGGAGAAAGTGGCGTAAAAGCATTTAAAAATGTAGGAAGTTAACTGATCTTGGGATAAAAGTTTCCTGTGCCCTTCATAAAATCCCCATCGTCCTGAAATGGTATCCTGGTGGTAGGTTGAAGATCTCGTTGCCCATCGGTCATAGGAGCAGTGAACAGTCAGGGGTTCACTGTGCCAAGTGCATAGTATGATTTACGGCGTAGCCAGTCTCTCTTCATCACATTCTCATTTACAGCTGGGTGGACAGAGGGCGTTTTCAAGATGAGAAAGTCAGACTCTAGATATGGTTCAAACTCACAACTGTTAGCTTTGTAGATAAAAGCCCAAACCACTCAGCTATGGGCCCCTCATTTTGTTAAAACATGGCTGTCATCACTTGCAATTTTACTGTTTGTGTAAAATGATCACGAAAATGTGAAAAAAAAATCTGTTGTCCAAGAACAGCATGAATTGTTAACAAATGCCTTTTTAGAATGTCACCAAAAGTGCTCTCTTTGCTGTATGGCCAAGGGCATTAGTGGAAACAGATTTCTCTCTGTTTGGTAGAGGGGAAGAGGAGATGGGTGGAGTGAGGAGAAACAAAAGTGCAGTGCTGAAGTAGAGAAAAACAACTATCACCATCTGAGCTAACTCATAGAAAACTTTGCTAGCTGGATCGATTTTCTAGTAGCATTTGGCTACCACAGTACCGGGCTTGGGTAGCTATTACCTGTTATGAAATGATGAGAAACAAGAAAAAAAAATCAAATATTAGGAATGAGTCATGAGACATTCTCAAGCATCCTCATGATCTTCATTTAAGAAGAACACTTTTCTTTTTTTTTTGCTGAGTGCTGAGTTGGAAACCCACAAAAATAACAAAACCAGCAAGTTTCTGTATGCATATATAAGGCTGTAGTCATATGACTGGGAACGGCAGCTGTTGTAAGGGATTATTTTGTGTGAATGAATAAAGGAGCATTATGAAAGAGGTATTTGAGGCGTACTAGAAGTGCAACACATGGCCTACATGTGTGTGTGTACTCAGTGGCGTGTGTGTGTGTGTGTGTATGTGTGTGTGTGTAGGCATGCATGTGTTATGTGTGTTTCCAGGAAGTGGATGCATGCATATGCATATTTAAAATGGTATGAAACTTAGTAACTGCTTTTATTTATGACAGTATATTTTTGCTTCTTCCCTGAATGCGCCTGGTCAAATTGGAGGGTTACCTAACCCATTTGTTTAGAGATATATTTAAACAATCTTTTCTCACTTCATACCCGTTCCCCCACCTATTTTCTTATCCCTAACTTATTTCTCTGTAGGTCTTTGCCAGCTCTTTGTCTTATTGACAGAGGAATTAAGCAAACTAAATCAGGTCTTGCAAGACGCTTTGCAAGAACATCGTGTTCAGTGATGAATGATGGCTCTTGAAGCAAGACTGTTGCATGTCAGATTCACTTTGGAGATGCTTAGTGTTTAGTGTACGAAATCTGTGCTACTCAGGGAAATTTTCAAGTAGCCAGCCACAAAGTGACTGGAACTATATATACAAACTGAATTCACTTGCTGTGATTTTTGTTTTGGTGCAGTTGGCAAGTTTTCAAGTGTTCTGAACCTGACAATATGTATTAAACTCATTCAATTTTGATGATTTAAAGTGGGTTAAAGTTTGAATTTGGACAGTTCCTGGTACGTGAGGGATGGATGTAAGAGGACATCTCGTTAATTTCACAGGTCAGTGGATATGCAGATGTCCTAGTGACTGAATGCCTGCTACACATGCAGAGTAAATCAATATATGTATGCATGCAGAAGATCAAGTGTATGGATTGATGAATATTAAAGATGGTAATCCCTGTCAGGCTGTGCGTTAGTTTTATCATACACAGTTCAGTGCAAATTCAAATTTTTCAACATGTCAGCATGAAAATTATGGAAATAAGTCTGTAATATTGGTGATAGAGCGTGCTATTTCAAATGTTGATCTGACACATTCTGTTTATGACACTGATGGTTTTATGTGTGTTTTGACAATTGAACTCCACATGTATATATATTGCTTTTGCAGCAGAAATGAAGTCATCACTCATTTTGGTGCTAGCATGGGAACACTGTAAGTGAATCAACAGTGGGGACAATAGTTGTGTGAAATATTTGTACAGACTGAACAGAATCAGGTTGTCCAAGCTGACAAGAGTTCCTTGTTGCGGTTAATGCTTCAGATGCAGATCTGTCCGGCCTTTTCCAACATGTGTTCATGGAAGATAGCGAAAGCAGCGATGAAACCAGTGGTGCTTCAGCCCCAGGGAGAGCACCAGAGTGAGTACTGTATTGCCCAGTAATGTTAACTCTGAATAACACTTCTTTTAATTTACTTTGCCTTCCGCACCTTGTATGATATAGCTGCCTGTTGATACTGATGGAACATAGCACTGTTTTGTGTTGTTTGTGCAGACTGTGATGTCAACACTTAGTTGGTAAGCACTTTGATTTCCTGTGAAGCACTGTATACATGTCTTTTTATCTGTTCTGCCATATGCTTTGGCATTGGTTACAAAATTCCATGTTTTAGAATTTGGGGTCAGCCATTCTTTGAGTTTATTTTAGTTTTTCTATCACTCACTATCTCTTTACAGATAGGTTGAGTTGCTGTCAGTGTTTGTGCAGAGCATTGGCATGATGATAAAATTTGTTGCATTGACCGACAGCCATTGCACTGTGTTTTCATGATGATAAAATTTGTAGCTTTGACCGACAGCCATTGCACTGTGTTTTCATGATGATAAAATTTGTTGCATTGACCGACAGCCATTGCACTGTGTTTTCATGATGATAAAATTTGTAGCATTGACCGACAGCCATTGCACGTGTTTTCATGATGATAAAATTTGTTGCATTGACCGACAGCCATTGCACTGTGTTTTCATGATGATAAAATTTGTAGCATTGACTGACAGCCATTGCACTGTGTTTTCATGATGATAAAATTTGTAGCATTGACCGACAGCCATTGCACTGTGTTTTCATGATGATAAAATTTGTTGCATTGACCGACAGCCATTGCACTGTGTTTTCATGATGATAAAATTTGTAGCATTGACCGACAGCCATTGCACTGTGTTTTCATGATGATAAAATTTGTAGCTCTGACCGACAGCCATTGCACTGTGTTTTCATGATGATAAAATTTGTAGCATTGACCGACAGCCATTGCACTGTGTTTTCATGATGATAAAATTTGTAGCATTGACCGACAGCCATTGCACTGTGTTTTCATGATGATAAAATTTGTAGCTCTGACCGACAGCCATTGCACTGTGTTTTCATGATGATAAAATTTGTTGGATTGACCGACAGCCATTGCACTGTGTTTTCATGATGATAAAATTTGTTGCATTGACCGACAGCCATTGCACTGTGTTTTCATGATGATAAATTTGTAGCATTGACCGACAGCCATTGCACTGTGTTTTCATGATGATCAAATTTTGTAGCATTGACCGACAGCCATTGCACTGTGTTTTCATGATGAGGTGCGGGCTGGGAGTATGTGGGTCTTGAGCTTGTGAAATTCTCTTGGCCTGAGCCTGTCTTACCCAGACTTCTGGAGTGTGCTTGCAGGATAAATGAGAAGTCTGAAATCACACAGTGTATTTTCGTGAACCTAATGGATACATCTCTGAGACCCTAGCTCAAAATTTCCTGACCAACGCTGCAGGTATTTGTAAGTCTTGAGTCATTGTTTTTTCCTTCTTTCTCAAAATGACCTCATTTTGTATTTATCCTCCATGTTTTGCCCATTGTGATGCCAGAGCCTGTGGTATTGGTTAGTTTGTAGGATCGGTTGTGTGATGGATGGTCATTCAAGCTGGCTTACTAGAGACACAATTAAATTTTTTTTTTCCCATTAAGGGTTATATTGGCAAGATGGCAATGCTGGGACCTGAGAAGACATCATTTATTACCACCAGAGTGACTTGGCAGCAGTGGAGTGTCTCCACTGGTGGATTGCTGCTACCTCTGAATTGCGGTTGCTGGGGCTGAAGCAAGGTGACCCCAAGTAATAATAATAATAAATCTGAGCTTATATAGCGCTCTTCGATGAGAGAAGACTATCCTCAGAGTGCTTTACAATACAGGAAAAATAAAAGTTTCATTAACATTGCCCATATTGGGAAAAGGCATCAAAACAATAGGTCACAAAGCAAGCACTAAAACGATGCACAAGCCACACCCCCCCCTCCCACTCTATCCTTCCCCCCCCCCCCCCACCCCCCCCCCCCCCCCCCCACACACACACACACACACACCGCCACCCACACACACGACATTATATGAACAACGCTCGACAAGAATTTGGGAATAGAAGAAAAGAAACCAACCCATCCCCACCGCCTCCAATTTCGTGAACACTGCACGGGATACAATATAAAACATGCAGAAGGGAGCACCACACATACACACACACACACACACACACACAAAGGGCAAACTCAACACGAAGCAACAAAAACCCACGCGCGTAAACGCACACACACGAACACACACACACGCAAAAGCACACAAGCATTCAGGCACGGAAGCGCGCGTGCACATTTCAAGAGGCAAAAAGGATGGAGAATGCATGGGGAAACACGCATTAACTCGTACGCTATGAAGAAAGACAAAAAGACTTCTGAAAGAGATGCGTTTTGAGACCAGATTTGAACGCAGAGAGAGTCTGTGAAGAGCGGAGCTGGGAGGGGAGGGAGTTCCAGACAAGGGGGGCTTGATAACTGAAAGAACGTTGGCCAAAGGATTTCAGTTTCATGCGGGGAAGCTTGAGAAGTTTGTCACTGCTAGAGCGGAGAGTGCGAGGGGTTGATAAGTGACAAGTGTGTTGGAAAGATAAGCAGGCAATGTTTCATCAAAGTGTCGGAAGGCAAGTGTTGCGAGTTTATACTGAATGCGCGCATTTAATGGGAAGCCAATGTAGTCTAACTAACAGAGGTGTAGTGTGGGTTCTTTGGAATTTGGAAAACAAGTCTGGCTGCGTTGTTTTGTATACGTTGAAGTCGGTTTATATCGACAGTGGGGGAAGACCGGCAAGGGAAAACTGTTACAGTTTGTCGAGTTTTGACATGATGAGGGAACAGATAAGTGCGGCTGTCTATGGGTGGGTCAGAATGAGTGGTATAGAAGTAGTGCCACAGAGGGGTCACAGGAGACAAGACAGCAAAAAGGTTGGCTCTTTTGTTACTGTTTGAATTTTACTGCATGTGCATGTGTACAATGTTATTGCATTATCTTATCTGATACTGAAATCTGATTTCTTTCAGAAAAAATCTGGGCCTCCATAACCTGGCCTCATTCCTGGACAGAAGAATGGAGGAGACAGTGCCAGAGGGTTAGAGGCTCAGCAGGGTCCCGCCCCTTGTCTCCAGCCAGCAACGGGAGAATAGGACCGCCTGAAGTCATTCTGGACATCCTGTCCAACATCGGCACCTCTCATTATGGAACCTGATCGACTAGGGGTGGGTTGAACAGGGAGGGGAGGAAGCAAAATGCCCACTGACTGACTGTGTGTGTAAGGGTGTGTTTGATAGAAAGAGGGAGCTTAGATGCCAGCATATAGGTTTTGCTGTCTTGTTGTTTTCTGAGACTTATTTTCTGTGGGACTTGGTATTGAATGGAATATGCACTGCCTAAAAAAATGGAAAAATCCTGGACATGAGTGCCGTACTGGTATACTTGCTGAAGGTTTTTTTTCTGTCCGGTGTTTGGCATCATTCAAAATTGGTAGACCTATTGTTCTTTCCATTTGATATGCATACAAATATCAACCAAGAAAATATTTGAGACTGAAATTGGATGTAGTTGTAGAGTATTGTATATTTTGTAACACTGCAGAAATATTATGATGTTTGGGGTGCATGGATTGTCATCGATGAAGTAAGAAAACCAGACACTGGAAGTTTGAGTCACAGGTTGAAGAAAACATGAAAACTGTATAAATAAAATTTGCCTTGGAACTAGATGATATGGTGACCTGCAGTACAGCTTCTGTCATGTTGTTTTCTTTGACAGTGATTTAAACCTTTTATTCTTTGCATTTATGGTGATTAAAAAGATCAGAAACTATGGAGCATGAAGCAAAATTTTAACAGGTTTTGTGTATTTACGCCCGCAAAGCAGCAAAAAAGAACAAGTCCCTTTTTTTTTTACTGTAGTTGTGCTTTATGAACACGGCCTCAACCAACTGTTTAATGTTGATGATATAGATCAGGAGTGGGGGTAAGGAGCAGCAATGAAAAAGGCTGTACATTATTTATCATGCAGTGTATGAAATAGCTAGTGTGGTGTGGTGTGATGTTTTAGTGTGTGTGTGTGTGTGTGTGTGTGTGTGTGTGTGTGTGTGTGTGTGTGTGTGTGTGTGATATAAAGTGATGATATTTGTTTTTAATAACTCAGTTTTGGAGAGGATTTGATGGACCTTTGATTTCGAGAACAATGAATAGCAGTATATGTAATGAGATCAATGTTCTTATGTAGTCAAACATCTTATTAAGATCCTCAAATGATCAAATATCTCTGTGTAGCAGACTTTTTCTTGGATTGATATCCCTCCAACAACTTTCTGTCTGTAAAGATCTAATTCGTTAGGGATTTCTAGAGGTCATGATTGACATGTTGCACTGCACTCTCTTTTTTGTACATTGTCTGGTGTTTATTTTTTGTAATAATTGTCGGTTTTTTTTTTTCTGTGTAGGCTGCCAGTCACTCCAACTTCAGTACCATGAAGGCCAACTCATGTGTCTACAGAGGTAGGCAGTAACAGTTATGGGACTTGTTACAATGCTCACTGTGGGGTGCTGGGGTGGGGGGAGGTGGGGGGGGGGGGGAGGAGGAGGAGGGTATTCGGTATGAATTGTGTCTTCTGTCTTTGATTCTGCCAAGGTGTATGAATGTGTCTTTTCTTCTTTGATTTCTTTGTTCCAAGGTGCTTATTGTTTTGCTT
>CM031615.1:7749317-7782107 GCA_018398815.1 Conus ventricosus
TTGAAAAGGCCTCCAAACCTGGCCTCATTCCTGGACAGAGAATGGAGGAGACAGTGCCAGAGGGTAGAGGCTCAGCAGGGTCCCGCCCCTTGTCCAGCCAGCAACGGAGAATAGGACCGCCTGAAGTCATTCTGGACATCCTGTCCAACATCGGCACTCTCATTATGGAACCTGATCGACTAGGGGTGGGTTGAACAGGGAGGGAGGAAGCAAAATTGCCCACTGACTGACTGTGTGTGTAAGGGTGTTTGATAGAAAGAGGGAGCTTAGATGCCAGCATATAGGTTTTGCTGTCTTGTTGTTTTCTGAGACTTATTTTCTGTGGACTTGGTATTGAATGGAATATGCACTGCCTAAAAAAATGGAAAAATCCTGGACATGAGTGCCGTACTGGTATACTTGCTAAAGGGTTTTTTTTTTCTGTCCCGTGTTTGGCATCATTCAAAATTGGTAGACCTATTGTTCTGCCATTCTGATATGCATACAACATATCAACCAAGAAAATATTGAGACTGAAATTGGATGTAGTTGTAGAGTATTGTATATTTTGTAACACTGCAGAAATATTATGATGTTTGGGGTGCATGGATTGTCATCGATGAAGTAGAAAAACCAGACACTGGAAGTTTGAGTCACAGGTTGAAGAAAACATGAAAACTGTATAAATAAAATTTGCCTTGGAACTAGATGATATGGTGACCTGCAGTACAGCTTCTGTCATGTTGTTTTCTTTGACAGTGATTTAAACCTTTTATTCTTTGCATTTATGGTGATTAAAAAGATCAGAAACTATGGAGCATGAAGCAAAATTTTAACAGGTTTTGTGTATTTACGCCCGCAAAGCAGCAAAAAAGAACAAGTCCCTTTTTTTTTTACTGTAGTTGTGCTTTATGAACACGGCCTCAACCAACTGTTTAATGTTGATGATATAGATCAGGAGTGGGGGTAAGGAGCAGCAATGAAAAAGGCTGTACATTATTTATCATGCAGTGTATGAAATAGCTAGTGTGGTGTGGTGTGATGTTTTAGTGTGTGTGTGTGTGTGTGTGTGTGTGTGTGTGTGTGTGTGTGTGTGTGTGTGTGTGTGATATAAAGTGATGATATTTGTTTTTAATAACTCAGTTTTGGAGAGGATTTGATGGACCTTTGATTTCGAGAACAATGAATAGCAGTATATGTAATGAGATCAATGTTCTTATGTAGTCAAACATCTTATTAAGATCCTCAAATGATCAAATATCTCTGTGTAGCAGACTTTTTCTTGGATTGATATCCCTCCAACAACTTTCTGTCTGTAAAGATCTAATTCGTTAGGGATTTCTAGAGGTCATGATTGACATGTTGCACTGCACTCTCTTTTTTGTACATTGTCTGGTGTTTATTTTTTGTAATAATTGTCGGTTTTTTTTTTCTGTGTAGGCTGCCAGTCACTCCAACTTCAGTACCATGAAGGCCAACTCATGTGTCTACAGAGGTAGGCAGTAACAGTTATGGGACTTGTTACAATGCTCACTGTGGGGTGCTGGGGTGGGGGGAAGGGGGGGGGGGGGGGGGGGAGGAGGAGGGGTATTCGGTATGAATTGTGTCTTCTGTCTTTGATTCTGCCAAGGTGTCTGTTTCTTTTCTTTTTTTTCTTTTTTTATTTCTTATTGTATTTAGAAACAGTTATTTGTATCTTTCTTCACTGGTTTTTCTTTTCTTTTCTTTTTTCTTTTAGCTGTGTTGGATGGCTTATATATTCATCTTTGTTCCAGAAAGGCTATGAATGTATTTGAATGTGTTTGTGTGCTTACTTGGTCCTTTTCATTATTATTGTGGTCCTGAAATGTTTTTGAATGTTTACTTTTCATGCTTTTCAAGTTCTTAAAAACTGTTGTCAGAAAGCTAAGCAGAACATCTGACGTACTCAGAATGGCATTGAACAATTCCAGTGATGAAGGGCGTAAGTCGTTTGGACAGACTTCAAAAACTGTTTTTGTGATTGCGAAATCAATGTGTTTGTCTGTCATGATTATTCTTTTACACATTGATAGCTATAAAAGTGGAAGAAAACTGCTTATTTGTGTGTGTGACGTTGTTGATATTCTTTGAATGAGTTGAAGTTGTAAGGTTACAGTTATAGACTCATTTTCATGGACAGTGTTCAGGCAAAAGGAGAAATCAGCTCAGTTTAGTGTATTATTTGAAATATATTTCAGCATTTGCACAGAATGAATACTTCTATTTTGTGAGTTTTGTATGCAAACATTGGAGTGGGCATTAAATTTAATCTATCCAGCCCATGTAGGATAGGTGCAGCTTTTGCACAGCTTTGCCAGCTAATATCTTGCCTGACATAAAACGAAGATAGCAGTGATGAAAATATTTCTGGTTAAATGTGTGAGGAAGCAGTAATCTTCAACTCTGGTGCCATCTGTCTTCCCCAGCCACCGTCATCACTACGGCCATGGCAGGCACTGATTCTGTTCTCCCGCCAGATGCCGTGGTGCACTGGTCAACTCTAGTGGCTTGGAGGTCATTGGTTCAAGATTTATCAGAGGAAAAATGTTTGAGGAGATTTTCGGCTCAGGATGACTGCTGCTCGGAGTTGCTGAGTAAATGCTAGGGCACAAATGGGAGGACTGTAAGCTCATTCTGACATAGTCGAGTTTCATTCCCGATATGCTTCTGAAAGAGTTTCTGACACTGCATTTGTCTTATTTGTCAGTCCTAGTTGACACCAGGATATATTGTGTATATACTGTATAGCCATGTCAAGTTATTTTGGACCAGAATAGAACTACTTGCCATCATCTTAACCCACTTGGGACGGTGAATTTTCTCCCTTCTTTTTCCCACAGACGACCCATTTTTAAAGGGTGGTGGGGGGGGGGGGGGGGGGGGGGGGGGGGGGGGGGGGGGACCCACAAAAGAAACAATACATAAACTCAGAAGATGAGGCTTTTAGAACTGATTTATGACATGCTGGATTAGTATGTGCAGAAAATATTGAAAGTCTTGCCTCAACGAAAATACTCCTGATTTTGCATTCAGCATCACTCACTGTGCACTCACTAAGTTTGATTGTGTCCATGGAAACAATGTAAGTTTGAAATAAATTGGTCTGTAAATGCACAAAATACATTTTTGTAATGGTGAGTACTGTTAGGGATGCAAAAACAGTAAACCAAAATCACATTCGTGATTATCTTGTTGAAAAACCCAGTGGGGGCTGACATGTGCGTGTCAGGAGAGCCAGAACAAGGAGGCATAGTGGGGAAAAGAGAGAAAGTTCTTGTGCCTGTCATGCATCTGAAACTGTAGAGATTCAACTACATTCATACCACTCACAGCGGGTCTTCCCCATATCCTGTTACATTCCCTCCCCTCTTCACTCTGTGGTCAGTGTCTGATTGTTCCCACTCATTGCTTTCATCACTTCCATCACTGTCTTCTTCACTGTCAGCCATGTTCTTCAGTGTCTGAATCGTCGGCAGGTAATGTTTCAAATCACATTGGTTAACTCTCTTCAGTTTTTTCCCTCGAATTTCGACCACCGGTGGTCGACGGTTTTCTTCCCGGAATTATGCTATTTAAACAACAGTTTTGTTATCTGAAGCAATATATTGCCTAAAAAACCCGAAATAGACACATTCATCAGAAAAATATTATTATTTTAGAAATAATGCGCAGAATGTTACGAAACAAAGAACGTCCATCATGTAAAATGCAAAAATCTCAAAAACTGTTGACAGTTAACGTAAATCGCTGCTGTCATTTACTTTAGCAACATTCAAGGTATTTGCTTGTGACTTTTGCCCGTTGGCAATGAAGCACTTGTGTGCTCAGTCACTGACTTGACAACACACAGCACGAAGTAGAGCTTGGCAGCTTTCCATTTAACCTTGGAGTGGCTGACAAGATTATACTTAGCTGGTTCTACCATACATGCGTCACGTGAAAAATTTATAAGTAGCAAAAATGCAATAGTGTTTTTGTGTCTAAAGCATGGGTCACTGGTGGAATACTGTAGTGTTTTTTCATCCGTAAAAGGTGAGTCATCTTCATTGTCATCGATAAATCCTCATTGCAACCAGACTGAAAGGTTGAGTATATTATGTCTGTCCACAGGTAACCAGACTGAAAGGTTGAGTGTATTATGTCTGTCCACAGGTAACCAGACTGAAAGGTTGAGTGTATTATGTCTGTCCACAGGTAACCAGACTGAAAGGTTGAGTGTATTATGTCTGTCCACAGGCAGGTGGGTGTATGAAGTGATGCTGGGGTCCAAAGGTGTGATGCAGCTGGGCTGGTGCACCCTCAACTGCCGCTTCTCCCAGGAGGTCAGTATGGGAGGCTGACTAGTGTGTAGACTTGAGTGCTTTGGGTTTTATTAAGTATAACTCCAGCAAAATGAAAAGATTCATCGAGGGACAAATGTGTATTCATCTACATATTGAAATTATCATACTTTAGGTTGAATCACATCATGCAGCTGAGAGGCAATTTTGTTGGGTTTCTTACCTGTTTACATAGAGGCGCTGAAGCATGAAGCAGCTTTCTGCTCTCTCTCTCCTCTTATAATTGCTGTACAGTGTTAAGTCGTTTAGTTTAATTTCTGTGACTCATTTTATTGATTTCCTTCAAAGCAGTACCCCCACTGTCTGATAGAATTCCCCAGAGTCAGTTTCAGACTTGCTCCTTCCTTCATTCCTTTGTTCAAGTCAGAGAACCTGAGATCCCATGTTTCACCACAACACTAGTGAGCTCCAGTTTGCTACTTGAAGAAGTTCAGTCAGTTCTTGACAACCCTTCAGCCTTTGAATTGTGCACGGTTCCTTCAGTGGGTGATCATTTGACTGTAAGGAATACACAACTGTGAAGAAGGGAAACAACAACGTGTCAGTGGAGAGTTATCCCTAGTCAGGAAGCAACTTGATTTGGATTAACATTGTACTTGCCTGATGGGGATACTGGCAGCTCTTTTAGTATGAATTGTATTTCTACAATCAGAAAATTCTGAGCTAGTGATTTCCTCTTTTATGGTAATCTCTTTCATTATGCCTTTAATTTTCGTTTGTTTGCTTGGGGTTTGTATTTGCTTTACATGTGCTTTCTGTGTATTGATGTGGCACTGTTATATGAATATCAAGGCAGAGCACTGAAGATGTACCTTCAGAAGACAGAGTCAGACTCCTAGTGCTCCCTGCTGGGATGAAGCCTGAGAAATGCTGTGATTAAATACCAGACCTGCTCAGGCAGGTAATTTGCCAGGCTTACGTCTTCAGTCAGAAACCGCTTTCCCCAGGAGTGGTTATAAGGGCACATGAGATCTTTGGCCTCTCCGCCAGTTCTGACCCCTGGAGGAGCATTGTGGAAGCTGACATTGTAGGCGCAGCTGTGTGCTGGTCACAGACTGTCTTCCACAGATTCAACCTCAGGGACATGTCTGAAGATATACAGGCACTTGATGTCCTCGCAGCCATTGTAGTGGCTCGGTCTGTAATACACACCACTCACTGACCCTGTCTGTCATGGATGATCTGATTGCTCATCGCCATCACTACCTGCCATTTGTGGTTTTTAGCAGATGTTTGTTTGTGCAATTTTCATCTTAGCCTTTTGTTATTTCATGCCGGTTTTTTTTTTAAGGTTTTCTTGAGTGGCACTGTTCTTTCCACACTTATCCCTGTATATCTTGGGGGAGGGTCTTCTTCTTTTCTTGATTTTGTGGTTTGAGTTGATTCTCTTTTTGTTAGTGTTTTCTACTTCAGGCGCTCTCATTGCTTGTCCCTTTGTGCCACTCCTTTGGGGGAGAGCAGGGACTGATCCATTTCCCCAGCAGACTGACCATGACAGACATTTAGTGCAGGTCCCCGGGAAGCTGTGTGGGATCACTGTCACTTCTCCAGGTGACCATGACAGACATTTAGTGCAGGTCCCCGGGAAGCTGTGTGGGATCACTGTCACTTCTCCAGGTGACCATGACAGACATTAGTGCAGGTCCCGGGAAGCTGTGTGGGATCACTGTCACTTCTCCAGGTGACCATGACAGACATTTAGTGCAGGTCCCCGGGAAGCTGTGTGGGATCACTGTCACTTCTCCAGGTGACCATGACAGACATTTAGTGCAGGTCCCTGGGAAGCTGTGTGGGATCACTGTCACTTCTTCAGGTGACCATGCTTCCCACCGTGGTTTTCACTGTTCTGGCATTTGGTTGGACAGAAACGTATGAGAAATTTTTTTTTATAAGACTGCAAGTCATTTTATGCTATATTGACCTGTCCAAATACTCCAACACCCTCCCATCTCCCCATTCAGCCAGGAGAAGGTTCTGTGAGTGTGATTCATGAAGTAAGCTCATGAATGGCGGAACTGGTTATGGAGGCATTGGTAGCTCCCTGCCTTTTCCTTTTCTTTTTTATTTTTTTTATTTTTTTTTAGGATCCAGTCTGTATGGCAGTGTTCCATGCCAGAGAGGAAAGGGATTTTGTTGACAGGTCAGGTATTTCATAAAACTACTGTTAGCGTAAAATCCTTTTCTTTTTTCTTGAGTGGTAAAACCTCTGGAAAGAACCTGGTGGTCAGCAAGGCTATAGTAGTAATAATAATGAGGATATTGATAGTGGTAATGATAATGATGATATCAATAGTGGTAATAATAATAATAATGATGATAAGTTTCCCACAGAAGAGGGGTAAGGATGCAAGCTGTAAGAATAGCTGTGCCATTGAACATTGATTACTTCATGAATGTGAATAAGTGTGCCTTTTTTATGAGGTGACGGTGGATCTGTCTTTGAAATGAAACCTCTTGTCACAGAACGCTAAGCCGGACGATAAAAAAAACAAAACCCTCCCACAACTAACCCCTTAAACATATAACACGTCACACAAGAACTGACAATAAAACAATTTTATTCCCGACACAACAATCAATGACCGGAATCTTCTATATACTCGTCTCAGACCCCAGCCTGAAACACACGGTTCCTACGGCCAAGGCCGCCACAACCAGTTATTTAACCCCTTTTCCAGTCACGGTGTGCAGTGTTTCCCAGATCCGCAGATTACACATAGCATGATACAAATCATTTTTTTTTCAAAACCAATTCCCCAAAAGAAAAAAACAACAACCAAACTATACTAACTTCACTTAACTATGTTCATTTTAGCATATAATTCACTGCGCACATTCACCCCTTCAGTCATACCCTTTTTAATCAACCTCCATCCTTCATGTATGCACATCCAAAACTCAATGTCTTCATGTGTTTCAATGTCACACACAAAAAAACAAAAAAAAACAAAACCATGCCACACGACGACAACGTTGACAGTCTCACGACGACGACAGCGACGGTGACGGTGACCAGACGAACCTGCCTGCCGAAGACGAGAAGACACAACAGTAAACACACCGGCTTTCACAAACAGTGGAGTCACAGCAACGGCGATAACAGCAGCGGTGACACACTAACGGCGACACAGACGACAGCGACCGGTGACAGTGACACACTGGCTTCCACATCAGTGGAGTCACAGCAACGGCGATAACAGCAGCGGTGACACACTAACGGCGACACAGACGACAGCGACCAGTGACAGTGACACACTGGCTTCCACATCAGTGGAGTCACAGCACGGCGACCCAGCGACGGCGTCAGCAGCAACAACGACACCAGCAACGGCGACGTTAATGGCCAGGCTGTAAAGACCCGGTCGGATGGGAGGAAAAGGTAAAGGGATGTAGCACCGGACGGGGTAGGGCTGGGACAACAGTCCGGCACAGCAGGATGGGGAGTGCAGGAGGGGTACTTGCAGGCACCTGCGACGATCACCGGACAGTCAAGGACAGGAATGCCAGCAATTGGCCGTCCACAGCACCCCGACTAAGCTGCCCTGATCCGCCTGGTGTACCGGGCCACAGGATGGTGGGAATGCGCCCTCACCTGCACTTGACATAGCTGTTACCCTCTAATCGTAGATACGCATAACTACATACATCACTAGGGTAACCCCTTAGTTCGCCCCTTCCCAGGATTTCCTTTACGCACCCCATTCCTAATTGCTCTACAACCGAGTTACCTCTATAACCATCCCACGTTGTTTATATCACAAAGTTATATTTCTCGTACACTACGGTATACACAGAGCTACTCCATAATACACCTTCCCACACACACATTCTCAGTCATATTGTAACAACCACAAATATCATGTCTCGATTCCAAAGAAAACCAATGGGACAGGACAGGTATATCCCCTTGGCAATCACCCAAGGCATTAGCACACTCCCACAAATCAACAATGTAGGAACAAATCTTTAAATCTATATTATTGAATTAGGGTACCCACACCCTACAAAACCGCGCGGCTTGACACCAGTACTTCTTCACACAACTACCCAATACTTATCCTTTCTAATTACCTTCCATGACACGGCACAATCATAACCTCTACAGCACCCAATGGCCAACACACCTTGTCTATGCTTCCCGAAAGCATTTCCGTTCAAACCCCCTGTCACGAATAAGTAAAAAACTCAATCCAAACATCATGATCGAACCAATGGCAACTATTTACATTTCCATTCAAAACTTCACAACCAAATTTCCTTCTTTCCTTTTCCCTTTTCCTTGTTTGCACCTCTCAACACAACCCACTGGTCACAAACCACCATCACACTTTCTCAGCTTGCTTCGTTTTAGTCACTTATTTTCCCCCCATTTTCTCCCTCTTCCTTTTTCTTAAGAAAACTGGAAATTGATTCAAATATGAGCTCATATTATTTACACGTTTGTACAAGTCGACAGAAATGTGCACAAGACAACGCCATCCTTAACACTACACTACGATCACCTTAACTAACTCCACATACCTGCCACAACACAGAACGATGACAACAACTGCGGCTGGCCACCCCAGCACCTGAACCTCAGGGTCGCAGCACACAGAAACACAGATGACTTGCACGGCCAAGAGCACACGCTCACGAGGGCCGGCTCACCATGTCGACCGAAGTCGGGACCCACAGCACAAACGCTGGCACCAAGACAAAAGCCCAACTGCTCTTCACCAAGGACTTGACCGAAGTGATAGCCACCCGGCCCACCAAACTTTAAAGCCTGATGACTCAGCACTCACTCCTTGCTGAGTTCTGAACTCTACAACACTGCACGTGCAACGGGACTCCACACGACACAAAACAGGAGACGGAAGGCTTTGACACCAGTACTTCTCCCCACACTTATCCTTTCCCTGCCTGTGCCTGGTAGCAAACGCACACCTAATATATGAATGTAACATACAGGTATCCAACACCCCCACCATCCTTCCTGAACCCAACAACTACCATATATGGCCCGGTAAGCCTACACCCCCATCGTGGAACGATGCCACGAATCGTTACAGAGCCGTCGGCGCGTCTGTACGATTTCCACGCTGATACAGATCGGTGACAATACCCCCCTGCCAAAGATTTTAACCACAAACTTGTTTTTGTTAAAATCAACAAATCACGACTACACCGATCGAACTATTAACCGTCCTGCCAAGGTCTCACATCGCTCGACTTGCTGAACCCCTATCGTGATACCCAACGAACTTTCCTCTCCAATACACTCAGCATCCAAGTCACCTCGATTCCTGGAACTACAACTTGGAACCCGTCAATATCGGCTTAAGTAATCAGCCGCAACATTCTCTCGACCTGGGATTGCCTGCACTGTGAACTGAAAAGGCTGAAGCTGCAATGCCCACCTAGTGGTCCTTCCACTGGCAGACTTCATCCTCTCTAAAAACTGAAGAGGCGAGTGGTCTGTCTGTACCACAAATGGTACCCCATACAAGTAGGACTGAAACTTCTGGATACCCCACACCATGGCCAAACACTCTTTCTCCACGGTGGGGTAGTTCAGTTCCGCCTGGATTAATTTCATTTCCGACATCTTCTCCACCTCATCCGGGCCCAGTGCTTCCCCTTCCAGGGACCCCGCCGACCCTGTGCTGTACTGGGTGGCGCTGCTGCAGTCCGAGCTGCCCCCTTGTCCACCTTCCTCTGACACGCCAGACAAGATTGGCAGTAACGATGGATATCAGCGCACATCCCTGGCCAGTAAAAATTCCCGAACACACCGATCCTTGGTCTTTGCTGCTCCCAGGTGACCAGACATCGGAATGTCGTGCCCCAGAGCCATCACAGACACACGTAACTCAACGGGTACGCACACCTGGGTGACGTTTTCCCGTGGCTCTTGATACCTCCTCATCAGCACTCCAGCCTTCCTGAAGTATTCGACCTGTCCGTACTTGGTCTGGAAAACGGTGCCCTGCTGGCAAGCCTCTCTCGCCTTACTGAGCGTGTCATCCCTGTCCTGCAACTGGGTCAACCTCTCTGGTGTGACATCCAGCACCGTCTCCTTCACGGTAGAGGAAGCATCCCTTGCTGTTCCTTCTTCCTCTGGGCCCTGGTCACTACATCACTGACCAGTGTGGGATCAGCATACACGGGAACTCTCGTCCATCCCGAATCTCCTTCCTTCCTGGCAAAGTTCCCTATCAGCACCTCCTCCACGGGGCTGACCATAACTAACACCTCTATCCTGCCTTGGATAAATGGGGTGACAGCATCCACGACGGCCACTGGCAACAAACTCTGGCACTTAGACGACGCCAAGACCACCGGTACAGACTCTCCTGTGTAGGCATCTCTCGAGACCAGCCTCTCAGCAACGACGGTATATCCTGCTCCGGTGTCGCGTAATGCATTGGCAGGAACCCCATTGACCGTAACCACACACCGAGGGTTGTACTCTTGGTTAGCACAAGGTCTACATAAGGTGGGCACTGCCTGACCCGTGCTCTCCCTCCTACTCCAGACAGCGTGTAACCCACTGGGTTCAGGACACCTCCTAGCGACATGCCCGGGCTTCCTGCAATTGTAACACACCATCAGAGACCTCGGGTTTTGCGGCCTATTCCTCTCCCCGCCATTTCTTGACTGGCTGGGCGTCTGACCTGGCGGTGGGCTCCCTCCTTGACTTTCTTTGGGTCCATCAGCTGGATTCTCTCCTCTGGATCGATCCGACTTAGCCTCCCTGCCCATGCGTTTGGCCTCAGCCAGCACAGTGGCTTCTCTAGCTACCTCATCTGCCGTCTGAGGACATGTCCGCTTCACCCCACCGTGAACTCTGGATTAAGGAGCTGGAAGAATTGCTCCTGTAGGATCAGATCCTTGACATCCTCCACATCGTTCTCATCCTTCCCTGCTGCTGTGCACCACAAGGAAAACCAGCGCCTCATTTTTGCTAGCAGCTGACCAAAAGTCTCAGCAGCATCCTTCCTCACCGACCGAAACTTCTTCCTATATGCCTCGGCGTCCAGGCGAAAGTGCTTAAACAGAGCGCTTTTAACCGCCGTATAGGACCCTAATTCCTCCGCACTGAGTCGCATGATCGCTTCCCTTGCCTTCCCTCGAAGTACTGCGATCAGACGAGTGGGCCACGACGTCTGGGACCATTTTGCACAGCTCAGCGACTCGCTCAAAGTGTGCAATAAACGTATCCACATCGTCTCCATCACCTAAGGGATCTAGGTGGACATGCTTGGTCTCCTTAACCTCGATGAGACGCTCACGGTACGTTGCCTCGCCTACAACCTGAATCTCTCTCAAGGTAAACTCCCTCTTCCTGGCCTCCCTTTCTTCCTGATCCAACCGCCTCTGTCGAAACCTCTCCTCCTCCTCCCTCTCCTTTTGCCTAGCTGCCTCCGCAACCTTCAGGTCCAATTCAAACTCTCGGGCTCTTCTCTCCTCCTCATCCTTCCGTTGCTGTCGAATTCCCGCCTCCTCACGGCCATTCTCTCTTCCTCATCCTTCTGTTGCTGTCGAATTCCCGCCTCCTCACGGGCCATCCTCTCTTCCTCATCCTTCTGTTGCTGTCGAATTCTCTCTTCCTCATCCTTCTGTTGCAGCCTAGCCATCTGCTGCTCAGTAGCTTCTCTCTCTTGTTCACCCTTAACCGAGTCCGAAACAAACCGAGCCAGAGCATCCCCTGCCAGTCCCATTTCTGAACCTATCCTGCCAAACTGGCGATACAGCTCAGTCACATCCATGTCAGCCCCTCCTGATACAGTGCCCCTAGCGTTCTTCTCAGGCTTGACTTCCCGAGCTGCCATGACGTCCTCTGGTTTGTACTGAGGGTTAGCCCTAGTATGACGAGGCATGACGTACCGACCCTACCATCACCACGACACAATCCAATACCCTTAAGACAATCGATCAACCCGACTCACCTCCGCTGGCTCCAACTCTTCAAAGTGGAACGTCCTCTCAAAGGTATGGGCAAAACTCCAACCTGCCACACCTGACACCTCACAGTAGATTCTAACGCCCCACAACAGCGGATAACTAGGCGAACACTTGCCTACCGCTATCCAACCCCTGGGAAAAACTGGTTACTTTGCTAGTCACCACCCCTGATAACCGCCCAAACGCCGCACTAAATCTCTGGACAATTTTTTTTTTTTTTTTTTTTTTTTTTTTTAAACCAACACTAAGCACCACTATCTAAACACACAGCACCATCACTTACTACCACATTAAGTGCCCTGTCCTACGCCTGGAAAACATATTGCTAGACAGGAACACTAACGTACCTTCCTCCCTGTATAGGGGTACGCTCCCTCCAACCTCCCACTAACTACCAAGCACACGACACGGACATGGACTAAGACACCCCCCTTCCGACCCTGCCTATACTACCTTCCACCTACCCAACACAAACTCCCAAGGGTACCCCGCATCTCCACCATATTGTCACGGAACGCTAAGCCGGACGTAAAAAAAACAAAACCCTCCCACAACTAACCCCTTAAACATATAACACGTCACACAAGAACTGACAATAAAACAATTTTATTCCCGACACAACAATCAATGACCGGAATCTTCTATATACTCGTCTCAGACCCCAGCCTGAAACACACGGTTCCTACGGCCAAGGCCGCCACAACCAGTTATTTAACCCCTTTTCCAGTCACGGTGTGCAGTGTTTCCAGATCCGCAGATTACACATAGCATGATACAAATCATTTTTTTTTCAAAACCAATTCCCAAAAGAAAAAAAAACAACAACCAAACTATACTAACTTCACTTAACTATGTTCATTTTAGCATATAATTCACTGCGCACATTCACCCCTTCAGTCATACCCTTTTTAATCAACCTCCATCCTTCATGTAATGCACATCCAAAACTCAATGTCTTCATGTGTTTCAATGTCACACACAAAAAAACAAAAAAACAAAACCATGCCACACGACGACAACGTTGACAGTCTCACGACGACGACAGCGATGGTGACGGTGACCAGACGAACCTGCCTGCCGAAGACGAGAAGTCACAACAGTAAACACACCGGCTTTCACAAACAGTGGAGTCACAGCAACGGCGATAACAGCAGCGGTGACACACTAACGGCGACACAGACGACAGCGACCGTGACAGTGACACACTGGCTTCCACATCAGTGGAGTCACAGCAACGGCGATAACAGCAGCGGTGACACACTAACGGCGACACAGACGACAGCGACCAGTGACAGTGACACACTGGCTTCCACATCAGTGGAGTCACAGCACCGGCGACCCAGCGACGGCGTCAGCAGCAACAACGACACCAGCAACGGCGACGTTAATGGCCAGGCTGTAAAGACCCGGTCGGATGGGAGGAAAAGGTAAAGGGATGTAGCACCGGACGGGGTAGGGCTGGGACAACAGTCCGGCACAGCAGGATGGGGAGTGCAGGAGGGTACTTGCAGGCACCTGCGACGATCACCGGACAGTCAAGGACAGGAATGCCAGCAATTGGCCGTCCACAGCACCCCGACTAAGCTGCCCTGATCCGCCTGGTGTACCGGGCCACAGGATGGTGGGAATGCGCCCTCACCTGCACTTGACATAGCTGTTACCCTCTAATCGTAGATACGCATAACTACATACATCACTAGGGTAACCCCTTAGTTCGCCCCTTCCCAGGATTTCCTTTACGCACCCCATTCCTAATTGCTCTACAACCGAGTTACCTCTATAACCATCCCACGTTGTTTATATCACAAAGTTATATTTCTCGTACACTACGGTATACACAGAGCTACTCCATAATACACCTTCCCACACACACATTCTCAGTCATATTGTAACAACCACAAATATCATGTCTCGATTCCAAAGAAAACCAATGGGACAGGACAGGTATATCCCCTTGGCAATCACCCAAGGCATTAGCACACTCCCACAAATCAACAATGTAGGAACAAATCTTTAAATCTATATTATTGAATTAGGGTACCCACACCCTACAAAAACCGCGCGGCTTGACACCAGTACTTCTTCACACAACTACCCAATACTTATCCTTTCTAATTACCTTCCATGACACGGCACAATCATAACCTCTACAGCACCCAATGGCCAACACACCTTGTCTATGCTTCCCGAAAGCATTTCCGTTCAAACCCCCTGTCACGAATAAGTAAAAAACTCAATCCAAACATCATGATCGAACCAATGGCAACTATTACATTTCCATCAAAACTTCACAACCAAATTTCCTTCTTTCCTTTTCCCTTTTCCTTGTTTGCACCTCTCAACACAACCCACTGGTCACAAACCACCATCACACTTTCTCAGCTTGCTTCGTTTTAGTCACTTATTTTCCCCCATTTTCTCCCTCTTCCTTTTTCTTAAGAAAACTGGAAATTGATTCAAAATATGAGCTCATATTATTTACACGTTTGTACAAGTCGACAGAAATGTGCACAAGACAACGCCATCCTTAACACTACACTACGATCACCTTAACTAACTCCACATACCTGCCACAACACAGAACGATGACAACAACTGCGGCTGGCCACCCCAGCACCTGAACCTCAGGGTCGCAGCACACAGAAACACAGATGACTTGCACGGCCAAGAGCACACGCTCACGAGGGCCGGCTCACCATGTCGACCGAAGTCGGGACCCACAGCACAAACGCTGGCACCAAGACAAAAGCCCAACTGCTCTTCACCAAGGACTTGACCGAAGTGATAGCCACCCGTGCCCCACCAAACTTTAAAGCCTGATGACTCAGCACTCACTCCTTGCTGAGTTCTGAACTCTACAACACTGCACGTGCAACGGGACTCCACACGACACAAAACAGGAGACGGAAGGCTAACCCCCTCTCTCCCCACACTTATCCTTTCCCTGCCTGTGCCTGGTAGCAAACGCACACCTAATATATGAATGTAACATACAGGTATCCAACACCCCCACCATCCTTCCTGAACCCAACAACTACCATATATGGCCCGGTAAGCCTACACCCCCATCGTGGAACGATGCCACGAATCGTTACAGAGCCGTCGGCGCGTCTGTACGATTTCCACGCTGATACAGATCGGTGACACCTCTGTTACATATTCAGGCATAAGTTTGATAAATAATCAGTAAGCTTGAAGTGGCTCATATCTTGTTATAACCTGATTGGGTGGTTGTATGCACGCAGGAAGGGGTTGGAGACACTCCTGATTCGTATGCTTACGATGGCAGCAGACTGCGCAAGTGGAATGTCAGAACTTACAAATATGGAGAGGTGAGTGTGTGTGTGTGTGTGTGTGTGTGTGTGTGTGTGTGTGTGTGTGGTGCGTGCGTGCGTGGTGTGTGTGTGTGTGTGTGTGTGTGTGTGTGTGTGTGTGTATGTGTGTGTGTGTGTGTGTGTGTATGTGTGTGTGTGTGTGTGTCTGTGAGTGTGTGTGTGTGTGAGTGCGTGCGTGCGTGTGCGCGTGGGCGACGCATGCGTGCGTGTGTATGTATGTGACAGAGCATTTGTGTTTGAACAAGAGAAGTTGTGTGGGCAAGATGTATATTGTGGAAAGAGTCGGAATGCAGATTGACAGTTGTGGAAGTTTATTGTACCTGGGATTTTTTTTGTGTGTGTGTGTATGTGTGTTCTACCATACTGTTGTGGAAAATATTTACTCCTAGGTGTTGTATTTATCGTTGCTGAAACTGAATTGTGCATTCAGAGTCAGTGCGTGTGGTGAATGATTACAGGCATGGTTGACGGGGGATGTCATCAGCTGTGCCTTAGACCTGGACCAGGGATGTGTTGAGTTCTTCAGGTTGGTTGTGACACCTACTTATTTATGTGTGAATGCACACACGGCACAAACGATGTATATATAGACATGCAAAACATAGTTGCCCATTAACGCTTGTGTACTCTCCATTTACATATATGTTTTTATACGTCATTGCCTTTAAGTATTTATTTGTCTTTCGTTTTATGTCACATGTCCTGAAGACCGTCTATGACCGAAACGTTGAAAAGTTTTTTGCTCTGTATTTTTGTTCTTTTTTTCCTCTGTTTCAAATCTTCTAAGCATCCTCAAAGATAGTTTGTTATGTAAACATATGCTTGCGTATTATTGAAAGCGGAGCCTACCCCTCTCCTTCTGTCATCTTAAGGCATTATTGAAAGTGGAGCCCACCCCTCTCCTTCTGTCATCTTAAGGCATTATTGAAAGTGGAGCCCACCCCTCTCCTTCTGTCATCTTAAGGCATTATTGAAAGTGGAGCCCACCCCTCTCCTTCTGTCATCTTAAGGTATTATTGAAAGTGGAGCGCACCCCTTTCCTTCTGTCATCTTTAGGCATTATTGAAAGTGGAGCCCACCCCTCTCCTGTCATCTTAAGGCATTATTGAAAGTGGAGCCCACCCCTCTCCTTCTGTCATCTTAAGGCATTATTGAAAGTGGAGCCTACCCCTCTCCTTCTGTCATCTTAAGGCATTATTGAAAGTGGAGCCTACCCCTCTCCTTCTGTCATCTTAAGGCATTATTGAAAGTGGAGCCTACTACTCTTCCTCTGTCATCTTAAGGCATTATTGAAAGTGGAGCCCACCCCTCTCCTGTCATCTTAAGGTATTATTGAAAGTGGAGCCTACCCCTCTCCTTCTGTCATCTTAAGGCATTATTGAAAGTGGAGCCTACTACTCTTCCTCTGTCATCTTAAGGCATTATTGAAAGTGGAGCCCACCCCTCTCCTGTCATCTTAAGGCATTATTGAAAGTGGAGCCTACCCCTCTCCTTCTGTCATCTTAAGGCATTATTGAAAGTTTCCAAGAAACAAGATGGCGGGCAGATGAAGTTGTGACTGCGTGTGTGCTCTCCACTCAGTGTTGATATTTATGCTATACCACGTCGTATTTCGCTTACTATGAACTGAAAGCATCTTAGGTATTTGTGGTGCGGACTGTGTACCTACTTGTGTGATGTGGTGATGCAGGACCCTCATTTCCTAGGCAAGTGTTTTGTACGTTGGCCTTGTTCGAAATCGTCAAACATCCCGCCATTAGCTCGTGTTTTTTTTGTAAACACAGGCGCATGAACATTAACTCTTTGACGATTTAATATTTTGTTGATGTAGCAGATGCAACTTTCCAATGTCTATCAACAGTGGTCAGCGAAAAGAGAGCATAAAGAGAGATAGGGCACAAATTAGTCCCGTGAATGACGAGAGCGAGAAGAGAAGGTGTTTAGGCAGTTCTAGTCCTTTGAGTGATAGTGACAGTTTCCTTCAAACTGAATACAATCTGGACGAGTCGACTATTGTAGTAGATCCCGATCAGGACACTAACACATCTAAGAAAGAGGACATGTCTATTAAAGACAATTTGAAAGATGCTCTGAGGGATCCTGAGATCCTTACTATCTTAACCAACGCATTTACTCGCTCTCTCCAGACAGAGATCGCCAACCTCAGAGAGATAATAGAGAGCAAGGACGAGCAAATTAAAAGTTTGGAAGAAAGGGTTGATACCCTAGAACAATATACACGTAGAAACAGTGTTCGGATCACCGGGATCCCTGAGCCAGCCACTGGAGTTACTGAGGACACAGACTTCATAGTCCAGCAGATCGGCGAGACCATAGGGGCATAGGGGTGGAGATCAGGCCGGAGATGATCGACCGGTCCACCGGGTGGGGCGTCGTGCTGAGGGACAGCCTGCACGCTCCATTATAGTCAAGTTCGTTTCTTATAAGAACAAGACCGTGCTGATGAAGGCCCGGAAGGGCTTGAAGAACAGATCTGCGACAAGTCTGGGATTCACCGCAGCTGGTTACGCCCGACCTTCGGCCCTGCCACAGCTGCTGCCGCTGCAGCAGTTCCAGTGCCTCCACCAGCAGATCGGGTGTTCATCAACGACGACCTGACCCGCACCAGAGCCAAGCTGGCAGCCCAGGCCAGGAAGCTGAAGAGGGACAAGGTGTTGCAGGACACCTGGGTGTTTTGATGGGGATGTGTTTGTCAAGCTCAAAGACAAAGTCACCAAAGTTGTCAGTGAGCGTCAGCTGAACACCCTGATTTAACTCCAACATTTTGATTCTTGTGTTCTTGTGTTTTTGTGTTAAGCCCTTGACTTTTTAAGGATTAAGCAACTTAAAGCTACTTAGACATATAATTGCCACTACCTATAATCTTCAGTTCAGTTACAAATACTCCTCAATTCGATTCTCAGTGTCGAACTGCGCATGCGTAGATATTGAACAGTGCAGGTGTAGATGTCAAAAAGTGCAGATGGGTGCATATGTGTATGAGTGAGAGTTAGAGGGTGCTTGACAGGTGGGTGGGAGGGGGTGGAGAGAGAGAGAGGAGAGAGAGAGAGAGAGAGGCTATATTAAGCTTAAAGATAATATATAAAAGATAAACATGAGCTTGTTGTGTGAACATGCTATTATGTGAATTTATTAACCAATTTATTAATTTATTAACATATATAGTGTGTACTTAGAAACCGGTAATTGATAATTAAATATTGAATTGACAATTAAGTATTGAACTTAGAATTGTTAATTGTTTTAAGTATTTTACATTAGACATACCTTACCCCTTTTATCTCAATTTGTCCAACGTGAAAAATATTGTATTATATCCACATATTTAATTCTGATCGCAAAAAAGGACTTTAGTGAATGAACAAACGTTTCATGTGCCTTTGCCTGTGCTGCCGGGGGGGGGGACCTTTTGCCAACGTGTTTTCAACAAGTGAAAACAGCTGATTTTCAACTGCTCGCGTCGGACGTTATCAGTGACAGATGAACTGTGTGTGTGTGTGTGTGTGTGTGGTGTGTGTGTGTGTGTGCGTGCGTGCGTGCGTGCGTTGCGTGCGTGGTGCGTGTGCATGGATACTGAGTGAAACAAAAGGTGTTTTTTTTCTCATCGTGATGATGTTAATGCATTATTATTCCGAATGGAATGGATTGGAACTGCCATCTTCATTACGACTTGATCAAAATTGTACTTTTGCTGGCGGTTTTGCAAACCAAACAAGAAAGAAAATGTTGGCATTTTTCAATATTCGACTATGTTTGAATGTAACATTGACGTTATTAAGAGCCAGTGTGTGTGTGTGTGTGCGTGCGTGCGTGCGTGCGTGCGTGCGTGCGCTGTGCGCGCGCTGCGCGCGAGTGTGTATGTTCATGTCCACGCACATGTATTGTAATTGTATAAGTCAAGTCTCAAGTCACGTGGCCCTTCATGTCTTGCTACATAGACGACCTTAGATTTGCTTTCCACAACTGTGTTTTCGATGGGCTGAGGTCGATGTCGCCGGTATCGCAAGGTTCGTGGAGACTGTCGTTGGACGGGCGATGCTCACCAGCGACAGCTCCACGACCAACAATTACTCACATCAGTAGGGAGCTTAGTAGGTGGTGTCCTCTGTACACCCTGTGTGTGTGTGTGTGCGTGTGTGTGTGTGTGTGTGTGTGTGTGTGTGTGTGTGTGTGTGTGTGTGTATGCGTGTGTGTGTGTGTGTGTGTGTGTGTGTGTGCGTGTGCGTGCGTGTGTATGTTCGTTCGTTCCTTGGTCTAAAGTCTTTTCACTGTAAGTGATTTTGGACTAAAAAGTATTGATGTATGCGTGCATCTTATATGTGTACCTGCGCTTGTGTGCTCACATGTGCTTGAATATATGTGCGTGCGTAAGTGCATGTGTGTGTTTATGAGCACGCGCGCGTGTGTGTATGTGTGTGTGTGTGTGTGTGTGTGTGTGTGTGTGTGTGTGTGTGTGTGTGTGTGTGAGATTAGTTGATTATACTTATTGTGGATGATACTTACAGTTATACTGTCTTTATCTTTCTTCTGTGTATTCGTGCGTCCGTGAGTGTGTTGAGTTAATGTGTGTTTGTGTGTGTTGGCCTACACAGATGTACTCTCTCTGTGTATGCGTGCCAGTGTGTGAGTGTGGTGTGCGTGCATGGTGCATGTGTTAGTGTGGTCATGCGTAAGCATGCCTGTCCAACATTTTTTATCAACTTTGGTCGACACTGATTCAGTCACCTTCGAAATCCAGACATTCCCTTGTTTCTCTTGTATGCCATTGTTTGAACTTAGTCGTGTTTGGAACAATTAGACTTGTGTTGATTTCCGTCAACGGTGGATGACTTGAAATTCTGCACTATCTCTATCTCTTTCCATGCTTGAATATCACTATAAAAGGATATCTCTTTTTTTTTTTTCAAATTTTGTCTGTCTTGTTCTTTTATCAAGACACAGATTGTATAATTTGTCATATCTGCATCCAGATTATTCCATTTTTCCTCACTGGGTGGAGGGCGCACCAGGCAGTCTGCCTTGCTTTGACAGGCTAAGGACAGGAACGAAAAGTGGTTCATTTTCACTGGCTGTGGTTTTTGTTTGTTTGTTGTTTTTTCACTCCTTTTTCTTTCTTTTGCATTCACTTTGTATTCATTTCATCATAGACAATTGTTCTGTTTCGACATGGTGACATTTATTTCAACTTTTGCCCCTGTGCGGTGGTTTGTCTTGAGACCCAGTGTGTGGGCACACCCTTCTCCAATCGTGGCTTGGTTACTTCTCATTTTTTTCTGTTCTGTAACATAATGGGTACCGACGTGAATGTGTACAGAGCTACGATTGGTCTGTTTAGCGGCATATCTGGCCGTCTGCAGCAGAAGTTGTTTTTTCTAAACAAGGCAACTACAATTCCCTTTTTATGTCTAGCTTTTGCAAAAGATATACAGCAAGTGGGCACTCTCAATTCTCTTATTTATTCTTTCTATATACTCAATCATTGATGTAGCTACATTTCTACTAAGACATAAATTTCATAGAAATAGTGAGCGTTCTAGCCCCACTGATGCAAGTTTAAACTGTGGCATTTCCACTACTAACAATACCTTACTTATGAAATCCGGGGACATTCATCCTAATCCTGGTCCCAACGGACATGGAGAACTCAGAGTGGTACACGTTAATGCGCGTAGTCTGAAAAAGAAAATTGACCTTTTTGAAGCAGAATCCCACCAGTTTGATATTATAACCGTGTCTGAGACATGGCTGTCACCCTCTGTCTCTGATGCATTAATATGTTTGAAAAATTTTCATCCTCCTGTCAGATTAGACCAACAGTTTAACGATAATGGTGGTGTTGCCATATATGTCAGAGAGGATCTTTATTGTAAACCACGCCCAGACTTACAAGTCGAGTTTCTAGAAGCTGTATGGGTAGAAACTAAAATGAACCAAGAGAGCTTACTAGTTGGGTCATTCTATCGCAACCCTCAAGCTCATGTTGACTATTGGAATCTAATAGAAGAGAGCATAGGAAAAGCAGATAGAACCCTAACGAAGTTCATCATACTTGGAGATTTCAATGATAATGCACTTCTCCACCCTTCCAGTCATATGAGAAATATACTCAATGCTTATCAACTTAAGCAACTTGTAACTTCTCCTACAAGAATAACAAATGATACTGCAACTTGCCTAGATCTAGTTATTACTCAGAGCCCTGACATGATTAAAACAGTCGAAATCTTGCCTCCATTCTGTAGTGACCACAGTGTCCCATGTGCTGTACTTAAACATTTAATTTACAAGCAAAGCCCATTCCAAAGAACGATATTTAATTACGACAAATTAGACCAAGAAAAATTTTGTGAACTTTTAGGGAATGAAGATTGGAATGTAATACTGACTAATAACTCCATAGATGACGCAAGTAGCATTTTCACGGATAAGTTTATGTCCCTAGCAAAACAATGCATGCCATTTAAATTAGTTACTGTTCGCCCAAGGGATGCCCTTGGTTCAATAATGAACTAAAACGGTTGATAAAAAAGAGAAACAAACTTCATAAAAGGGCAAAGATTTCTAATCTCCAAACAGACTGGGAAAACTTTCGTGCACTACGAAATGAAGTCACTGATAGAGTTAGGAAAAGGAAACTGGAGTATTATAACGAACTAAATTATATAGTTGTCGACCCAGTCAAATTTGGTCATAAGGAATGGTGGAAAATTGTCAGACAGTTTATGAGTAAAAAGGGTATTGATGCAGATAACATTCCACCGATAACCGTGAATGGTATGACATATTACTCAAATCTAGAAAAGGCTAACATATTTAATGATTTCTTTGTCAGCCAGTGTAAAGTGGAAGACGACGGAAGTCCCTTGCCCAACATAACCCCGAATGTCACGTCTCAACTTACTGAAATAGTGTTGACTGTTCCTGAGGTTAAAAAAAATCATAAAAGATCTCAACTCAAGAAAAGCCACCGGCCCTGACTTCATTCATAACAAACTGTTGATTGCATCAGTTGATATTATATCCTCACCTTTAACAATATTCTTTAATCGTTGTTTAACAGAAGGAAGATTTCCAAAGCCCTGGAAAATTGCTAATGTAACGCCAGTTCACAAAAAAGGTAAAAAAGACGAGTGTACGAACTATCGGCCAATATCTCTTTTAAGTTGTGTGGGAAAACTTTTTGAAAGATGTGTGCACGGACGAATCTACAACTTCCTGATTTTCAATAACCTTATAACAAGTGCTCAGTCTGGATTTATCCAGGGGGATTCTACAATCTACAACTGCTCAGTATTTATGATGCCCTGGTGACAAATTACGACAAAAGTATTCCTGTTCAGTCCATATTTTTTGATATTTCTAAAGCTTTTGATCGTGTATGGCACCGGGGTCTTCTGCTTAAGCTTAAAGCCATTGGAATAAAGGGTGATTTGTTAAACTGGTTCAGTGACTATCTTTCAGATCGTTACCAGTCAGTAGTAATTAGAGGAGAAAAATCTACACAGCAAAGCGTTCCCCAAGGTGTGCCACAAGGATCTGTCCTCGGCCCGCTTCTATTTCTAGTATTTATAAATGATATAATCCAGAATATAGACTCAGATATCAAACTCTTTGCTGACGACACAAGCATGTCTCTGGCAATGGAAAACACAGCTACAAGAACGTTAGTCTTGCAGGCAGATTTAGATAAAATTGACGTCTGGGCAAAAGCTTGGAAAGTTAGATTCAATGAGTCTAAAACCGAACTGCTAAATGTGTTTCGGGGAAATGCTGATAGCCGTGATCTGACCTTTAGTAGTTCTATACTACAGCAACTTAGACAGCACAAACACCTTGGGGTTATCTTGCAAGATAATTGTAAATGGGGTGAACACATAAACTACATTGCTACAAAAGCCAGAGTACTGATAAACTGTCTTCGTTCATTTAAATACAAGCTGACCAGAAAGGCTCTAGAGACAATGTACAAATCATTCGTACTACCAGTATTTGACTATGCTGACGTAATCTGGGATGGATGCGCAGAGTACCAATCAAAAATTCTAGAAGATCTACACATGGATGCTTTGCGCATCATCACTGGATCTGTCCTTGGAACCAGTCACGAAAAATTGTTAAAGGAGTCTGGATTCTGTACTTTAAAAGAACGCAGACGAAGACATAAACTGATAACATACTACAAGATCCTCCAAGGTAGCTGTCCCACTTACATATCAACTTGTTGCCACAGCTCGTTTCCTCAGTCAACCCCTACCCTAGACGAAGGCCCTCAGAACGAATAGTCCCCCGCCACAAAACCGATATTTATAAAAACTCTTTTTTTCCATCTACCACAATCATGTGGAACAATCTCCCACTGCATATCCAACAGTCCCAGTCGTTCAGTCAGCTCAAACGATACCTTTCTACTAATGACAATCCAGTTCCACCATATTACTATAATGGAAATAGGGAAGCACAAGTCAATCATTGTCGTATGCGTCTTGGTATGAGTAATTTGAATTTTGACCTCTATACCCGGCACCTAACAAACAACTCTTCTTGCGCTTGCCGATATCCACAAGAAACATCCGAACATTTCCTACTTTACTGTCCACTTTACAACCAACACCGAGCAAATACTATCTTAAATCTCCCACCAAACCAGATTTCTTTCCGAAATCTCCTGCATGGAAAAAATTCCTTTAATGTCGATACAAATGCTAAGATATTTGAAATGGTTCAAAGGTTTATTCTTCTCACAAAGCGTTTCGAAAACTAAACCAACAGCCTCAAGGTTTACTGTTTCCTAGGTATACTTATATTTCACCTATTCATTTAACGATGCTTTCATCTATATCAACCTAGTTACGGATGTCAGAGGGGCTGGGGCACTTACATCAATGTCCTGATTATGTCTTTATCCATATACAGGAATATGATACTTGGTTGGACAGCTGTATGCTGCAGACGACCAGTGTTGCACACATTCTGTCATGTGCCAGACTGCCGTAGGCAGCCACACCAAAACGGGCAATACCTTGTCACCATTTTCTCTTATTTCTTAATTTTCTATAATTTCATTCTTAATTCTAAATGCCAATTCTAAATGTTGGCTCTTCTCTTCTTTTGTTTACACGTATAGCACTTTACTATACTGTTATTGTTGCCTGTTTTGTCATGTTTAAAGTTGTCTGCTATGGTTATATGTTGTATTATAGGCCGCCATCAGTCACATGTATATTCTGTAAATTTCACTGCCAGGGCTGTATATGAGTCCTCTTGTTGCCCTGGCAAATGTGCTTTGTGTTCAATGTGTATGGTCATGGAAATAAAACTGTTTAAACCAAAGTGGAGCCTACCCCTCTCCTTCTGTCATCTTAAGGCATTATTGAAAGTGGAGCCTACTACTCTCCTCTGTCATCTTAAGGCATTATTGAAAGTGGAGCCCACCCCTCTCCTGTCATCTTAAGGCATTATTGAAAGTGGAGCCTACCCCTCTCCTTCTGTCATCTTAAGGCATTATTGAAAGTGGAGCGCACCCCTCTCCTTCTGTCATCTTAAGGTATTATTGAAAGTGGAGCCTACCCCTTTCCTTCTGTCATCTTAAGGTATTATTGAAAGTGGAGCCCACCCCTCTCCTTCTGTCATCTTAAGGTATTATTGAAAGTGGAGCCTACCCTCTCCTTCTGTCATCTTAAGGCATTATTGAAAGTGGAGCCCACCCCTCTCCTTCTGTCATCTTAAGGTATTATTGAAAGTGGAGCCCACCCCTCTCCTTCTGTCATCTTAAGGTATTATTGAAAGTGGAGCCTACCCCTCTCCTTCGTCATTTTAAGGCATTATTGAAAGTGGAGCCCACCCCTCTCCTGTCATCTTAAGGCATTATTGAAAGTGGAGCCTACCCCTCTCCTTCTGTCATTTTAAGGCATTATTGAAAGTGGAGCCCACCCCTCTCCTTCTGTCATCTTAAGGCATTATTGAAAGTGGAGCCCACCCCTCCCTTCTGTCATCTTAAGGCATTATTGAAAGTGGAGCCTACCCCTCTCCTGTCATCTTAAGGCATTATTGAAAGTGGAGCCTACTACTCTCCCTCTGTCATCTTAAGGCATTATTGAAAGTGGAGCCTACTACTCTCCCTCTGTCATCTTAAGGTATTATTGAAAGTGGAGCCCACCCTCTCCTTCTGTCATCTTAAGGCATTATTGAAAGTGGAGCCTACCCCTCTCCTTCTGTCATCTTAACCCTCTTGTATTCAGATTCTCTGAGGCCAAATTCCCCCTAGTTTTCAGATTCTTTTGGTGCATTTAGCCATAAAATGGGTATGTGCAGTTCAGGCTTCACCACAACCAAGAATAAACCTCTAGAGCTATGAAATTCTGCATGTATGTCACAAGGCTTTGTTTCTATACTGTGAGCAAGATTTTGTGTGTCTCGAGGTGAAAGGTCGTGTCACTGTCACCAAAATGTCACCCAATGTGTCACATGCGATGGTGACAATTCTAATACAGCACACCAACATGCAGTTATCCATGCACATGCATGTTAGTGTTGTAAAATGAAAGTTGGGGCCTACCTGAGATGATCTGTCTTCTGTCCACCCGTTCAGTCCCCACAGGTAATCCACAGAATGTCACACACAACTAGTGAATTGTCACTACTGAACAGTTACTGTAAGTAAACTCAAGCACGGTTCATCATTGTTTTTCTGTAACTGTTCTAAGCACTTTATACATGTCCATATGTATTTACACAATGTATAGCTGTACAGCGAGGATATTGAGTACAGTGTCACTGCCAGTGTCATCGAAGCACTGTCATTACAAACTACAGGTAAGCACATATACACGTACACACAAACACAGAGACTAGTGAAACTGCCCTACTGTTGAAGAAGCGTGTTTTGGGCATAACTTCGCTGACCTGGGGATCGTTGAAGCGGCGATCGCGTGACCAGTAGCACCATAGACGTGGCAGACGCCTAATCCCCATCATAATGAGTATAGAGACATAGGCCCGCATTTCGTCAGGTGTTGTGTCAAACCATAGTGGAGTCAGGTGTGCCCTTAGCTGCTTGTCGTTGTTGAGCGTACCTGTTGGTTTCTACTGCTGCTAACTGAAAAAATGTGAGGGGTATAAACAAAAGAAATAATCGAGAGGGGTGGCAGTGGTTTCGGCAGTGAATGCGCAGGGCCTGTCGGCTGTTGGAATGCGGCCACGTTGGCAGGATGTGTAGCCGGTCGCCATGTGGTTTGCAGAGCAGCGAGCGGCACGTTGTCTTCAGGGTCACTTTCAACATTTTCCTCTCCTTCATCGGTGCAATTTCAACATCACTCTCTTCTCCTAACTCTCCATTTTCAAACTTCTCTACTTCTTGCAAAATTTGATCCCACTCCGCCGCAGAATAATCAGGAATATCATCAAACTCGCTGTTGTTAGCAGACGACGCCATTGTGAAAATCGGTCAGTCTCACGCACGACTGTTCGCTCGCAGTTTTTCTCCCCTCTTTTTGTGAATGGAAGTGGTACCAGCATCCAAAAATAGTGGTGCCAGATTGCTGGGCTCTAGTGGGAAATCCCCAACAACTTTTAGTGGCTCTCCGAACATTTTCACGCGTCAGCACGTGATGGAAAAGTACCGTACACATGCGGCCCCGCTACTCCCGTTTGCTCCCGTTATGAAATCTAGCGCGCAGTCTGAGCACTCCCGTCTGCGCCCGTTACGAAAACTAGAGGGTTAAGGCATTATTGAAAGTGGAGCCCACCCCTCTCCTGTCATCTTAAGGCATTATTGAAAGTGGAGCCTACCCCTCTCCTTCTGTCATCTTAACTCATTGCCGCCTCGTCGATCACCTGGCCGATGACGGGTTGAGTGCTTCGCACAGACACGTCGCCGGCCAGGTGATCGACGATCTACTCGAATTTTCGCATGCAGCTGTGCGGTCTAAGGGAAACAATCGTGGTATCTACAGAAAGCCGAGGATCTCCTCTATTAGGTGGTACTCTCCTTGGTATATTATCTCGCGTTTGATTCCACTTTTTCGCTCATATTATGGGATAGCTGGAGATAATTCTGGCTACCTGTGTTCATCATGTTGTCGGCACCGACGCGTCAGCGAGTTGTAGCGAACAGAAACATCGTATTTCAAGAAGTAATTGAAAGAAAATGAAGAAACGATCAAAGGAAGAACTGGAACTGTTTTTCCGAACTTGTGGAACTTTTCCGAACTGTTTTCCGAACTTGCCGAATCGGACAGAGAGGATATGAGTGACGATGTGAGTTGCACATACCAAATGATGATGAAATTTTCGCATTTTTTCTTCAAATATGTGACAGCTGCTCTCTAGCTGCTCTCTGCTTGAGGTTTAGACCATGCACACAGCTGTGTGTGGAAGATACATTGTTTTATGTGTTTGCTACACATTGTGTTGACTACAGTTATGATCATATTGATTTTTCATCCATACCTACGTGAGATAAAGTTTTTGCTCATAGTTGTTTGCCTTCACTTTTCAAACCAGTGGCGAGTGAAGTGTGTACTGAACACAGGACTAGTATTTTTTTTCTAAAAGAACATGATTTGAAGTTTTCAAAAACATAATATTTTGTTGTATCGGTTTGGTTCTGTCTGTATATTTTTAAAAAAAATACCGAAAATAGTGCGTCTCAGCGTGTCATGGTTTGTGGCAGAAAGTAGGTCTGCAATGAGTTAAGGCATTATTGAAAGTGGAGCCCACCCCTCTCCCTTCTGTCATCTTAAGGCATTATTGAAAGTGGAGCCTACCCCTCTCCTTCTGTCATCTTAAGGTATTATTGAAAGTGGAGCCTACACCTCTCCTGTCATCTTAAGGTATTATTGAAAGTGGAGCCCACCCCTCTCCTTCTGTCATCTTAAGGCATTATTGAAAGTGGAGCCTACCCCTCTCCTTCTGTCATCTTAAGGTATTATTGAAAAGTGGAGCCCACCCCTCTCCTTCTGTCACCTTAAGTATTATTGAAAGTGGAGCCCACCCCTCTCCTGTCATCTTAAGGCATTATTGAAAGTGAGCCCACCCCTCTCCTTCTGTCATCTTAAGGTATTATTGAAAGTGGAGCCCACCCCTCTCCTTCTGTCATCTTAAGGTATTATTGAAAGTGGAGCCCACCCCTCTTCTGTCATCTTAAGGTATTATTGAAAGTGGAGCCTACCTCTCTCCTTCTGTCATCTTAAGGCATTATTGAAAGTGGAGCCCACCCCTCTCCTTCTGTCATCTTAAGGTATTATTGAAAGTGGAGCCTTCCTCTCTCCTTCTGTCATCTTAAGGCATTATTGAAAGTGGAGCCCACCCCTCTCCTTCTGTCATCTTAAGGCATTATTGAAAGTGGAGCCCACCCCTCTCCTTCTGTCATCTTAAGGCATTATTGAAAGTGGAGCCCACCCCTCTCCTTCTGTCATCTTAAGGCATATTGAAAGTGGAGCCCACCCCTCTCCTTCTGTCATCTTAAGGCATTATTGAAAGTGGAGCCTACTACTCTTCCTCTGTCATCTTAAGGCATTATTGAAAGTGGAGCGCACCCCTCCCTTCTGTCATCTTAAGGCATTATTGAAAGTGGAGCCCACCCCTCTCCTGTCATCTTAAGGCATTATTGAAAGTGGAGCCCACCCCTCTCCTTCTGTCATCTTAAGGCATTATTGAAAGTGGAGCCCACCCCTCTCCTTCTGTCATCTTAAGGGATTATTGAAGTGAGCCCACCCCTCTCCTTCTGTCATCTTAAGGCATTATTGAAAGTGGAGCCTACCCTCTCCTTCTGTCATCTTAAGGTATTATTGAAAGTGGAGCCCACCCCTCTCCTGTCATCTTAAGGCATTATTGAAAGTGGAGCCCACCCCTCTCCTTCTGTCATCTTAAGGTATTATTGAAAGTGGAGCCCACCCCTCTCCTGTCATCTAAGGCATTATTGAAAGTGGAGCCTACCCCTCTCCTTCTGTCATCTTAAGGCATTATTGAAAGTGGAGCCCACCCCTCTCCTTCTGTCACCTTAAGGCATTATTGAAAGTGGAGCCCACCCCCTCTCCTGTCATCTTAACATTCCTTGAACTGATTCATGTACCCATGTGCTGCTGAGAGGACAGAAAAGTTTTCAAACCTTAAAATTCAGACCCCACTTGTGGTTCAGTCTCGCAACTGTCAATTTCACAACCCATCTCCATTTGACTGCAGGCCCTTCTGTGGTGAGAAGTATTCACAGTTTAAGTGCGGCCAGTTTTCTCTTTATTTCTTAGTTTACATTTTCACCATCAATGATGTGAGTTTTTCAATGACAATTCTTGTAGCATTTATTCTTATGATGCTCAAATGCAGGGAACTGTTCTAAGTGGATTCGGGGGTGCTTTGATCTGAGAAGGCTTTGCCAGGCAAATGTTTTAAACAGCACATGCACATATGCCACTGCTTTTGTTCTCAAACTGACTGAAATGTATATGTAGGAAGGAGTGATAAACGGTTCAAGACGTTAAAAAAAAATTGATAGTATTGAAAGGATGTTTTTTGTTGTTGATTTTGTTTTCTTTGATGTAGGAAAGAACATTTCGTTTCCACTTTAAGAAAGAGCACACTTGGAGTAGCAGTCATCATTCTTCTTTTGTCTCATTTTTCTCTGTTTGATGTGTGATGTGGTGTAAAGGTATTTGGTGAAAGGACTAGCATTAAGCTGTTGATGTGTGGTCTGTTAGAAACGGCAGCTCCATGGGGTGGCCTTCACGAACGTAAAGACAGGGCCTGGTTATGCCTACTTTCCTGCCTTCAGTCTCTCCATGGGAGAAAATGTTCAAGTCAATTTTGGTGCTACTCCACTCAGATATCCTTTTGACATTCTGTGTGTGTGTGTGTGTGTGGTGTGTGTGTGTGTGTGTGAGGAGAGAGAAAGAGAAAAAGAGTTTGTATATGTTTACACATGTGTGTGTGTGTGTGTGTGTGTGTGTGTGTGTGTGTGTGTGTGTGTGTGTGAGTGAAAGAGAATTGTGTGTGTGTGTGGTGAGGGAGAGAAAGAGAAAAAGAGTTTGTATATGTTTGCACATTGTGTGTGTGTGTGTGTGTGTGTGAGTGTGTGTGTGTGTGTGTGTGTGTGTGTTGAGTGAAAGAGAATGTGTGTGTGTATGTATGTGTGTGAGTGAGTGAGTGAGTGATGTTATGTAGTACAGTTCTCTGTTTGTGGATAAATGAAAGGTAGGAAGGGACTGGTTCTAAGAGGAAACACCAAGGAACACAAAGAAAAGTACTGGTTGACTTGGTGCCTTGGCATGGTCTCCTCTGGTGGGAGGCCTGATGCTGATGGCCTCTTGTGAACAGCTGCTGATGGGAATGCCAGCGAGGCTCAGCTGGATCTGGCTTCAAACAGGGGAGCTGGAATGAAGGCAGGGTTGGACCTCTGAGAGAACATGGAAGAAAGGGCAGGAAAAGAACAACATAAATGTGCCACCTTCAACACTACAAATGTACAAATCTTGCATTTTTGGAGAGTTGAAAAAAAAAAAACACGAAAAAAGAAAACAACCAGGGCTTTACACTGAGGAGACAGTACTATGTGGACTCCAGACATGGATTTCTCCTTGGCTGCTGACGGTTATTCCTTAACTGTGGAACATTCCCCATCCCAGGCTACCAGCCCCTGCAAGAGCCCAAGCTTCAGGAGGCAGGCCAGGCCGACATGCTGTTGCAGTACGTGGACCGCCTGGTCAGCCTCATGGTGGATGAGGACAAGGTAGGGAAGGTGGAAGACCTCGGCAATCAAACTTGTTTGGATGTCTTTATGGAGGGAAGGAGGAAGTCAGACTTGTTTGGATGTCTTTATGGAGGGAAGGAGGAAGTCAGACTTGTTTGGATGTCTTTATGGAGGGAAGGAGGAAGTCAGACTTGTTTGGATGTCTTTATGGAGGGAAGGAGGAAGTCAGACTTGTTTGGATGTCTTTATGGAGGGAAGAGGAAGTCGGAAGCAAAGGGATGCGTGGGTTTGGTGCCCATATGAAAGATTCTCCATCCTTCCCCATCCCCTACCCCTCTCCCACTTCTCCTCCTGCCCCCTCTTCTTCTCCCTCCTCCTCACACCCATTCCCACCCCAATCCTTGCTCTATCACACCCTCCTTCCACTCGCCCCCTCCCCTTTCTCCTTGTTGCCTGATGTATTGTGACTGCATCAGCAGATCCCTGATTGTCTGTTATGAGATTGGTAGTTTTTGCTGAGATAAACAATTCTTTGAGTATGTCCTTAACTCAGAGGGGTTGTACTTAACAGAGATTCTTCCTTAGAATATGATATATTCACTATTTTAGCAGACTTACATCAAATGACACAGCGTACAAAACTATTCCTGGTCATGTAGTACATCACTTTTATCTGTCAGAAGTCACAGTGACAAACGTGCGCATTCCCGTTTTTTGTTGTTGGTTGGATGGACATTAGTTCTTGTCACGCCACACTGACAGACATACACAAGTGACTCCTCCCCGCTTCCCCCTCTCTTACAGCAATAACCCCCCCCCTTTCCCATCTTTTTGCACCTCTCCTGATCCCTTCCAAAACAGGAGTTTTTTTTCATTGGAAGATCTGTTTGGTGAATGAAATTAGCCAGGAATTGTCATTGTAATGAACGTTTTTGAAGGCGCTGATGGACGTTTAGGTCTTGTTGTTGTTGTTGTTGTTGTCATACCCTGGCTAAAAGACTCCAGGGATCATCCGATCAGCCAAAGCAGTTGAACACTATGGTTACAAATGCATCAGCTGGGATGAGAACATTACGTGTGTAGCCGTTTTTGATTACCCCCGCCATGTGGGCAGCCACACTCCGACTTTGGGGGATTTTGGATACTGATAATGTTATGCTAGGAGCTTGTCACAACCGAAGACTATCCCCGCATAATTATGCAGAGCATAACAACATTTTGATGTAGCCTTGGTGTTCTAGCCTATGTCAATTGGCCTGACACAGCCTTAAGCCAAGGCGAGTTTAGGTCTTGACAGAGTGGTTACCATTAGTTTTGTGTGTACAGGCATGTGTGTGTGTGTTTGTGCGTGCATGTGTGTGTGCATGCGCACATGTGAGTGCGTGTGTGTGTGTGTGTGTGTGTGTGTGTTCTCTGTGCCCGAGAGTTGAAGGACAATCAAACTCCCCCTTTTTTTTTTGGC
>CM031615.1:7782207-7892207 GCA_018398815.1 Conus ventricosus
CCTTGCTGAGTATCTGAACTCTGACAACACTGCACGAGCAACGGACACCACACGACACAAAACAGGAGACGGAAGGCTAACCCCACTCTCCTCCCACACATTCCTTTCCCTGCCTGTGCTGGAAGCAAACGCACGACCTAATATATGATGTAACATACAGGTATCCAAAACCCCCCCACCATCCTTCCTGAAACTCCCAACAACTACCAAAAAAGGCCCGGTAAGGCCTACACCCCATCTGGAACGATGCCACACGAATCTTACAGAGCCCGTCGGCGCGTACGAACGATTTCCACCTGATACAGATCGTGACACCTCTGTTTACATATTCAGGCATAATTATATAAATAATTCAGTAAGCATGAAGGGCTCATATCATGTTATAACCTGATTGGGTTGTTGTATGCACGCAGGATGGAGGGTATGGAGACCTCCTGATATTCGAATTCTTACGATGGCCACACAAGACGCGCAAGTGAATGTCAGAACTTACAAATATGGAGAGGTGAGTGTGTGTGTGTGTGTGGTTGTGTGAGTGGTGTGTGTGTGTGTGTGTGAGTGCGTGCGTGCGTGAGTGTGTGTGTGTGTGTGGTGAGTGTGTGCGTGTGTGTAGTGTATGTGTGGTGGTGAGATGGTGTGTGTGTCAATGTGTGTGGTGTGTGTGTGTCTGTGAGTGTGTGTGTGTGTGAGTTGCGTGCGCGGTGCGCGTGGGCGACGCATGCGTGCGTGTGTATGTATGTGACCAGAGCATTTGTGTTTGAACTAGAGAAGTTGTGTGGGCAAGATGTATATAGTGGAAAGAGTCGGAATGCAGATTGACATTGTGAAGGTTTATAGTACCTGGGATTGTTTTTTGTGTGTGAGCAGTATGTGTGTTCTACCAAACTGTTAGTGGAAAATATTTACTCCTAGTGTTGTATTTATCGGTTGCTGAAACTGAATTTGTGCATTCAGATTCAGTGCGTGTGGTGAATGGATTACAGGCATGAGTTGACGGGGGATGTCATCAGCTGTGCCTTAACCTGGACCAGGGATGTGTTGAGTTCCTTCCGTCTGCGGTAGTGGACACCTACTTAATTATGTGTGAATGCCACATGTGTAAAACAGGCAACAAACGATGTACTATAAGACATGCTAAACATAGTTGCCATTAAACGCCTTGTGGTACTCTCGCATTTACATATATGTTTTTAATACGTCTTTGCCTTTAAGTATTTAATTATGTCTTTCGTTTTATGTCCACATGGTCCCTGAAGACCGTCAATGACTCGAAACGTTGAAAAGTTTTTTGCTCATGTATTTGTGTACTTTTTTCCTCAGTTTTCAATGGTTCTAAGCATCCTCAAAGATAGTTTGTTATGTAACAAATAGCTTGTCGTTTTATTATTGAAAGCGGAGCCTACCCCTCTCCTCTGTCATCTTAAGGCATTATTTGAAGTGAGTCCCACCCTCCTCCTTCAGTCATCTTAAGGCATTATTGAAAGTGGAGCCGCACCCCCATCTCCTTCTGTCACCTAAAGGCTATTATGAAAGTGGAGCCCACCCCCTCTCCTTTCTGTCATCTTTTTAAGGGTATTATGGAAAGTGGAGCGCACCCTTTCCTTCAGTCATATTTAGGCATTATTGAAAGTGGAGCCCACCCCACTCCTGTCCATCTTTACGCGCATTATTGAAAGTGGAGCCCACCCCCCTCTCCTATCTGATCATCTTAAGGCATTATTGAAAGTGGAGCCTACCCCTCTCCTTCTGTCATCTTAATGGGCCATTATAGAAAGTGGAGCCTACCCCTCTCCTTCTGTCATCTTAAGGCATTAATGAAAGGGAGCCTGACTTCGCTCTCCTCTGTCATCTTAAGGCATTATTGAAAGTGGAGCCCACCCCTGCTCCTGTCATCCTTAAGGTATTATTGAAATTGGGAAGCCTACCCCTCTCCTTCTGTCATCTTTAAGGCATTATTGAAGAGTGGAGCCTACTACGCTTCCTCTGTCATCTTAAGGGCATCTACATTGAAAGTGGAGGCCCAACCCTCTCCTGTCTCTTAAGGCATTATTGAAAAGTGCGGAGCCTACCCCTCTCCTTCTTTCCATCATTAAGTCATTATATGAAAGTTTCCAAGAAACAGAGATGGCGGGCAGATGAGTTTGTGACTGCGTGTTGTCTCTCCACTCAGTGTGAAATTTATGCTATACCACGTTCGTATTTTCGCTTACAATGAAACAGAAAGCATCTTAGGTAATTTGTGGTGCGACTGTGTACCTACTTGTGTGATAGTGTGATGAAGGACCCGTCAATTCCAAGGCAAGTGTTTTGTACGTTGGGCCCTTGTCGAAATCGCAAACATCCCGCCATTAGCTCGTGTTTTTTTGTAAACACAGCCATGAACATTAGCCTCTATGACGATTTTAATATATTGGTGATGTACAGATGCAACTTTCCAAATGTGCTATCAACAGATGGGTCAGAGCGAAAAGAGACAAAAGAGAGATAGCGGCGAGCTGAAAATTAGTCCCGTAATGACGAGAGCGAGAAGAGAAGGTGTTTAGCAGTTCTATCACTTTGGAGTGATTAGTGACAGTTTTCCTTCAAACTGAAAACAATCTGACGAGGTCTGACTATTGTAGTAGATCCCAATCAGGACACAACACATCTAGAGAAAGAAGGACTGTCTATTTAACATACAATGAAGATGCTCTGAGGGATGCCTGAACCTTACTACTTAACCAACGCATTTACTCGCTCTCCGGACTCAGACAGAGATCGCCAACCTCAGAGAATAATAAGATGAGCAAGGACGAGCAAAATAAAAGTTTGGAAGAAAGGGTTGAAACCCTAGAACAATAAACACTGTAGATCAGTGTTCGGATCACCCGGGATCCCTGAGCCATCCACTGGAGTAAGCTGAGGACACAGACTTCATAATCCCAGCAGATCGGCGAGACCATAGGGCATAGGGGTGGAAGATCAGGCCGGAGAAAGATGCGACCGTCCACCGGGTGGGGCGTCGTGCTGAGGACAGCGCTGCACGCTCCATTATATCAAGTTCGTTTCCTTATAAAAAGCAAGAACTTGCTGAGAAGGCCCGGAAGGCATGAGAACAGATCATTGCACAAGTCTGGATTCACCGCAGCTGGTTACGCCCGAACTTTTCGTGCCCAGCCACAGCGCAGCCAACCGCTGAGCAGTTCCAGTGCCTCCACTAGCAGAACGTGGTGATTCATCACCGACAGACCTGACACCGCACCAGAGCCAAGCTTGAGGGCATCCCAGCACAGGAACTGAAGAGGGACACGGTGTAGCAATGACACCTTGGGAGTTTGATGGTGATTGATTGTCAATCTCTCCACAGACAAAGTCACCAAAGTTGTCAGTGAGCCGTCAGCTGAAACACCCCTTATCTAACTCCAATCAATTTGATCTTGTGTTCTTGTGTTTTGTTTAAGACCCTTGACTTTTAAAAGGATTAGGCAACTTAAAGCAACTAGAACATATAATTAGCCAACTAACCAAAAATCTTCAGATCAGTTACAAATACTGCCTCCATTCGATTCATCAGTGACCGAACTATGCGCATGCGTAGATATGAACAGTCAGGTGTAGATGTCAAAAAGTGCAGACTGGGTGCATATGTGTAAGAGTGAGAGTTAGATGGTGCTTAACAGGTGGGTGGATGGGTGGAGAGAGAGAGATAGAGAAGAGAGAGAGAGAGGATCTAATATAAGCTTTAAGAATAATATTAAAGATAACACAAGAGCTTGTAGAGAGAACATTCTATAATGAAATTATTACCCAATTTTATAATATATGTCTACGTATATTAAAGTGTGTACTAGAAACCGTAATTGATAATTAAATATTGAATTGACAATTAAGTATTGAACTTATAATTGTTAATATGATTAATATTTTACTAGACATTTGAATAAAAAAAAAACCTTACCCCTTTTAATCTCAATTTGTCCAACGGAAAATATTGAATTATATCCACATATTAAAATTCTGAACGCAAAAAAGGACTTTAAGTGAATGAACAAACGTTTCATGTGGCCTTGCCTGTGCTGCCGGTGGGGGGACCTTTTTGCCAACGTGTTTTCACAGAGAGAAAACAGCTGTTTACAACTGCTCGCAGTCGAGACGTTATCAGTGACAGATACCAGTGTTGTGTTGTGTGTGTGTGTGTGTGTGGTCTAGTGCTGCGTGCGTGCGTGCGAGCTGCGAAGCGTGCGTAGTGCATGGATACTGAGTAGAAACAAAAGGTGTTTTTTTTTTCTGCATCGTGAAGATTGTTAAGATGCTTATTAATTCCGAATGGAATGGATTGGAACTGCCATTTCATTACGACATGATCAAATTGTACTTATTGCATGTCGTTTTGCAAAACCAAACAAAAAGAAAATGTTGGCAATTTTTCCAATATTCGACTATGTTTTGAATGTAACATTAACGTTATTTAAGAGCCAGTGGGTGTGTGTGTGTGTGCGTGCGTGCGTGCGGCGTGCGTGCGTGCGCGTGCGCGCGCGCGCGCGAGTAGTGTATGTTCATGTCCCACAGCACATGTGTTTGTAATTTGTATAAGTCAAGTCTCAAGTCACGTGGCCCTTCATTCTTGTCTACATAGACGACCATAGAATTGCTTTCCACAACTGTGTTTTCGATGGGCTGAGGTCGATGTCCCGTAGCGCATGTCATGTTCGTGGAGACTGTCGTTGGACGGGCCGATGCTCACTCAGCGACAGCTCCACGACCAACAATTACTCACATCATAGGGAGCTTGTAGGTGTGCCTCAGTCCACACTGTGTGTGAGAGTGTGCGTGTGGGTGTGTGTGTTGTGTGGGGTGCTTGTGTGTGTGGTGTGTGTGTGTGTGTGTTATGCGTGTGTGTGTGTGTGTGTGTGTGTGTGTGTGCGTGTGCGTGCGTGTGTATGTTTTCGTTTCGACCTTGGTCTACGAGTCCTTTTCACTGTAAGTAGATTTTGGACTAAAAAGTATGTGATGTATGCGTTGCAACTATATGTGTACCTGCGCTTGTGTGCTCACTTGTGCTTGAATAATGTTCGAGCTTAAGTCAGTTTGGGTGTTTATGATCACTCCGGCGCGAGAAGTGGGTATGTGGGGTGTGTGTGTGTGTGTGATGTGTGTGTGTGTGTTTGAGTGTGTGTGTGTGAGATTAGTTGATTTATACTAATTGTGGATTATACTACAGTTATACCTGTCTTTATCTTTCTTACTGTAGTATTCGTGACGTCCGTGCGTGTGTTGAGTTTAATGTGTGGATTTTTGTGTGTGTTGCCTACACAATGTGACTCCTCTCTGTGTATGCGTGCCTAGTGTGTGAGTGTGGTGTGCTGCATGTTGCAAATGTGTTTAGTGTGGTCATGCGTAAGCATGCTGTCAACGTCATTTTTATCACTTTGTGTCGACACTGATTCAGTCACCTCTTCGAAATCCAGACATTCCCTTGTTTTCTCTTGTATGCCATTGTTTTGAACCTTAAGTCGTGTTCTGGAACAATTGGTGGGGGTGGGGGGGGGGGGGGGGTGAGACCTTGCTGTTGAGTTTCCGTCAACGGTGGATGATCTTGAAATCCTGCACTAATCTCTATCTCTTCAATGCTTGAATAGCACTATAAAAGGATATCTCTTTTTTTTTTTTCAATTTGTCTGTCTTGTTCTTTTATCAAGACCACAGATTTAATAATTTGTCATATCTGCATCCAGATAATTCCATTTTTCTCTCACTGGGTGGAGGAGGCGCACCAGCAGTCCCTGCCTTGCCCTTTGACAGGCTAAGGACAGGAAACAAAAGTGTTTCCAATTTTAACTGCTGTGTTTTTGTTTGTTTGTTGTTTTTTCACTCCTTTTTCTTTCTTTTGCATTCAACTTTGTATCCATTTCATCATAGACAATTGTCTGTTTCGACATGGTGACATTTATTTTCCAAAACTTTTGCCCTGTGCGGTGGTTTTGTCTTGAGGACCCATCTGGTTGGGCACAACCCCTTCTCCTCCAATCGTCGCTTGGTTTACGTCTCATTTTTTTCTGAGTTTGTAACATAATTGGGTACCGACGTGAATGTGTACAGAGCTAACGATTGTCTGTATTAGCGGCAATCTGGCCGTACTGCAGCAGAAGTTGTTTTTTTTTCTAAACAAGCAAACTACAATTCCCTTTTTATGTCAGCTTTGCAAAAGAAAATACAGCAAGTGGCACTCTCAATTCTCTTATTTATTCTTTCTATATACTCCATCATTGATGTAGCTACATTTTTTTATTTATTTCTAACTAAGACATAAAATTTCATAGAAATAGTGAGCGTTCTAGCCCCACTGATGCAAGTTTAAACTGTGGCATTTCCACTAACTAACAATACCTTACATATGAAATCCGGGGACATTCATCTAAATCCTGGTCCCCACGGACATGAGAACTCAGAGAGGTACACGTTAATGCCGTAGTCATAAAAAAGAAAAGTGACCTTTGGGGGGGGGGGGGTATCAGAATCCCCCCAGTTTGATATTAACACCTGTCTGAGACATGCTGTCACCCTCTGTCCCTCTGAATGATTAATTTGTTTGAAAAAATTTTCATCCTCCTGTCTTTAGACCAACAGTTTTAACGATAATGGGTGGTCGTTGCCATAAAATGTCAGAGAGGATCAATTATTGTAAACCACGCCCAGACTTACAAAGTCGAGTTTCTAGAAGCTGTATGGGTAGAAAATAAAATGAAACCAAGAGAGCTTACTAGTTGGGTCATTCATCGCAACCCTCAAGCTCATGTTGACTATTAGGAATCAAATAGAAGAGAGCATAGGAAAAGCAGATAGAACCCTAACGAAGTTCATCATACCTTGTGCGATTTCAATGATAATGCAACTTCCTCCACCCTCCATCATATGAGAAATATACACAATGCTTCAACTTAACAACTTGTAGTTGTGGTTCTTCTCCTACAAGAATAACAAATGATACTGTGCAACTTGCCTAGGATCTAGTTATTACTCAAGCGCCTGAACATGATTATAAACAGTCGAAATCTTTGCTCCATCTGTAGTGACGCACAGTGTCCCATGAGTCTGTACTAAACATTATTAATTTACATGCCAAAGCCCATACCAAAGAACGATATTAATTTCAACGACAAATTAGACCAAAGAAAAATTTTGTAACATTTAGGGAATGAAGATTGGGAATGTAAAACTGGACTAATAACTCCATAGATGACGCAAGTAGCATTTTCACGGATAATTTAATGTCCCTACAAAACAATGCATTGCCATTTAAATAATTTACTGTTCGCACCAAGGGATATGCCCTTGTTCAATAATGAAGCTAAAACGTTGATAAAAAAGAGAAACAAACTTCATAAAAGGGCACAGATTCTATTCTCCAACAGACAGGGAAAACTTTCGTGCACTACTGAAATGAAAGTCACTGATAAGTTAGGAAAAGAAACTGAGTATTAAAACGAACTAATTATATAGTTTCGACCCATTCAAATTGGTCAAAAAGGAATGGGTGGAAAATTGTCCAGATTGACAGACAGTTTCATGAGTAACAAGGGTATTGATGGCAGATAACATTCCACCGATAACCGAGGAATAGGTATGACATCTTACTCAAATCAAGAAAAGGCTAACATATAATAATTCATTGGTCAAGCCAGTGTATAAGTGGAAGACGACAGGAAGTCCCTTCCCAACATAGAACCCCGAATGCACGTCTCAACTTACTTGAAAAAGTGTTGACTGTTCCTGAGGTTAAAACAATCAAAAAAGAACTCAACTCAAGAAAAGCACCGCCCTGACTTCAATCATACAAACAGTTGATTGCAATCAGATGATATTATAACCCTGCACCTTTAACAAAAACTTATAATTCTTTAATCGTTGTTTAAAACAGAATAAGATTCAAAGCCGAAAATTGCTAATGTAACGCCAGTTTCACAAAAAAGGTAAAAAAAGACAGTGATGCGAACTATCGGCCAATATCTCTTTTAAGGTTTGTGGGAAAACATTTTGAAAAGATGTGTGCACGGAGTATCTACACTTCTGATTTTCAATAACCATATAACAAGTGGCTCAGTCTGGATTTATCCAGGGGAATCAACAATCAACCAACTGCACAGAATTTATGATGCCCTGGATACAAATTACGACAAAAGTATTCCATTCAGGTCCATATTATTTGATATTTCTAAAGCTTTTGATCGTGTATGGTCAACCGGGGTCATCTGCTAAGCTTAAAGCCATTGGAATAAAAAGGGTGATTTGTTAAACTGGTTCAGTGACTATCTTTCTGATGTTACAGTCTGTAGTAATTTAAGAGACAAAAATCCCCACAGCAGAAGCGTTTCCCCAAGGTGTGCCACAAGGAGATCCTGTCCACGGCCCTATACTATTCTAGTATTTATAAAAGATATAATCAGAATATAGACCTCAGATATCAAACATACTTTGAGCTGACGACACAGCATGTCCACTGGCAATGAAAACCAGCTACAACGACCCAGTTAGTCATGTGCACGGCAGAAATAAGATAAAAATACGTCTGGGCAAAAGATTGAAAGTTAGATTCAAGTCAGTCAAAAACCGAACTGCTAAATGTGTTTCGTGGGAAATGGCTGATACGCGTGATCTGAACGCTTTATTATTTCTATACTACCGCAACTTAAACAAGCACAACACAACCTTGGGTTATTCTGCAAGATAATTGCTAAATGGTGAACACATAAACTACATAAGCTTACAATAGCCAGAGTACTGATAAACTGTCTTCGTTCATTTAAATACAACTGACCAGAAAGGCTCTAAGATACAATGTACAAATCATTACGTATAAAAACCCGAATTTGACTTAAAGCTGACAGAAATCTGGGATGGAATGCGCAGAGTACCAATCAAAAATCTAAAGATCTACACATGGAAGCTTCGCGCACATCACTGGATCGTCCTTGGAACCAGTCACGAAAAATTGTTAAAGGAGGTCTGGATTCTGTACTTTTAAAAGAACCAGACGAAGAACATAGACTGATATACATACTACAAGATCCTCCATAGGTACTGTCCCACTTACATATCAAACCTTGTTTGCCACAGCTCGTTTCCTCAATCAAACCCCTACCCTAAGACGAAGGCCCCAGAACGATAGTCCCCCGCCACAAAACCGATAGTTATAAAAACTCTTTTTTCCATCTACCACAAATCCATGTGGAACAATCTCCAACCACTCTTGCATATCAACAGTCGCCCGACCGTTCAGACAGCCTCAAACGATACCTTACTACTAATGACAATCCCAGTTCCATCCATAAATGACTATAATGAAATAGGGAAGCACAAGTCAATCATTTGTACGTAAGCTCTTGGTATAGTAATTTGAAATTTTGACTCTATAACCGCGCACCTAACAATCAACTCTTCTTGCGCTTGCGATATCCACAAGAAACATCCGAACATTATTCCTACTTTACTGTCCACTTTACCACCAACACCGTGAGCAAATACTATCTTAAATCCACCCACCAAAACCCAGATTTCTCCGAATCACCTGCATGGAAAAAAATTCCTTTATGTCGATACAAATGGCTAGATATATGAAATGGTTCAAAGTTTATTCATCTCACAAAGCGTTTTCGAAAACTAAACCCACCAGCCTCAAGGTTTACTAGTTTTCCTAGGTATACTTATATTTTCACACTATTCATTAAACGATGCTTTTCATTCATCTATATCAACTAGTTTACGGATGTCAGAGGGCTGGGGCACTTACATCCAATGTCCTGATTATGACTTATTCCATATACAGGAATAGGATACTCTTGGGTTGTACAGCTTTATGCTCAGACAGACCAGTGTTGCACCAATTCTGTCAAGTTTTGGGGGGGGGGGTTGGGGGGTCCCCCCCCCCCCCCCCCCCGAGACAGCCCGCGCGTCAGCCACACCAAACTGGCAATATCCATGTCACCATTTTTCTCTTAATTCTTAATTTTCTATAATTTCATTCTTAATTCTAAATGCCAAATCAAAATGTTGGCTCTTCTCTTCTTTTGTTTACACGTAATAGCACTTTACTAAACTTGTTATTGTGCCTGTTTTGTCATGTTTAAAAGTTGTCTGGCTAAGGTTATATTTATGTATTATAGGCCGCCATCAGACACATGTATATTCTGTAAATTTCACTGCCAGGGGCTGTATATGAGACCTCTTGATGCCCTGGCAAATGTGCTTTGTGCTCATGTGTATGGTCATGGAAATAAAACAGTTAAACCAAAGTTGGAGCCTTACCCTCTCCTTCTGTCCAACTTAAGGCATTTATTGAAAGTGGAGCCTACTACACTTCTCTGTCATCTAAGGCATTCACATTGAAGTGGAGGCCCACCCCTCTCCTGTCAACTTAAGGCATTAATTGAAAGTGGAGCCTACCACCCCTCTCCTTCTGTCCATCTTAAGTCATTATTGAAAGTGGAGCGCACCCCTCGCCTCTGTCATCTATAAGTATTATTGAAAAGTGGAGCCTACCCCTTTTCCTTCTTGTAGTCATCTTAAGGTGGATATTGAAAGTTGGAGCCCACCCCTCACGCTACAGTCGATCTTAAAGGTATAATTGGAAAGAAGGAAAAAAACAAAGAGCCTACCCCTCTCCTTCAGTACATCTTAAGGCATTATTGGAAAGTGGCGCCCAAAAACAAAAACCCCCTCTCTCTTCTGTCATCTTAAGGTATTATTGAGAGTGAGCTCACCCTCTCCTTCTGTCATCTTCAAGGTATTATTGAAAGTGGAGAGCCCCCCCCCCCCCCTACCCCACTCCTTCCGTCAAATTTTAAGGCATTCATTTGAAAGTGAGGCACCACCCTCTCCTGTCATCTTAAGCATTATTGCAAGTGGAGCCTAACCCTCTCCACACTTGTCATATAAGCATTATTTGAAACGTGAGCCCACCCCTCTCCTTCTGTCATCTTTAGGCATTATTGAAAGTGGATGCCCACCCCTCTCCTTCTGTCATCTAAGGCATTATTGAAAGTGGAGCCTACCCCTCTCCTGTCATCTTAAGGCATTATTGAAAGTGGAGCCTACTACTCTCCCTCTGTCATCTATAATGCATTATTGAAAGTGGAGCCTACTAACTCTCTCCTTCTGTCCATCTAACGGTATAACATTATTGAAAAGTGATCCCACCCCTCTCCATCTTTCATCATAAGGCATTATTGAAAGTGGAGCCTACCCCTCTCCTCTCCGTCAACTTAAACCTCTTTATTCATATTCTCTGAGGCCAAAATTCCCCTAGTTTTCGATTCTTTTGTGCATTAGCCATAAAATGGGTATGGAGCAGTTCAGGCTTCACCACAACCAAGAATAAACCCTCTAGAGCTAATGAAATTCTGCATGTATGGTCAAAGGCTATGGTTTTCTATACTGTGACAAGATTTTGTTTGTCTCGAGGTGAAAGGTCGTGTCACTGTCACCAAAATGTCACCCCGACTGTGTCACAGCGATGTGACATATTCAAAAATACAGCACACCAACATGCAGTTTATCCCATGCACATGCAAGTTAGTGTTGTAAATATGAAAGTTGGGGCCTAACTGAGATTGATCTGTCTTCCCTGTTACCACCCTTCAGTTCCCCACGAGGTAATCCACAGAATGTCACACCACAACTAGTGAAAAAGTCACTACTGCAACATTTATCTGTCAGTAACTCAAGCACGGATCATCATTGTTTTTCTGTAACTGACTAAGTACTTTATCCATGTCCCATATGTATTTACTCAATGTATAGCTGTACAGCGAGGATAATTGAGTACAGTGTCACTGCCAGTAGTCATCGAAGCTCTGTCAATACGAACTACAGGTAAAGCAACAATACACGTACAACAACACAGAGACTAGTTGTAACTGCCCTACTGTTGAAGAATGCGTGTAATATTGGGCAAAACTTGTCGCTGACCTGGGATCGTTAAGCGCGAATCCGTGACAGTAGCACCAACGACGTGCAGAAACGCCTAATCCCCATCATAATGAGTATAGAGACATAGGCCCGCATTTCGTCAGGTGTTATGTCAAACCAGAGAGTCAGGTAGTGCCCTTAGCTGCTTGTCGTTTGTTGAGCGTACCTGTTGGTTTCTACTGCTGCTAACTGAAAAAAATGTGAGGGTATAAAACCAAAAGAATAATCGAGAGGGGTCGCACCAGTGTTTCGGCAGTGATGCCGGGCCTGTCGGCTGTTGGAATGTCGGCCACGATGGCAGATTGTAGCCGGTCGCCATGAGGTATGCAGAGCAGCGACGGCAACGTCTATGTCTTCAGGGTCACTTTCCACATTTTCCTTCCTTCATTCGGTGCCAAATTCAATCAGTCACTCTCATCTCCTAACCTCCATTGTTCAAACTTCTCAACTTCTGACAAAATTATGTTCCCACTCCGCCGCAGACGCTACTCAGGCATAACAACAAACACGCTGTTGTAAGGCAGAACGACGCCATTGTGGAAAATCGTCCATCCTCACGCACGACTGTTTTCGCATTCGCAGTTTCTCCCCTCTTTTTGTGAATGGAAGTGGTACCGAGCATCCAAAAATATTGGTGCCTAGATTGCTGGGCTCTAGTGGGAATCCCCAACAACTTTTAGTGGCTCTCCGAACATTTTCACGGCGTCACACACTGATGGAAAAGTAGTCCCGTACACTATGCCGTTCCCCGCTTACTACCCCTTTTGCTTCTCCCGTTATTGAAATCTAGCGCCAGTCTGAGCACTCCCTTCTGCGCGCCTTACGAAAACTAGAGGGTGAACACTGTCATTAATGAAAGTTGGAGCCCACCCCCTCCTCCTGTCATCTTAAAGGCATTATTGAAAGTGGAGCCCAACCCCTCAACCTTTCTGCATCTTAACTCTTTGCCGGCCGTTGGTCGTCGATCACCTGGCCGATGAGCGGTTGAGTGCTTCGCACAACACGTACGCCGGCCCCAGTGATCCGACCGATCTACTCTCCGAATTTTCGCATGCAGCTGTGGTGCGTCTAAAGTGAAACATCGGTATTCTACAGAAAGCCGAGATCTCCATCTAATGTTAGGCTTTCTTGTTTTTACAACGCATATCACATTCTTACTTAATTTCATATCATTAATTCTTGTTCAAATGTTGCTTTTCTTTTTTGTTCAGTAGACTTAAACGTTATGTGCTGCATGAGTTTCTCATGTAATTTGTATTATAGGCCGCCATCAGTCACATGTATATTCTGTAAATTTCACTGCCAGGGCTGTATATGAGTCCTCTTGTTGCCCTGGCAAATGTGCTTTGTGTTCAATGTGTATGGTCATGGAAATAAAACTGTTTAAACCAAAGTGGAGCCTACCCCTCTCCTTCTGTCATCTTAAGGCATTATTGAAAGTGGAGCCTACTACTCTTCCTCTGTCATCTTAAGGCATTATTGAAAGTGGAGCCCACCCCTCTCCTGTCATCTTAAGGCATTATTGAAAGTGGAGCCTACCCCTCTCCTTCTGTCATCTTAAGGCATTATTGAAAGTGGAGCGCACCCCTCTCCTCTGTCATCTTAAGGTATTATTGAAAGTGGAGCCTACCCCTTTCCTTCTGTCATCTTAAGGTATTATTGAAAGTGGAGCCCACCCCTCTCCTTCTGTCATCTTAAGGTATTATTGAAAGTGGAGCCTACCCCTCTCCTTCTGTCATCTTAAGGCATTATTGAAAGTGGAGCCCACCCCTCTCCTTCTGTCATCTTAAGGTATTATTGAAAGTGGAGCCCACCCCTCTCCTTCTGTCATCTTAAGGTATTATTGAAAGTGGAGCCTACCCCTCTCCTTCGTCATTTTAAGGCATTATTGAAAGTGGAGCCCACCCCTCTCCTGTCATCTTAAGGCATTATTGAAAGTGGAGCCTACCCTCTCCTTCTGTCATTTTAAGGCATTATTGAAAGTGGAGCCCACCCCTCTCCTTCTGTCATCTTAAGGCATTATTGAAAGTGGAGCCCACCCCTCTCCTTCTGTCATCTTAAGGCATTATTGAAAGTGGAGCCTACCCTCTCCTGTCATCTTAAGGCATTATTGAAAGTGGAGCCTACTACTCTCCCTCTGTCATCTTAAGGCATTATTGAAAGTGGAGCCTACTACTCTCCCTCTGTCATCTTAAGGTATTATTGAAAGTGGAGCCCACCCCTCTCCTTCTGTCATCTTAAGGCATTATTGAAAGTGGAGCCTACCCCTCTCCTTCTGTCATCTTAACCCTCTTGTATTCAGATTCTCTGAGGCCAAATTCCCCCTAGTTTTCAGATTCTTTTGGTGCATTTAGCCATAAAATGGGTATGTGCAGTTCAGGCTTCACCACAACCAAGAATAAACCTCTAGAGCTATGAAATTCTGCATGTATGGTCACAAGGCTTTGTTCTATACTGTGAGCAAGATTTTGTGTGTCTCGAGGTGAAAGGTCGTGTCACTGTCACCAAAATGTCACCCAATGTGTCACATGCGATGGTGACAATTCTAATACAGCACACCAACATGCAGTTATCCCATGCACATGCATGTTAGTGTTGTAAAATGAAAGTTGGGGCCTACCTGAGATGATCTGTCTTCTGTCCACCCGTTCAGTCCCCACAGGTAATCCACAGAATGTCACACACAACTAGTGAATTGTCACTACTGAACAGTTACTGTAAGTAAACTCAAGCACGGTTCATCATTGTTTTTCTGTAACTGTTCTAAGCACTTTATACATGTCCATATGTATTTACACAATGTATAGCTGTACAGCGAGGATATTGAGTACAGTGTCACTGCCAGTGTCATCGAAGCACTGTCATTACAAACTACAGGTAAGCACATATACACGTACACACAAACACAGAGACTAGTGAACTGCCCTACTGTTGAAGAAGCGTGTTTTGGGCATAACTTCGCTGACCTGGGGATCGTTGAAGCGGCGATCGCGTGACCAGTAGCACCATAGACGTGGCAGACGCCTAATCCCCATCATAATGAGTATAGAGACATAGGCCCGCATTTCGTCAGGTGTTGTGTCAAACCATAGGGAGTCAGGTGTGCCCTTAGCTGCTTGTCGTTGTTGAGCGTACCTGTTGGTTTCTACTGCTGCTAACTGAAAAAATGTGAGGGGTATAAACAAAAAGAAATAATCGAGAGGGTGGCAGTGTTCGGCAGTGAATGCGCAGGGCCTGTCGGCTGTTGGAATGCGGCCACGTTGGCAGGATGTGTAGCCGGTCGCCATGTGGTTTGCAGAGCAGCGAGCGGCACGTTGTCTTCAGGGTCACTTTCAACATTTTCCTCTCCTTCATCGGTGCCAATTTCAACATCACTCTCTTCTCCTAACTCTCCATTTTCAAACTTCTCTACTTCTTGCAAAATTTGATCCCACTCCGCCGCAGAATAATCAGGAATATCATCAAACTCGCTGTTGTTAGCAGACGACGCCATTGTGAAAATCGGTCAGTCTCACGCACGACTGTTCGCTCGCAGTTTCTCCCCTCTTTTTGTGAATGGAAGTGGTACCAGCATCCAAAAATAGTGGTGCCAGATTGCTGGGCTCTAGTGGGAAATCCCCAACAACTTTTAGTGGCTCTCCGAACATTTTCACGGCGTCAGCACGTGATGGAAAAGTACCGTACACATGCGGCCCCGCTACTCCCGTTTGCTCCCGTTATGAAATCTAGCGCGCAGTCTGAGCACTCCCGTCTGCGCCCGTTACGAAAACTAGAGGGTTAAGGCATTATTGAAAGTGGAGCCCACCCCTCTCCTGTCATCTTAAGGCATTATTGAAAGTGGAGCCTACCCCTCTCCTTCTGTCATCTTAACTCATTGCCGCCTCGTCGATCACCTGGCCGATGACGGGTTGAGTGCTTCGCACAGACACGTCGCCGGCCAGGTGATCGACGATCTACTCGAATTTTCGCATGCAGCTGTGCGGTCTAAGGAAACAATCGTGGTATCTACAGAAAGCCGAGGATCTCCTCTATTAGGTGGTACTCTCCCTTGGTATATTATCTCGCGTTTGATTCCACTTTTTCGCTCATATTATGGGATAGCTGGAGATAATTCTGGCTACCTGTGTTCATCATGTTGTCGGCACCGACGCGTCAGCGAGTTGTAGCGAACAGAAACATCGTATTTCAAGAAGTAATTGAAAGAATAATGGAAGAACGATCAAAGGAAGAACTGGAACTGTTTTCCGAACTTGTGGAACTTTTCCGAACTGTTTTCCGAACTTGCCGAATCGGACAGAGAGGATATGAGTGACGATGGTGAGTTGCACATACCAAATGATGATGAAATTTTCGCATTTTTTTCTTCAAATATGTGACAGCTGCTCTCTAGCTGCTCTCTGCTTGAGGTTTAGACCATGCACACAGCTGTGTGTGTGGAAGATACATTGTTTTTATGTGTTTGCTACACATTGTGTTGACTACAGTTATGATCATATTGATTTTTCATCCATACCTACGTGGAGATAAAGTTTTTGCTCATAGTTGTTTGCCTTCACTTTTCAAACCAGTGGCGAGTGAAGTGTGTACTGAACACAGGACTAGTATTTTTTTCTAAAAGAACATGATTTGAAGTTTTCAAAAACATAATATTTATTGTTGTATTCGGTTTGGTTCTGTCTGTATATTTTTTAAAAAAAATACCGAAAATAGTGCGTCTCAGCGTGTCATGGTTGTGGCAGAAAGTTAGGTCTGCAATGAGTTAAGGCATTATTGAAAGTGGAGCCCACCCCTCTCCTTCTGTCATCTTAAGGCATTATTGAAAGTGGAGCCTACCCCTCTCCTTCTGTCATCTTAAGGTATTATTGAAAGTGGAGCCTACACCTCTCCTGTCATCTTAAGGTATTATTGAAAGTGGAGCCCACCCCTCTCCTTCTGTCATCTTAAGGCATTATTGAAAGTGGAGCCTACCCCTCTCCTTCTGTCATCTTAAGGTATTATTGAAAGTGGAGCCCACCCCTCTCCTTCTGTCACCTTAAGGTATTATTGAAAGTGGAGCCCACCCCTCTCCTGTCATCTTAAGGCATTATTGAAAGTGGAGCCCACCCCTCTCCTTCTGTCATCTTAAGGTATTATTGAAAGTGGAGCCCACCCCTCTCCTTCTGTCATCTTAAGGTATTATTGAAAGTGGAGCCCACCCCTCTTCTGTCATCTTAAGGTATTATTGAAAGTGGAGCCTACCTCTCTCCTTCTGTCATCTTAAGGCATTATTGAAAGTGGAGCCCACCCCTCTCCTTCTGTCATCTTAAGGTATTATTGAAAGTGGAGCCTTCCTCTCTCCTTCTGTCATCTTAAGGCATTATTGAAAGTGGAGCCCACCCCTCTCCTTCTGTCATCTTAAGGCATTATTGAAAGTGGAGCCCACCCCTCTCCTTCTGTCATCTTAAGGCATTATTGAAAGTGGAGCCCACCCCTCTCCTTCTGTCATCTTAAGGCATTATTGAAAGTGGAGCCCACCCCTCTCCTTCTGTCATCTTAAGGCATTATTGAAAGTGGAGCCTACTACTCTTCCTCTGTCATCTTAAGGCATTATTGAAAGTGGAGCGCACCCCTCTCCTTCTGTCATCTTAAGGCATTATTGAAAGTGGAGCCCACCCCTCTCCTGTCATCTTAAGGCATTATTGAAAGTGGAGCCCACCCCTCTCCTTCTGTCATCTTAAGGCATTATTGAAAGTGGAGCCCACCCCTCTCCTTCTGTCATCTTAAGGCATTATTGAAAGTGGAGCCCACCCCTCTCCTTCTGTCATCTTAAGGGATTATTGAAAGTGGAGCCTACCCCTCTCCTTCTGTCATCTTAAGGTATTATTGAAAGTGGAGCCCACCCCTCTCCTGTCATCTTAAGGCATTATTGAAAGTGGAGCCCACCCCTCTCCTTCTGTCATCTTAAGGTATTATTGAAAGTGGAGCCCACCCCTCTCCTGTCATCTTAAGGCATTATTGAAAGTGGAGCCTACCCCTCTCCTTCTGTCATCTTAAGGCATTATTGAAAGTGGAGCCCACCCCTCTCCTTCTGTCACCTTAAGGCATTATTGAAAGTGGAGCCCACCCCTCTCCTGTCATCTTAACATTCCTTGAACTGATTCATGTACCCATGTGCTGCTGAGAGGACAGAAAAGTTTTCAAACCTTAAAATTCAGACCCCACTTGTGGTTCAGTCTCGCAACTGTCAATTTCACAACCCATCTCCATTTGACTGCAGGCCCTTCTGTGGTGAGAAGTATTCACAGTTTAAGTGCTGGCCAGTTTCTCTTTATTTCTTAGTTTACATTTTCACCATCAATGATGTGAGTTTTTCAATGACAATTCTTGTAGCATTTATTCTTATGATGCTCAAATGCAGGGAACTGTTCTAAGTGGATTCTGGGTGCTTTGATCTGAGAAGGCTTTGCCAGGCAAATGTTTTAAACAGCACATGCACATATGCCACTGCTTTTGTTCTCAAACTGACTGAAATGTATATGTAGGAAGGAGTGATAAACGGTTCAAGACGTTAAAAAAAAATTGATAGTATTGAAAGGATGTTTTTTTGTTGTTGATTTTGTTTTCTTTGATGTAGGAAAGAACATTTCGTTTCCACTTTAAGAAAGAGCACACTTGGAGTAGCAGTCATCATTCTTCTTTTGTCTCATTTCTCTGTTTGATGTGTGATGTGGTGTAAAGGTATTTGGTGAAAGGACTAGCATTAAGCTGTTGATGTGTGGTCTGTTAGAAACGGCAGCTCCATGGGGTGGCCTTCACGAACGTAAAGACAGGGCCTGGTTATGCCTACTTTCCTGCCTTCAGTCTCTCCATGGGAGAAAATGTTCAAGTCAATTTTGGTGCTACTCCACTCAGATATCCTTTTGACATTCTGTGTGTGTGTGTGTGTGTGTGTGTGTGTGTGTGTGTGAGGGAGAGAGAAAGAGAAAAAGAGTTTGTATATGTTTACACATGTGTGTGTGTGTGTGTGTGTGTGTGTGTGTGTGTGTGTGTGTGTGTGTGTGTGAGTGAAAGAGAATTTGTGTGTGTGTGTGTGAGGGAGAGAAAGAGAAAAAGAGTTTGTATATGTTTGCACATTGTGTGTGTGTGTGTGTGTGTGAGTGTGTGTGTGTGTGTGTGTGTGTGTGTGAGTGAAAGAGAATGTGTGTGTGTATGTATGTGTGTGAGTGAGTGAGTGAGTGATGTTATGTAGTACAGTTCTCTGTTTGTGGATAAATGAAAGGTAGGAAGGGACTGGTTCTAAGAGGAAACACCAAGGAACACAAAGAAAAGTACTGGTTGACTTGGTGCCTTGGCATGGTCTCCTCTGGTGGGAGGCCTGATGCTGATGGCCTCTTGTGAACAGCTGCTGATGGGAATGCCAGCGAGGCTCAGCTGGATCTGGCTTCAAACAGGGAGCTGGAATGAAGGCAGGGGTTGGACCTCTGAGAGAACATGGAAGAAAGGGCAGGAAAAGAACAACATAAATGTGCCACCTTCAACACTACAAATGTACAAATCTTGCATTTTTGGAGAGTTGAAAAAAAAAAAAACGAAAAAAGAAAACAACCAGGGCTTTACACTGAGGAGACAGTACTATGTGGACTCCAGACATGGATTTCTCCTTGGCTGCTGACGGTTATTCCTTAACTGTGGAACATTCCCCATCCCAGGCTACCAGCCCCTGCAAGAGCCCAAGCTTCAGGAGGCAGGCCAGGCCGACATGCTGTTGCAGTACGTGGACCGCCTGGTCAGCCTCATGTGGATGAGGACAAGGTAGGGAAGGTGGAAGACCTCGGCAATCAAACTTGTTTGGATGTCTTTATGGAGGGAAGGAGGAAGTCAGACTTGTTTGGATGTCTTTATGGAGGGAAGGAGGAAGTCAGACTTGTTTGGATGTCTTTATGGAGGGAAGGAGGAAGTCAGACTTGTTTGGATGTCTTTATGGAGGGAAGGAGGAAGTCAGACTTGTTTGGATGTCTTTATGGAGGGAAGGAGGAAGTCGGAAGCAAAGGGATGCGTGGGTTTGGTGCCCATATGAAAGATTCTCCATCCTTCCCCATCCCCTACCCTCTCCCACTTCTCCTCCTGCCCCTCTTCTTCTCCCTCCTCCTCACACCCATTCCCACCCCAATCCTTGCTCTATCACACCCTCCTTCCACTCGCCCCCTCCCCTTTCTCCTTGTTGCCTGATGTATTGTGACTGCATCAGCAGATCCCTGATTGTCTGTTATGAGATTGGTAGTTTTTGCTGAGATAAACAATTCTTTGAGTATGTCCTTAACTCAGAGGGGTTGTACTTAACAGAGATTCTTCCTTAGAATATGATATATTCACTATTTTAGCAGACTTACATCAAATGACACAGCGTACAAACTATTCCTGGTCATGTAGTACATCACTTCTTATCTGTCAGAAGTCACAGTGACAAACGTGCGCATTCCCGTTTTTTGTTGTTGGTTGGATGGACATTAGTTCTTGTCACGCCACACTGACAGACATACACAAGTGACTCCTCCCCGCTTCCCCCTCTCTTACAGCAATAACCCCCCCCCTTTCCCCATCTTTTTGCCACCTCTCCTGATCCCTTCCAAAACAGGAGTTTTTTTTCATTGGAAGATCTGTTTGGTGAATGAAATTAGCCAGGAATTGTCATTGTAATGAACGTTTTTGAAGGCGCTGATGGACGTTTAGGTCTTGTTGTTGTTGTTGTTGTTGTCATACCCTGGCTAAAAGACTCCAGGGATCATCCGATCAGCCAAAGCAGTTGAACACTATGGTTACAAATGCATCAGCTGGGGATGAGAACATTACGTGTGTAGCCGTTTTTGATTACCCCGCCATGTGGGCAGCCACACTCCGACTTTGGGGGATTTTGGATACTGATAATGTTATGCTAGGAGCTTGTCACAACCGAAGACTATCCCCGCATAATTATGCAGAGCATAACAACATTTTGATGTAGCCTTGGTGTTCTAGCCTATGTCAATTGGCCTGACACAGCCTTAAGCCAAGGCGAGTTTAGGTCTTGACAGAGTGGTTACCATTAGTTTTGTGTGTACAGGCATTGTGTGTGTGTGTTTGTGCGTGCATGTGTGTGTGCATGCGCACATGTGAGTGCGTGTGTGTGTGTGTGTGTGTGTGTGTGTTCTCTGTGCCCCGAGAGTTGAAGGACAATCAAACCCTTCAGTTGGCAGGTATAGACTTTGTGACCAACAAAGCAGACATGTGTTCCCCGCCTCTCACTGACCATCGTTCTCGAGCCTGCAGTGCGTTTCTGGTGGCCGCTCATATCATGGACAAACTGGGCCCCCTGATGGTGAGTCCTGTTTTATCAGCAGATTTGGATGTTGGGATGAGGATTGCCTGGCACCCTGATGTGGCCCTTTGCGGTGGGCTGGGCTATAAGCAACATTATCTTATGTTATCTGATTGCCTGGCACCCTGATGTGGCCCTTTGCGGTCGGCTGGGCTATAAGCAACATTATCTTATCTTATCTGATTGCCTGGCACCCTGATGTGGCCCTTTGTGGTCGGCTGGGCTATAAGCAAAATTATCTTATGTTATCTGATTGCCTGGCATGATGACTACAGCATTGTTCACTTCATGGCTTTAGTCTTCGCTGGAGACGGCCACATCAGGGGATTTTTGGAGTGAATGTCTGTGCCGACTTCAGTCCCCTCCAGGTTGTTCTGATGATAAGTCAAAATGAGATGCAGTGTTGTGTGTGATTGCATACAGGAACACGCACACGCACACATGCACGCACGGACACACACACACACACACACACACACACACACACACACACACACACACACACACACACACACACACACACAATTTACCACACCACACTACACCAAACCATATCACACCACACACCACACCATGCACATGCATGCATACACTCGTGCATGCACGCATACACATGCACAAGCACACACACACACACACACACACACACACACACACATCACACACACACACACACACACACACACACACACACACACACACACACACACACACACACACTCCTCTCTCTCTCTCTCTCTCTCTCTCTCTCTCTCTCTCTCTCTCTCTCTCTCTCTCTCTCTCTCTCTCTCACACACACACATACATACACACACACACACTCTCTTTCTCTCTCTCTCTTCACAGAGATGCACATCTACCTTCAAAACAGTGTTGGGTTTAGACTTCATCACTGAGGATGGAATGTTGCTACCTTCATGGGAGGTCAGAGACGTGCACACTTACACATACAAAAATTTCCAGTGATAAACACTAGCGTCATTTCGAGAGAGTGGGAGTGCCAGAGGTTTAATATGAAAGGAGGGACTGCACAGTTAGTATTTCATAGGTAGGTAGGATGATACTGCAACGTAGAAATCCAGTGCCTCTTTAAACAGAGAAACAAAGTCAGTGATTGAACGATGCTGTCATAGACACTGGTATGATACTTTACTGCTCTGTCAGAAGTCAGGCATGGTACATGTCCGCGAATTCGCGGAAATCCGCGAAAAGCAAAAAAAAAAAAAAAAAAAAAAAAAAAAAAAAAAAAAAAAAAAAAAAAAAAAACCCAACCGAGCCGCGCCCGACGAGACCGGCCCTTTTAGTTCGTTTGAGGTCGTTCGCTTCAAGCCTTCGTCTCGCGAGAAGTAGCATTGAGCAGGACTACTTCCGCGCATGCGCTTTCGTGACATTCGCCACTGCTTTCCGCTCTGGGTCGACGTGATCGAATTTGAACAAGGTTGAAGAAAAAGAAGGAAAAAATAAAAATGCCAAAGCGTACAGACATAGTTCCGCGGAATTCTCCGACAGAAGATATTGATGCTGGTGTGGCAAACAAATGGCGATGGGATTGGCTGAACAGGAGCCACGAAAATGAAACGTTTTCGTCGTGCTTGGAAAAGTTGAGAATCCGCGGCAAAGCATACTGTGTGGTGTGTCAAGTTGAAATCTGTTACGGGTCTGGCGGTGCGAGAAGCCTCAGCGATCACATCAAAGGGAAACGAAACAAAGAGAGAGTGAAAACTGCTGCAAGTAATCCCGTTCTGCCAGGTACGATATTCTCTCTCTCTCTCTCTCTCTCTCTCTCTCTCTCTCTCTCTCTCTCTCTCTCTCTCTTTCTCTCTCTTTCAAGATTCCCCCCCTTCCTCCCCCTCTCCCTTCCTCCCCCCTCTCTCTTCCTCTCTTCTAGAGCTCTCACTCTCTCATTCTCTCTCTTTCTTTCTCCCCCCCTCCTCCCCCCCATTCCCCCCTCTCCCTTCCTCTCATTCTCTCTCTCTCTCTCTCTCTCTCTCTCTCTCTCTCTCTCTCTCTGTCTCTCTCTCTCATTCTGTTTCTGACTTTCTCTACCTCACTTATCAGCAGAGTAAGTAAATATTTTACAGTTTGATTTAATGTATGCCACCTAAAGCAATGTAGATATGTACTCATTTTTGCTATGTGATTACTTGGGTTTAAAACCTTCTTTGGGTTGAAGGAATGACTGATAAAGTGATTCTAGGAGAGCTTATTTTATGGCAGAAATTGCTTAGTATGAAGAACTGAAATTAGTTCAAGGAGAGGCTTTTTACAGGCTAGAATTGCTGAAAAACCTTCAGCTTCAGGGGCGTTGCCCCCTGACCCCCACAAGGGGCTCTGCCCCTTGACCCCGCCAGGGGGCTCCGCCCCCTGGACCCCCAAATATTTTCAGGGAAAAATGATTTTCCTCCAGTACCATGCCTGGAAGTATGCCCAGGCCTGCTTTTGCATAGTCTGTTAAGTTAAAAACTAAATGAGAATTGTATGACTAAGAGTAGTTTTACCATGTACTTACCTCTCTAAACAAATGCTGTACCCCTCCTTGACGTGGAACATCACCAAACATCAGGATTCCTCCCCCCCCCCCCCCCCCCCCCAAAAAAAAAAAATTAGGAGAACAGGGAGGTTTTTCCACCTCCCAGGAGAGCTGGGAAAAAGTGCGAAAAACCTCTCCAGCTGAGAAAAAGCTAAATAGTGTGAACTCACTAAGGGAGATCACTCTGGCACCTATCCATGATTGAGGTAAATATCTCCCCATTTTCCCAATTTTGTTTTTCTTGGGGGGGGGGGGGGGGGGGGGTTGTCTTGATATTTGGTGATGTTCCACATTGAATAGGGATAAGGCATTTGTTTTTCGGGGGGGGGGGGGGGGGGGGGGGGGGGGGGGATTGTCTTGATATTTGGTGATGTTCCACATTGAATAGGGATAAGGCATTTGTTTGAACAGGTAAGGATGAGATAAACTCAGTTTCATGGATTAAGTGGCACATGTTTTTCGACACCAGATTTCTTCTCCAGCCACACTTATTCACACACACTAAGACACACACAGAGGCAGACAGACACAAACAGACACACACACATACACACACACAACACACACACACACACACACACACACACACACACACACACACACACACACACACACACACACACACACACATATCCAGTCTTCAAATGATCCCCATTCTTAGCAACAAGCAAGTACCATGTCTGAACTGGTAACAGAAGAGTAGGTCTACGAATTTATAAAAAGAAAAAAAAAATTGTGTTAATAATGTTTCCCATAGAGAATACCCTACGTCATTGAAGCCAGCCTCCTGCCCATTCTCACCAAGCTGTCTGGGGCGTGTATGTGGAGACAACCTCAGCCACGGCTCATCAAATTCCTTGATTTGTTATGGGCCTTGCTTCAGGTAGTATTTGTGTTTAATTGGAATGTGTTAGAGTGTGTGTATGTGACTGTGTTTTGTGTGTGAATGAGAAATACTGTTGAACAATGTGAGTGTGTGCGTGCATCTGCGTGCGTTCGTGCCTGTGTATGCGTGTGTCTGTGTATGTGCGCGCGTATGAGTGCGTGTATGCATGCATGCACAAGAGAGAGAGTGTGTAAGTGCAAAGACTGTGTGTGAGTGTGTAAAGTTTGTCATTGATGTAAAATGTAAAAATTTAGGTACAAGTGGTAGTTCATTAATGTATAGTGACATTGTGAATTGGACAGATCTTTTAAGAGAGAGTGAGTGAGAGTTTGTGTGTGTGTGTGTATGTGTGTGTGTGTATAAAGTATCTTTATGTGAATTAAGTTTTAATGTTAATGTAAGATTCTTGTTAACATCCTGTGACCGAGTGAGTTTGGTTGATCTTTTATGTGTGTGTGTGTGTGCGTGTCTATAAAGTATCTATATGTGTATAAAGTTTTAATGTTAATGTAAAATTCTTCTTGTTAACATCCTGTGACCAAGTGAGTTTGGTTGATCTTTTAAGTGTGTGTGTGTGTGTGTGTACATGCACAGGATTTTGAGATACGACAGTGTATGGAGAATCTTGCCACAGTTCTGCTGTCCCTCTAACCGCTTCTCCCCTGTTCTAGAGGACTTCCGCAATGCCGTAGGTTCCTGTCAAGATGGATTATTTGTTGTTATTTGTTTCGATTTTGCTGTTATTTCTGATAATGTTAGATATTTGAAGGATAATGTTAGATATTTGAAGGATAATGTTAGATATTTGAAGGTTTCATGTCTTACTGTAAGAAAGGTGTGTCACTCTGAATTTTTGATGCAGAATACAGATGAAAAGAAAAAAGCTGCAGGTTTTTTTTTGTTTTTTGTTTTTTTTGCATTAGAAGGGGTTTCAAATAAAAACTATTGCATGGCTGGTGACGATGCACCGTGCGTAATGAGATACTGTTTAATAGGATCTTTGCACGAACCTCCCCACCTTCTCCCTAGTCTCCCTCGTTTCCAGTTCCCACACACAGGCACGCCAACACACATGCACTTTTCCGTTTCCGCCTGTCATCCTTGAGCTCTGTTATGTACCCCTCTGTCCTTCCCACCCTCTTCCCCTACCCTTCTTTCTGTTCTGTCTGTGGGAAGGTTTTTGTACATTCTCCAAGTTGGTGTTTTATGGCATTACCTCTCCTTCAGAATTCTTGGCAGAATTTGGCATTAGGAATATCATTGTTTTATGTTTGTTCTGGCTGATACTGGGAGTAGAACATAACAGTTGCCATTTTCATTCCCTTTTGACAGTCACTCATATGCGCGCACGCACGCACGCGCGCGCGCGCGCGCACGCACGCACGCACGCACGCACGCACGCACGCACAGTTTATCATTGGAAAAAAGGACACATTTATCATTGGAAAAAAGGAATATTCAGTTATCTGCAGTGTGTGTGTGTGTGTGTGTATTTGCAGAAGCAGTATTTGTCTTTGACAGTGTGTATTTTGAGGCATCAGCAAACACGGAGGTTTCTGCTGGGCTCTGTATTATATCCTTAACAGTGCGTTGGTGTGGTCTGATCAGTGGGCACCTGTGTGTGTGTGTGTGTGTGTGTATGTGTGTGCGCGTGTGTGTGTGTGTGTGCGTGTGCGTGTGCGTGTGTGTGTGTGTGTGCGTGTGCGTGTGTGTGTGTGCGCGCGTGTGTGTGTGTATTTAGGATCAGTCAAAAGATAGAGGAGTTGATAGAGAGATGAACTTTACATTATTTCAGAATGTGTTATGCAAAGGCATCATATAAAGTGTATTATGCATCTAGCCTTGTATCATTACAGGAGATAAGATGGGGTGGAGGTTGGGGAATTGTGGGAGTTGGGTAGGGGTGGGGGCAAGAGAGAGCAGGTATGTTTCTTGAGAATTTGTTTAAAGAACACTGGAATGGATGAATTTCGGAGAACAGGTAAAGACATGACTGAATTGGTACATTGTCAAAAGCATGTCTGTACATAGCTGAAGCATTTGTATGTATATATCTAAGAGAGAGAGAGAGAGAAAGTGAGCAAATATTGTGCACATGTGTGCATGGTGTGTGAGTGCCCACACGTTGTGTGTGTGTGTGTGTGTGTGTGTGTGCGTGTGTGTGTGTGTTTGTGTGTGTGTGCACGCGCATGTTGGATGATTCATTGAAGGAGGCTGAGCGGGGATATAAAACAAATTGATGGTGCACTTGTGCCTACTTTTTTCTCAACTTGTCACAATTTTTAATTGTGAAGGAGCAAAAAACTGAGGGAAACAATGAGAACCTTGTAAACAATTTGATATCAGAACATGCCATGAATGTGTGGGATATGCAGTATGAACTGACCCTTGACTGTGTGGACATTTGACAAGCTGAAGTTCCCCATCTTCATGCACATTAAACCTCCAGATGATGCTGGGCTGGCCCAGCTGATTCCCACAGTTTGGTGGCACTATGCAACAAAGGTCAGTGGTTTCCTGGTGTGTTTAGTGTGCTGCTCCTGTTTCAACACACAGTGTGCTTTTTTTATGTTTGGTTCAAATTTGGTACTGTGTAACCTTTTAAACTGATTGAACAGGTGCACCTCTTCTCATCTTTGTTCTTAGTATTTTGTTGTTGTTTGTTTGCTCATGAATTTTACCTGGAATGAAGTGAAATCTCCCACTAAAGACCTGTTTAATTGTGAACTTTCACTCCACGTTTTGCTGCCTGTGGGCCATTCCACTACCGTGTAGCTGATGTTCTGCTCCAGACCCCCAGTCCACATATGTATGTCCAGTCATACACCACCGTTATCGAGGAATTGCCATTTCAATAGACTCTGGCAATCTTCCATTACAAAAACCCCCCACTTTTCCACCCACCCACTTTTACCATGTAATTGGTATCATCCAGCCTAGAAATTTTATCATTCTCTGATATGCAGCCAAAATAATGTCAGTTTTAATCCTCTTTCAGTTGAAATGTTATCATTCTCTGATATGCAGCCAAATAATGTTAGTTTTTTTTCCTCTTTCAGTTGAAATGTTATCATTCTCTGATATGCAGCCAAACAATGTCAGTATTTTCCCTCTCTCAGTCAAACAATTTAAGCAATACCCTCAGTCTGATGTGACAGTTTTGCTGTTGTCCATCCTAACACTTTGAACATTTTTGCACATTCGTCTTACAAGCACAGTGTTAGCATTTATCTTTATTCAGCAATGCAGTGTTTGTATTTTTGTTTATTCATCATCATAATTTCAGTGTTCACCCTCTACCAGTTTCATTTATGGTTAAAAACATTTTCGTGAATCGAAATTTTCAAAATCTTTATGTTAACTGAGCAATGGCCATTGAATAGGGAAAATATTTATCTTAGAAATTTGATAGCCCAAGAAAAAACAGAAATTTGATAGCCCTTATTATTTCAGCCACACAAGAAAAAACAGAAATTTGATAGCCCAAGAAAAAACAGAAAGAACAAAATGAGCAATCTTTAACATGAAATTGATGGTTGACATGGTGAATGGATGGATGAGTGAAAAGATTTTCACCAGCAGCACAGCTGCCACATGATGCACTTTTGGCCTAGTAAGCTATGATTTCATTGGAGATGCTAAATGCTACACATGATGCACTTTTGGCCTAGTAAGCTGTGATTTCATTGAAGATGCTAAATGCTACACATGATGCACTTTTGGCTTAGTAAGCTGTGATTTCATTGAAGATGCTAAATGCTACACATGATGCACTTTTGGCTTAGTAAGCTGTGATTTCATTGAAGATGCTAAATGCTACACATGATGCACTTTTGGCTTAGTAAGCTGTGATTTCATTGAAGATGCTAAATGCTACACATGATGCACTTTTGGCTTAGTAAGCTGTGATTTCATTGAAGATGCTAAATGCTACACATGATGCACTTTTGGCTTAGTAAGCTGTGATTTCATTGAAGATGCTAAATGCTACACATGATGCACTTTTGGCCTAGTAAGCTATGATTTCATTGAAGATGCTAAATGATACACATTGGGATGAAATGCTTTGCCTGAAAACAGAAAAAAACAAAAGAAACTTTACAAACAAGTCAGTGTAGATCTTTAGACTGCAGACTAATATTTTGTCCAAAAAATGGCAGAGTTCAGTAAGGAGGGGATGAAAGAGCAAAGACAACTCGTAAGAGATGTCCGTGATTTTGCCACTCTGTCGACTGGTTTCATTGTCAGCCAATTTGAATGTCTTGTAGGTTAAGTAAAATCCATGCAATAACTAGGAAGATTTCCACCTTTTAAGTCCAACATCGTGTCTTGTGCAAAGCAATTTTCAACTTTGAGCGCAGTTGAGTCTGACTTGCTGCATTGCCTATCAGTGTTATGCTTATGTTGGAATACTACACACTGAAGATGTCAGGACACTACACGTTGTGTGCATATCAGTGTTATGCTTACGTTGGAATGCTACACACTGAAGATGTCAGAGTACGACATGTTGTGTGCATATCAGTGTTATGCTTACGTTGGAATACTACACACTGAAGATGCCAGAGCACTACACGTTGTGTGCATATCAGTGTTATGCTTACGTTGGAATACTACACACTGAAGATGTCAGAGCACTACACGTTGTGTGCATATCAGTGTTAGGGTTGTGTTGAATGCTACACACTGAAGATGTCAGAGCACTACACGTTGTGTGCATATCAGTGTTATGCTTGCGTTGGACTACTACACACTGAAGATGTCAGAGCACTACACGTTGTGTGCATATCAGTGTTATGCTTACGTTGGACTACTACACACTGAAGATGTCAGAGCACTACACGTTGTGTGCATATCAGTGTTATGCTTACGTTGGAATACTACACACTGAAGATGTATCCCCCGAAGTCGGAGTGTGGCTGCCCATGTGGCGGGGTAATCAAAAACGGTCACACACGTAATGTTCTCATCCCCAGCTGATGCATTTGTGCCATAGTGTTCAAATACTTCGGCTGTTCGGATGATCCCTGGAGTCTTTTAGCCAGGGTACGACAACAACAACTGAAGATGTCAGAGCACTACACGTTGGTGCATATCAGTGTTATGCTTACGTTGGACTACTACACACTGAAGATGTCAGAGCACTACACGTTGTGTGCATATCAGTGTTATGCTTACGTTGGACTACTACACACTGAAGATGTCAGAGCACTACACGTTGTGGCCTTTTGAGGCCATGACAGCTCTGAGACAGGCGTGTTGGTGGTACGTAAAGAAAGAGACAGTGAACATGTATGAAGGATTAACTGAAATGGGCAGATAGGCTGATCAGTTGTCAGTTAAAAACTTCTGCAAATGGATCTGTGTAAGCATGAACTAGCCACTATGATTTTCATTTTTAAAAAAAGGCAGATCAGTTGTCGATATACAGTTGAGTAAATGGTTCTGTGTAAGCATAAACTAGCCACTTTGATTTCTATGATTTCCATTAAATCTAGGGTATCTGTTTTAATTTCATATGTGAATGACTAAGTGGATGGAATGTTAAAAGGAACAACACTATGAGATAAATGATTTGGTTCTTTGCAGAATGATAGTGAAAAAGTTCCGTGTGAAACCAAAGAAGAGCAAGAAGGAAGGTTAAGTACACTGCATCTTGTGAACGGCTACGACAAACCATTGAAGGTACCTATGCTGTGGGAAATAACTAACTGTGATTTTATTCTATCAATTAGACAGGTAACTTCTCTTGATGATTCCTTATTTTGAATTTTTGTTGTGGATTTATTTAAAAAGTTTTTGTTGTTGTGCTTGAAGGAAGAGGGAGAATAGATGAAGAAATCATTTGTCACCCATCGATCAAAGAAAAGAAAAATCCTTTGACATTTATTGGACCAAATGAATACTATGACACATTTATTGGACCAAATGAATACTATGACACTCTTAAACCAATGAAAAATCCTCCAGAACTTGTAGCAGCCAAGGGGTTCTTTGTCTCTGATAGGAGCAAAGAAATCTTCAGTGATGAAGTGAGAGAAGTAATGTTGCCTGTGGCTTTACTTTGCCCTGTTATGTCCGTGGACAGCGTAGCATTACTTCAACTTTCGTGTGGGAAAGACTTATTGACCAGCCACGCCAACATGCTGCGCATGGTACAATTGGACCTTTCCATAATGACCTTCATTGATCCTTAGAATTGGGTGGGAGTCTGAGTTGGGAGGTAGGTCTAGGGTCAGCAAAGGCAAGAATGTTTCCAAAACCAGCCGCAGTGGTGCAGTGGTTAGGGTTTGGGCTTGGAGGCCATGGGTTCGAGTCCGTCCCATCAAAAGAATGATCTTATTTGATGGATGTGTTGGTGCAGTCTGGAGGGGAACGTTTACTCACACACCCATTCACTCATGATGGGTGCGCTGGTGCTGATTGGAGAGGTACGTTTACTCACACTCTCATTCACTCATGATGGATGTGTTGGTGCTGATTGGAGAGGTACGTTTACTCACACACTCATTCACTCATGATGGGTGTGTTGGTGCTGATTGGTGAGGTACGTTTACTCACACACTCATTCACTCATGATGGATGTGTTGGTGCTGATTGGAGAGGTACGTTTACTCACACACTCATTCACTCATGATGGATGTGCTGGTGCTGATTGGAGAGGTACGTTTACTCACACTCATTCACTCATGATGGATGTGTTGGTGCTGATTGGTGAGGTACGTTTACTCACACTTTCTTTCACTCATGATGGGTGTGTTAGTGCTGATTGGGGAGGTACGTTTACTCACACACTCATTCACTCATGATGGATGTGTTGGTGCTGATTGGAGAGGTACGTTTACTCACACACTCATTCACTCATGATGGATGTGTTGGTGCTGATTGGAGAGGTACGTTTACTCACACACTCATTCACTCATGATGGATGTGTTGGTGCTGATTGGAGAGGTACGTTTACTCACACACTCATTCACTCATGATGGATGTGTTGGTGCTGATTGGAGAGGTACGTTTACTCACACTTTCTTTCACTCATGATGGGTGTGTTAGTGCTGATTGGAGAGGTACGTTTACTCGCACTTTCTTTCACTCATGATGTGTGTGTTAGTGCTGATTGAGAGGTACGTTTACTCACACTCATTCACTCATGATGGGTGTGTTAGTGCTGATTGGAGAGGTACGTTTACTCACACTCATTCACTCATGATGGGTGTATTGGTGCTGATTGGAGAGGTATGTTTACTCACACTCTCTTTCACTCATGAGTAAGCAATCATTAGAAATACTCCACCAATAAAAGCATTTTAAACCAAGAAAGGATAGGGGTTATTTTTCAAGGAAAGATGGAAGCCTTAAGTCTGAAACATGGCTGCTGTGTGCAGTGGTTTGCATGGTAGTCTTGCAGGTTTGGAAGTCATGGGGTCAAATCTTGTCAGAGGAATTTATTTGTGGGATTTTTTGGCCCTGGCTGGCTCCTACCCAGCATTGAGTGTGCCCTGGGTTCAGACGGGAAGAGTGGGACCAAACAGTTGAGTTTCGTCACCTGAAGATGCCTTGAGATTGTTGCTCAAACTTGTTGACCAGCACTGCATGCAATGCGTATTTCTTCAGCCTGGTCGATGCCTGGATCTGTGAGAAGAAGAAGAGTACAGCCCGGTCACATACCAAGGACAAGAATGGAACTCCTGTTGCATCTTGATCTTCCTTGTGATGATTTAACAGCATCGTGGAGAAAAGTCTCAAATTCTGTGGTCCCTCATGCTCTGCTGTTGTCGTAGTGTCATGATTTCCTCTCCACCTCTGTGCCCGTGTTGTTGTCTTCATAGGAACTGTTGGTGGATGGACATGGTGCTGCCCTACGGAGGGGGGAGTTCACTCATTGTGGCTCCATGGCAGAGCAGTTATGGCCTCATTGTTCAGTGGTGTTCTGCACATGTTGGATCAGAGCAGGCACCACTGGACATCACTGTAGTGACTTTGGCACTGAGCTGTCATCTCCAGTGGGTCTGTGGTCTTGATGACCTGAATGACACAGCTCCCTGTGGACTGTGTGGCTGGGGCTGCAGCTGTGTGACACTGGATGTGGCTGTGTGAAGGAGAGCGGTGGTGAGCTGTGTGTGAATGATGACGCTGAGAGCGACGGGGGATCAGACAGCAAAGGGAAGAGAAACAAAAACAAGTAAAACCCCAACAGCAACAGATAGAATCAACAGTATATAGCACAAAATCAAAGGGGATGGGTGTTGATAGGGGTTTGTAGAAACTTTCAAATGGTGAATTGTGGCAATTACACAGGATTTCCACAGAGGGGAAGGGGAGTTGGTGTGGAGATGATGGCAGTTCAAAGCTATGAATTGTGATGATCACATAGGATCATTTTTTTCTCTCTGTTTAAAAAAAAAAAGTTTGTTGTCTTTGTTTGATCAAGGTCTTGAGGACATTCAGGTGGAGATGCTCAAGTTGCTGCTGCTGCATACAGATGTGGTGGATGTGAGTGGACATCTGTCTTCTTCCCCCTGTTAATTGTGATGTTGCATGGACAATATGTAATTGTATTGTACAGTATTGTAGAGAAGCACATACTCCTGTAGCATAGATGTGTGAGTAATTGCACCTATGCCTCTTGGATATGTGTTGATGGAAGTTCTGTTTTCAAGGAACATCTTGTAGATTTAAAGAGAAGGTAAGGAAGGAGGAGGATGTGTGTATGAGCTGATTAGCGTACACAGGGCACGGTCCTGGTAGGGAAAGGCAGACAGAGTCTCTCTGAATGTCCCGCAGAACGCTGGCTTTTGGCTGTCCATGCATGCAGCTTTGACAGACTTTTTTTGTTTTTGCATTTCTGGTGCAGGAGGCATAGTATGTCTATTGTAATCCTGTAGACTGAATAATGATTCATGCATATTGATTATAACATCTGTGTGTCTAAGGTGATACTAGAACCCAGATTGAAATTGTTGTCATTCTGTAACTGTTCCATTATTCCTCTGTGTGTGTGTGTGTGTGTGTGTGTGTGTGTGTGTGTGTGTGGTGTGTGTGTGTGTGTGTCTGCATCTACGTGCAAGTGCGTTTGTGTGACTGAGAGTATAGAATTGAACTGATTGTTACTGTAATTAGTTGAAAAAAGGTTTCATGGGAAATTGATGTCTGTTGGACAAGAAGGAACTTCCATTACAGCCAGAACTCTGCCAGCTCCATTTCGTCTAATTTTAATGGCAAAGTTAGCTCAAAGTAAACCCCCCCCGCCCCCCCCCCCCCCCCCCCCCCCCCCCCCCCCCCCCCCCCCCCCAATGTCTTTTGAATTGAGTTTCTTTGTTGTATTTGTACGGTTTGTTGAGGTTAAATGTGTGAGGAAGAAGTCTGTGTTGTATATCATTTGATGTGGCGGAGGTGTGTCTGCAGGGTAAAACTAGTCGTGACTGTTTTCTGGAAAAGTTTCGGACTTTGCTGAAGGAGAGCAGTGGCATCACTTGGGTAAGAGGGAGAGAGACAGTGACACAGAGAGAGAGAGAGAGAGTGAGTGAGAGAGAGAGAGAGAGAAAGAGAGGGAGAGCAAGAGAGAGAGAGAGAGATCTGTGTCTGGCTGTGTGCTTCAGGTAAACCTGAGGTCACAGAATACATTTCATGGGTGAGAGGATAGCCTATAGGCCTGTGAACTGTGCAGTGCACTGTGTCTTTTAAGGGTTTTGTTTTCCATTTGAAATCAAAATCTTGTGTCTGGAGACAGTACATTGGGAACACTGCATCATGTGGCATTGTTATATTTGCTTCAGCAGTCTGGCTAGTGACATGGGTGAGGTTTCATGGCACAGCTATGTGTGTGTGAGTGTATATGTGTGTGTGTGAGTGTATATGTGTGTGTGTGTGTGTGTGTGTGTGTGTGTGTGTGTGTGTGTGTGTGTGTGTGTGTGTGTGCGCGCGCGCACCCATATGCTGCACGTATGTATTTGCTGAAAATCTTAAGAGAGGATCATTAGGCGTGATCTTATTTTTTTGTTCACTGCCTCATATTAAGTGCCACCCTCCTGGCATTGAGTCATTCCGGCTCGCTGTTCACAGCCACAGCCTAGTCTGTCCTGCCACAGTCCTGGCACCGCCAGTCCACAGGGAGCTTTCAACATCAAGTCTCCGTGAGGCAACCCTCCAGAGGAGACACTGCTCTGCTGCCCAGTCAGTGTGGTGGTGTTCAGTTGGACCTGTTCTGATCCACTGCTGTGCTGCCCTGTCAGTGTGGTGGTGTTCAGTTGGACCTGTTCTGATCCACTGCTGTGCTGCCCTGTCAGTGTGGTGGTGTTCAGTTGGACCTGTTCTGATCCACTGCTGTGCTGCCCTGTCAGTGTGGTGGTGTTCAGTTGGACCTGTTCTGATCCAACATACGCTGGACACCATGCACTAAGCTCTCTACTGGTGATTATAATTGTTGTAGCTGAGGAGCCAGCGTGAATGAGCTCTCCGTTTTGAGAACGCTGTCATGTCCATACAGTGACAGTCCCCACAAATTTGCTGATACCAGTGACGACAGAACAAAACCAAGGCCAAAGATGTGGAGAGATAATGGAAACAGGGGTCACCATGAAAGCAGAGCATGAAGGGTCTCAAAATTTAGAACATTTTTTTTTGTGTGGTGATAGATGAGGAGAAGGAGGATGAAGATGATGCTACAGATTTCTGTTCAGGTGTGAGACTGCATGGTACAGTTGTACTGCACCCATACTTTCATGATATATTCCAGCCTGAGCCAGGCCCAAGAGGTACAGACACCTGCAGTATTCATGAAATGTGAACAACATTCTCAGAGACATTTCCATTAAGTGGATAAAACTCGACTGTGTGGTCCCAGTCTTCTCAGTTGAGCCCATAGCAAACTCATGTTTGGGTAGGAGCCGGTTGGGACAAGAAAATCCCACAGGTAAATGGTTGTAGTGGGAATGGAACCACTGACATCCTAGCTGGGAATATGTGACACTGATCACTGCACCACAGTGGCTGGTGAGGGCATTAAGAATTGATCATGAACTTTTCTTTGTGTTTACAGAGTTTCAGATGAAATGAAAGAAAAGGTTTCCATATCGTCAATTATTTTTAGGGGAAGAGGGGGTGAGGAGTTTCCATTCCAAGCTACCAGTTATGACAATCCAGTTTCAACTTAAGACCTTCATTGATGACCGGTGATGAAACTGGATGACACACACAAACATGAAGTTACAGGGAATGCAGTCTTTACTCATACTCCTCTTTTGTTCCTCTTCAAACCTCTGTCTGTCTACCTTCAATGGGAAACAGTATGGGTATCAAGAACCCTTCTCCAGTTGCGATTATCCAAAAGGAATTTTTACTAGTTCATGGCTCTGAGTGCATTTTGTGCCCGTGATTCAATGTCAGTGTGTGATGTCTATGTGGAAAGGAGTGAGGAAAAGGGTCTGTATTTGTCACACAGGTCTTTCACTCCCACACCTGCCCCCTGCCAGTCCTGCTGTGTTTCTTCCATCGCTTGTTGCGTGCTGTTCGCCATTACTGGGACTCCTTTCAGCTGGAAGACGCTGGCCGATTTGTTCTCAGTGATGGTGAGACTTGTTGCTGTATAATGCAGAGTTTGTTCAAAGGGAATATGCAGTTTAAAATAGTAAATTCTTTTTTTTTGTATTAGACTATGTGGTGTCAGTTACTTGTGTCAGAAAGTCTGGTGTTGTGATGTAGTCCTGTTTGAGAGTTCTGTTTTGGGGAATGCTTAGATGTGTAACATACTGTTTCAGTGAACAGATTTTGTGCTTCATGTATGTGATGAATTCATTTGGATAAGAAGCAGTCTGAGCTGTAGGTGCATGAGTGTAGGATTGTCATAGTGGCCAGAGATTATTCTGAAATGAATACACATAATCGGCAGTTTGAAATCAGTTTCATGATTAAGGATGTCATTTTAATTTGTTTTTCCTCAGGCTTGTCTTCATGTGGAAAATGTGCTGTGTTGTGATGGTTTTGGGGGGAAATGGAATCGGGGATTTGCCTCATGAGTCTGAGAGTTCAGATGAAATGAGACTTGTCAAGTGCAGGTGTCACAATGGGCCTGGACCAGATTGTGAAGTGTTGATGAATATTTCAGCATTTGGAATGGATTCGTAGTGAAATATATCAAAGAATATAGACTACATCTTCATGGCACCGCAGCAGAAATGAGTAAAATAATGAAATCCTGTCCACAGCAGTTATTTTATTTTATTTTTTTTTCTCTTTTCAGATGCATTTGTACCAATTCAGATTTTCTGGTCAGACAGTCGAGAGGCCAGTGAGTTTCAGCGGTGTGGTGGCCTCATGTCTCACCTGAACAGAACCCTGGGCTGTAAGTTGACGTTGGGAACAGGAAAGTGTCAAGTGTGCATCCATAGTCTACTTTGAACTTGAGCTGTCATTGATATCCCAAGGGATATCTTTTCAGTGTCATGCTTTTTGTACAGACACATGCATCAACAGTGAAGGGGAGTGTTGCAGATGCACACAAAGTGACTGTGACAGAAATACATGCTCAGGCAAAGCTGCATGCACTTGCTTACAAGTTACACAAGAGGACACATATGCTGACGCGGGCACGCACTCATGCATGCGTGCACACACACACATACATATACACAGACATGCGCACGCGCGCGCGCACACACACACACACACACACACACACACACACACATACTGACTTACACACTCACATGGACACACACACACAATTACGATGGATAGATATTCATACAGAGACGTGGAACGCTTCATGCACATCAACTTCAGCACATTCATAAGAGCAATGCACAAGCACAAGGAGTGTGTGCATATATATTACAAGGAGTGTGTGCATATATATTTTCATGGAACGCATGCATGTATGCAGGTAGGCGTGCATACAAACAAAAGATGCCTTGAGATATGCTTGCACGTAAAAGCAATCATGGACAGTGCGCACCCATGCCCATACAAATAGGCACAAAAGAATGTACTAGAACATTCTTGGATATCCATGTACACACACACACACACACACACACACAGAGAAATCTACACACACACACACACACACACACACACACACACACACACACACAGAAATCTACACACACACACACACACACACACACACACACACACACACACACACACACACACACACACACACCTCCCTGACACTGACGTTTTTCATTACTCTGTTTTGAAACTGAACCCTGTCTGTGGAACTGCTTAAGTCTCTCAGTATGGTTACCTATTTGTGTGTGTGAATGAGGGAGTGAGGTGAGTGAGTGTGTGTGTGTGTGTGTGTGTGTGTGTGTGTGTGTGTGTGTGTGTGAGAGAGATGTAATTTGTATGAATGCTGTAGACATACTCCATGTGAAACCCATTTGCTTTCACATGTGCAGCGGAGGTGAACAAAGCACAGGGACTGGAACTGAGAGATGATGGTAAAGTGGTGTCCAGGCCAGAGAGGAAGACTGTCAAAGAATCAGGTTTGACCTTTTTCATTATCGTATTTTTCAGCTTGAGGAACAAAATGCTGGCAAAAGTCACCAGCTGACTGTCAGAGAATCAGGTTTGACCTTTTTCATTATCGTTTTTTTTCAGCTTAAGGGACAAAATGCTGGCAAAAGTCACCAGCTGACTGTCAAAGAATCAGGTTTGACCTTTTTCATTATCGTTTTTTTTCAGCTTGAGGAACAAAATGCTGGCAAAAGTCACCAGCTGACTGTCAAAGAATCAGGTTTGACCTTTTTCATTATCGGTTTTTTCAGCTTGAGGAACAAAATGCTGGCAAAAGTCACCAGCTGACTGTCAAAGAATCAGGTTTGACCTTTTTCATTATCGCAGAGCTCTAGAGCGCGGGATTTGTACAATCCCCCGAAAATCTGTTCCTTCCCGCAATTATCGAGTCTTAATGCGGGCAGACTCCCGCACAGTTGCAGGACTGCCCGCCCTGTTCACTGATCGTTGCGGGCGCTCGTTTGTTGTCTGCTTGAAAAACTGAAACTAGAACTGAGCAGGAGCGAATGATTTCTTGATATTTCATTGGCTGTTAGTGTAAATCAACCAATCGGCGCTGTTCATCTCCTCCTTCTCGATCACTGACGAGAAGTTGCGAGAGTTTAAGACGCCATATTGGATATTTTCCAAAATGAAGCGTGCACCCACCCTATTTGACTTCGACTTTCGTGGAAGAAAAGTGACAAAAAAGATTCTGTGCCATGCGAGGGTGGAGAAGATCATGAAGAAACCGCGACTACATCCAAAAGCTCGGAGAAGCAGCCCGAAAAGAGTGCCAGTGTAAGGGAACACCGGTTTCAAGACGATTGGCTGAAGAAGTGGCCCGGGGGTTGGGGGGGGGGGGTGGGGGGGGGGAGTGCCCCCCTTTTTTTTTATATGAGGGGGGGACTGCCCCCCTTTTTGAAAAATCCTAGATTAAGCTCTGTTATCGGGTTTTTCAGCTTGAGGAACAAAATGCTGGCAAAAGTCACCAGCTGACTGGATGCCTGAGACGGAAAAGAGCCCTCAGATTGATGCACCTGACCATGATTTTTTTTTTTAAAGGGTATTAATTCATCCAGTTCTTACTTTCAAAAGAGTAAGGCTCACTCTGTTCCAAAGGTTTTGAGGGTAGAATCTAGAATCGGGCTATGCTTCTTGAGGATGTGTGGATGATGCATTTGCAGAATAGAATAGGCAGGGTTCGTACGCCCTTGAAGACCCTTGAAAACCCTTTAAAAAGCAACTGGGTCAAAAAGGCCCTTGAAAACCCTTGAAAACTGCAGATATCCCTACCATCCCTTGAAATCCCCTTAAAAATCGTTTTTGGACCAAAACTGACCGTAACATTTGAAGACAACTCGAAGAACAAACGCGAACAAGACTTCGGACATCGATTTTCGCCTCTCGAATCGTTTTGTGTGTCGTCTGCTTTTCAAGCAAAGGGAAGCAATTCAATAGTTGGTTATCGTTTGCACATGCGCAGTTCGACTTCCGACAAAGAGAATTTGACCGCGACACTCCCTAATCTTCGGTGAATTCCAGCACTGTTGCGTCTGTCATCATGCCTAAAGGAAATTGCGCATTTGATCCATTGTGGTTACAGAAGGAAGAATATCGAAGCTGGATCACTGAATGCAGACAACAAACATGCGTTTTTCCGTAAAATGTGCAAAAAGACTGTTGATGTTCGGGCAAAGGGCGAATCGGCGGTTGCAAGTCACGCAGGGTTCGTAGGGTCCTTTCAAGTCCTTTTAAGTCCTTATGAATTGGATTTTGGTTAAAAGGCCTTTTAAGTGCTTTGATTCAGCAAGTTGGTCCTTTTAACTCATCAGGAGGTCCTTTTAAGTTTTGAAAGGTACTGTTAAGTCCTGTTTTATCAAGAGAAAGAGACTTGAGAACGAAACTGAAACACCTTCGACAACCAAAACCGTACTTTTGCAAGTTGCAAAGAGTTGAAAGATGCCGACGCGATATCGTCTGAAACTCAGTACTGTACAAGGATAGTACTACTAGGCCTATAACATTAGTGCGCTTTCTGCTCAGTGGCAGACGACGTGAAGCCGCGCGCAGTGGCTATGAGTCACGCCTGCTGCTTTGCTTGACGTCATGGGTTCCAAAGAGCAGACGCGGTGCTAATGTTTGCGGCATATAGCTGACTCAATATTTTCGGTCAAACGATCTATGTTAAAAGGTTCCCTGTATAGAAATTAATTAAAAGAGTGAGGCAATAAAGATGAAAACATATTACCCAAATAAATGTAGGTACATAACATCACGGTTTGCGAACATGCGAACATAACAAACTGCCTTGGAGAACAGCTATATGCTGCGTTCTTGAGCAGCATGTACAAGATATCTATGCCTTCTCCCGTCTCTTCTCCTCCTTCCTCCTCTTCCTCCTTTTTCCCTGCGCTAGCTAATTCTGACGGAGGCCTAGTTTGGAAAGTTTTTAAAAAGTTTTGTTTGCAAGCTAAACGTTCAAAATGCCAGGGAAATGTTCCTTTCAGGATAGATGGTTATCTGATAAAGTTTATTGCGAGTGGGTGAGAAGCGATACTGTGGACAAGCATTCTGCTCGGTGCCTTTTTTGTGGGGTTTCGTTGAAACTTGCATCAATGAGAGAGAGTGTCCTTAAGCAGCATGCCAAGACCGACAGACATGTGAAAAATGAACGAAAATTCAAGGCAGACACCAGATGTAACATGACTGATTTCTTTTCAACAAACAGCAGTGTGTCAAGCACAGTCGCTTCCAGTTCAACTAGCAGTACTAGTCATGATAGGTCCAATGAGCTTCGCCTGTCTTCAAGGGACAAACTTGACCAAGCCAGCAGTCTAGCCATTCAACTGACAAAGAAACAAGAGGAACTTAAGAAACTGTGATGTGTGTGAAGAAAAATGTGTAAATAGTAGTGTAGTGGATGTGACAGTAGACTAATAGTAGTGTAGTGGGTCTGACAGTAAAAAACAAAGGAATGAAAGTGATTCATCATTATGTGTCTATAATAGTTTGTGACTCACAGTGAAAACTCAGTAATCTACATATTTGTGAAATAAAACTTTGTGACAATAACATTCAGCCAAAGAAACCTACAGTGACGTGAATTGCAAAGACTGAATTAACATTCAAATGGGATTAGCTGTTCCTCTGTTTATGAGAGGTAAGTGTCTGCTGTTCTGCATGTCAAAAGGTTTGGGGTGTACTGTAAAGTCATGTTGGCAAAGGTCCTTTTAAACTGATTTGAGGTCCTTATAAAGTCCTTTAAAGGTCCTTTTTTGGCTTCATGCCCACCACCTGGGAACCCTGTCACGGAAAGAGGAAAAAATACCTGGAATTGGAAAAAGCGAATAGGCTGGTAGTTAGTCTTACGGACTTCGTTCGGCAATCAACAAATTCATCAACATCAGGTCAGACCCTTTCCTCAGTAAGAATCGTCAGCCAATCACAATAACAGCAAGTGGGACAGATGTGTTGAAAGCTGAAGTTTGTGGACGATTCATGCCATCAACATTCATTACAGTTTCCGATCTGCTGAAGACAACACGAAACTGTTTGCAGCAATGTTTCCATATTACCGATTGCGACGAACTATTGGTGTGGGGAAACCAAAAATAGATATCTTGCAACTTTTGGCATTGCTCCTTTTTCTGTCAGAACTGGAAAAAGGTGAAATCACAGACTGAATTTCAAATCTTCAAATCAATCGTCACGCCGTCTCCATAGGACACTAAGTGACTCGTGTGTGCGCATTAAATCCTTTTGTTTAAAAGACAGCATTCATACCCCCCCCCCCCCCCAACTTACCTACCAGCTAGCCTACACACACACACACACACACACACAGAGGCGCGCTGCGCACACACACACACACACACACACACACACACACACACACACACACACACACACACACACACACACACAGACGCGCGCACACACACACACACACACACAGACACACACACACAGAAAGACACACACACACAGACACACACACACACACACACACACACACACACAGAGGCACACACACACACACACACACACACACGCACACACACAGAAGGAAGAGACACAAAAGAGAGGAGACACATACACAACACACACACAGACACACACACACACACACACATAGACAAAACAAAACAAAACAAACAAAAACACACACAGAAAGACACACAGAGACACACACACACACACACACACACACACAGAGAAAGAGAGAGACGCACACACAACACACACACCCACACACACACACACACACACAACACACACACCACACAGATGCACCACACACACACACACACACACACACACACACACACACACACACACACAACAAAACAAACAAAAAAACAGTTCAGTGTGGAGCTGCAGGAAGACTACCCACGTTCACCTTTTCAAGAGGGGTTACCCCGCTCCCTATCCTGCCCCAGAACAAGCATTAGGCTAGTCCAGGCCCGCCAACCATTCACACACACTTCCACACGACAACACATACAGTGGCTGTATTTTAAAAGTAAAGTTTGCTGAGCTCCCTCCTGAAATGTGCCAGAGAGGGGGCCTCGGCTGCAGCTGCTGGTAGAGAATTAATGAATATGTCGTGCTTTTTGATGACTCATTGAATAAGGACTTGAAACAGAAGCAGCTGGACATAGATACTGGTCCGCAAAGCAGATCAAAAGTTTTCTTTTTCTGATTTCTCAATTTCTGTATAAAGACTTCATTTTTATTTTTTGTATATATTGAGCGTGGAAAAGACTACAGAAGTGTAATCACCTTATCATCATGGCTGGATTACATGTGTAAGGTAATTATTCACTCTTTTTTTTCCAGTTGTACGGCTAAATTTGCCCCTTAAAAATTAAAATATCCCCTTTAGAAACCCTTGAAAAACCCTTGAATTTTTGTCCTGTGAGGAAGTGGGAACCCTGATAGGGGTTAGCAGTAGTGGTCATGTGAATAGGTTTAGAGCTGTCAGATCACATGAGCCTCTGAAATATAAATTGATGTCGTCGTTAAGTAGTGTTATGTATGTTTGCTGTCATATCATTGAACATATGGGGAAGATATTCGTTGTACTGGCATAGTTCCTCTTTTAATATTTCTTTGCATTAAAAAAAATAACCTTGTTACTGCACTGCTGTACTGTTTTGTTGGCGTCATGTATGTCCTCATAAATGTATGGGAACAGTTTGATATTTCTATGTGCTCCAGTACTGCTTCACTATACTGGGTCCTTTCTGGGCTGTTTGAGCTGCGTGCTTACATGTGTTTAAGTGCATTCTTTGAAATGCGATTGATATGTGTGTGGAGAGGAGGTAATTATGGAACTAGGGGTGCGTGCATTTGCATTGTGCAGTGATTAAAGAATAATATTTGAATTATGAATATTGCCTTTAATTTTTTTTTCCAGATTGTTTCGAGTTCCACACAGTGCTTGATTGGGTTTTTTTTTTTAATGGACACTTTACCATTTTTCTTGGCATGTCAGTTGCAGACATGTTTTGAAAGACAGCTTTCTTGGTGTCATTTGCTTTGGAGAAAAGCTAGATACAGAAGATAAACCAGAGGGGTTTCCATAGGTCCAGTTGATGGTATTGGAGAGGGGTAGAAAATGGGTGGGGTGGGATAGTTACACTCAAAGAAAGTTGTATATTTCATAACAATGATTTACCTATCAGTCCAAACAGGTTACACTCAAAGAAAGTTGTATATTTCATAACAATGATTTACCTACCAGTCCAAACAGGTTACACTCAAAGAAAGTTGTATATTTCATAACAATGATTTACCTACCAGTCCAAACAAATGCATTATCACTGTTTGGCATTGAACGTTGCCATGTTATCACAATCCCCCCCCCCCCCAAACCAAAACCTAGAGAGCAGAGAACTAACTAGGCCTCCTAACCAATTAGGGTGAAGAGTGATCACCCATGGTGAGTTCGCTTCATGGCTCATACTCAAAACATAGTTCAGTTTTCTCCCTTTTCTCGGCAAAGGAACACACCCACACCCTCTTTTTCTCTGGCGATTGGACTTAATTTTTTCAGCATTCATGGATCTTTTCCAAGTGGCCTTTTTCAGCATTCATGGATCTTTCCAAGTGGCCTTTTTCAGCATTCATGGATCTTTCCAAGTGGCCTTTTTCAGCATTCATGGATCTTTTCCAAGTGGCCTTTTTCAGCATTCATGGATCTTTCCAAGTGGCCTTTTAAGCTTGCCTTCAGTTTGGAACATGTGTGTGGAGACAGGCCAGCCTCCCTCCCCCCTCCTTCCCCAACCCCTCACCAGCAACCTGCTCTGCACTCTTGACCTTTCACATGTGTGTGGAGACAGGCCAGCCTCCCTCCCCCCTCACCAGCAACCTGCTCTGCACTCTTGACCTTTCACATGTGTGTGGAGACAGGCCAGCTTCCCTCCCCCCTCCTTCCCCAACCCCTCACCAGCAACCTGCTCTGCACTCTTGACCCCTCAGTGCCTTAAATGATGAAGAGCTGGGGCAGGTGTTTTTGTCCGGGGGGGGGGGGGGGGGGGGGCATATTCCATGTCAGCATACCCATGGGGGAAGATACATGTAAAAGACTACTGGTAGGGACCGGTGGATGGTGGGGTAGAAGCCATGAGGGCAGAGGCCTGGATGTGGATTTCTGTCACCACCAGAGTGCACTGCTGTGTGATGTTGCAGGCAGTGAAGACTACCCCTGCCTGGAGATGCCCAGTGGGAACACGCTGATGGAGCTGGTGGACGGCCTGATCCTCCTCTACCACTCGGCCGCTCACAAGCAACTCTCCAAGGTCGGTCAGTCAGGATAGATAGCCACCAACCCTCCCAATTTTTTTTCTTTTTCTTTTTTTTCATGATTGCAGAAACTATATTTGTAAAATTACGATTTTAATGAAACCATCTGGACTTTGAAAATTGGGGGTTGGGGTTTGAATGCGGACGTTAAAGTATTTCAGAATTGAGCCCAAAAAATGTTTTGTGGATGTTGGCAGTGGTATGTATGGAAGTGCATTATCTTTTTAAACCCCATTTTTTGCCAACTGAAACATGTGGGGGTTAGAAATGTTTTCATCAAAAGCCAAACTGACCCCTCTTCATCTGACCACACCTCCTTTCTCCCCTGGTTACTGACTTTTGACCCCAGAAAGTTGGCACCAATGAGATCGGGCAGAAAGCTTCAGAACACAGTTCTGTGAATGAAGTTGTTTTCAAGTGTAGACCAGGGGCAGCATTATGGAGCCCGTCAGTCACGCCCACAAGTGTAGACCAGGGGCAGCATTATGGAGCCCGTCAGTCCCGCCCACAAGTGTAGACCAGGGGCAGCATTATGGAGCCTGTCAGTCCCGCCCACAAGTGTAGACCAGGGGCAGCATTATGGAGCCCGTCAGTCCCGCCCACAAGTGTAGACCAGGGGCAGCATTATGGAGCCCGTCAGTCCCGCCCACAAGTGTAGACCAGGGGCAGCATTATGGAGCCCGTCAGTCACGCCCACAAGTGTAGACCAGGGGCAGCATTATGGAGCCCGTCAGTCCCGCCCACAAGTGTAGACCAGGGGCAGCATTATGGAGCCCGTCAGTCACGCCCACAAGTGTAGACAGGGGCAGCATTATGGAGCCCGTCAGTCCCGCCCACAAGTGTAGACCAGGGGCAGCATTATGGAGCCCGTCAGTCCCGCCCACAAGCTGGCTGTCATCTTCATCATTCAGTCTTCACTTTCCCTTCCGTAACCGGGGTGCATTTCATTATCATTATGAATACTTCTACAGCGCCTATCCTCAGCTAGAGACCAAGCTCTAAGTGCTTTACATCCACACTCGTTTACACAATGGGCTGCCTACCTGGGCAGTGCCGACTGAAGAGCTGCTAGCTGGCGCTTCATTCAGTTGTTTCCCATGTCATCAAGTAGATATCTTTCAATATCGTTCACTCAGTTTCCTTACTTCCTTCATGCTTTCCATTTCTTACACAGGGTGCATGCTATGTGTAACATGTCATCCATACTAACGGCCAAACTGGCCTTCTCTTCCGAAAGTTGGTGGTGGGATTTTACGTGTGTGCAAGATGCTATGCATGTGTTCACACATGGAACCTTGATTTATAATGTTATTGGAAGGACTGCATGGGAAATGTTAACTCCGAGGGAAAAATCCCCCCTGTACTGGAGCAGCATGACGGAGATTCAAACCCGCAACCCCAGGATCACCAAGATTATGAGTTCAGAACTCTACCACTGAGCTATTCCGTTATTTCGCAGTGTGCATTTCTTCTGAGAAAGTTCAGAAAATGTTGCACATTCCAAATTGTTGCAAGTAATGTGAGGAGGACTACATCTGTTTTGTTTTTGAGGAGGAGCCATTAAAGGTTATTCATTGGTTGTGGGTAGAAAGCCATCCATAGTCATGGTTTTGGGCTTTTGACAGTCAGTTTTTATACCAGAACCGTCTTCTAGTTACTATCATTGAAGGCTTGTGACAGAAAAATTCTTTAAAAACAAATAAACACCTGCAAGAATTAATTAGGTGTTGTCTTTTCTTAACCCTTTGAGTGCCTCATGACGGAGATTTCCTTCACGTTTCTGTGTGCAATGAATTGCCCAGTGACGGAGATCTCCATCTGTGTTATTGCTGGAATTTTCATTGCCCCACATTTAGACCTGGGAGTCTTAACATACACCAGTCAGAAGCTTGATATGTCTGCTTGAATTATTCATAAGTTGTGAGCTTCAATCTTGCTGTATAATGGTCTGTTCATCGCCTTTGTATCACCACCACCCTCTCTGCACATGACCCAGCCAGACATACCAGCCTTCACAGAACCTGACCTCAAGACACCAGTTAAAGGGGAAAGGCCTGTAGATTATAACCGGCTTTTCTTGACTGATGAACCGATTGACCACTTCATAACTGAAACTAATGATTATGCAGAGCAGCTCCTAGCAGTGTCCACCCTGTCAGCATCTCAGAGGCTGTAGGAAAGCAGTCCTAGCAGTGTCCCACCCTGTCAGCATCTCAGAGGCTGTAGGAAAGCAGTCCTAGCAGTGTCCCACCCTGTCAGCATCTTAGAGGCTGCAGGAAAGCAGTCCTAGCAGTGTCCCACCCTGTCAGCATCTCAGCGGTTGTAGGAAAGCAGTTCTAGCAGTGTCCACCCTGTCAGCATCTCAGAGGCTGCAGGAAAGCAGTCCTAGCAGTATCCCACTCTGTCAGCATCTCAGAGGCTGCAGGAAAGCAGTCCTAGCAGTGTCCCACTCTGTCAGCATCTCAGAGGCTGCAGGAAAGCAGTACTAGCAGTATCCCACCCTGTGAGCATCTCAGAGGCTGCAGGAAAGCAGTACTAGCAGTGTCCCACCCTGTCAGCATCTCAGAGGCTGTAGGAAAGCAGTCCTAGCAGTGTCCCACCCTGTCAGCATCTTAGAGGCTGCAGGAAAGCAGTCCTAGCAGTGTCCCACCCTGTCAGCATCTCAGCGGTTGTAGGAAAGCAGTTCTAGCAGTGTCCACCCTGTCAGCATCTCAGAGGCTGCAGGAAAGCAGTCCTAGCAGTATCCCACTCTGTCAGCATCTCAGAGGCTGCAGGAAAGCAGTCCTAGCAGTGTCCCACTCTGTCAGCATCTCAGAGGCTGCAGGAAAGCAGTACTAGCAGTATCCCACCCTGTGAGCATCTCAGAGGCTGCAGGAAAGCAGTACTAGCAGTGTCCCACCCTGTCAGCATCTCAGAGGCTGTAGGAAAGCAGTCCTAGCAGTGTCCCACCCTGTCAGCATCTCAGAGGCTGTAGGAAAGCAGTCCTAGCAGTGTCCACCCTGTCAGCATCTCAGAGGCTGTAGGAAAGCAGTCCTAGCAGTGTCCACCCTGTCAGCATCTCAGAGGCTGCAGGAAAGCAGTCCTAGCAGTATCCCACTCTGTCAGCATCTCAGAGGCTGCAGGAAAGCAGTCCTAGCAGTGTCCCACTCTGTCAGCATCTCAGAGGCTGCAGGAAAGCAGTACTAGCAGTATCCCACCCTGTGAGCATCTCAGAGGCTGCAGGAAAGCAGTCCTAGCAGTGTCCCACTCTGTCAGCATCTCAGAGGCTGCAGGAAAGCAGTCCTAGCAGTGTTCACCCTGTCAGCATCTCAGAGGCTGCAGGAAAGCAGTACTAGCAGTATCCACCCTGTCAGCATCTCAGAGGCTGCAGGAAAGCAGTCCTAGCAGTATCCCACCCTGTCAGCATCTCAGAGGCTGTAGGAAAGCAGTCCTAGCAGTGTCCCACCCTCTCAGCATCTCAAGAGGCTGCAGGAAAAAAGACTAGCAGTGTCCCACCCTGTCAGCATCTCAGAGGCTGCAGGAAAGCAGTCCTAGCAGTGTTCCACCTGTCAGCATCTCAGCGGTTGTAGAAGCAGTCCTAGCAGTGTCCACCCTGTCAGCATCTCAGAGGCTGCAGGAAAGCAGCCCTAGCGTATCCCACTCTGTCAGCATCTCAGAGGCTGCAGGAAAGCGTCCTAGCAGTGTCCCACTCTGTCAGCATTCAGAGGCTGCAGGAAAGCAGTACTGCAGTATCCCAACCCTGTGAGCTTTCTCAGAGGCTGCAGGAAAGCAGTACTAGCAGTGTCCCACCGGGTCAGCACCCTCAGAGGCTGCAGAGAAAGCAGTCCTAGCAGTGTCCCACTCTGTCAGCATCTCAGAGGCTGCAGGAAAGCAGTCCTAGCAGTGTTCACCCTGTCAGCTCTCAGAGGCTGCAGGAAAGCAGTCCTGAGGGCAGGAGGTGCAAAGCGTGTTCCAAGCAGGGCAAAAGAAACGAGAGCAGCTGCCTGAGTGGACAGTGGTTTCTCACAGTATCCCTGTGCATTACAGCTTTTTTCCCGGTGTGTACTACACAAAAAAAACTATTGTGTAGTGACAGTTGCCTGTTTTTGTATGTTGTTAGTGTGTGCATGTGTATGTTGTTAGGTGTGTATGTGTATTTTTTGTTAGTGTGTGTATGTGTTTGTTGTTAGTGTTTTGATGTGTATGTTGTTAGTGTGTGCATGTGTATGTTGTTAGTGTGTGTATGTGTATGTTGTTAGTGTGTGCATGTGTTGTTGTTAGTGTGTGTATGTGTATGTTGTTAGTGTGTGCATGTGTATGTTGTTAGTGTGTGTATGTGTATGTTGTTGGGTGTGTGTATTTTGTTAGTGTGTGCATGTGTATGTTGTTAGTGTGTGCATGTTGTTAGTGTGTGTATGTGTATGTTGTTAGTGTGTGTATGTTGTTAGTGTGGTATGTTTGTTGTGTGTGTAGTGTGTTGTTAGTGGTGCATGTGTATGTTGTTAGTGTGTGTATGTGTATGTTGTTAGTGTGTTTATGTGTATGTTGTTAGTGTGTGCATGTGTTGTTGTTAGTGTGTTTATGTGTATGTTGTTAGTGTGTGCATGTGTATGTTGTTAGTGTGTGCATGTGTATGTTGTTAGTGTGTGCATGTGTATGTTGTTAGTGTGTGTATGTGTATTTTGTTAGTGTGTGCATGTGTATTTTTGTTAGTGTGTGCTGTGTATGTTGTTAGTGTGTGTATGTGTATGTTGTTAGTATGTGTATGTTGTTAGTGTGTGCATGTGTATGTTGTTAGTGTGTGTTTTGTGTATGTTGTTAGTGTGTGTATGTGTATGTTGTTAGTGTGTGTATGTGTTGTTGTTAGTGTGTGCATGTGTATGTTGTTGTGTGTGTATGGTGTATGTTGTTAGTGTGTGTATGTGTATGTTGTTAGTGTGTGTATGTGTATGTTGTTAGTGTGTGTATGTGTTGTTGTTAGTGTGTGCATGTGTATGTTGTTGTGTGTGTATGTGTATGTTGTTAGTGTGTGAAATTTTGTATGTTGTTAGTGTGTGTTATGTTGTATGTTGTTAGTGTGTGCATGTGTATGTTGTTAGTATGTGTATGGTATGTTGTTGTATGTGTATGTTGTTCAGTGTGTTATGTGTATGTTGTTAGTATGTTTTATGTTGTTAGGGGTGTGCAGTGTTATGTTGTTAGTGTTGTATGTGTATGTTGTTAGTGTGTGTATGTGTATTTTGTTAGTGTGTGCTGTGTTGTTGTTAGTGTGTGTATGTTGTTAGTGTGTGTATGTTGTTAGTGTGTGCATGTGTATGTTGTTAGTGTGTCCCATGTGTATGTTGTTAGTGTGTGTATGTGTATGTTGTTAGTGTGTGTATGTGTATGTTGTTAGTGTGTGCATGGTATGTTGTTAGTGGTGTATGTAGGAGAGTTTTTCTTCCCTTCGCCTAACAGGCTGAGTTTCCTCGCTCTCCCTATTTGAATGGGATTATTGTGGCTGTTGTGCTTTGTTTGTTGTAAAAGTGGTATGATGATTTTATAATGATGTGGACTCTTTCTGGTCAGTGTTTTGTGCTCTCCCCCTCCGGATCTTCGGGTGTTATGGTTTTTATTTCTGGTGAGCCAGCAGGTACTGTACCCCCGATAAATAATGGTGCCCTCCACGTTATTCCGCCTTTGTGCGCAGTGCATACTCAAGGGATCATCTCCTTCCCCCGTGTTTTCCCGTTGCCGTGCCCCCTCACTCTCCCCTTTCCCCTCTCCTCTACTGTAACACCGCTGCATGGCGTGAGAAATCTCACCCATCTTCCCCCTCCCACTCACCTTCCCTCAGCTGTCATCGCGCTGCCATGTCTACCTTAACACACCCCCCCCCTCTCTCCTACACTGTGGCGAGCTGCTGGCAGTAAAACCTGTGCCCTTGACCCCCCCCTCAACTTGAAGTTGCCCCAGTTACGCATTGGTGTAGTTGCCGCGTGTTCGAGGGTGCAGGGAGGGAGGGGGAAAGCAGAAAAGATTGCCGTCATCAGCCGTCCTCGTTCCTCCCTAAACAAAAAAAACCCCCCCGTTCTGTGTTGTTTCCAACCTGATAACTGTGCCCCTTCTCAAATCTCCTGTCTCAAGTTTGTCACAGCAAACTGGCTCTGGCATTATTTAATGCCCAAACAGTTGGTGCGGGAAAGGGGAAAAGGACTGCAATCAACGATTTTATCGCTGACAATCACGTCAACATTATGTGCATCACGGAGACGTGGCTTCTACCAAGCGGTTTACGAAGCTAAGTGCTGTGACCTTTTCCCCCTGGCTACACCACCTCAGTTTCCCAGGCCAACCCGTGGTGGAGGCATCGCTTTTGTGGTGTCTGAACTATATCCCCCCCTGTTTCCCCTACCTCCAACTTCTCCTTTGTCCACTCCTCTTTTGAACTAGTACAACTAACTGTATCTTCCCCAAATCCTCTCTTCACGTCTTCTGCTTTACGCCCCCCTCCCAGCAAGAAAAACCAACTGAAAGACTCCATCTTTCGGAAGAGTTTCCAGATCTGCTGGAGTACATGAACTGTCTAAAAGGCGTTCTGTACTGGTCGGCGACTTCAACTTCCACTGGGACAATCCAACTAATTGCAATACAGCAAAACTGATGGATCTGTTTCAGTCCTTTGGTCTGAACCAGTCCGTCACCTCCCCAACTCACCGTTCAGGTCACATCCTTGACTGGGTTGTCCATTCTGATGATGACCTGGTCGAGCCCCCCCACCACCAGTCTGACCCTGACTTCTGACCACCATGCGGTCCTGGCTAATCTGAAACATTGCCTATTAAGCCTCCCGGTAGTCGGAGTCCGGGACCTTGCTTCCATCGACCTTGACACTTCCGAGCCGACCTGCTGTCCTCCCCTTTAATCTGTACCTTTACTGTCTGCGGAGCAATTCCATGGCTACTTCAAGATGTCCTTGATCACCATGCCCAGTACTTAGACGCAAGATTTCCAGCCGTCCACCTCACCCTGGTTCCCAGCAGTTGGCCCTGGAAATTCTTTATGCTAAAGTGTTAGACGTAGGGCCGAAAGGCAGTGGCTAAAGACAAACCTCGAGATTCACAAACAATTTTGCGAATTGCTTTGTAATGCTGTGAATGAAATTGTTCAAAAGCAAAATCGCCTTCTACAATGCTAAAATATTAGCATGCACAACAACCAAGCAATTTTTTTTAAGGTCATGATTTCACTCATGGGGAGAACAAAATCACTCCCTTCCTTCATCTGTCTGTCCCTCTGGGCATTCCACAGAAATTTTGTGACTTTTTCACTAGCAAAATTAGACTTATCCGTGAAAGTCTGGATGCTCAGTCAGTATCTGGGCCTGATATTCCATACAAACTCTTTTTCGGCATTTCATTGACTGATTTGAACCCGTGACAGTTGCTGTTGTCAAAGAAGTCTCGACAAGACTGTTATCAAAACATGTGTACTGGATCCTCTTCCATCTACTTTATTATCTGCATGCAGGGGTGTTTGTTGCCTATATCACTAGTGTGGTAATGAATCTCTCACTCTGGTTGTTTCCCACCTGCACTGAAAGCTGCTGTTGTCCGACCTCTTTTGAAGAAACCCTCTCTTGACCTGAAAACCTTAAAAAATTATCGACCCGTCTCCAACTTGTCTTTTCTTTCAAAGATAATTGAAAAGATAGCACTTCCAACTCCAAAACCACCTTGACCAAAACAACTTGCTCTATTCGTTGCAGTCCGCCTATCGCACTGGACACAGTACAGAAATGCTCTGCTGAAAATAATAAACGATCTTCTTTTCTGCTCTGGATAATGGTCAGGTTTCACTGCTTTCTCTTCTTGACTTGTCCGCTGCCTTTGATACCATTGATCACTCCACCCTCCTCACTAGACTTTAACATACTTTTGGCATCTCTTCTCACGCTTTGGCATGGTTTTATTCTTACCTTTCTGGTCGAACCCAAATTGTCTCTGTCAATGGGGTTTTTTTTCAAGCTCTGCTGACTTGAATTATGGTGTTCCCCAAGGCTCTGTCCTTGGTCCCATTCTGTTTGTTCTATATACCCAACCCATCTCTGACATGTAGCCCTCATGACATTTTACACCACTGCCCTTCTCTGGGTGACAATCAATCTACATTTCTGGTGACATCTCTCTCCTTCCTCCATCATTGATCGCTCACAGCTCTGCATCTCTGACATAAAGGCATGGATGACTTGCAACAAAAATTCAGTTAAACAATGACAAAACTGAACGGATTTCATTCTCCCAAAAGGCTCATGTCTACAATCTCTGTTTCCCTTTTTTGTCCAATTGGGTACCTCTCTCATTTTAGACCTCTACCACTGTGCGAAATCTTTGGCGTTGTACTTGATCAGACACTCTCTTTTCAAAAACAGATTTCTTCTATCTGCCGTGCTTGCTACTTGGAGCTTCGGCGAATCAGTTTTTGTGCGCCACCTTCTGGGCTGAAAAAGCCACCAAGACTCTGGTTTCGCTTTCTTCTTCAAGACTTGACTATGTAATTCTCTTCTTGCTGGTGTCCACAGAATTTCTTGCAAATTGCGAAAGTCCAAAATAATGCTGCTGCCTTGTCTCGAAAACTCCGAAAACCCCCTCATGTTTCTCCCTTGCTTTAAAACTTTTCACTGGCTTCTGTGAAAAACGCATCAAGTACAAACTTTCTTTGCTCTTTTTACAAGGCATTGGATTTGGCCTCGCTCCATCTTACCTCTCTAAACTTCTGTCGACCTATACGCCTTCCAGACAGCTTCGCTCTTCCTCTGACACTGCATTATGCAGATCCCTCGTTTTCGGGCCAGAACACTTGGTTTAACGTTCTTTTTTCTTTTCAGGCTCCTTCCTGCTGGAACAATCTCCCTTCTGCACTCCGAAACTCAAACAGTCTTTCTTCTTTCAAGTCCTCCCTCAAAAAAACTCTCTTCAAACATAAATTTTTCTGCTCCTCGTGGTGTGTGGGTGGTGGGTTTTGTTGTGTTGTTTGTGTGTGTGTGTGTGGTGGTGTGTGTGTGTGTGTGTGTGTTGAGTTTGTGTGTGTTGTGTGGGTGTGTGTGTGTGTGTGTGTGGTGTGTGTTGGTATGCTTCGTAGCTGCTAAGATAGCCACTAAATGTTCCTTATTATTATTATTATATATGTGATGTTGTTAGTTGTGCATGTTGTTGTTAGTTGTGCATGTATGTGTTAGTGTGTGTAATGTGTATTTGTTAGTGTGTGATGTGATTGTTAGTGTGGATGGTTGTTGTTAGTGTGTGCATATTTGTTAGTGTGTGTTGTTATGCTTGTTAGGTGTTATGTTGTTGGTGGATGTGTATGTTGTTAGTGTGTGCTTTGTTAGTGTGTGTATGTGTATGTTGATTAGTTGTGTATTTGTTTGTGTTATTTGTTTATGTGTTTTGTTGTTAGTGTGTGCAATGGTATGTTGTTAGTGTGTGTTGTGTATGTTGTTAGTGTGTTATGTGTATGTTGTGTGTGTGCTGTGTATGTTGTTGTGTGTGATGTGTTGTGTTAGTGTGTGCATGTGTGATGTTGTTAGTGTGTGCATGTGTATGTTGTTAGTGTGTGCATGTGTATGTTTTAGTTGTGTATGTTTTGTTGTAGTGTGTGCATGTGTATGTGTTAGTGTGTGCTTGTGTAATGTTGTTAGTGTGTGTATGTGTATGTTGTTAAGTGTAGTTGTTATGTGTGCATTATGTTTTAGTGTGTGTATGTGTATGTTGTTAGTGTGTGATGTGTATGTTGTTATGTGTGATGTGTATGTTGTTAGTGTGTGATGTGTATGTTGTTAGTGTGTGTATGTGTATGTTGTTAGTGTGTGTATGTGTATGTTGTTAGTGTGTGTATGTGTATGTTGTTAGTGTGTGTATGTGTATGTTGTTAGTGGTGCATGTGTATGTGTTGTGTGTATGTGTATGTTGTTAGTGTGTGATGTTGTTAGTGTGTGTATGTGTATGTTGTTAGTGTGTGTCATGTGTATGTTGTTTTAGTGTGTGTATGTGTATGTTGTTAGTATGTGTATGTTGTTAGTGTGTGTATGTGTATGTTGTTAGTATGTGTATGTTGTTAGTGTGTGCATGTGTATGTTGTTAGTGTGTGTATGTGTATGTTGTTAGTGTGTGTATGTGTATGTTGTTAGTGTGTGTAGTGTATGTTGTTAGTGTGTGCATGTGTATGTTGTTAGTGTGTGTTATGTGTATGTTGTTAGTGTGTGATGTGTATGTTGTTAGTGTGTGTATGTGTATGTTGTTAGTGTGTGTATGTGTATGTTGTTATGTGGTGTGTGCATGTGTATGTTGTTAGTGTGTGTATGTGTATGTTGTTAGTGTGTGTATGTGTATGTTGTTAGTGTGTGTATGTGTATGTTGTTAGTGTGTGTATGTGTATGTTGTTAGTGTGTGCATGTGTATGTTGTTAGTGTGTGTATGTGTATGTTGTTAGTGTGTTTATGTGTATGTTGTTAGTGTGTTTATGTGTATGTTGTTAGTGTGTGCATGTGTATGTTGTTAGGGGTGTATGTGTATGTTGTTATGTTTTGTGCATGTGTATGTTGTTAGTGTGTGCATGTGTATGTTGTTAGTGTGTGTATGTGTATGTTGTTAGTGTGTGTATGTGTATGTTGTTAGTGTGTGATGTGTATGTGGTTAGTGTGGTGCATGTGTATGTTGTTAGTGTGTGATGTGTATGTTGTTAGTTATGTGTATGTTGTTAGTGTGTGCATGTGTATGTTGTTAGTGTGTGTATGTGTATGTTGTTAGTGTGTGTATGTGTATGTTGTTAGTGTGGTATGTGTATGTTGTTAGTGTGTGCATGTGTATGTTGTTAGTGTGTGTATGTGTATGTTGTTGAGTGTGTGTATGTGTATGTTGTTAGTGTGTGTATGTGTATGTTGTTAGTGTGTGTATGTGTATGTGTTAGTGTGTGATGTGTATGTTTGTTAGTGTGTGTATGTGTATGTTGTTAGTGTGTGTTTGTGTTGTTGTTAGTGTGTGTATGTGTATGTTGTTAGTGTGTGCATGTGTAGTGTTGTTAGTGTGTGTTATGTGTATGTTGTTAGTGTGTGTATGTGTATGTTGTTAGTGTGTGTATGTGTATGTTGTTAGTGTGTGCATGTGTATGTTGTTAGTGTGTGCATGTGTATGGTGTAGTGTGGGGATGTGTATGTCTGGTGTGTTGTATGTGTATGTTGTTAGTGTGTGTATGTGTATGTTGTTAGTGTGTGCATGTGATGTTGTTAGTGTGTGCATGTGTAGTTGTTAGTGTGGGGTATGTGTATGTTGTGTGTTTATGTGTATGTTGTTAGTGTGTGTATGTGTATGTTTGTTAGTGTGTGTATGTGTATGTTGTTAGTGGTGTGTATGTGTATGTTGTTAGTGTGTGTATGTGTATGTTGTTAGTGTGTGCATGTGTATGTTGTTAGTGTGTGTATGTGTATGTTGTTAGTGTGTGCATGTGTATGTTGTTAGTGTGTGTATGTGTATGTTGTTAGTGTGTGCATGTGTATGTTGTTAGTGTGTGCATGTGTATGTTGTTAGTGTGTGTATGTGTATGTTGTTAGTGTGTGTATGTGTATGTTGTTAGTGTGTGTATGTGTATGTTGTTAGTGTGTGTATGTGTATGTTGTTAGTGTGTGCATGTGTATGTCTGGTGTGTTTGCAAAGGACCCAGATCTTTGAAAAAAGGAGACCAAGAAAAAGTGTGTGAAGTTTCTGTGTCAACGGGAACCAAAAACTGTGTGGAAATAAGACCAGTTACCTGATCAGCAGAAAAAGTTAGAAAAAAAAAATCATATTCTGATAGACACATAAGGTAAGAAGATACATTTTTCTTTTATTTCATATGTTTTTTTCAAAATTTTGTGAGGGAATTTATGTCATGACATTTAACCATGACATGTAAAGATTTTGTCTGTAAAAATATTTATGGTTTTATTCCAAATGCATTGCCAGAAAAAGAGATTAAAGTGTTTGTGAAAATTTTATAAATTTGGGTAGTGTGTTCATTTTCCTTTCAGAAAAGTATGAATTATATGTACTTCTTTCAGTAGTTTGGATACTAGAATTTTTTTTTGATCATTACCCTCCAAGACCTGTAATCCCCTTTGGGAAACAGTTGCACCTAAGCATGAAAAGGGTGCAGCAATCAAAGGTTAATGAAGTTTGGGGCTGACCTTCACCCATGTTGTACGGCAACAAACTATTGAGTTGACTGTCGCCCATGTTGTATGGTAACAAAATATTGAGTTGACTGTCGCCCCTGTTGTACGGCAACAAACTATTGAGTTGACTGTCGCCATGTTGTACGGCAACAAACTATTGAGTTGACTGTCGCCCATGCTGTATGGCAACAAGCTATTGAGTCGACCTTCACCCATGTTCTACGGCAACAAACTATTGAGTTGACTGCCACCCCTGTTGTTTTGGTAACAAGTATTGAGTTGACTCGCCCATGTTGTACGGCAACAAACTGTTGAGTCGACCTTCACCATGTTCTACAGCAACAAACTATTGAGTTGACTGTCGCCCATGTTGTATGGCAACAAGCTATTGAGTTGACTCGCCATGTTGTACGGCAACAAACTATTGAGTCGACCTTCACCCATGTTGTACGGCAACAAACTATTGAGTTAACTGCCACCCATGTTATGCGGCATCAAACTATTGAGTTGATTGTCACCATGTTGTGTGGCAACAAACTATTGAGTTGACTGTCACCCATGTTGTGTGGCAACAAAATATTGAGTTGACGGTCAGCCATGTTGTGTGGCAACAAAATATTGAGTGATTGTCACCATGTTGTGTGGCAACAAACTATTGAGTTGACGGTCACCCATGTTGTGTGGCAACAAACTATTGAGTTGACGGTCACCCCTGCTGTTTTGGCAACAAACTATTGAGTTGCGGTCACCCATTGCTGTATGGCAACAAACTATTTAGTTGACGGTCACCCATGCTGTATGGCAACAAACTATTGAGTTGACGGTCACCATGCTGTATGGCAACAAACTATTGAGTTGACGGTCAGCCATGCTGTATGGCAACAAACTATTGAGTTGATCGTCACCCATGCTGTATGGCAAAAACTATTGAGTTGATTGTCACCCATGCTGTATGGCAACAAACTATTGAGTTGATTGTCACCCATGCTGTATGGCAACAAACTATTGAGTTGATTGTCACCATGCTGTATGGCAACAAACTATTGAGTTGATTGTCACCCATGCTGTATGGCAACAAACTATTGAGTTGACTGTCACCATGCTGTATGGCAACAAACTATTGAGTTGATTGTCACCCATGTTGTGTGGCAACAAACTATTGAGTTGACTGTCACCATGTTGTGTGGCAACAAACTATTGAGTTGACTGTCACCATGCTGTATGGCAACAAACTATTGAGTTGACTGTCACCATGTTGTGTGGCAACAAACTATTGAGTTGACTGTCACCCATGTTGTTGGGCAACAAAGTGTATCTTCTTAATGTTACAGTTTACTTCACTGTTGCACTTTGTGAATGGATTTTGCTCTCAAAGTGTTGGTTATTGGTTATGCAGTGCAGAAAGGTATAGGGCTTTAGGAGTTAAAGCAAGTGATTCTGATGCTGTGAAAATGTTAAGAATAAAATGGATGTAGATTGATCATTTTGGTATGCGCTGTACGTCAGCATAGCTGCCAACTGCTACGAGATCGCCGTAGTTTGCTACGCCAAGAGAATGCTTGCTACGACGCTACTACGATCATTAAATTGCTACGGCGAAACAAAAAAAATCGAAGATACTTTCGTTTTGTTTGGACAGCGCTAAGTAACGTCTCTATCGGTCTGTCGGAACTGCATTTCCGCTTTCGGTTTTACTGTAGCACGTAGATTTTTTTTTACAATTTGCCCTCTTCCTCTGCTTCATCTCTGTATAATAACATTTATAGATATACTAAGAGTACTGTAGCTTTAATGTGGTCCGTAAAACTGGTTATAGGCCTGATTTCTTTTTAGAACGCGCGCAAAATTAAGTTGCTACTGTCAAATTGGAAATGCTACTGTGAAAATTGTGAAATGCTACTGTAAGCCGCATGAGCAGGTTGGCAGCTCTGCGTCAGTGGTAAAAAAGTGCTTATTGGCTGATTGCAGTGTGGGATACTAACATGACACAGCAGAGTAGGAAACCTTTTTGAAATTCACAACAGTACGTAGTGTGCGTGTGTGTGTGTGTGTGTGTGTGTGTGTGTGTGTGTGTGTGCACGCATCTCTATGTGTACCCGTGTGTTGGTATGCATGTGCATTCATGTGTGTGTGCATATGTATGTGAGAATTTCTCTGTATGCAGATGTGGGCTTTGCAAGACAACATGAAAGACTTTGTGCTGGCGCTGCAAGACACACGGAATAAAGTTGACCGCTGTCCTGCTGATGTGAGTCCAGTCTCTCTCTTTCTCTTTGTGTCTCTCTTTGTGTCTGTCTCTGTATCTGGCTCTTTCTCTCTACTTTTATCTCTATATCTCTGTTCTCTTAGTCTGTATATCGTCTACCATTTGGTGTCAATGTTGTGTAGGAGATGTAACTTTCTGTGACACCAGTAGCATGAAAGAGCCTAACAGCTGTGTTTCTGTTGGTGTTTTTGTATGAGTTTTATGACACGGGTGAAAATAAGATACACAGTACACCACTTAAGTATACATCCATGAACTGGTAGTGTACTAGACCTATGGCATAAAGTGTCACTAAAGAAAAAGGGAAAAAAAAAACCAAAGTTTCAAAATATTCATTGGGCTACAGCAGAAACTTGAAAAGAATTGATTGTTTACTTTGCTGGCATGTTTTTGTGTGTGTGTGTTTGATTTTCCTCGTGGTGGTTGTGTATGTGTTCATCATGTCCTTCACCTGGTTATCAGTTTGTCTTCTCTCTTTTTTTTGTTATGACACTTTGGCTTGCACAGTGTGCACTGTGTTATTGTTCCTAGTCTCCATATCCCTCAGCTTGTGAAAGTGTGGTAACAGTGTGATAAATAATGGTGTTGTAACATGTGATGGTGTGGTAACAGTGTGATAAATGATGGTGTCACATGTGATGGTGTGGTAACAGTGTGATAAATAATGGTGTTGTCACATGTAATGGAGTGGTAACAGTGTGATAAATGATGGTGTTGTCACATGTAATGGTGTGGTAACAGTGTGATAAATAATGGTGTTGTCACATGTAATGGTGTGGTAACAGTGTGATAAATGATGGTGTCACATGTGATGGTGTGGTAACAGTGTGATAAATAATGGTGTTGTCACATGTAATGGAGTGGTAACAGTGTGATAAATGATGGTGTTGTCACATGTAATGGTGTGGTAACAGTGTGATAAATGATGGTGTTTTCACATGTGATGGTGTGGTAACAGTGTGATAAATAATGATGTTGTAACATGTGATGGTGTGGTAACAGTATGATAGATGATGGTGTTGTAACATGTGAAAGTGTGGTAACAGTGTGATAAATAATGGTGTTGTAACATGTGATGGTGTGGTAGTGTGATAAATAATGGCGTTGTAACATGTGAAAGTTTGGTGACAGTGTGATAAATAATGATGTTGTAACATGTGATGGTGTGGTAACAGTGTGATAGATGATGGCGTTGTAACATGTGAAAGTGTGGTAACAGTGTGATAAATAATGGTGTTGTAACATGTAATGGTGTGGTAACAGTGTGGTAAATGATAGTGTTGTAACATGTAATGGTGTGGTAACAGTGTGGTAAATGATAGCGTTGTAACATGTAATGGTGTGGTAACAGTGTGGTAAATGATGGTGTTGTGACATGTGATGGTGTGGTAAAAGTGTGGTAAATGGTGTTGTGACATGTGATGGTGTGGTAAATGTGTGGTAAATGGTGTTGTGACATGTGATGGTGTGGTAAAAGTGTGGTAAATGATGGTGTTGTGACATGTGATGGTGTGGTAAAAGTGTGGTAAATGGTGTTGTGACATGTGATGATGTGGTAACAGTGTTGTAAATGGTGTTGTGACATGTGATGGTGTGGTAACAGTGTGGTAAATGGTGTTGTAACATGTGATGGTGTGGTAACAGTGTGGTAAATGATGGTGTTGTGACATGTGATGGTGTGGTAACAGTGTGGTAAATGGTGTTGTAACATGTGATGGTGTGGTAACAGTGTGGTAAATGGTGTTGTGGCATGTGATGGTGTGGTAACAGTGTGATAAATGATGGTGTTGTGACATGTGATGGTGTGGTAACAGTGTGGTGAATGGTGTTGTAACATGTGATGGTGTGGTAACAGTGTGGTAAATGGTGTTGTGGCATGTGATGGTGTGGTAACAGTGTGATAAATGATGGTGTTGTAACATGTGATAAATGATGGTGTTGTGACATGTGATAAATGATGGTGTTGTAACATGTGATAAATGATGGTGTTGTGATATGTGATAAATGATGGTGTTGTAACATGTGATAAATGATGGTGTTGTGACATGTGATAAATGATGTGTTGTGACATGTGACGGTGTAGAAACAGGTTATGGTGTGGTAACAGTGTGATAAATGATGGTGTTGTAACATGTGATAAATGATGGTGTTGTAACATGTGATAAATGATGTGTTGTGACATGTGATAAATGGTGCTGTGACATGTGATAAATGGTGTTGTAACATGTGATAAATGATGGTGTTGTAACATGTGATAAATGATGTGTTGTGACATGTGATAAATGATGGTGTTGTGACATGTGATAAATGGTGTTGTGACATGTGATAAATGATGGTGTTGTAACATGTGATAAATGATGGTGTTGTGACATGTGATAAATGATGTGTTGTGACGTGACGGTGTAGAAACAGGTTATGGTGTGGTAACAGTGTGATAAATGATGTGTTGTGACATGTGACGGTGCAGAAACAGGTCTTGCTGTCTTGACCTGTGTGCAGCTGGCGTCCGTGCGTGAGGACCTGGACAAGGCCAGCAAGGTGTTTCAGGACAAGGTCACGGAGCTCAGCCGTCACATGGCCTGGGTCATCGCCGTCGTCTATTCTCAGGTCAGTTGGCTTGGTAGGTTACACTGGATGTGTGGGTTGGCGATATATTTTTTATGTAGGTTTATGCTGTGTGCATGTATGCTCCTGAAATATTTGAAAACCACTTTCAACAAAGGCTGTGGCATTTTGTGTTTGCATAGTCATTCCAGTTCGCATTCTGTACATACCTCAACCATTAAGAAAGAAAGAAAAAAGAAGCACACTTTGAATATTATTGTGAAGTAAATACAGTCTTTAAAATCTCATTAGTAACTTTTTGTTTCTTAGAGAATCCTCAGACTATTTTTGCTGCCCTGAAGGAAATGAATATGCCTCTCTTTGATCTGATTTTGATGCGTGTGTAGGAAGTTTGAATCTATCTTTGAAGCTTGATCGTGTTTTTGGTCATCCGAATTTAATTTTCGTTGTAAAGGGCGTTTGCTTTTAAACCAAGGACAGCCTTGATGAGGTCTTGTTGATCTTTTGGGCTGTAAGCAGCATGGTTAGAATTTGATGGGCTTCCCAGAACAAGCAGCGAGATGTGGAATGGCTGCTGCGTGTGGTGCTGCGGACGTTGGAGAAGGGGTCTGCCTACCGCCAGCTGTTTCAGTACGTGCCTGAGTTCTACATAGAGACCTGCATCCATGCCTTCAATGCCCTGCGCAACTACTTCAACACCATCCAACCCTTCAAAGCCTTACCAAGTGAGTTGGTCTTCAGGGGTCTCGTCATTTGTGTGATGTGTGTCTAGAATACTTAATGTTCTAGGAAGTGTGCGCTAAAGAGAATTCAGTGTGTTTGCCTGTGTTGTGTGTTGTTCTGAGTATGTAAGCTAAACCAGTACATGTCTTGCTGTTTCAGACGTTGACCAGCTGCTTCAACAGTATGCCACCTTCTTGGTGGACCATTTCGCAAACCCGAGGATCGTCAGCAATGGTGAGTAGATGGGCTGCATTCTGTGAAAAAAGAGAGAGAGAGGTTAAGGAGGAAGGGGGTGGGTGGGGGGGGGGAATAAGAAAAGGCAGTGTAAGCAAATATTGCAGGAGCAGAATTTTGGATGGAGGTGGGATTAGGGGGAGAGGGAGCAGACACAGGGTTGTACAGATGGTTCTCTTTTTCTCCATGTTCTGAGTAAACATTTTTGTCAGTGTGAAGTATCAAATGGGTGAATAAAATCTGTAAGGATAGAATATCATGCAGCTCAGTCTTAGTCATGGGAAAACATTTGGGATGAGAGGGGCTTCCTCTCAGCATTTACAAGACCAGATCAACAAGAGAGAAAACTTGCTCTGGAAGTTTCCAGCTTTGTCAAGCACTGGCATTTCATTTTTTTAAAAATTTTTATCGTACTGTAATGCAAAAGCAATTTCTATCTTCGGATGGAAAGTTTTCAGTGAAGAGACTGCCATGAGCAAAGAAATTCTGGTAAATACTGTGGAGATTTTTGGGGGCCGGATAGCTCAGTTGGTAGAGCGCCGGACTCGTGATCCTGGGGTTGCGGGTTCGAATTTCGGTATAGGGGGATTTTTCCCTCGGAGTTAACATTGGTTCTGACTCCATTCCCCATATAGTCCTTCGAATGAGACTATAAACCGAGGTTCCGTGTGTGAACGCACGCATAACATCTTGCACACACGTAAAATCCCATCACCAACTTTCGGAAGAGAAGGCCAGTTTGGCCGTTGGTATGGATGACACGTTACACATAGCATGCACCTTCCCGAAGATGGAGTATGGCTGCCTTAATGGCGGGATAAAAAAGGGTCATACACACAAAACTCCACTGCCTGGCTATACAGGGAGTGTCCGCAGGAGTATCGGCCTGCGTACGCAGAAAGAAAAGAAAAAAAAAAAAAAAAACTGTGGAGATGTACCCCAACAGTAAATTGTGGGTATGGAGATCTGTGAATCAATTGCCTTTGGTCCTCTGGAGAGTGGCTTGTGTGCCTATTGATGCCAATGAAAACAATGCTCTTTCCAGAAGAAACCATACCCAGGACCTGAATTTTTCTTTTGAAAACGGATGTTGAAATCCTACAAATGCTAGCTATAGTCTTATGAAAACCATGCTGTTTTTTGAGTATGGTAAAACCCCATGAAGACTAGCTTGATCCTAATGAAAAGAGTGCCATTTCCAGGATAATAAAGCCCCATAAGACTTGGTTGATCCTGACGAAAACAATCCTGTTTAAGAGGATGATAAAACCCATGAAGACTTGGGTGATTGTAATGAAAACAGTACTGTTTAAGAGGATGATAAAACCCATGAAGACTAGGGTGATTGTAATGAAAACAATGCTGTTTAAGAGGATGATAAAAACCCATGAAGACTTGGGTGATTGTAATGAAAACAGTACTGTTTAAGAGGATGATAAAACCCCATGAAGACTTGGGTGATCGTAATGATGACAATGCCGTGTAAGAGGATGATAAAACCCATGAAGACTTGATTGATTTTAATGAAAAGAGTGCTGTTTCCAAGATGATAAAACCTCAGAAAGATCTGATCCAATGCTGTTTCCAGAAAAGAAAATCATCCTGCAAAGTACTTGATTTTATCTGAATGGAAATGGTGCTGTTTTCTTGCGGGTGAAGCTTCAGAAAGATCTGAATGTTCAAGACAAAAAGATAAATTTTTACTGTATGAAATGCTGTTTACCAGAAGAAATTATTTTACTGTCATGAAAACTAATGAAAAGACTTGGTTTTATCAAGGTGATAACCCCCATTGATTGATCCTTAACTCTTTCATTCCTACTTTTCAATGAACCATTACTTCCTCTTGTTCCTAGATTCTTATAATACGAATATTCCCTTCATTCCTGGATTTAGAGAAAAAAAAAGAAGAAGTGTAAAAGAGAACTGCCACTTATGCAGTAGCAAACCGGCCAGAATAGAGCGGCGACCACTTTCCCATGCTGTAGGGGCCGTCTGGCATCCATTCCATTCATAAACACTGCCGCCCGAGTGACCCGGTCATGATGTGTACCGATGACGCGACTCGCGCGAAGTTCAAAGTGCTTACCGTGAGAACCGATTTTCCGGGTTGCAGGAAGGAAAGGAGGGATTTTGTGCAGCCCGGTTTTCCGGGCTGCAAGAAGGAAGGGTAGGATTTCTGCAAACCGGAAAACCGGGTTGTAGTGATGAAAGAGTTAAGAAAACAGTACTATTTCCAGACTAAAAAAAAAAGAAAAAATCCCAGAAAGGGCTGAATTCATCGTAACATAATCCATGCTGTTTTCTGAAAGAAGGTTCATGTTTATGAGAAGGTTTTTAAAAGATGATTTTTAGAAAAATGTTTTTCCAGATCTGCGGGACAACATCGTCCAGGCCCTGGCTCTGTTCACGTGTCACAGAGACACGCTGGGCGTGTTGGAGAACCTGCCCATGACTAAGTGAGTGATTTCCGGGGTTGGGGCAGAGGAAGGGATGCTGTTGGCTTCATGGATGAAAGACTGTGTGATTGAATGTTGCTGTGGCATGGTTGTGTGTGTGTGTTGTGTGAATGTGTGTGTGTGTGTGTGGTGTGCGTGTGTGTGCATATGTACGCACTTCTGCAATCTTGTTTTCATGCCCTTTGGTATCTATATATAGAAGCATATGTGTTCTGTGTGTGTGTGTGTGTGTGTGTGGGGTGTATTTCTCTGTATGAAAGAAAGAATTGAAGTAATTTTTTAACGTAAGTGCGCTTGCAGGAGGATTGATATGAGATGAAGAGAGAAAAGATTCTTTATCCACAAACACAAAATGATGCACACAGTTTTGATAAAACATGGTCAGATTTGTCTTGCATGTATTGTGTTTGGTAGTATAGTCTTTAAGTCGTTTTGTAAGTAGGATCCTTGCCTTTGAATGATTTAATATTATATACATACATACATACATATATAGATATAGATATATAGGTGGATATAGATATGTATATATATATATATAGAGAGAGAGAGAGAGAGAAAACCATGACAGCACTACTGCATTTTTCATGTGTGTAACTAGGCGACTGTCGATGATAGAGTCTCTACTGGCTCCCTACGAGAACCGGTCATGGGCACACACCAACTGGATCCTGGTGCGGCTGTGGAAGGTAGGCCGTGAGCAAGGGGAAAGAAAGAAAGAAGTTTATATTGTAGTGCCTGAATGGTGTAATTATGCTTCCAAGCCCTGGTGACCTGTTAGACCATCTGTGAGGGACTGTAGCCTCCTTGTGATGGAATGAAGCGGACAGATCAGGTCAACAGTTACCTCTGTTTGTCTGCCTCTCTTTGACTTTGGGTAAAACACATTATTGATGCTGATAAACTGGCACCTCTTTCACAGTGAGTAAAACACATTGATGCTGATAAACTGGCTCCTCTTTCACTGTGTGTAAAACACATTGATGCTGATAAACTGGCTCCTCTTTCACTGTGTGTTAAACACATTGATGCTGATAAACTGGCTCCTCTTTCACTGTGTGTAAAACACATTGATGCTGATAAACTGGCTCCTCTTTCACTGTGTGTAAAACACACTGATGCTGATAAACTGGCTCCTCTTTCACTGTGTGTAAAACACATTGATGCTGATAAACTGGCTCCTCTTTCACTGTGTGTAAAACACATTGATGCTGATAAACTGGCTCCTCTTTCACTGTGAGTAAAACACATTGATGCTGATAAACTGGCTCCTCTTTCACTGTGTGTAAAACACATTGATGCTGATAAACTGGCTCCTCTTTCACTGTGAGTAAAACACATTGATGCTGATAAACTGGCTCCTCTTTCACTGTGTGTTAAACACATTGATGCTGATAAACTGGCTCCTCTTTCACTGTGTGTTAAACACATTGATGCTGATAAACGGGCACCTCTTTCACTGTGGGTAAAACACATTAATGCTGATAAACTGGCTCCTCTTTCACTGTGTGTTAAACACATTGATGCTGATAAAGTGGCACCTCTTTCACTGTGTGTTAAACACATTGATGCTGATAAACGGGCACCTCTTTCACTGTGAGTAAAACACATTCATGCTGATAAACGGGCTCTCTTTCACTGTGAGTAAAACACATTAATGCTGATAAACTGGCTCCTCTTCCCCAGTAAGCGGTGAAATAGATTTTTGCTTATAAACTGGCTCCTTTTTCACTGTGGGTAAAGTAAATTTATGCTGATAAATGGGCTCCTCTTTCACTTTGGGTAAAATGAATTTATGATGATAAACTGATTCCTCTTTCATTTTGGGTAAAATGAATTTATGATGATAAACTGATTCTCCTCTTTCATTTTGGGTAAAATAAATTTTATGCTGATAAACTGGTTCTTCTTTCACTCTGGGTAAAATAAATGTCATGCTGATAAACTGGCTCCTCTTTCCCTTTGGATACAATAGTTTTTTTTATAATAAACTGGTTCCTCTTTCCCTTTGGATACAATAGTTTTTTGATGATAAACTGGCTCCTCTTTCCCTTTGGATACAATAGTTTTTTGATGATAAACTGGCTCCTCTTTCCCTTTGGATACAATGTTTTTTTTGCTGATAAACTGGTTCCTCTTGTACTTTGGGTAAAATAGATTTTTGTTAATGAACTGGCTCCTAATGGTGGAACTCGGTAGTTCCCTGGTGATGTTCCAGCCACCATGAGTCAGTAACGTTGCTGTTCATCATGGACAGGCCTGCCACATGTGTCCTGTCAGTCTGTGTGAAATTCTCATGTTCCTCATGGACAGGCCTGCCACATGTGTCCTGTCAGTCTGTGTGAAATTCTCATGTTCCTCATGGACAGGCCTGCCACATGTGTCCTGTCAGTCTGTGAAATTCTCATGTTCATCATGGACAGGCCTGCCACATGTGTCCTGTCAGTCTGTGTGAAATTCTCATGTTCATCATGGACAGGCCTGCCATATGTGTCCTGTCAGTCTGTGAAATTCTCATGTTCCTCATGGACACGTCTGCCACATGTGTCCTGTCAGTCTGTGAAATTCTCATGTTCCTCATGGATAGACCTGCCACATGTGTCCTGTCAGTCTGTGAAATTCTCATGTTCCTCATGGTTAGGCCTGCCACATGTGTCCTGTCAGTCTGTGAAATTCTCATGTTCCTCATGGATAGACCTGCCACATGTGTCCTGTCAGTCTGTGAAATTCTCATGTTCCTCATGGACACGCCTGCCACATGTGTCCTGTCAGTCTGTGAAATTCTCATGTTCATCATGGACATGCCTGCCACATGTGTCCTGTCAGTCTGTGAAATTCTCATGTTCCTCATGGATAGACCTGCCACATGTGTCCTGTCAGTCTGTGAAATTCTCATGTTCCTCATGGACACGCCTGCCACATGTGTCCTGTCAGTCTGTGAAATTCTCATGTTCCTCATGGACACGCCTGCCACATGTGTCCTGTCAGTCTGTGAAATTCTCATGTTCCTCATGGACACGCCTGCCACATGTGTCCTGTCAGTCTGTGAAATTCTCATGTTCCTCATGGATAGGCCTGCCACATGTGTCCTGTCAGTCTGTGAAATTCTCATGTTCCTCATGGATAGACCTGCCACATGTGTCCTGTCAGTCTGTGAAATTCTCATGTTCCTCAGGGATAGGCCTGCCACATGTGTCCTGTCAGTCTGTGTGAAATTCTCATGTTCCTCATGGATAGACCTGCCACATGTGTCCTGTCAGTCTGTGAAATTCTCATGTTCATCATGGACATGCCTGCCACATGTGTCCTGTCAGTCTGTGAAATTCTCATGTTCATCTTGGACACGCCTGCCACATGTGTCCTGTCAGTCTGTGAAATTCTCATGTTCCTCATGGATAGACCTGCCACATGTGTCATGTCAGTCTGTGAAATTCTCATGTTCCTCATGGACACGCCTGCCACATGTGTCCTGTCAGTCTGTGAAATTCTCATGTTCCTCATGGATAGACCTGCCACATGTGTCCTGTCAGTCTGTGAAATTCTCATGTTCCTCATGGACACGCCTGCTACATGTGTCCTGTCAGTCTGTGAAATTCTCATGTTCCTCATGGATAGACCTGCCACATGTGTCCTGTCAGTCTGTGAAATTCTCATGTTCCTCATGGACACGCCTGCCACATGTGTCCTGTCAGTCTGTGAAATTCTCATGTTCCTCATGGATAGACCTGCCACATGTGTCCTGTCAGTCTGTGAAATTCTCATGTTCCTCATGGACACGCCTGCCACATGTGTCCTGTCAGTCTGTGAAATTCTCATGTTCATCATGGACACGCCTGCCACATGTGTCCTGTCAGTCTGTGAAATTCTCATGTTCCTCATGGATAGACCTGCCACATGTGTCCTGTCAGTCTGTGAAATTCTCATGTTCCTCATGGACAGGCCTGCCACATGTGTCCTGTCAGTCTGTGAAATTCTCATGTTCATCATGGACACGCCTGCCACATGTGTCCTGTCAGTCTGTGAAATTCTCATGTTCATCATGGACACGCTTGCCACATGTGTCCTGTCAGTCTGTGAAATTCTCATGTTCATCATGGACACGCCTGCCACATGTGTCCTGTCAGTCTGTGAAATTTTCATGTTCATCATGGACACGCCTGCCACATGTGTCCTGTCAGTCTGTGTGAAATTCTCATGTTCATCATGGACACACCTGCCACATGTGTCCTGTCAGTCTGTGTGAAATTCTCATGTTCATCATGGATAGGCCTGCCACATGTGTCCTGTCAGTCTGTGAAATTCTCATGTTCATCATGGACACACCTGCCACATGTGTCCTGTCAGTCTGTGTGAAATTCTCATGTTCATCCATCTGTGGGCAGAGGGAAACAAGCTCATTAAACACTTAGTAAAGAGCTCCAGGTTATTGAAAGGGTTTTCTTGTTATAACGATGACCTTTTTGACCAGAAAATTACTAAAGTGAAAACAATGCTGTCCTAGTCGAGGTGTGGCTGGAATTTCTTGGCTTGGCAACATATTGGGCAGATTTTTTAATTACATAATGTACACAATTTTTTCCTCGTTTATTCTCGGGCACCCCCCCCCCTTTTTTTTTCCACCCCCGTTAAACTGTTGTCATACAAATGAATGTAAACAAGAGTGTTCTCTCTTTTATGTTGGTCAAGTTGTCTCTGTCACAATAGTTGTCAAATTGGCAAAGTGGTATTTAAACGTATTCTCTGTGCAAATTTAACGTTTTCCCCTTTCCGTTAATATATAACAACAGGCTATGACTTTTGTATTACGATATGTAAAAATTGGATTAAAAAAAAAAAGCCCAAGCTACTGGTTGATATATTTTATATCAATTACAAGCATGTGCACAGCTCACAACATGTTGGCGCAGAGCTTGTTATGAAATAAAGCAAGGTCTGTAACTCTGCTTGCAGTTTGGACACTGTCTCTTCTGTAAGTCAGGTGATGTTCAAGTACCTTGTTTTGTTGTCAAGGAAGAATAGGAAGAAACTCGCCATCAGCTTTTTCACATCACACTGTTTTCGTTTCTCCACACGTCATGGCTGCAATTCACTTATCTCTGGCTGTCCTAAACTGGCTTGTCTTGTTATCAGAGGGTACAAATCAGAAGATGTGAGTGGGGGGAGGAAAGTATGAGGGGGGTGGATGGGTGAGCTTTTGTGTGAGTGCCAGCCCAACTTTGACGTCTGTTGGTGCTGTGGTGTGTATTTTCCTTTCGTTGCCGTATCTGTCATGATTTTTTTCTTGTATCATTTCTATATATGTGCTGGTGTCGTTTCCTCCTTTCCTTCTCTTTCTGATGGCATGTGTATGTGCTTAGGGCTTCATTTACATTAAGTGGAGATGAACATTTTCATCAGATGAAAGCCTTGAGATCTTCCATATGTCAGTGTTTTAAAACTCCATATTTGTTGCTAAGGAAGGCATCCGCAGAACATGACAGCAAATCATTGCTGCTGGTTAACCCCTTGACTGCCGCTATTTTGTATCAGTTTTGCACTTCTGTGTGCCGGAGCAAAATTTGACTTTTTGCGGTAGGTTCACTAATTTGATCAGTGCTTTCTTTTCTGTCTGCGTACGCAGGCTGATACTCCTGCGGACACTCCCTGTGTAGCCAGGCAGTGGAGTTTTGTGTGTATGACCCTTTTTTATCCCGCCATTAAGGCAGCCATACTCCATCTTCGGGGAAGGTGCATGCTATGTGTCACGTGTCATCCATACCAACGGCCAAACTGGCCTTCTCTTCCGAAAGTTGGTGATGGGATTTTACGTGTGTGCAAGATGTTATGCGTGCGTTCACACACGGAACCTCGGTTTATAGTCTCATTCGAAGGACTATATGGGGAATAGAGTCAGAACCAATGTTAACTCCGAGGGAAAAATCCCCCTATACCGAAATTCGAACCCGCAACCCCAGGATCACGAGTCCGGCGCTCTACCAACTGAGCTATCCGGCCCCCCTGATCAGTGCTCATTTATTTGTGGAGATATCTCTTAGATTTTTGGCAAATTTTCTTCTCATACCCAGGGCTATAATACCTGCAAATAATATTTGATTTTGTTCATTCTGAGTATAATAAATAATCCTATAATTCAACTTTTTTAAAAAAAATTATATTTTGCAAGCATACAAAAACCCACAGCAGCAAAACAAAAAACATACAAACCCAGCCAAAAGTGGTTTTAGTGTTTAGCAACCCATATCATAGGGGCAATCCAGCCCAGGTAACGTGGGAAAGAAGAAGGGAATTGAACATTATCCACAGCATCAGTCTGCACATCTTGCAAGCCTCTTGGGAATTGGTCTTGCTTAGCAGAGATGAACAAACAATAACACCACTAAGTGTAACTTCTAATTACTCTGTCAGTTTTCTTTCACACATGTGGTTTGGTTCACTCATGAACTAAGTGCGATTGATAAAAAGCCATTACCACAGAAGGTAATAAATAAAACATTGCAAAACCAACCCCCCCCTCCCCCAAAAAAAACAAAACAAAACAAAACAACAACAACAGAGACTGCTAAAGATAGGACTGAGCTACAAAAGGCCACACCACAGATGATGAAAGCACACTAACAACTGAAAAGTACACTGGTGTCGCAGAGAATACACCACACCACAGAACCTGTGGACAGAAGGATCAGGATCCCACACTACTGCCAGTACATGCAAGTTATAGTTGACTGACACACATTTGGGTACACACACACACACACACACACACACACACACACACACACACACACACACACACACACACTGTGCACAAGCACCATATTCAAAAGCAACACACACACACACACACACAATACTGACACACACACAGTACTGACACACACACACACACACACACACACACACACACACACACACACACACACACACACACACACATACATGTACACACGCACACATGTACACACACACACACAGCACCACATGCAAAAGCACCACACACACACACACCATGCACAAACACTACACAAACACCACACACACACACACACACACACACACACACACACACACACACACACACACACACACACACACACACAATGTATACCACACTATGCACAAGCACTGCTCTCTCTCTCTCTCTCTCTCTCTCTCTCTCTCTCTCTCTCTCTCTCTCTCTCTCACACACACACACACACACACACACACACACACACACACACACACACACACACACGCACACACACACACACAGCCTGCACAAACACCACACACACACACACACACACACACACACACACACACACACACACACACCACAAAAACAACTCCACGAAATCCATGGGCTTGAAATTGCCAATGTTTACCTTGATACCTGGGTAACCCGAGAAAGAAAGGTCGAGATTTGGGCAATCAGCACTGGCCTCTGTCCATTCTGAAACAAGTTCCGACTGATGAGTGCCACGCCATCTTCCTCTGCCACGCCCCCTCACACTGGACCCTCGCCGTTGTCCGAAACCCCCTCCCCTTCCTCGACTCTCCTCCCGACCTCTCATGAAAGGAGGGAGATGGCACTCGACATACACGGAATCGGCTCGTCACTCTCCGATTCGGCCCCACTGCCGGTATCGCTCGGTTTGAAGTCGGGGATCAGCTTCGTCATCAACACCAACCTCCGATAGCAAAGGGTGGTGTTGATTGTGATCACTTTATTCCTCCTCCGAATCGCTTCATTCCACTTCTTTGAAGTCTTCGTCATCGCTTTCACGGTCTCGGATAACTTCTTGAAGCACTTCAAGAGCATTAGATCGTTTGAAAACGGCACGCGCCTGATCGAACGGCCTGCTCGACTCGCCATCTTCAACCGAGAACAACTCTCCGAACTTTGCCGAAGTTATTGACCGAATGGACGCGAGCCGGTCAGTCAGCTGACCCGCGAAAGGGAAGAAACCGTCCTTTAGGGTCCCTGCAACCGTTTAAACCATTTTTTCTCCTTGCCTCCCTTCTTTAAATCGCCGAATTTTGATGATGAAATTATCTCGAACGCCGTTCGTTCAAGGGCACACAGCTTTCCCGAAACCATCTCGAACGCCGTTCGTGCCAGGGCAGTCAAGGGGTTAAGAATGGTCTTGTTGCTGATTGTGCAAATGCTTGGAGAATCATGTGTTGAAGGTGGACTGATCACTTTTTTTTTATTATGAATAAAAGAGACCGAGAACTAGTTTGGGACTGATGGTGGAAAATGAATTGAATGTATTGACAATAAAATCAATTTTAAATGCTGCTGTAGGTGGAAAAGGAAAGTCTTTTTTGGCTTGTGGGCTTTGATCATAAGGTATTGAAATCAGCACATTGTCCTTTGTGAAGAGTCATGGAATTAATGAAAGTTATAAGCTGTGGAAATCTTTTATTTTCTCATGACATTATGGAATTAATGAAAGTTATAAGCTGTGGAAATCTTTTATTTTCTCATGACATTTAAAAGAAATACATAATTAACAATTAATAATTTCATTTTACGATTTATATTTTGCTCTGTGGGTTGTGCTTGACAGTGAAGATTGGACAGTAGTATTAAAGGTTTTCACGTTCCAATTTTTTCTAGGTTGACTAAGGTTATGGTTCAGTGCTGGTAATACATGGTCCGTGTCTGCTGCTGTTGAAGGATGTGTTGTTGGTTTGGTGCTGGTGATACATGTTCCGTGTCTGCTGCTGTTGAAGGATGTGTTGTTGGTTTGGTGCTGGTGATACATGTTCCGTGTCTGCTGCTGTTGAAGGATGTGTTGTTGGTTTGGTGCTGGTGATACATGTTCCGTGTCTGCTGCTGTTGAAGTATGTGTTGTTGGTTTGGTGCTGGTGATACATGTTCCGTGTCTGCTGCTGTTGAAGGATGTGTTGTTGGTTTGGTGCTGGTGATACATGTTCCGTGTCTGCTGCTGTTGAAGGATGTGTTGTTGGTTTGGTGCTGGTGATACATGTTCCGTGTCTGCTGCTGTTGAAGGATGTGTTGTTGGTTTGGTGCTGGTGATACATGTTCCGTGTCTGCTGCTGTTGAAGGATGTGTTGTTGGTTTGGTGCTGGTGATACATGTTCCGTGTCTGCTGCTGTTGAAGGATGTGTTGTTGGTTTGGTGCTGGTGATACATGTTCCGTGTCTGCTGCTGTTGAAGGATGTGTTGTTGGTTTGGTGCTGGTGATACATGTTCCGTGTCTGCTGCTGTTGAAGGATTTGTTGTTGGTTTGGTGCTGGTGATACATGTTCCGTGTCTGCTGCTGTTGAAGGATGTGTTGTTGGTTTGGTGCTGGTGATACATGTTCCGTGTCTGCTGCTGTTGAAGGATGTGTTGTTGATGGTTCTGCTGGCCTCCTGCAGGGATGTGGTTTTGCTAACCGCTATCGCCACCTACCCAACCTCCTGCCAGCCAAGGTCACCCCTACAGACTTCACCTTCGTCAGTGTACAAGGTCAGTACTGGTGGAGGTTTAGTGCAACTGCAATGGAGGTTTACTGCATTTGCTGAATACTTAACACCTTTTATGTTTTGGTTTTGTGATTGTGAGGCTTGCCCTCTGGGAGGAATGCCACTGTGGGTAGAAGAATTACTGGCCTTGTGTGTGGGTGTCACCTTGGTCATGCGCCTAGGTGTCACCTTACTCATTCCCATATTGGTACAGTTTTCTACTGTATAGGCTAGACATTTTGCCAGTTTTTATCAGAACAGATTATTTGATTACCTGAAGTTTTCTTTTTTCCAGTTATGAAGAAAAGGTATGTGTTTGCCATTTCATATTGGGGCATGAAAAGCAAGCCAGCAGGTATTTCAAAAGAAAGGACAATAAAGACACACCTGTGCACATGTTAGTCTTTGGTTGAAAAGACAGCTGTGTCAAAAATCAGTTACATGGATATGCCAGGTGTATCCGTGCTTTTGTTTCTGGGTGTATTGAATGTGTGTATGTATGTGTTGTGCTGTTTTGTGTGTGTGTGTTGGTGTGTGTGTGTGTGTGTGTGTGTGTGTGTGTGTGTGTGTGTGTGTGTGTGTGTGACAGTAACGTGATGTACACATGTTTGTGTGTCTAAGTGTGTGTGACAGTAAGTAACATAATGAACACATGTGTATATGTGTGCAGAGCCATGCCCGTCCCAGGTGTTCCAGAGCTTGCTGGCCAAAACCCTGTTGGACAATGAGTCCCTGTCCACCCGCTTTCTGGACACCCTGATGAACCAGCTGAACTGGTCCTTCTCGGAGTTTGTGGGCATGATGCAGGAGGTAAGTGACAGCCAGCACTGTGGGCATGATGCAGGAGGTAAGTGACAGCGAGCACTGTGGGCATGATGCAGGAGGTAAGTGACAGCCAGCACTGTGGGCATGATGCAGGAGGTAAGTGACAGCCAGCACTGTGGGCATGATGCAGGAGGTAAGTGACAGCCAGCACTGTGGGCATGATGCAGGAGGTAAGTGACAGCCAGCACTGGGAGCATGATGCAGGAGGTAAGTGACAGCCAGCACTGTGGGCATGATGCAGGAGGTAAGTGACAGCCAGCACTGTGGGCATGATGCAGGAGGTAAGTGACAGCCAGCACTGTGGGCATGATGCAGGAGGTAAGTGACAGCCAGCACTGTGGGCATGATGCAGGAGGTAAGTGACAGCCAGCACTGGAATGGGAAGAAACCAGAGCAGATGTGATCCAGCCACAGTGGAGGCAAGTGGTTGATGTTGTTTTGAATTCCTGACTTCAGAAGAAAGGGTTCAAACTTGATCAAAAGCTGGTCATTGTGTTTTGTTGTCTCGAGCTAGAATATTGTTTTCATTGTCAGGAATTAACAAAGATAATAGAACAAGATGTGCGATGTTGTGTGACCATTTATATGCCCTGCCATCATGATGATCTCATTTTGATTTCCCCTCTGCGTCTTCTGTTGGTGCTGAGATCTCATCCACAACTTTGATTGCTGGTTAAATCAAAGCATATGTTGTTTGGGGAATAGATCAATAGGTCAAACTGGAGATCTCCTCTCCAGAAGGCTTGTTCCCTTGGTCTGGCTCCACAACTGACCTGTCACTGTCTTCACAAATGATGTTTTGGGATGTCATTTTTTTCCGTGCCCACTGTGTTGCTTTGTTTCCTCGCTGCTCATACTGGCTGTCGTACACACAGCTACATCCAGCCAGGTCCTATGACAGCTTCAGCCCTGGCATTCAGAAGGGATTTATCAATATCAGTTTGTATTGAGACAGTCCAACAGAGGGGAACCGGCACTCTGCACTGCTCTAGCTTTGGTGGTGATCAGTGATGCTTGTTCTGATCCAACAACATATGCAAGGCGTTATCTGCTATAGAATTTGTTGACAATAGTAAGTGGCAAGTCAGGGAGCCAGTATGAGCAGGTACCCCCCTCATATCCATCTGATGGCAGACCCCTGCATGTTGACCTAAGAAATGACCAGGCACCCTGTATACCTTGAAGCAGATCAGGTACCACTGAACACCATTGGTGTGACCTGGCAACGGTGCTGGGTCTCCTCTGGTTGTTGGTCTGGTGGTGACCTAGCATTATGAGTTTACCTGCAGGTTAGGACTGCTGTGGGGTGGGCTGGATGCGGCTGCAAGTTGGTTGTAGTTGGAAAAGCCATGCTGGTATGTACCTCAGGAGGAAGTGGAGGGAAACACTGTGAAACCAAAAAAATAGCATTTAAGATTGATTTTATTGTCAGTACATTAAGTTCATTTTATTGTCAGTAAATTTTCATTAGTTTTCCCATAGTACAGGTTTTGATTTCTGGGAATTAAACACTGTTGGCAGCATGCATTTAACTGGTCAGCAGTTTTCACAGAAAGTTCAAACGATAACTTCTACACGTAATTATACTTTATCAGCTGTCACTTTTCACTGTTTAGTCTGCAGGCAATTTGATTTCAAGGCATGAAGAGTATTCTGCACACATGGCTTGATGTTTGATATGCTGTGAAGAGATCTGGGGCTGATTTCAAGGCATGAAGAGTATTCTGCACACATGGCTTGATGTTTGATATGCTGTGAAGAGATCTGGGGCTGATTTCAAGGCATGAAGAGTATTCTGCACACATGGCTTGATGTTTGATATGCTGTGAAGAGATCTGGGGCTGATTTCAAGGCATGAAGAGTATTCTGCACACATGGCTTGACGTTTGATATGCTGTGAAGAGATCTGGGGCTGATTTCAAGGCATGAAGAGTATTCTGCACACATGGCTTGATGTTTGATATGCTGTGAAGAGATCTGGGGCTGATTTCAAGGCATGAAGAGTATTCTGCACACATGGCTTGATGTTTGATATGCTGTGAAGAGATCTGGGGCTGATTTCAAGGCATGAAGAGTATTCTGCACACATGGCTTGATGTTTGATATGCTGTGAAGAGATCTGGGGCTGATTTCAAGGCATGAAGAGTATTCTGCACACATGGCTTGACGTTTGATATGCTGTGAAGAGATCTGGGGCTGATTTCAAGGCATGAAGAGTATTCTGCACACATGGCTTGATGTTTGATATGCTGTGAAGAGATCTGGGGCTGATTTCAAGGCATGAAGAGTATTCTGCACACATGGCTTGATGTTTGATATGCTGTGAAGAGATCTGGGGCTGTTTCTAGAACAGCATCAGTCTTTTCTTTTGCACTGTCTGTGTAGTCTTATGTTCCTGTTTCTTCTTCGTCAGTTTGCACTGTCTGTGTAGTCTTATGTTCCTGTTTCTTCTTCGTCAGTTTGCACTGTCTGTGTAGTCTTATGTTCCTGTTTCTTCTTCCTCAGTTTGCACTGTCTGTGTAGTCTTATGTTCCTGTTTCTTCTTCGTCAGTTTGCACTGTCTGTGTAGTCTTATGTTCCTGTTTCTTCTTTTGCACTGTCTGTGTCGTCTTATGTTCCTGTTTCTTCTTTTGCACTGTCTGTGTAGTCTTATGCTCCTGTTTCTTCTTTTGCACTGTCTGTGTAGTCTTATGCTCCTGTTTCTTCTTTTGCACTGTCTGTGTCGTCTTATGTTCCTGTTTCTTCTTTTGCACTGTCTGTGTAGTCTTATGCTCCTGTTTCTTCTTTTGCACTGTCTGTGTAGTCTTATGCTCCTGTTTCTTCTTTTGCACTGTCTGTGTAGTCTTATGTTCCTGTTTCTTCTTTTGCACTGTCTGTGTAGTCTTATGTTCCTGTTTCTTCTTTTGCACTGTCTGTGTAGTCTTATGTTCCTGTTTCTTCTTCCTCAGTTTCAAAGGGAGGTGACTGCATTCATGAATTGAAACAAACTTCAAAGAAAAATGGCTGTGCTGCCTAACAAAAGAAACAAGCAAACAATTTGTGATTTGTTTCTTTCTTTTATTCAGTGGCATAGTAAGTTTTCTTTAAGTTTCTTTGTTACCTATTGTATGTTTTATGTGTGCTTGGGTATGTGTGCATGTGCATACTTGTACGTGTATGTGTGTGTGTGTGTGTGTGTGCAGATCCAGCAGATGACTCAGAGGTCAGATTTTCTGCTGGAGGGACGTCAGGTGAAGATCTGCGCAGCCTGTTTTGAGATCTCAGTCTGCCTGTTGCGGGTGTTGGAGATGGTGGCCACTGTGGCTCCACAGCTGTTCACGGATTGGTCACGACCCTCTGCTGAGCTCTTCCTCAAACGCATCATGCAGGTCAGTTGCAGAGCAGTTTATGTTGTTCTTCCTTCTTCCATGGTTTACTTTACTTGAAATATGATATTGAAAAATTGTTCTCACAGCCAGTGGTGTGTAATGGTGCTGACAAAAACATGAGTATTTTTTCTTGTACTTACCTGTCCAAACAAATGCCTTATATTCCAGCTTGGCGTGGAACATTGCCATATTATCAGTATTGCCCCAAAAATGACATTGGGAGAGCAGAGTGACAACCACAACCTATGCAAGGTTTTACCTGTATGACATGACTGAAGACCTGGCTGGAGGCACTTGACTGCCTCAGGGGCATAGTAGTTGCCCAAGTGGCAGCACATCCCTCTGATTTCTCATTGAACCTTTCTGTTTTGTTGGCATGGCACCATCACTGTCTGCCATTTTTGTGTGTGTATTCACTTGTGTAGCTTTGCACTTCATTCAAGTTACCGTTTGTATTCATTTGATATGTTTATGAAATGGTTTTTGGAGTGACACTTTTTGTTCTCGCTTTCCCAAAATGTCAGGGGAGGGGGTCATCATCTTTTCGATATTTTCTGCTTGTGAAATGCTTTTCTCCTGAAGACTTTCTTAATGTTTGTCACTTTGTGCCGTAATCACAAGGGAGAGTGGGGACTAATTTTTTCACCTCTGAAGTAGTCTGGGACACGATCACGCATAGCCCTTAGTGACCCCTGACTTCTAGGCACATGGAACTGTTCAGGGATATCCTCATGTTGGATCAGTGTTTTTCTGTTCAGGTCAGCGTGCTTCTCATCGTCCTTTTTGATAATCTGGCATATGTTTGGATTGGTAGGTATGAGAAAAGTACTTTTATGATATACTCATCTGTCCTGACACCAGGATGCCTTCTCATCTCCCACCTTGGTCTCCAGAAGATGCAAAAACTCTATTTTTTTTTTCTATCTTTCTGCGTACGCAGGCTGATACTCCTGCGGACATTCCCTGTGTAGACAAGAAAGGATTAACCCCATCTACCCAACAAAGGGAGTGGAGTTTTGTGTGCATGACCGTTTTTTTTATCCCACCATTAAGGCAGCCATACTCCAACTTTGGGGAAGCTGCATGCAATGTGTAACTTGTCATCCATACCAACGGCCAAACTGGCCTTCTTTCTGTAAGTTGGTGATGGGATTTTACGTGTGTGCAAGATGTTATGCGTGCGTTCACACACGGAACCTCGGTTTATAGTCTCATTTGAAGGACTCTTTGGAAAATGGAATCAGAACCAATGTTAATTAACTCTGAGGGAAAAATCCCCATGTACCAAAACAGCCCAGCGGAGATTTGAACCCAAAACCCCAGGATCACGAGTCCAGCGCTCTACCAACTAGGCTATTCCGGCCCCTTCAGTTAGTTTGAATAGGGTGCAGGGACGTGAACTCACTAAGTGTGGTCACTCTTACTGCCCGAGTCTGGAGGCAAAATTAGCTCCCTTTTCACCCTGGGTAATCTTGGTAATATGGTGATGTTCCATGCCAAGTAGGGATAATGCATTCATTGGACAGGTAAGTATATCATAAAACTGTTGTTGTTTTTTTTATAGTAGATTTCCTGTTTTTGCAATCTAAAGGCTCTTTACAGGATTTTAGTAAGAAATGAGGAGTGCTTGACTTTGCATGTCTCTCTCCTGGTCCATTCTTGCCTGTTTAGTGTGTCGGTAATCCAACAAGAGCTGACAGTTTAAGTGAGGTTTCCTTCTGCATGCACGTACGCTTGGAGGGTTTAATCCATCAGCACATCTACACATGGGTTACCATGGAGATGGGGAAAATCCCACTTCATGCTTCTCCCAACCAGACACTGGTGGGACTGTACTGTAAGCCTGCTCTCCTCAGATTTAGAATCAAGTGTTCGAACCATTTGATTTGTTGCATCCATCATACAAATTGTTCATCACAATGAGACTCATTCTTCTCCTTATATTTCTTATCTTCGCTCTGATGTATTTTAAATTTAGGCATCAGTGGTTTTGTAACAGTTACTTTTTCTCATATTTAGTCATTCAAACAAACGCCTTACCCTGTTTGGTGTGACCATTGCTGCATCCAATCGGGGTACCCTTAGAAATGTGGGGAAGAAAGGGAGCTAAATCTCTACATCAACATTGCCTCCATAACACACTGACTCACAGACTGACTTCCATTGACGCAGATATCAGTATTGCTATTACAGTTATTAATTCAGTTGATAAGGAGGGGTACCTGAGGTGGTGGGGACAATGGTGAAGGCAATGATACTCCTTCCATGATGGTACCTGAGGTGGTGGGGACAATGGTGAAGGCAATGGTACTCCTTCCCATGATGGTACCTGAGGTGGTGGGGACAATGGTGAAGGCAATGATACTCCTTCCCATGATGGTACCTGAGGTGGTGGGGACAATGGTGAAGGCAGTGGTACTCCTTCCCATGATGGTACCTGAGGTGGTGGGGACAATGGTGAAGGCAATGGTACTCCTTCCCATGATGGTACCTGAGGTGGTGGGGACAATGGTGAAGGCAATGGTACTCCTTCCCATGATGGTACCTGAGGTGGTGGGGACAATGGTGAAGGCAATGGTACTCATTCCCTGATGGTACCTGAGGTGGTGGGGACAATGGTGAAGGCAGTGGTACTCCTTCCCATGATGGTACCTGAGGTGGTGGGGACAATGGTGAAGGCAATGGTACTCCTTCCCATGGTGGTACCTGAGGTGGTGGGGACAATGGTGAAGGCAATGGTACTCCTTCCCATGGTGGTACCTGAGGTGGTGGGGACAATGGTGAAGGCAATGGTACTCCTTCCCATGGTGGTACCTGAGGTGGTGGGGACAATGGTGAAGGCAATGGTACTCCTTCCCATGGTGGTACCTGAGGTGGTGGGGACAATGGTACTCCTTCCCATGATGGTACCTGAGGTGGTGGGGACAGTGGTGAAGGCAATGGTACTCCTTCCCATGATGGTACCTGAGGTGGTAGAGACAATGGTGAAGGCAATGATACTCCTTCCCATGATGGTACCTGAGGTGGTGGGGACAGTGGTGAAGGCAATGGTACTCCTTCCCATGGTGGTACCTGAGGTGGTGGGGACAATGGTGAAGGCAATGGTACTCCTTCCCATGGTGGTACCTGAGGTGGTGGGGACAATGGTGAAGGCAATGGTATTCATTCCCATGGTGGTACCTGAGGTGGTGGGGACAATGGTGAAGGCAATGGTACTCCTTCCCATGGTGGTACCTGAGGTGGTGGGGACAATGGTGAAGGCAATGGTACTACTCCTTCCCATGGTGGTACCTGAGGTGGTGGGGACAATGGTGAAGGCAATGGTACTCCTTCCCATGGTGGTACCTGAGGTGGTGGGGACAATGGTGAAGGCAATGGTACTCCTTCCCATGGTGGTACCTGAGGTGGTGGGGACAATGGTGAAGGCAATGGTACTCCTTCCCATGGTGGTACCTGAGGTGGTGGGGACAATGGTGAAGGATTGGTACTCCTTCCCATGGTGGTACCTGAGGTGGTGGGGACAATGGTGAAGGCAATGGTACTCCTTCCCATGATGGTACCTGAGGTGGTGGGGACAATGGTGAAGGCAATGGTATTCCTTCCCATGGTGGTACCTGAGGTGGTGGGGACAATGGTGAAGGCAATGATACTCCTTCCATGGTGGTACCTGAGGTGGTGGGGACAATGGTGAAGGCAATGGTACTCCTTCCCATGATGGTACCTGAGGTGGTGGGGACAATGGTGAAGGCAATGATTCTCCTTCCAATGATGGTACTTGAGGTGGTGGGGACAATGGTGAAGGCAATGATACTCATTCCCATGATGGTACCTGAGGTGGTGGGGACAATGCAATGATAACCCTTCCCATGATGGTACCTGAGGTGGTGGGGACAATGGTGAAGGCAATGGTATTCCTTCCCATGGTGGTACCTGAGGTGGTGGGGACAATGGAATGATACCCCTTCCCATGATGGTACCTGAGGTGGTGGGGACAATGGTGAAGGCAATGGTATTCCTTCCCATGATGGTACCTGAGGTGGTGGGGACAGTGCAATGATACCCCTTCCCATGAGGGTACCTGAGGTGGTGGGGACAATGGTGAAGGCAATGGTATTCCTTCCCGTGATGGTACCTGAGGTGGTGGGGACAATGCAATGATACCCCTTCCCATGATGGTACCTGAGGTGGTGGGGACAATGGTGAAGGCAATGGTATTCCTTCCCATGATGGTACCTAAGGTGGTGGGGACAATGCAATGATACCCCTTCCCATGATGGTACCTGAGGTGGTGGGGACAATGGTGAAGGCAATGGTACTCCTTCCCATGATGGTACCTGAGGTGGTGGGGAGAATGGTGAAGGCAATGGTACTCCTTCCCATGATGGTACCTGAGGTGGTGGGGACAATGGTGAAGGCAATGGTATTCCTTCCCATGGTGGTACCTTAGGTGGTGGGGACAATGGTGAAGGCAATGGTACTCGTTCCCATGATCAGAGATGGGATTTTTCCGCCGATTGGCGGATTTCCGTCTTTTTGATGGCCCCAGGGGTCGTTTTTGAGATCAGTGTAAATCCGTTGAGAAAATTGGGGGGGGGGGGGGGGGGGGGGGGGGTAGAGGTAGGTTTGTGATGAAGCTAATGTACGGCGAGAGGTCGATCGATATTGTGTTCTCAATTGATCCGTTCGCAAATGGATGTTTCCGGTTTCTGCTTGGGCCGGTCGAGACTGCTGTCTTTGTTTTCATTCTGCGGTTAACCGAAACCATCAAAGCGGAAGTTGATGTTTGAGAACGCGGCAAACTGTTTGCGAATTTTTTTCCTGACGTCATTTTCTTTCGGTTTGACGAGAGTGGCGAAAACCAGAATGTTTCGTCAGATAGCAGAAAGCGAGAAAGTTCTTGCGAAGCAAGTCGATGCTTCAGTTAAAAACAAATGGACTTGGAAGTGGTTGGAGGAGGAAGTGAGCGAAAAAGTGATGCTGACCAGTTCCAAAGGCGCCGTCAGCCACAGTGTGATTCTCAGACTGAAAGACTGCATGAGGAAAATCACCTATCCAGGACAAGCAGTCTGCACATGGTGTAATGACGCGATCAAGTATGGCTCACGGGGCAAGTCAGCATTGATCAACCACGTTCTTGCTGAAAAGCACCTAGCAAGAGTGAAAGATCGTCTTACAAACGAGACTCTTGGATCGTTTGGAGCATCGGCGAGTCTACCCACCACCCCCACTCCCACCCCGTCTCTCTCTCTCTCTCTCTCTCTCTCTGTGAAGAGTAATGCTATTTGTTTTGTTGAAGTAATGATATTAATAATATTGCAGGTTATCTCCAGATAGATATGATGAATCTGTAGAACCCCCCCCCCCCCCTTTTTTTTCTCTTCTTCTTGATGTAATGCCCACAATCATCAAGCTGATTATTTTGCAATGAAGGTTCTCTTTGAAAAAACAGGTTACATCAATGTCACAGTATACACAATTGTGTAGTCAATATTTTACGTAATAAATAGCATACAACAAACTATTTTAGTGAGAGAGAGATCAAAACAAAAAAATTGCAAGGGTGTTGACATTCTACACACAAGCAAACAAAACATAAGTAAACAGACGATAGTACAGAAAAAGTAATAGTAGTAGTAGTAGTAATAATAATAAGAATAATGTTTTTTACCTATACCACCGCGTCACAAAAATCTTTTCTTTTCTGGTATAGATATCATGGGGGAAAAAATCAGTTACACACATTCATACAAACGAGCAGACCGGCAGATATGCATGCATACTTATACTCTGGTGACTAGATTTAGCAAGTGACATCATTAATGTTGAGGAGTATCAGAAGTGTGAAAGTGTGTTTTTTTCTTATTGTAATAGAGATGGATCAAGTTGAAAAGAAAAAAAAACCTGCTTGTGGGCATACAATGAGTTAAACCTTCACAATTTGCACACTTTGAATATGATCCTTAGTCAACTCTCTCACTTATGTTATTCTATAAAGGAATCAGAATCCTCCGTGGTATTTTGAAGGACAACTGTAAGAAATTATTTGATTGGTGTTCAGGTAAACTTTTTTAATAAGTATTTTGAAGGATGGCTATTACTATTAGAAACTAAACTGCTCGCTGAAATGTGGTGATGTGAAGGACAGTAATGAGAAACTGACTTGCAACTGCTGGAAAATTGTGTGACTATTAGCAACTGGAAAATCACCAATCCTGTGTCAATGGTCTTCATGATTTCCTGACAGACATCAATGGCGAAGGTGAGAAAGTCTTTTTTTTGTAGGATCAAGGTTATTAATACTTTTGAATACTTTGGTGTCTCAGATGCTGATTTTTGCAGGTTAAATCTAAAAAATCTTCAGCTTCAGGGGGCTTCGCCCCCTGACCCCCACCAGGGGCCTTGCCCCTGGACCCCACCGGGGGCCTTCAGCGGCCCCCGGACCCCCGCCACTTTTTTTTCCTCCTTTTTCACATTATGAGAATCCCATCTCTGCATGATGGTACCTGTGGTGGTGGGGACAATCGTGAAGGCAATGATACTCCTTCCCATGATGGTACCTGAGGTGGTGGGGACAATGGTGAAGGCAATGATACTCCTTCCCATGGTGGTACCTGAGGTGGTGGGGACAATGGTGAAGGCAATGGTACTCCTCCCCTTGGTGGTACCTGAGGTGGTGGGGACAATGGTGAAGGCAATGATACTCCTCCCCTTGGTGGTACCTGAGGTGGTGGGGACAATGGTGAAGGCAATGGTACTCCTCCCTTGGTGGTACCTGAGGTGGTGGGGACAATGGAGAAGGCAATGGTACTCCTCCCCTTGGTGGTACCTGAGGTGGTGGGGACAATGGTGAAGGCAATGGTACACCTTCCCATGATGGTACCTGAGGTGGTGGGGACAATGGTGAAGGCAATGGTACTCCTTCCCATGGTGGTACCTGAGGTACCTGAGGTGGTGGGGACAATGGTGAAGGCAATGGTACTCCTTCCCATGATGGTACCTGAGGTGGTGGGGACAATGGTGAAGGCAATGGTATTCCTTCCCATGGTGGTACCTGAGGTGGTGGGGACAATGGTGAAGGCAATGGTCCTCCTTCCCATGGTGGTACCTGAGGTGGTGGGGACAATGGTGAATGCAATGGTACTCCTTCCCATGATGGTACCTGAGGTGGTGGGGACAATGGTGAAGGCAATGATACTCCTTCCCATGGTGGTACCTGAGGTGGTGGGGACAATGGTGAAGGCAATGGTACTCCTTCCCATGATGGTACCTGAGGTGGTGGGGACAATGGTGAAGGCAATGGTACTCCTTCCCATGATGGTACCTGAGGTGGTGGGGACAATGGTGAAGGCAATGATACTCCTTCCCATGATGGTACCTGAGGTGGTGGGGACAATGGTGAAGGCAATGATACTCCTTCTCATGATGGTACTTGAGGTGATGGGGACAATGGTGAAGGCAATGGTACTCCTTCCCATGGTGGTACCTGAGGTGGTGGGGACAATGGTGAAGGCAATGGTACTCCTTCCCATGATGGTACCTGAGGTGGTGGGGACAATGGTGAAGGCAATGGTACTCCTTCCCATGATGGTACCTGAGGTGGTGGGGACAATGGTGAAGGCAATGGTACTCCTTCCCATGATGGTACCTGAGGTGGTGGGGACAATGGTGAAGGCAATGATACTCCTTCCCATGATGGTACCTGAGGTGGTGGGGACAATGGTGAAGGCAATGGTATTCCTTCCCATGGTGGTACCTGAGGTGGTGGGGACAATGGTGAAGGCAATGATACTCCTTCCATGGTGGTACCTGAGGTGGTGGGGACAATGGTGAAGGCAATGGTACTCCTTCCCATGATGGTACCTGAGGTGGTGGGGACAATGGTGAAGGCAATGGTACTCCTTCCCATGATGGATTCTGAGGTGGTGGGGACAATGGTGAAGGCAATGGTATTCCTTCCCATGATGGTACCTGCGGTGGTGGGGACAATGGTGAAGGCAATGGTACTCCTTCCCATGATGGTACTTGAGGTGGTGGGGACAATGGTGAAGGCAATGGTACTCCTTCCCATGATGGTACTTGAGGTGGTGGGGACAATGGTGAAGGCAATGATACCCCTTCCCATGATGGTACCTGAGGTGGTGGGGACAATGGTGAAGGCTGTAGCTGCATGTGTCATCAGCTTCATTGCACAGTGTGGATGTTGTGCCTAACAGGGATGGAAGGTGTCTGCTGACGGTTGAGAAATGAATCTGACACCATGATTTCTGGCACAGAACATAGAGGGCTGCTGGCTTGAAATATCGGAATGAATGAAGGAAAGACAAATGAAAGTGTGTCTGTATGAAGGAGAGTCTCCAAGTCACCTGCCTAAGTAGATTTATGTGAGTGTGGATGCTTGCTTCCAGCTGCTGAGTCAGATTGTGATGAGAGTGACGGTAGCAGATGGAGCCTTCGAGGCCCTGGTCACCGCCCCTATTCCTGGTCAGTGACAGAGGACGGCTGTGTTCAGTGATTGTCACATGGCCGTTCATCAACAAACACGATAACAGCAATGATCATAATACTTAGCTTGTTGAAATGTGAAACGTGCCGTAGTAGTAGTTTAAACTTCATTGTTTTGTTATGCATTTTTTGGTAAGTTGGAATTGACCGCTTTCTGTCTTTCGGGTATCAAGCACATATGTGAGGGTCTATTGGTAGTTCTCATTTTTATAGTAGAAAGGATTTAGTTGTGTTCCGGCACTGTATAGGTGACTTTTTAATTTTTGTTCCCTTCTGCTTTGTCAGTTTAGAAAACAATGAAAAGAAAAAGAAAAAACCTCACTTTAAAAGCTTAGTCATTTGTTGCTATCCAAGAAAACTTAAAAATTGATCACTTTTGAATTCTAACCTATAAACGGTTTGATCTATGTATAGATGTAACCAAGGGAAAAGGGGTCCATTGAAGTGTATGTGGAATGCTTTTATCTGCATATTTTAGGAGTTGGGCTATGGCTGAGTTTATACAGGTGAATTGTAATACTAGGTGATCCCATGATGTAGAGTTCCATGAATCAACAGTGAATTGGTGAGGGGGGGGGGGGGGGTAATGATGATGCAGGAAGCATGATTAAACGAGCAATATGACTTTTGCAGGTCTTGACAGCGTCACATACTTTCCTGTGCTGACAGTGACTGTGGGAATTCTGGCACAGCTCATTGTTCGCTGTGGGGGGAGCAGGTAGGTTGGTTTGAATTTATGGTGTGTTAGTTTTCATTGCAACGACCAGTTTCCTTATCGACAGTAACAGTTTCCTCATTGATGATAACAGTTTCCATATGGATGATAACAGTTTCCTTATGGGTGATAACAGTGTCCTTATTGATTCCAACAGTAATGAGGTTACTTGTGAAGGATGATGCAAGTGCCAGAGATAACAAAAGTTGAAACAATATGTGACCCGCCTCCACGAAACCAGTCTTAACTCGCTCGACCTACTTCACGGCCACAGCTGAAAATAGCTGGTGAGGGTCTACCTGGGGCATTTTGACTTTTTTGCAGAAATGTGTTCCTTGCACCCTAAACTTTCACATGGCACTATCCATTTGCTCCAAAACAACCAATACATTAGTTAAAATTGAGATTTAAAAGCCTAACCTCGAATCCAAATGAACTTCTTTTAACGCAAAATGACCCATTTTCACTCGCCTAAAAATTAACGCAACCGTTACAGAACCCCATTGTGTTATATACCGTTCGAAAGCCTGTGTGACACATTCCCGGTTTCTCTGTGTGTCATCTAAAAATAAGTATGGTAAAAGTAAGATGCCGTTGCTAAGGAAAATATGCTGGAGATGATAGCAAAAACTTTAGAAGCCGTTTTCTCAAAATGGCCGTTGGCACAGTAACCCACTTCAAATGACCATAACTTTCTTATTTTTTTGCCCTACAGCGTTCATTTTTATATCAACTTAATCAGACAAATCTGCAGATTTTAAATATGTGTATATCTCAGAACTTTCAAAAATCGAGTTAAGACTGGTTTTGTGGTGGAAGGTCACATATCGTTTGCACTGCCTCCTATATTGCAGTATTTTATCACTTAAAATAGATGGTTCTTTCTAGCATGACGTTTTTGTTTCATTGAAAAACTGTTCATGTGACCAAGTGACTGGTTTTGTTTCAAATGTTTGCTTCATTTGAACTGAAAACACACTGGCACCAGTGAAGTAAAGACTTTATGACAGCGCTGACTATGCCCATCATACTTACCGGAATATTGAAGATCCAGTTCTTGTGTGGTGGACTGTAAATGTTTGTACCGGTTATGTATTCTTTTCTCTTTTCTGGAAGGCCCTGAAATGAGACGTAAGGTGTCCTTTGTTCAGCAGTGGTGACATGTGTAAGTATAGGTGGGACCTTGCTGTGTGTGTGGGTCAGCCAGGAGAAGGCGGTGCGTGCACTTCTGACAGACACAGGGTTCCAACCCTCTGCGCTGGACTTTGTGCTGGGACGTAACACCGATCCTGAGAAAAAGAAAGAAAAGGTGTTCTCTTTCCGAAATTGTGAGTGCAGGAGTCGTATCATTTCAAGCTTTAAGATTATATTTCCTCCTCTCTCACCCTTTGTCTACTTTTTAGTTATGTTTTTGATTATTATCTTAAATAAAGAAAGGAATGAAAAAAGGAAATGTTTGATTCATGGTTATAGATTTAGTGTCGTAGGCACAGTAAGATGAGGAAATGATTCATTTGTCAGACTTAGCATGAATAGGACTTGAGACTCTTTCTCTGTCAGCCTTTATCAGACTTTGCATGAGTAGGACTTAGGAGATCCTGTAGAATCTCTCTCTCTCTCTCTCTCTCTCTCTCTCTCTCTCTCTCTCTGTTGTGTCTGTCTTTATCTTTGTCAGACTTGCATGAACATAAAGAGATATCGAATCTCTGTCTCGCTTCTTTTTGTATTGAGCCCAAATGAGGTGAATGTGTAAAACAGCATTAATAGATATATTTGTATGTGATTCTTAGTACACTTGTCTTCAACCTGACATTAACTTCATCCGTCATCTGGTGAGCATCTCTGGCAAGACTAGGCTTGTAGCGTGCCCTATTATCTGTTCAGAGCAGATTGTTCTTAATTAGTTGATACACCATGGAACAAGCTCTTGTTGAACTCCTTGCTGCTTCATGATGATCATCCCATTGTCTCTTGACCAACACACGGACATGAGAACAAACAGCCTTTGTATGAGTGTTCATCATGACATTTCATGAGCACTGGGGAAGGCATAGCAGTCTCCACCCTTCTTGCAAGAGTCCTGCTGCCTGCTTGATCTTTTCATGTTTCCATGACCAACTTAATGGGAATATGGATCACAAAATCCAGTTGTCTCTGTACGTATACACATGAAGGGGGCTCTGCCACATGCAGATCTGACCTGAGAGATTGCGAAAGTCACGTTTTGCTACCAGGACTTGAACTCAAAAGCCTCGGGTTGAGAATCCCATAGTGTTACCATCCAGCTGTTGCTTTAGTTATGATGAATAGCTGACAGGTGATGTGAGACTGATAGCGAATGAAGAGCCTGGTTGTGGTTGCTTCCAGATGAGGAGGTGAGTGGAGAGGAGTTGCAGGACGTGGAGGCCCTCATCGCCCATCTACAACATCAATACATCATGCTCGAGTCCCAGACACAGGTCATTAACATAGTCATGTGCTGTGTCGTCGACTCATCAGTCACTTTAACCATGTTTTGCTGTTCTTTTTCCCATGTCTGACTGGATGTCTGTACCTTATCCCATGTCAAACAGGATGTCTGTACCTTATCTTATGTCTGACTGGATGTCTGTACCTTATCTTATGTCTGACAGGATGTCTGTACGTTATCTTATGTCTGACAGGATGTCTGTACCTTATCTTATGTCTGACAGGATGTCTGTACCTTATCCCATATCTGACAGGATGTCTGTACTTTATCTTATGTCTGACATGATGTCTGTACCTTATCCCATATCTGACAGGATGTCTGTACCTTATCTTATGTCTGACAGGATGTCTGTACCTTATCCCATATGACAGGATGTCTGCACCTTGTCTTATATCTGACAGGATGTCTGTACTCTATCCCATATCTGACAGGATGTCTGTACCTTATCTTATGTCTGACAGGATGTCTGTACCTTATCCCATATGACAGGATGTCTGCACCTTGCCTTATGTCTGACAGGATGTCTGTACCTTGTCTTATGTCTGACAGCATGTCTGTACCTTATCCCATATCTGACGGGATGTCTGTACCTTATCCCATATCTGACAGGATGTCTGTACCTTCTGACAGGATGTCTGTACCTTATCCCATGTCAGACAGGATGTCTGTACCTTATCTTATGTCTGACAGGATGTCTGTACCTTATCGCATATCTGACAGGATGTCTGTACTTTATCCCATGTCAGACAGGATGTCTGTACCTTATCCCATGTCTGACAGGATGTCTGTACTTTATCCCATGTCTGACAGGATGTCTGTACCTTATCCCATGTCTGACAGGATGTTTGTACTTTATCCCATATCTGACAGGATGTCTGTACCTTATCGTATGTCTGACAGGATGTCTGTACCTTATCCCATGTCTGACAGGATGTCTGTACCTTATCCCATGTCTGACAGGATGTCTGTACCTTATCTTATGTCTGACAGCATGTCTGTACCTTATCCCATGTCTGACAGGATCTCTGTACTTTATCCCATATCTGACAGGATGTCTGTACCTTATTTCATGTCTGACAGGATGTCTGTACCTTCTGACAGGATGTCTGTACCTTATCCCATGTCTGACAGAATGTCTGTACCTTATTCCATGTCTGACTGGATGTCTGTACCTTATTCCATGTCTGACTGGATGTCTGTACCTTACCCCATGTCTGACAGGATGTCTGTACCTTATCCATGTCTGACAGGATGTCTGTATCTTATCCCATGTCTCACAGGATGTCTGTACCTTATCCCATGTCTGACAAGATGTCTGTACCTTATCCCATGTCTGACAGGATGTCTGTACCTTATCCCATGTCTGATAGGATGTCTGTACCTTATCCCATATCTGACAGGATGTCTGTATCTTATCCCATGTCTGAAAGGATGTCTGTACCTTTCCCATGTCTGACAGGATGTCTGTACCTTATCCCATGTCTGACAGGATGTCTGTACCTTTCCCATGTCTGACAGGATGTCTGTACCTTTCCCATGTCTGACTGGTTGTCTGTACCTTATGTCTGACAGGATGTCTGTACCTTTCCCATGTCTGAGAGGATGTCTGTACCTTACCTTATGTCTGACTGGATGTCTGTACCTTACCTTATGTCTGACTGGATGTCTGTACCTTATCCCATGTCTGACAGGATGTCTGTACCTTATTCCATGTCTGACAGGATGTATGTACCTTATCTGATGTCTGACAGGATGTCTGTACCTTATCTGATGTCTGACAGGATATCTGTACCTTATCTGATGTCAGACAGGATGTCTGTACCTTATCCCATGTCGGACAGGATGTCTGTACCTTATCTGATGTCTGACAGGATATCTGTACCTTATCTGATGTCTGACAGGATGTCTGTACCTTATCCCATATCTGACAGGATGTATGTACTTTATCCCATATCTGACAGGATGTCTGTATCTTATCCCATGTCTGACAGGATGTCTGTACCTTATCCCATAGCTGACAGGATGTCTGTACCTTATCCCATGTCTGAATGGATGTCTGTACCTTATCTGATGTCTGTACCTTATCTGATGTCTGACAGGATGTCTGTACCTTTCCCATGTCTGACAGCATGTCTGTACCTTATCCCATGTCTGACAGGATGTCTGTACTTTATCCCATATCTGACAGGATGTCTGTACCTTATCCCATGTCTGACAGGATGTCTGTACCTTATCCCATGTTTGACAGGATGTCTGTACCTTATCCCATGTCTGACAGGATGTCTGTACCTTTTCCATGTCTGACAGGATATCTGTACCTTATCCCATGTCTGACAGGATGTCTGTACCTTATCCCATGTCTGACAGGATGTCTGTAGCTTATCCCATGTCTGACAGGATGTCTGTACCTGATCCCATATCTGAGAGGATGTCTGTATCTTATCCCATGTCTGACAGGATGTCTGTACCTTTCCTATGTCTGACAGGATGTCTGTACCTTTCCCATGTCTGACTGGTTGTCTGTACCTTATGTCTGACCGGATGTCTGTACCTTATCCCATGTCTGACAGGATGTCTGTACCTTATCCCATGTCTGACAGGATGTCTGTACCTTATGTCTGACAGGATGTCTGTACCTTATTTCATGTCTGACTGGATGTCTGTACTTTATCCCATGTCTGACAGGATGTCTGTATCTTATCCCATGTCTGACAGGATGTCTGTACCTTATGTCTGACAGGATGTCTGTACTTTATGTCTGACAGGATGTCTGTACCTTATCCCATGTCTGACAGGATTTCTGTACCTTATCCCATGTCTGACAGGATGTCTGTACCTTATCCCATCTCTGACAGGATGTCTGTACCTTATCCCATGTCTGACAGGATGTCTGTACCTTATCCCATATCTGACAGGATGTCTGTACCTTATCCCATGTCTGACAGGATGTCTGTACCTTATCTCATGTCTGACAGGATGTCTGTACCTTATCCCATATCTGACAGGATGTCTGTACCTTATCCCATGTCTGACAGGATGTCTGTACCTTATCCCATGTCTGACAGGATGTCTGTATCTTATCCCATGTCTGACAGGATGTCTGTACCTTATCCCATATCTGACAGGATGTCTGTACCTTATCCCATGTCTGACAGGATGTCTGTATCTTATCCCATGTCTGACAGGATGTCTGTACCTTATCCCATGTCTGACTGGTTGTCTTGTCTGTTTCTTTGCCCATGTCTGCATAGATGTGTTCTTTTTTCCACAAGTGACTGAATATCTGTTCTTGTTCCCTTGTCTGATCAGATGTGTTGTGTCTGCTCTTTTCCCTGTGTCTGAGTGAACGCTGTTCTCAGGGCAGGTTGGTTCTGTCTTAGAGAGGTGAACTAACACACTTTTTCTGTTAGAACTATAGGGTTTAGAGCTTTCACTTCCATCTGTTGTCTGTTTAAAAATTTTTTTTAAATGTTACTGACAATTTAAAAAGAAAACTTTCAGGCAATCATCCATAGTCAAATCTGTTTTGTGTTGATCTCCACAGCTGGTAAATGAACAGAATTACCACAGTGGTTATGATTGATAGTCAAGTTGTTTCAATGCAACACAAATACATGAAAATACAGAAAGTTTTCAAATAAGTTGTCCCTTTACTTGAGCACGTAATTAATACTGCAAGACATTGTTTTTGGCGTGTTGAAATCGGAATAGTTAAAAAAAAGTCTTCAGCTTGGATCTTATATTGGAGGTTTGCTTTCATGTCAAATTGTTTAAGTGTCTGCACTGTACTGATCCTTTTTTCTAATTGCATGACATGGTCAGTAGTGAAGCACTCCAGTTCGTCATAGTGCAAGGTGCTTTTTCTGTGGCTGTCATTTTTCATGTTTTAGTTATTTTGTTTTTCTATATGCATAATATCCTTCCATTTCATTCCTTTTCTGTTCATGTTGAGAAGGAAAAGAATTGTGCTATGACGTGATGAAGTTTGTGTCTGTGCAGGAGACAGATGAGGAGGACATGTGCACAATCTGCTATGCCAACCCCAGACTGCTGTGTTTGTTCCCTGCCAGCACAAATCATGCAGGTAGGTATATGTAGACTGTGTATACCCATTTACATCGACAGTTGAGTACAATTTACCTGACAATGGATAAACTAATTTTGTTTAATGTTAAGTGGATTGGTTGATTCTCACATTATTTCGGCTGTCCTGAAAAGATAATTTTACCCCACAGTATAGAGTTATGTAGGTGGATAGCTGAAGTGCTGCAGAGTTTTAAACTTGGAAAGGTGTGATGCCTCTCTCAACATTTTGTTTTGACGTGTTTGTTTTGATCAACCATTTCACATCTGAAGAGTCAGTGTACATGTTGAGCCGTAGCTAGAATGTGTTTTACCAGATACGATTTTGAATGATCATCATGCATATTGTTCCTTTCTGATTGGAAGTTGGGATGTTGCTTTGTAGTGCTGTGGATTTTCATGGGAGGGGGTGTTATCAGGTCCAGAATAACCCTGACAATGAAGGCGCCATTTGGTTTCCATGGATACCACAAGCAGTGCCAGAGAAAAATCTATTCACTTGGATTACAGAAAATCTTCTGTAGCAGTTTTGAAGCGAGTGCTTAGTGAGGTACCCATGCATCATGGTTTGACCATTAGCTTGCTTCAAGGAGGATGCAAAGTTCACCTCAGCAATTTTTCTATGCTCTATGTTTTTGTCTTTTTTTTATTTTATTTTTTTTTAGACCAAATTCTACTTAAAGTATTTGCTGTTTTGGTACTCAGAACCTGCATCACTCAGCAACTGCTCAGCAAGCGGGAGTGCTTCTTCTGCAAGGCCACCATCACGGCTGTGCAGGACGGCAAGGGCAGGCCACTGCTCAGGGAATACTTCGCTGCCAGCGGCAGTCCCAGGAAGTAAAGCCCCTTGCCCCTTTGTCTGGACATCACTGCCAACGTCACTTTTCTTTTTTTTTTCTCTTTTGTTTTTGTCTTCAGCAGGGAACAAAAGACCAAGACGATTGGGGCAGGCTGCATCAGGTAGTGTTAGACCAAATTTTGTTTTGAATAGAGTTAGGTGTTGTTTATGTCAGTTAGTTCATAAGCAGATTTATAGCGATTTGAAAAGAAAGGTCTGTATTGTTTTACTGGTTGTTTTTTCTCCCATTTATATTTTACATGGATGGCATTGTTTTGAAAAACGGAGAGAATCCAGTTGAGAAGCTTTAATCTGCCCATGGTACCCAACTCCTTGATGTCTGGATGGAAATGTGGGGGTCATGTGGGTGACCCTCTGTGTGGGTGCTATCAGTGATCAGGGTATGTCGCATGTTCTGAAGCAGTGAGTGTTTGGGTCCCTTTTTCGCCCTGTGTCATAAGTTTGAAAAGTTTCCTTACATTTATTTGATAGTAAACTGAATTGTGGGCTGTCCTTTTGTTCCCCTGTGATGTCGCGTGCAGTTTTGGTCCTGGTCTTTTCTGACCTGACCTTTTCTCCCCATCGCAGTAGTCTTTCCCGCCTCCTTCCCTCAGTCTTTACTCTCAACCCCCACACATGTTCGTCCTGCGCATTTGTTTGTTAAATTTTTTTCTTCTTCTTCTTTTGAAATGCAGATCTGATCATTGGGAGATCTGAGGCAGAAGTCCCCTCCCCAATAGAAATTTTTTTTTTCCCCAGTTCTTTTGAGAAGTGGGCGGGGAAAAACATTTCCTTTTGTTACAAAGCTTGTGTTGCTCCACAGAAAGTGGAGGTGCAGGGGAGGGGCACGACAGATCAAACATCATGTGGCCATGACACTGCTTCCTACTGTGGGTCTGTGACTGGGCTCATCTACTTACTGGGCTATTGGTATTATACAGATATACAGCTTCTATTCTGAATTGGTGAGCCAGTGTTTGTTGATAGAGAAAAGAGGGTTGGTTGCTGGAAAGAGCGTATGATTCAAACTCTGTTGAATTTAGTTCCAGATCTAGGAGCCTGCAGTTCATCGCAGTCTATGGTAACGGCCTGCTTGTCTACATGTATGTGCATTGGTGTGACAGTTTGGGGTGCAGATAGGAAAGTATTTCTTAATTTACAGCAGTAGGATTAGTTTCTACTGTGCAAACTTATCTTCAGCACAAGTCCTCTTACGTCATCCTATGTCAGTGGGTGGAGAGCTGTTCAAAGCTGTGTGTATTATCCAGATGTTTTTCATGTCAGGTTCTTTAACAGTATGTCTCTTAGAAAAAGGTGTGCTGAAATTTTTAAAGGTAGTTTTATTAATGGTTTTATTCTGTGGAGATATACCAGAAATGGACTAGTTGTCGTTTCATGTTATGTTTTGGCTGTTATTGAAAAAGAATTCACAGACTTCCAGGAAATGACTAAATCATACAAGCTGTGCATGATTTAGAATATAGTAATGCTTGCTTTTAAAATGTCCAGATTTTTCACGGGTGGTAGTTGTAAATTTCTGCAATTTGAAAAAAAAAAAGTGTATCCCTTACTTCATAATGAAAAAAGTGTGAAAGGGTCATATGCTTTCCTTTTTTCTGCTGTCCATTAATGAATGCCCTTGAAAGAATTAGATGATTTTTCTGTCAGAGCAACATCCCAGCAGTTGTATAATGCAGGTTTAGTATCAGGTTCTTCGACCTTCACGAGTTTAATTGCCTCTCAAAATGAGAAGTGCTTTTTTTGTTTGGGTCCAGAGCGACCTGACCTGTCTAAAAAAGAAAAATTATCAGAGAGAAAACTACTGTATTTTCAGTCTCCACGAAAGAACTGCATATAGTCAACCAAATGGTCCAGCTAATGGCCCATCTTGTTTTCTTTGGATTTTATTTGCGTATGCATTTAAAGAAAAAAAATCCACATTCTGCCAGAGTTATCACTTCAGTACATCCCAGTGTGAGGCTGGGGCACTAGAGTTTAAACTTTGGTACAACACCTCAGAGTTATCTGAAGATTGTTGCAGCATTTTTGTCCCATCTAGACTATGCTGCGAGTATTCTTTTTTTTTTTTTTTAATAGAAATAAAGGTCATAATCTGTTTTGATAAGATTGGAATTCAGTGTTAAAAACAGCAGGATCTGACATTCAGAATGAGCTTGCCGACTCTTAGAAAGAGGAGGTGGTGAAAATGTCTGTATTTAGCATATGATGTGCAGTTCAGAAATGATTGGGCTTTATTTTTTGTTTGAGAAACAATGTACATGCAACGACCAATAATGGCAATATGCAAAAACTTTTTTTTTTTACATGGTTAACATGCACTACATACTATTCCGCAAGAAATTGGCATAACTTATGTAACATTGTCACAATGACAAAGAGAATTATGAATTGATCGACATTTTATTCCACAGGACAGCTGAGGAAAGAAGTGGAAAACTCGGTTTGCATTGTTCAATCAAAGTGCGAAACATCAACATTTGACAATCGATTCTCTCACCTATAAATTTAATGTTCTTGGAATTGAATAGGACTGTGTGCCAAAGGGATGGAAGAGTGCTGGTTGGTCAGGCTGGTGGAGCTTATCGAGAGGAAGGGAGGAGGGAAGGGAAGGGGGTGTGACAGAGGGAGGGAGATGGGATCTTGGAGCGACATTTGGTCCACACTTTGTCCTGGTCAATATGCAGACGTTCTAGGTGAAACTGGTTCTGTGGTTTTAGTTTGTTGTCGTTAAGTATACAGATTTTTAAAGGATTTGCAGAAGTGTAGAGTTTAAATGTCTTTTTTCCCCTCTGTTGCTAGTTTCCATTTTTTCTATTATTAGATCTTGAACTGTGATAAAAACGTGTGTGTGTGAGAGAGAGAGAGAGAGAGAGAGTGAGTGTGCGTTTGGAGTGCAGGACATCATGCAAGAGTTGAGGAGAATCTGTTAGCCTAACGTGCATAAACCTGTGGATCGCCTTTATCTCACTATCCGAAAAATGCTTTGTTGTGATTTCATATGATGCTGTGTATGTTTATATGTACATAGGGATTGTCAATGCATGTTCATATGTACATAGATTGTCTATGTATGTTCATATGTACATAGAGATTGTCTCGGTCAGCTAGGTACACAGTCCCAACTCCGATTTCATTGAGGACATGTATATTTTTGAAAATCATGAATGACTTAAGATCCTTTTTTTTTTCCTCTACAAATATCGTGATAGCCTGTAACGGTGTGTGATTATATAAAAATGTGATGACTTCTAACATGCAAGAACAAAGTGCCTTTTTATTTTTTGTGGGGGCTTGGGAACCATGACATACATTTTTGTTCTCAAAGGACAAATGAGCATTGATATTCAAGGTGCTTAGGTGTGTGTACATGCAATGATCAACTGTGCCTGAGCCACTCCCATGTGCATTGGTTTTAGGCAGAAAGTAAGTACATGCATGTCGTGAGCTGGTCGACCACTATTTGAGTTTTGTAACTGTACAAAAGCGATTTACAAAAACATCAGAGGCTCCACTCCCCACAATTAACACGAGTACTACAGTCAAGGTCTTTAGAAATGACTTTATCCCTTTCCCACTGGTCCTTGGGCATCAGCTGGTGTGGAGATGCCAGAAATTCCATCTTTCCTTCGTGTCTAAAGGCATAATATCTGCTTGACTTTGTTCAAGCATACTCGATGTCCTACAACAGCAGCATTCCTTGAATAGGAAACATTTTTCACTTCCCCCCCCACGATTGTAATTAATGGAATTCTCTTGTTAACCAGAAACTGGGAACCGTTAGCAGAAAAAGCGACTCAGCAGATAGTTTTCAAATTCACCTTTCTACTCATTTCAGAAACAAATGTAACTGGGAAGATTTCATGGATGTTGCTGCAACCCCAACTTCCTGTAGAAAAAGAATGACGTCTTCCCATACCATCTGTCATTTTTTCCATTTTTGCTTTTTGTCTACATTGATTAACAATTGAATTTGATTGTAATCCAAACCAGTATCCATTTCCAAGCCATTCATTATGAAATGTGTAAAGCCCATATATAGTACATTTTTAACAACAGTGGTTTTGAAAACATGAAAATACACAAATGTATTCGACTTTGAACAAATATGCTAGATGCGGAATATTTTATTTTGCCAGGTCTGTGTCATTCTTCATTAAGATTCTCAACTTGCCAGGAGAGTGCGTGTATCTTTTTTTTTTTTTCCAATCACAAAAAAGGGCATGGAGTGTTGGGGTGCATTTCATATTGAGATTAAAAACGGTCTGTACAAAGGTGTGCTTCTGAAACGATATGAATTCAGTGTTGTGGAGTCTTATGACCAGCATTGTTAAAAACAGTCTACACAAAGGTGTGCTTCTGAAACGATATGAATTCAATGTGGTGGAGTCTCTTATGACCAGCGTTGTTAAAAACAGTCTGTACAAAGGTGTGCTTCTGAAACGATATGAATTCAGTGTGGTGGAGTCTCTTACGACCAGCGTCGTTAAAAACAGTCTGTACAAAGGTGCGCTTCTGAAACGATATGAATTCAGTGTGGTGGAGTCTCTTATGACCAATGACCAGCGTCGTTCACATTACACAAGACGCATGCCTGGTGCTGCTACGGAGAGAATCTGACAGGATATTTTATGATCATGATCTCTTAAGGATTGATGCTTTGCTATGATAATATCCTAAAGGCCATTTTCACAATGGGTATAACATCTTTTTCACAATCGGGGAGAGCTCAGTTACATGGTCCCAGGCACAGAGCTTACTCTAGAGCGCGGGATTTGTACAATCCCCCGAAAATCTGTTCCTTCCCGCAATTATCAAGTCTTAACGCGGGCAGACTCCCGCACAGTTGCAGGACTGCCCGCCCAGTTCACCGATCATTGCGGGCGCTCGTTTGTCGTCTGCTTGAAAAACAAACGAGGACTGAGCAGGAGCGAACGATTTCTTGATATTTCATTGGCTGTTAGTGCAAATCAACCAATCCGCGGCGTTCATTTCCTCCTCCTTGATCACCGACGAGAAGTTGCGAGAGTTTAAGGCGCCATATTGGATATTTTCCAAAATGAAGCGTGCACCCACCCTATTTGACTTCGACTTTCGTGGAAGAAAAGTGAAAAAAAAAGATTCTGTGCCATGCGAGGGTGGAGAAAATCATGAAGAAACCGCGACTACATCCAAAAGCTCGGAGAAGCAGCCCGAAAAGAGTGCCAGTGCAAGGGAACACTGGTTTCAAGACATTGGCTGAAGAAGTGGCCCGGGGGGGACTGCCCCCCCCCTTTTTTTTTTATGAGGGGGGGGGGGGGGGGGCCTGCCCCCTTTTTTGAAAAATCCTAGATTAAGCTCTGAGGCATCTCAGCAGTCATTGTCTGTGGTTCAGCTGGACGGGTCTCTGTAGTTCATGATCCCAGATGACTCGAGTGGGTGTAACCCACAGACATCAAATTCAAAGGAGGGAAACGGTTCGCTCAGCATGCTGTGGGACCTGTTCAGGAAAGGCACATTTACAGCTGTCCTGTGACAGAGAAGAATGTGTGGCTGGTTGGCCTAAAGCACTTTAGACAAACATCAATTTTCACTCCCTTATTTCAAGCTCAGCAGTCAAGCACCAACGAGTAGCATTTTCCAAGGTTTAAGGTGGTGTTTTCTCCCTCAAAAAAAGAGAATTAATTATGAATCAAGAGTAAGAAAGCAGGTATCATTAAAGTCCACAGTGCAGTGTAACACAAAAAAAGCTTTTCACAAGTTGTTCCCCTTGCCCAGTATCCACTTGGGGCGATTTCTGCGATGAGCAAGAGCCCTACCTTTGAAGAGAATCCCATGTTGAGAACATCGTTTCCATGGACAGCCATGTCGCACACATCATATATGTACCCTGATTATATATACAGCTATTGGTCGTCTTGTTCCATGTCCTTTGATTGTGACTTGAACACTGCTGGAATTGATCGACCACTGTGATGCCGACATGTACGTGAATCCAAGTAGTTTTCCAGTTTCATCAAGGAGGCATCACTGCGTGCGGACTAGTCCATATACGCTACACCACATCCGCTAAATTTTGAGACCACTCTATGCATGATTTTAAGTTGATGGATAAATGAATTAACAACTAAGATGAGAGAATTGAAGAAGAGGGTCTCTTGGCTACAACTTAGCGGATGTCTGACCTACACATTAGCCTAATGCGGCAGTCAGACCTTGAGTGCCTACCTAACATTGCTTTTTTTTTTTTTTTAGTAATGTTGACGTGCTTTTCATTTTCAAGGGTGGCTCTTCAATGATCTAGACGGTCAGAAAAACCAAGTTCATAAATACAGTACCATGATGTTGCGGAGATATGTTGAAATAATCGGAAATGCTGGAATAAATGTTGACAGATTTGCTTAGAATGCCTCAAACTTGAAAAAAAAAATCTGTACAAAACGTTAGAGTGGCAAGAGAAATGTAAATCCAGACCGTTTCACATTACATGAAGCAATTGCAAGTTTCTCCTGCGTCAAGCAATCATCTGGTTTATTTTAACTGCAAGTTTCTCCTGCGTCAAGCAATCATCTGGTTTATTTTAACTGCAAGTTTCTCCTGCGTCAAGCAATCATCTGGTTTATTTTAACTGCAAGTTTCTCCTGCGTCAAGCAATCATCTGGTTTATTTTAACTGCAAGTTTCTCCTGCGTCAAGCAATCATCTGGTTTATTTTGTACAATGCATGGCATAAACAGTACCTTGCAGCAAAACAGGTTTGAACCACATGTATCTTGCCAGCTTTTGCAAAGTGAACATGGCAGTTCCTTGTTGTCCCTAAATACATACATGACAACACCGGTGTTCTTTGTCAAGTAGATATTTGGTACACTTCATCCAATCACTCTATCACCCCACCCCCACCCCTCTCCTCTTTGGCAAGGTAGGATGAATGATGGTATAATGCACCTCCATGCATCAGGAATGTAAATCCTTATTCATAGGGATACATTTCTGTCCGCCAGATCCATGGCAGAAAAATTCAAAACAAAAGTATTGAGAGAAAAAACTTTTCCTTTAGGTGGAAAATTTCAAATGAAACCAGTCTGCATATCATGAACACAGTTGTTAAAGGTCTACTTTAGAGGTTTTCGATAATTGGTCAGCTTATGCAGAAATATGAAACGTTTGATAAATTGGTAAAATAAACATCCGATTCTCTCCCGATCACACGAAATCGATCCGCGAAAGTGGGCATTTTCACCTGTAATCAAGAAAACGGGAGGTAATCAACTAAATCTTGGCATGGCTTAACTACTCTTGGATGTGACGTCACATGATGGACTGGCCGTCAGCCGCGACCTACACAACAAGCCAACGGCGACAGAAAGCGATTCTGATGGTTCTTGCACATCCCGATCAGTATTTAATTTATCATGTCAAAGCAGTGACTATGATTGTGACAGCCAGTGTAACTCTGGGGATGTTTCTGCAAGGCCTTTACCTTATCAGTTTGAACGCTAAGTTCTTTTTACCACGTCAGTTCCAGCTGGACCACGGAAACGAGCTATTCAGTTCCAGCTGGACGCCCGAACACATCATTCCGAAGGCGTACGGACTTTACAGAAGTCTCGAGGGAGGCTACCGACCGACTTCTTGATGCGATCACGCGTGGACGGCGAGCGGATAGATTCTCCTTCCTCAAGCCTTAACGTGTTCATTCAATTTAACAAGTGTGATCTGTCCATAGATAAGAACAGAATAAATGTGCGACTATCGTACGCATCTGTACGAGCTTACCACTCCGCCTTCAAAGTATACGTGCACAATGCAGACGAAGTTTTTGATCCACTCGAAGGGGCTCGGCAATTGTCGTAACAGCTCGTTTCCGTGGTCCAGCTGAAACTGACGTGGTAAAAATAACTTAGTGGCCCGGCATGGTTGCACCAACCGAATCCACTTCTTTCGAGTATCTGGATCAGATGGAAATGTGTGCAAAGAATATCCGTCTCCTGCTGAGCTGCTGCACACGCCTACAGCACAATATCTGCCACCCCCTCGTGACTTTTTAGGCTGTAGGGTTCGCAACTCGTGTTGATTTCACTTGGCGTTGGCTTGTTGTGTAGGTTGCGGCTGACGGCCAGTCCATCAAGTGACGTCACAGTTTTCGGTCTACCGCGCGGGGTTTGAACAGGTGTGCAAAACTCGTTTTTTTATCTATTAAATTCTTCCGGCGACTTTTTTTGAAAAATGAATACCATACTGTAGTTATATAACATGTAGACCTGTTTTTAACAAATTATCGAAAATCTCTAAAGTAGACCTTTAAGCCACAAATACATCATAGAAAACTGGTATTTTTACCAGATCAGTCAAAAGCAGTATCACATTTTGTAAAGGTAACATTTGCTTTTAAATTGATACACATCAGTCGCTGAAATCTGTGATCTGACTGAACAAGATGATGATCAATGTAAACCAATGAACAAGATGATGATCAATGTAAACCAATGAACAAGATGATGATCAATGTAAACCAAGTCGGTGTTGACTACTGTGCAAAAATACTGAGAAGATTGCACCCCTTTTTTTACAGCCCTTCCCAATGGCACCACGTCTGCCTGGGGTGTGATCTTATACAACCACTTCTCCAACAGCCAGGGGCCTGCCCCGACAATGAACAGTGAGAGTGACCTACCCTACCACTTGCACGATGGTTTGAGATTTAAAGGCAGCTAGTTAGTCCCAGATCGGAACTCAGAATCCACACATTTGGAACCAAGACATCACTAATGAAAAATCAGAGTTAACACGCTTATTTCAATATGATAATTCATACAGTTTGGCCAGAATGGAACCAAGACATCACTAATGAAAAATCAGAATTAGTACGCTTATTTCAATATAATTCATAGTTTGGCCAGACAGTGATTAAGCTGTCTTGAATGCAGGCCAACGAAGCAATTTCTGTTCTAGATGACAGTCCAACCAACCACATGCAAGCCTCTAGTGCTGTTTATCTTCTGACATGGTATACAAACTTTGTCAAATGGATGACATGATGAACATTCACTCTTGAATTGTCACAGAGGTATATACTGACACTCGGTCTTAAGTACAGTGCACAATACAACCTGTCCATCCATGCACACATTTTAGCAGCATCTACCTTGCACACCACTTACAAATCCCATTTTCCAAAACCAACTTGCAGCACACCCATCTCCCATGGTGGCAAGTATTCTATGCTCATCAGCACCAACTCTGTACATTAACAAAAAAAATGACCCACCTTTACAAACAGGTGACATTTTGCCCGTCTTAGCGTTGTCTGTACACATCAGTCAAGGGGAAATAATTCAACTAAATGAAACGACAATCTGATTCGCAGAATATTCTGCATGTTACATGCAAGTATTGTTATGCTCATTGTAACAATGCCCAAACCTGTACACAAATGAGCTAAAGTTATAAATCACAATTTTTTTCTGGGTGATCAAAGTTTGCTCAGAATATACATAATCTCATATCACTGTGGCTAAAAGGAGGTGCAAGGTGTGTGTGTGTGTGTGTGTGTGTGTGTGTGAGTACAACCATGAGTTTGATCTGACAATAAATGGGTTTCATTCGGTCAGTGTGTGTGTATGTGTGTGTGTTCAGCAATGGCAGTACTGTGTGCAAAGTGGCTTGAGTATTGCTGACCGAAAAGAAAAAGTCTGTCTATAAAGTTTTCAGGCACTATGCATGAATGTCAATAGCGAAGCTTAATAGCCCCCATTCCCCTTTTCTCCCTCCATGGAAAAAAAAAAGTAGTGAATGAAGTCTGGCAAATGTATGCAACGTTGTTGAGAAATGCGATGGACTCATGCCCCATGGTTTTACTGAAAACCCAAATCACAGAGTCCTGTGAACCCAAATTACAGAGTCCTGTGAACCCAAATCACAAAGTCCTGTGAACCCAAGTCACAGAGTCCTGTGAACCCAAATCCCAGAGTCCTGTGAACCCAAATCCCAGAGTCCTGTGAACCCAAATCCCCAAGTCCTGTGAACCCAAATCACAGAGTCCCGTGAAGGATCAAATCACCGAGTTCTGTGAACCCAAATCCCAGAGTCCTGTGAACCCAAATCCCAGAGTCCTGTGAACCCAAATCCCAGAGTCCTGTGAACCCAAATCCCCAAGTCCTGTGAACCCAAATCACAGAGTCCTGTGAACCCAAATCCCAGAGTCCTGTGAACCCAAATCACAGAGTCCTGTGAACCCAAATCACAGAGTCCTGTGAACCCAAATCCCCAAGTCCTGTGAACCCAAATCACAGAGTCCTGTGAACCCAAATCCCCAAGTCCTGTGAACCCAAATCCCCAAGTCCTGTGAACCCAAATCACAGAGTCCTGTGAACCCAAATCCCCAAGTCCTGTGAACCCAAATCACAGAGTCCCGTGAAGGATCAAATCTCGGTACATGTGGAGTGCTTGGCTGTTTGAAAGGTAATTTCTACACATGATGTAGCAGACATCTTCAAATACTTTCCACAGGGAGGGGAGGGGAGGCTAGCTCTACAACATCAGCTGATAGGAGCATCAACAAATGGTCGTCACTGGTAAAATATCAACACGACTTCACTCTGAGTTGTTTCTCATTCTCCCATGCTGGTCTCTTGTAAACATTTTGTTAATTTCTGTCTCGCTCTTTGCCACTCCATGTCATACATGCATCAAACGCACCCCTCTTTTGAACTGCTCATGCACACTGCCATTTTCTATACAGAGTATGTACAGGAACACTGCCATTGTCAAAGCACATTATGTACAGATGTCACTGTCTGTTCACAACAGTGGTGCAGAGAAAAAGATCAGTCCACGGGAATAGGCCTGGGCACAAAATGTGTCACCTCTTCGTACACCCGACCTGAAACACAAAAAGACCACCAGATTGAAAGATGTTGACAGCGGTTGAAAAATAATGCACCTAATCTGGAAATCCTTGCCTTCTAGCTAAAAACTACAGCAATGTGCTCACTCTTAAGGAGATTCTGTGAAACTGTTAGAATCCATGCCGCCTCTTTGCGTTACCATCAGTGTCTGCATCCTTTGCAAGTATTTAAATATGTAAAACTTTCTCCTCTTTGCATTACCATCAGTGTTTGCATCCTTTGCAAGTATTTAAATATGTAAAACTTTCTTAAAACCTGCATCTACTACTATGTAGAATTAAGCACAACTTATTCTAACAGCTCTTACAGCACTATGAAACTGAATTTCTTTTTGTTAGATTCTGACATGACGTTACAGCAAAGTTGAGCATTATACTATTTATACTAGGTTCCATTCAAAGCGGTGAAAATCTTGGCTGTCTAGGCTGCTGGCAAAACTGAAAATGTTTTTGTATTCAAAGAACAAAAATTCAGTCATTTTGCTTTAACATTTAAAGCACTGAACAGGTAGCGAAGTTACTTATTTTGTTCAGAACATCAACCAGTGAGCCTTAAAACAATACAAGCATGCTTGAAAAAAAAAAAGGCATGAACAGCATCCGCAGCTCTTGCGTCAGTTCAGTCCTTTACCAGTGCACTCAGTCATCGGAGATCTGAATGGGTCTGGAAGATAAGATAATGTTGCTTATAGCCCAGCCGACCGCAACGGGCCACATCAGGGCTGATGGGTCTGGAAGGATTTCCTCAACATGGTGGCACTGTCTACACAATATACATTTACATTCATCGCCATTTTTCTTCTAAACGACACTTGAATGTTTGCAACCCTTCTACTGGTTCTCTGTGTCATACTGCACACACTGTTCACCCTGACCTACTTTTTCAAACTTCTTCACAATGTGCATCGATCTTGCTGCAGCCCAGCCGGCTTCCGATAGAAAAACGTATGGATATTCATGGGTGTCAACTTTCCATGAGTTGCAATTCAAAATGGCAAGAGCGTTTGCGGAAAACACAAATGATTGTGTAGATATATTTAGGTACATTACAAATGATTGTGTAGATATATTTACGTACATCTCTAATATTGTTCATTCCTCTTTGGTGAAGTGCGTTTACTTGAGACCAAACTACATAAAATCTTTATCATCAATCATAGACAAATGTGAATTTGAAACTCTGAACCACATCATTTATACAGCAACAATCCCAGCTCCATCCAAGCTCTTTGTGAACTGCCTTTCCTGCCCATGCAGCCAGGCTTTGAAGTGACCACATGAGCTGAAAAACATAGGGAGTAGTCGTAAATGATTCCAGATTAAAAGTCCCCTGCCTGTGTGTTTCATGTCTGTAACGGCGTTGGGGTATGCTGTTCCCATGCAAGGGCACCCAAACTCACTTCTCCAGCCCTGAACATCGAAGGACAATCCCTCAAAGGAATCGTCAAAGGGCTCGGCGGTCGGCTCATCGGTGGGGTCATGGTAGTCAACCACGTAGGGGTGCCTGATGGCGGCATCCACATTGATGCGGTGGGCAGGGTCAAGGTCAAGCATCTTCTCCAAAAGATCCACCGCTGCAAAGCAAGATGGGGAATGAGCCAATGTGGACAGAAGATATTCTTTGAATAGCTGGGCAAAATGAGAGAAGGCAAAAACATGATAAAAATTGGACGAAGATATTCTTTGAATAGCTGGATGGAAGATACAAAAATGATAAAAATTTGACAAAGATATTAAGATGGCCTTTGTGTTTCCCTGGATGCAGACTATTGATCCACTGAAGCCACAATGGGGTGTGTAAGCAAGCCAGCCAGCAGCAATGGCACATTTCCTGTGACTGTATGAGTGAGCACTTCTCTCCTTCCTTTGTGGGCAGGATCTCATTCAGACCTCTCATGACTCACTGGTTCAGATGTTGTGGCTTCAAGCTTGCAAGGTGAGCATACGCCGGCCATTTCAATCTGACACATATGATGGCACGCAGGTCTTGGAGAAAAAAAATATGCAAGGAACCTCACTGGGGGGGGTGGGGAGGTAAAAGGGGGAAGGACAGTTTTTCAGCAATATTGGACTTTATTTAAGAACTGGAAATTTTTTTGAATGGCGGAGAATGCTGAATACTGCCAATCTTGTAAACGATATCGAGCCTCCCACAGGTCAACAAAGCATAGGCACTCTCTCTCTCTCTCTCACACACACACGCAAGTGCTGTGCAGTCATGGAGTGACCACCCAGGCAACCAAGGAGGCCACATCAGGGGCTGCCATCAAGACAACACCAGAGCTGTACAAAATCAGGCCCAGGTCAAGTCACCCACTGAAAGACTGACCACTGAAAGACTGACCAGAAACAAAGTCTATCACCAGCCACAGTTTAGGCCGACCAATCGAGAGAGATCGATGTCCTTCAGAAAATTCACCATCACTTCAGATGGAAAATCATGGAACACAAGACTGTGAAATCCACACTAGAATGTTTGTGGCTTTTTCTGATACACCGCCCAATGGAACAGATGATTTTTAAGCCTACACAGACCTATACACATGTATCAAAAGTTTTTTTGAATGGTGGAGAATGATGAATACTGCCAAAACTATACACATGTGGTTTTTGATGTGACGCACTTGAACATAAATGAGTGTGCACACACACACACAGGCAATGCTTCTGTTTGATGCTACTAGAAACTGGTGCCAACTGACACATCTGAAGCACTCCACACACACTGCGCACAAACACTCACCCTGAACACATCTAAAGCACTCCACACACACTGCGCACACTCACCCAACTGAACACATCTAAAGCACTCCACACACACTGCGCACAAACACTCACCCTGAATGAATCTAAAGTACTCCACACACACTGCGCACAAACACTCACCCTGAACGAATCTAAAGCACTCCAAACACACTGCGCACAAACACTCACCCTGGACACATCTAAAGCACTCCACACACACTGTGCACAAACACTCACCCTGAACACATCTAAAGCACTCCACACACACTGCGCACAAACACTCACCCTGAACACATCTAAAGCACTCCACACACACTGCGCACAAACACTCACCCTGAACACATCTAAAGCACTCCACACACACTCCGCACACTCACTCACCCTGAACACATCTAAAGCACTCCACACACACTGCGCACAAACACTCACCCTGAACATATCTGAAGCACTCCACACACACTGCGCACAAACACTCACCCTGAACAAATCTGAAGCACTCCACACACACTGCGCACAAACACTCACCCTGAACACATCTAAAGTACTCCACACACTGCACACAAACACTCACCCTGAACACATCTAAAGCACTCCACACACACTGCGCACAAACACTCACCAAACTGAACACATCTAAAGCACTCCACACACACTGCGCACAAACACTCACCCAAAGGGTTGGC
>CM031615.1:7897207-7902207 GCA_018398815.1 Conus ventricosus
CCGCCGTGGACCGCGCCAGGCCAAAGTCCAGGATCTGTCGGACAGGAACAGCCAGCTGTGTATGCGGCTCATGTTAGGTCCAGGAATTCACAACACAAAACATTCCTGTCTCAGGATGTTTGATAAATATGACAACTAAAATCCGACAAAATGCATGCATTTCATTAAGATCTCTGAAACTGCACAGCAGATCTACCTTTCCAAATGAAGACACACATGCTCTCTCTTCTCACACACACACACACACACACACACAACACACACACGCCAGAAAATATCTGATGCAAATGCAGAAAATGTCATACACTACTCTTGCACACTCAGCACACGTAACAGCAAGGTGACCTACCTTCAGCTCCACATTCTGGTTGACTCCAATGTTGTTAGGCTTCAGATCCTGGGGAAAAAAAAAGATTAAAATGATTAACACCGGAATCTTTGACAATCAATGCATGTTAAAACCATCCTTCAAACAAATCTGATTTGAAAAAAAATAAAATTTCTCTGATAGAAAAAAAAAAGTCCTTTTGGAAAAAAAAATGTTCTTTCAAGTTTGTCTCCGTGACTGACATCTACCGTTTCCAAACTTTTCTGCAGTGACTGGGAAAAGAAAGACCTGTCTGCTGTACAACACATCTTCATTCAAGGCATACTGTATTCAGACAGGGTAACTGATGAATGAACATGTCACATTTCACATTGTGCTCTCTCTCTCTTACACACCCAATATGTATGCAATTTCATGAATGTGTTTACACACAAAACACATATACAGTTTTATCAAAATGTTATGTGCACAGCCCAGGCACATCCATGTATGCACACACACATTCATGCACAAATCATGCATGCACTTTTATGCATGAAAACGTTCATTGAGGAGCTCATCACATGTGCACAAAACACACAGATGCTTGACCAGACCAAAGCAAACTAGTAACAAACTCAGCTACTTACTCTGTGAATGATTCCAGCTGAATGGATGCACTGAAAACAAAGAAATAAGACAAGCATTTCAATGACAATGGAAACTAAGCACCTCTCATGCAGTGATGCATTTCTACACAAAGACACGTGCATATGTCTTTTTTTTTTGTCAACGAGCGCAAGACAAATGATAACATGGGTATGTGTACATGTGTGTGTGTGTGCTCGTGTGGTGTGTGTGTGTGTGTGTGTGTGTGTGTGTGTGTGTGTGTGTTGTGTGTGTGTGTGTGTCTGTCTGTGTGTGTGTGTGTGTCTGTGTGTGGTGTGTACATGCAAGCTCACACATGTGCTTGTGCTCATATGTGTGTGTGTGTGTGTGTGTGTGTGTGTGTGTGTGTGTGTGTGTGTGTGTGTGTGTGTGTGTGTGTGTGTGCTCATGTGTGTGTGTGTGTGCTCATGTGTGTGTGTGTGTGTGTGTGTGTGTGTGTGTGTGTGTGGTGTGTGTGTGTGTGTGTGTGTGCACGCGCAAGAATCTGAGTAAGTCAGAAAGAGAGCCAGGAGGCATATGTGGATGTACTCACACGGTTATCAGCATAGTTATGTGCACACAGACACCAACTAAACTTTCTGCCCTAATCGTCCACTACCAATGTGTTGGTTTCACACCAACAAAAACATCAACCGTGCCAGCCCGATCCTCACAGACAAAGAACACAGGACTGTGATTCAATCACATGAAGGCCGCTAACTCTGGGTACATTGACAAGGTCAGCCTGACCAAGCTCTGTGAACTCTGTGGCTGTGTCATCTCAAGCACAATGAGCAGTGGGGGAGTTGTTCAGCTGTGAACTGTGTCAGGACTAGCACAATGAGCAGTGTGGGAGTTGTTCAGCTGTGAACTGTGTGAACTGTGTCATCTCAAGCACAATGAGCATATATTCTGACGTAACACTTACTGATTTGAACATTGGTCTTAGAAAAGTTTTGGATAAGCATGCGCCTGTATGTCAGCGGACGGTACACTGGCGTCGCCCGGCTCCGTGGTACAACTCAATTGCACCTGAGCTGCGAATATTGAAACGCGAGCGACGTCGAGCCGAGCGGCGCTGGGTATCATCTAGACTGACAATACACAAGCAAATTTACGATGCTGCCAAACAGAAAGTCGTACAGTTTGTCCATCAAGCCAAAACCGCATTTTATTCTTCTAAAGTTGCAGCAGCATCCTCGTGTAAAGAACTGTTTAGAACTGTCACTAGCATGTTGGGTAAGGCTGCAAGTGTTGTAATGCCGTCCACTCATGAGCCGTCACAGCTTCCTGGTCTGTTTTCTCAGTTTTTCGCCCATAAAATTCAGACAATTCGAAACGCTTTCTCCCCATCCTCAGATATTTCAGATCAGTCTGTTGTTTTTAACGGTACCACACTCTGTGAGTTCCTGCCAGTGTCGGAGCAGACTGTTCGTAAAATCATCACACAGTCTGCGAAAACATCCTGTGACCTTGACCCCATTCCCACCCCACTCCTCTTTGAACACCTTGACTCTCTCCTTCCTACCATCACCAAAATTCTTAACGAGTCTCTGTCTTCTGGCACAGTTCCCACTGACTTTAAGACCGCCCTTGTTAAACCTCTACTCAAGAAAAGCGTCTTGATCCCAACGTTCTTAAAAATTACAGACCCATCTCAAATCTTCCTTTCCTATCCAAAATTCTTGAGAAAGTCATTCTTTAACAGCTCTCTGACCATCTGGCCTCAAACAACCTCCTCACACCACATCAGTCAGCCTATCGCCCTGGGCACAGCACGGAGACCACCATCCTTCGCATTCTCAATGATATTCTAAATTCCTTAGACGAAAACAAAATTTCTGTCATCCTTTGCTAGATTTTTCGGCAGCCTTTGACACCATAGACCATGAAATCCTCTCTCTTCGTTTGAAATAGACATGTGGCATCAGGGAAACAGCTTTAAATTGGTTTCGTTCTTATCTTCTAGATAGGAAACAGTTCATTCAAGTAGGTGACCACCGTTCTGATGAATCTAACCTCCAATTTGGAGTGCCTCAGGGATCCGTGCTGGGACCTGTCCTCTTTATTTTGTACACCACTCCATTGTCTAATGTCATCCACGGCCATTCCGTTTCACACGAAATGTTTGCGGATGATACCCAGCTGCTCCATTCCTCTGTCATCGATGACTACTCACCCCTTGTTTCTACTCTTCAATCTTGTACTTCTGATATTGAGACCTGGATGTCAGCAAATAAGCTTAAATTAAACTGTGAGAAGACTGAAGCCATCCGTTTTTTAAAGCGGTCACATCACGGCCCTGATCCGCTCCCTTCTTCTTTGACATTAGGTTCCAGCACTATTGAATTTTCAAACACTGTTCGTGACCTTGGTGTTCTCCTTGATAGTGACCTCTCGATGAAACAGCATGTCACAAAAAACTTGTCAGTTAGCCTACATGGAACTTAAACGAATTGCTGCTATTCGACCCTATCTCACTGAAGACGCCACAAAAACTCTCGTTTCATCATACATCCTTTCAAGGCTAGATTACTGCAACTGTGTTCTCCTTGGCTGTCCCTCAACTGTCATCCAACCCCTCCAATGTGTACAGAACTCTGCAGCCCGTCTCATTTGCAAATCTCCTAGGACCCAACCCTGCAGCCCTCTCCTGAAAAAGTTGCACTGGCTCCCCGTTGAAGAAAGAATTAAATACAAATGTTGTTGTCTCTGCTTCAAGATTTTCACTGGCGATGCCCCTGCCTATCTATCCGATCTCCTTCAAGTATATGTCCCATCACATACGCTCCGCTCCTCCACCGACACTAGGACCTTCCGCTTCCCCAGTTACCGCCCCCATCGTAAACAGCATGGCGAACGAGCTTTCTCATACGCAGCTCCCAAACTCTGGAATAAACTCCCCTATGACTTAAGACATTCTCAAACCTTTTCTTCCTTCAAAACCTCCCTGAAAACCTACCTTTTCAAACAATACTTAGAAGACAGTCATTACCAGATAGTTGATTGACTTTTGTTATTTTGTGGATTGCTTAGTAGTTTGTGCTTGTTGCGGCTGTTGTGTATTGTGTGTCTGCGCGCGAGAGGTGTGTGTGCGCATGGGAGAGAATGAGAGAGAGCCTTTGTTTTTCATTTCTGAGCCGTTTTTTTCAATGCATTTTCTTTACATTTAGCAATTGCATTTTTTCTGCCTTTGTAAAGCGCCTTGTGCCGTGGAAGGCGCTATATAAATCCCCATTATTATTATTATTAAGCACAATGAGCAGTGGGGGAGTTGTTCAGCTGTGAACTGTGTGAACTGTGTCATCTCAAGCACAATGAGCAGGGGGGAGTTGTTCAGCTGTGAACTGTGTCATCTCAAGCACAATGAGCAGTGGGGGAGTTGTTCAGCTGTGAACTGTGTCAGGGCAAGCACAATGAGCAGTGTGGGAATTGTTCAGCTATGAACTGCGTCATCTCAAGCACAATGAGCAGTGTGGGAGCTGTTCAGCTGTGAACTGTGTCATCTCAAGCACAATGAGCAGTGTGGGAATTGTTCAGCTGTGAACTGCGTCATCTCAAGCACAATGAGCATGTGGGAATTGTTCAGCTATGAACTGTGTCAGGGCAAGCACAATGAGCAGTGTGGGAGCTGTTCAGCTATGAACTGTGTCAGGACAAGCACAATGAGCAGTGTGGGAGCTGTTCAGCTGTGAACTGTGTCAGGACAAGCACAATGAGCAGTGTGGGAGCTGTTCAGCTGTGAACTGTGTGAACTGTGTCAGGACAAGCACAATGAGCAGTGGGGGAGTTGTTCAGCTGTGAACTGTGTCACAATGAGCAGTGTGGGAGCTGTTCAGCTGTGAACTGTGTGAACTGTGTCAGGACAAGCACAATGAGCAGTGGGGGAGTTGTTCAGCTGTGAACTGTGTCACAATGAGCAGTGTGGGAGCTGTTCAGCTGTGAACTGTGTGAACTGTGTCAGGACAAGCACAATGAGCAGTGGGGGAGTTGTTCAGCTGTGAACTGTGTCACAATGAGCAGTGTGGGAGCTGTTCAGCTGTGA
>CM031615.1:7912207-7914707 GCA_018398815.1 Conus ventricosus
AACAGTGTGTCCCCTCACACGCTAGGCACGCACCATGGAGCCGCCCCTAGGTAGGAATGACAGTGGAACAGTGTGTCCCCTCACACGCTAGGCACGCCCCATGGAGCCGCCCCTAGGTAGGAATGACAGTGGAACAGTGTGTCCCCTCACACGCTAGGCACGCCCATGGAGCCGCCCCTAGGTAGGAATGACAGTGGAACAGTGTGTCCCCTCACACGCTAGGCACGCCCCATGGAGCCGCCCTAGGTAGGAATGACAGTGGAACAGTGTGTCCCCTCACACGGTAGGCACGCCCCATGGAGCCACCCTTAGGTAGGAATGAAGGTGGAACAGTGTGTCCCCTCACACGGTTAGCACGCACCATGGAGCCGCCCCTAGGTAGGAATGACAGTGGAACAGTGTGCCCCCTCACACGGTTGGCACGCACCATGGAGCCGCCCCTAGGTAGGAATGAGAGTGGAACAGTGTGTCCCATCACACGGTTGGCACGCACCATGGAGCCGCCCCTAGGTAGGAATGAGAGTGGAACAGTGTGTCCCATCACACGGTAGGCACGCACCATGGAGCCGCCCCTAGGTAGGAATGAGAGTGGAACAGCGTGTCCCCTCACACGGTAGGCACGCACCATGGAGCCGCCCTGGGTAGGAATGAGAGTGGAACAGCGTGTCCCTCACACGGTAGGCACGCACCATGGAGCCCCCCCTAGGTAGGAATGACAGGGGAACAGTGTGTCCCCTCACACGGTTGGCACGCACCATGGAGCCGCCCTAGGTAGGAATGAGAGTGGAACAGTGTGTCCCATCACACGGTTGGCACGCACCATGGAGCCGCCCCTAGGTACAATGAGAGTGGAACAGGAATGGCAGGAATACATGCTGTTGTTGACTGTCGTCTCCGAGGACTTCGCTTACTGGTTGTGTGGTGTGTGTGTGGGGTGTGTGCGCGCGCGCGTGCGTCTTTGGTGTGTGTGTGTGTGTGTGTGTGTGTGTGTGTGTGTGTGTGTGTGTGTGTGTGTGCGTGCGCGTGTGTTTGTATGAGTGTGTGTGTGTGTGTGTGTGTGTGTGTGTTGTGTGTGTGTGTGTGTGTGTGTGTGTGTGTGTGTGATATGTGTGAGATCAGAACACCGTTTTGTGTGTGCGTGAGAGAGAGAAGAGAGAGAGAGAGAGAGGGAGAGAGGAGAGGAGAGAGAGAGAGAGAGAGAGAAAGAAAGGAGAGAGGAGAGAGAGGAGAGAGAGAGAGAGAGAGAGAGAGAGGGGAGAGAGAGAGAGAGAGAGTGCGTGCGTGCGTGCGTGCGTGCGTGTGATATCTGTGAGGTCACAAGAACATGGCTGTTAAGTACCGAGTATTAAATAAGCATTACCTAGTGCTCTACGCGTGTCTTTTCGTTTTGTACATGGTTGTCAGTAACGCTGCTGCCTGCTACTGTCTCCTCGTTTGCTTTTATTTATTTCTTCATTCATTTACTTATTTCTTTTGTGTATTGTATTCAGTTAACCGCCGTCCGCAACATCACTTATGAGTGTGGACATTACGTGTAGCCTGATTAACCTCAGTGAATCATAATGATCCCCTCTCCCCTCCCTCCCCTCTGATCAGTGGTTTTGGAATGTCAGTCAGTATCTCTCTCTCTCTTTCCCTCCCTCCCTCTCTCTCTCTCTCTCTCTCTCTCTCTCTCTTCCCCCTCTCTCTCTCTCTCACACACACACACACACACACACACACACACACACACACACACACACACACACACACCATGACTCAGGCTCATGGCAGTCCGGATGAAAATACTCCATGGCAAAAAATTCAAAGTTTTGCGGAGTGTGGTGTGTGTGTGTGTGTGTGTGTGTGTGTGTGTGTGGTGTGTGTGTGTGTATTTTGGTGTGGGGGCATGTTGGGTGTGGGTGAAGGGGAGTGTTGGAGACGGGGTGGGGGGGGGGTGGGGGTGGGGAGTGACTCTGGCTGTTGGGTAAAGGGTAACGGGGAGGGAGCAAGTGAGTGGGTAGGACGAAGGGAGCTCTGGAACACGTAACTATGCTACACACAAACACGAGCCAAACATTTTCGTCAGATTGAACAACAAAAAACCACCGACTACATGCGGAACTGGATCTTTGGCAGACGAAGGGTATAAACTGCACACAACTCACCGAACCATTTATGCTAAGGTGGGACGGGAGGGGGAGGGGGGAGGGGGAGGGGGGGGGGGGCGGGGGAGAGGGACGGCGCATGACTCAGGATGACAAAAGGTTCCTCTCTCTCTCTCTCTCTCTGACCTGACGCCCCGCAAAAACACCATAGACCTGGTTTGTGTGTGGAAGATCAACAAAGCAGACCGCAAACAGAGCAGAAACGGTGGTTACGCTGTTGGAACCAGTCTTTTTTTTACTTTTATTTTAAAATCTCTTTCAGCCAAGACACGGGCCAAGCGATTCGCATGTTTTTGTTCATTTCTTACTATTAGTAAATAATCAGCAATCTCCCCCCCCCCCCCCTTTTTTTT
>CM031615.1:7917207-7934707 GCA_018398815.1 Conus ventricosus
CATTTTCCCGCCGATCTTGACGACGTGTTTTTCGTGGGTGTGGGGGATTTTTTTGTGAAGTGTCGGAAGGCCCCCTTCCCCTTTCCCCCTTTTAAAATTGGTTTCCCCGGCTGCTTCGTTCTTTTGGGCACGAGGAGTGAAGGCCCCGACAACACAAACCCAAGACCCGGAGCTGTTACGCCTTTCTTCCTTCTTCTGTCTGTTTTTTCTTTCTTTAAACTCTAATGGGAACCCCCGGCAGACAAAGCTCGTGTGGGCGTGGTGCTTGAACCCGTTTTGCCCTTCGAAAGGCCTCCCTGTTCCCAAACCCGCTCCCCCTTTTTAAAAAGGGAAAAAGCCGTCATTTTACGAATCGGCCCCCTTTTTAACAAAGGCTCTAAACTTTTGGGGGAAAAAGGGTTTAAGACAAAAAAGTTGGGGGTCGGCAGGAGGGGGGGGGCGGGCGGGGGGAGGGGGGGGGGGGGGGGGGGGGCAAAGCGAAACAGTTTTTGGGTTTGTCCCCACACTGGACATATTTATATGTACTTACTACAGGGGCGCACGAAGCAAACCCCCAGAGAAAGGAGTTTGTAGTGGGGGAGGGCCCACCCCCGGGAGCCCCCAAAGCCCCCAGGAATGTCGGTGCCCGCTTTGATGGTGGCGGGTTTGAAGGGGGCGATGAAAAAATCTGGGACGGACGACAGGGGGCCCCGTTGGGGGGGGGGGGGGGGGGGGGGGGGGGGGGGGGAGACACACACACCCCACACACACCCCAAAAGGGGGTTAGCCAAGAGAAAAGGAGAGGGAGGGGCGAGAGAGAAGAGAAGGAGAGAAGAAAAGGAGAGGAGAGGGAAAACCACCCACCCCAGAGCCCAAAGGGGGGTGGGGGCGGGGGGGGGAGAGAGGGGGGCAGAGACAGACAGAAAGAGGTAGCTGGGGGAGAGAGAGAGAGGGGAGAGAAAAAAGAGAGGAGAGGAGAGAGAGAGGGAAGAGAGACAGACAGACAGAAAGAAAAGAGGGAAAGCGGGAGAGAGGAGGGGAGAAACTATTACTTCCGGGTTTTCACCCCCTTTTTCCACCCACCCCACCCCCTTTCGCCCCGCGCGCGCACCCGTCATACAAAACAAAAGCACCCCGTACAACTGAAACACTGGCACCAAACAAGCGCAACCATCTCAAAAATGCATGCAGGCCTCCTCTCCGCACGCACAGTTTCACAGGCTGCAAAAAAAAACAAAAAAAAAAACAAAAAAAAATCAAAAACCCAGTGGTCACAACGCCCAAACCAGATAGCCGAATTCTGAAGTTCACATCTCTCCAACAGTTTCCAGGTCACTCAACAACAATAGCGGCCGTGTCACCGAACTCTGTCGTCATCACACGCCACGTCGTGCTAGATTCGGGTCAAAAATAAGTTCAAACCGTTCCTACCTCTTCTTCCTCGGCAACTTCACTCTGTTTATGCACCACTGACCACCACCGATTGCATCATCATCATCATCATCATAAAATAATAATAATAATAATAATGAATACTTATATAACGCCTATTCTCGGCTAGAGACCAAGCTCTAAGCGCTTTACAATCCACACTCGTTTACACACGGGCTGCCTACCTGGGTAGTGCCCACTGAAGAGCTGCCAGCTGGCGCTTCATTTCAGTCGTTTCCCGTGTCATCCAGATCCAGTCAATATCGTTCAATATCGATCACTCATTTTCCTTACTTCCTTCAGTCTTTCCATTTCTCACGTTGGGTGCATGCCATGTACCGAAACGCCCCGGCGGAGATTCGAACCCGCAACCCCAGGATCACCATGATTACGAGTCCGGCGCTCGACCAACTAAGGTATTCCGGCTCCGCAGGTGGGTTGCCTCTCGCCATTCAGATGCCGCTGGAAGGTCCACACCTACAGGTGCTTGTGTATGGGGGGAAAGGGGACTGAACGGCGTGAGAATCATCGCACGGAGGGGGGGGGGGGGGGGGGGGGGGGGGGGGGGGGGGGGGGGGGGGGGGGGGGGAAGGGAGGGGGACATGAAAGATGAGACAACAAAATAAATGAATTCATGAATTAAAAAAAACCAACAACACAAATAAATATTCATTCATTGATAGATTGAAAAATTTTAAAAAAAAAACAAAAAAACAACCAAATGCACCGCAACTTTTACTTTTTGGCAAAAAACTATTGTGCTGGGTCGGTCGCCCTCAGACATGAGATCGTAAGAAACAGCTGACACGATATCAGTCAGCGAACGGAATCAAAACGGCATCCCCCCCCCCCCCCCCCCCCCCCCCCCAGGGTACACACACACACACGCAGACACACACGCACGCAAACACCACGCACACGACACACACACAACAAACAAAACAACACACACACACACACACACACACACGACAGCACACCACACACCGAGCCAATGGCATTCAGCTCTCACCGTTGGATTCTGAACCACCCAGGCAGACCCTACACAGTGAAAGACTCCCAACATTCACGACGGTGGGTTGGCGCCGAGTAGTCCAGAGTGGCTCGAAAAGGGATAGCGTGTTTCATCTTGTCATGTTTTGGATTGATCTATCGTCCGGACGCCATATTGAAAATACTGAGGCGAAAAAACTGCCAGTGCGCGCATGATCAAATACCCCACCCCTCCTCCTAACTCATGTAACCTCTAATTTACTTCCAAACCTTCTTCCCCATTCCCTATAAAAGCTGATCCACGCCTTCACTTTAAAAAATGCCCTTTGACAAAAACCTGTCATGGCACATGACATTGCACGTCTTTTTCGTTTCTTGGTACAGCAAAACACACATGCGCTCGCGCGCGTGCGCGCGTCCGCGCGCGCGCGCACACACACCACACACACACCTGTGCAGCCCAACCATCGTCAGTGTCCGTGCCACGCCCACTCCCAAAATAAACACACCATTAGCTGCAGCTGCAATGGACCAGTCACGACATCGTCCACTCTATGTCCGCCCTCTCTAGTCCCTGTGTCACCACTTCATTAATTAAAACCACAACAGCCGCGCCTTTCTTTCCTCTTCATTGGAAATACTCTGCCCAGCTTTAAAAAAAAATTCTAGATTACTCTATTAATGTGTCTAATGACGCTCAGCTGACGAAATTCTACACACACACACACCCACATATATTGTGATGAGTCACTTGACAACTCCACCCTATCGGTCCCAAACACCCACCCTCTTGTACAAACTGTACAAACACATACGCCATACCCCCCCCCCCTTTTCTCTGTCCCTTCTGTCTCACAAACGGCAGTACAGATTTGAAATCTATTCAAATCTATGACATTTTTCCCCTGCCCGTCTCTCCCTCTTCCCCATTTCCATCCACTCTCGCGCACCTCGTGTGTAGAGATTCGTCTCGGGTTAACACAAAGACAGGGGGGGGGGGGGGGTCTCCTCGCTACCCTATCCTCTCCCCCCTCCCCTTCACCACTTGCACGAGGACCGTCGAGCGCACAGCCTAAAGGTGATGCAGTTGTGTTAAACAGCGCTTTGTCAATTAGCATGCGTTTATTTCGGCACTACGGCACAGGCATAGCTTCACACGTTCGCGACTGGTCCAATCCCCGGTAAGGGGTGGGAGATGACAGAGCCCCCCCCCCCCCCCCCCCCCTCCTCCCGCTTCATTGTCTTGAGTGACACCCAGTCAAAAAGGAACAGAAACCAGACTGGACAGATGTCCCTAAAACCTTTGGGGAAAAGCCCGGCCGCCCCATTTCTACAAAGACTACCGTGAATGAAAGACATGTCCCCAAAAGCTTTCGCTAAGAGGACGTAAAACTCAACCATTCACGCCGTCCCATTTCTACAAAGACTACCGTGAATGAAAGACATGTCCCCAAAAGCTTTCGCTAAGAGGACGTAAAACTCAACCATTCACGCCGCCCCATTCACCGATTCCTCAAGACCGGCTGCAGATCAACAGTGCAGCAGGAGAGACAACAGGGGTGAACCAGAGAGAGTGCATGGCGATCTCACTCCTCTGGAAACCTCCCAGTCTATGTGTCGCTGAAGTCCCAGCAATGTCAGTTGAAACTATGTTTCTACATTCAGAATCTATGCACTGACTGCATGTATGCCACGTGGTCAGACAGTGTAACTTTGTGCTAATACTTGGTGCCATGTATCAAGATAATGAATGAGTATTCTGTTGTAATAGCTTGCCACCTGGTGGTAAAAACTATTACCATGTGGTTATGATTGTTAACAACCTGACCATCATTCTTTGTGTACAATCTGACTTTTGCCAGTGTGCAGTTCTATCTGTTAAGATGATAACTGAATGATAATTTTGATCAGAAAAATAGTATGCCTGTACTAGGTGAAAACTGCTAAGTTGCTTTATTATGAATACTGGTGATTGTTGGAATGTTTTGTAGGGTGTGACTCTACACCACATGTGTACTTGGGCTTAGTGTAGTCCACGTTACTATAATTTAATTCATAAGGAAAACTGAAGAGTTATACGACTGAAGTTGTTTAGCATTGTATTAGTGTCTCCTACCCTTTTGTAAACTCCACTCAACATCTAGACAAAAGTGGCGATTGATAATCATGGCAGAGACACTATGCTAGTCTAATCCTTTGTTGGCTGAGATCTCGCACATCCTCTGTAAGATAGAGGGTAAGTGTATAAACTCGACAAGGCAGACCTCTCAGCTACTTAACAACAGACCAGGTTCTCTTTGTTTAAGAAACCTGGGACCCTATCTACACTGGGCAAGTCTGGTAGTGAAGAAACACCACAGCCCAGCAGGTCTACACAGCAGGATCAGTCACCAGCCACAAGAGAGAGATCAACCATCCTCTCTGACAGCAGATAAGTTCTGATATTCCAAGTGGACTCCAACTCAACGCAACCAGAACTTTCCCTCCCTTCATGACGAAACAGTGAGAACCGAAACATAGTGTCTATTGTGAAATAACTTAAACTATTTACCATTTTGTAAACAAGTAAAGTTGATGTGTGAAAGTGTACTTGACTCGTGTCAGTTCTTGTGGTTCATTCAGTGTTGAACGTTTGAACTTCTCTCTAATTCCGTCTCTCAGAGCTACAAGCACTTTTAAGTGTACAAGCCCAAGGGAACTTATCCCTGAGCCACTATTGAGTATTTCAACAGTCCCGAGAAAGAAAAAAAAATTCTTTCGATGACTAGTACCGGGAAGTTGCTTCTTCCATCACTAGTTATAGTAGTAAGAGAGAGGGCGGAGGTGAAATTATAACACAACTCTATTACAGAAAACATTCGAAGTCCTTCCCTTAGAGGACACACCGACCCACCCTCAACTCTCGTCACATATACATTAGTACATATTTGTGTGAGTATTTTATGTATGTATATATTATATATATTATATATATATATATATATATGTATATTATATTATATGTAATATATTTATATATATGTTGTAGTTATACGCGCGCGCGCGCGCGCGCGCGCATGCGCGTGTGTGTGTGTGTGAGAGTGACTTGTGTGCGTGCGTGTGTGTATTTTTTTCTTTTCTCTTTTTTGATTTTTTTTTTTTAATGTTTCGCATTTTGTTTGTTATATTTCCATGCTGATGAATGTGATCCGGCAAACGAGAGAGAGAGAGAGAGGAGAGGAGAGGAGAGAGAGAGAGAGGGGAGAGAGAGAGAGAGAGAGAGGAGAGATCGGGGCGGGAGGCTAGGGGCTGGCAGGGTGGAGGGCGCGACAGGGGTATTCACTTTAGTTGTTCAGATGTTAAGGGCACGAACACACAGTTGCCTTCACAAAGCCATACAGACTTTTGCTCGTCTGCCATCAGCTAAAACAGAGAACGGGGTGGAGCCATCCTCCCCACGATCTCAATATAATGTCTGTTTGCACTCCTATGTTGACAGACTGATCCCACAGTACACGTATCCCCTCCTCAAAATCCCACTAGATATCTTCCCACTGAAAGCAGGCTTTTTTTCAGATACCGAGGTCGAATTAGTCGAAATACACGCCAACAGCTAGTGCGTTTCATTTAGCCATTCACAGATAAGCTTTTTGGACGTTTTCGAATCAGTTTGACTGCAATCTGTCACCGAAAGAAGTCACGACGGAAGGTAGAGGTGTGAAAACGACCAGCAAGAGTGAAACCGTAGCGGGCCCCTAAGCTGCAAGTTTGCTGAACTGAGGCAAAAGGACCACCGTTCTCTCTCTCTCTCTCTCTCTCTTCTTGTAGATCAAGTCAACCCCAGCTCCGCCACATACACCGTTACCGGAAAACGAAACTGTCAATACTCCAGTCTTCGCCCTCACTGACTCATCCCTCGGTCGTCACTTCCGTTTCCTGTTGTGCTTTCTACTCCGTTCATTTCGAGACTGTGTCTACATCCACTTCTGGGGTCGAAAATCACCCTTCAATCAATTGTTATCGAAAGCCGTTTTACGTGTGAAACTCAACTTGCCTTGTTAAGTAAAAGCAACGTGAAAAGAACAGCTGACCGAAGATGACGACAGTTACAGTTAGTTTTACTTTGAGAATCACAACTTTCCTCTCTCTCGTCTCTCTCTCTCTCCTCTCTCTCTCTCTCTCCTGATCTTTTCGTATTTCTTTTCTTTCATCAACTATTCTTTTCTTTGCTTCTTTTGCTACGTTTAATAAGATGCCGGAATTCTCTTGTATTGTGACATGCTTCTTCTTCTTCTTCTGAGTACACAGGCTGATACTCCTGCGGACACCCCCTGTACAGGGAGTGGAGATTTGTGTGTATGACCGTTTTTTTTTAAATCCCGCCATTAAGGCAGCCATACTCAAACTTCGGGAAAGGTGCATGCCGTGTGTAACGTGTCATCCGTTCCAACGGCCAAACTGGCCTTCTTTTCCGAAAGTTGGTGATGGGATTTGACGTGTGTGCAAGATGTTGTGCGTGCGTTCACACACGGAACCTCGATTTATAGTCTCATTCGAAGGACTGTATGGGAAACCCATCAACGCCATCCATATTGTGAGACAGGCAAGAAAACCGTGGTCGCATTTCCGTATCCCTCACACGCTACTGCTAATGAACCAGTCGTGTGCATTTTCTTTCCTCCGACTTACAAACGTTTGCACTGTCTGTATTCCTTCTGGAGTCTGCAGTGAATTCTTCTCACCGCATGGTTTTCCTTCATTAGCCCCTTTGCACAGGACGAGGACCGGATGGGAGGGGGGGGGGGGGGGGGGGAGCATGTGCTCATCTGTCTACAATTTGGGAACACCGATTTTCATCGTCATCACAACAGATTGAGATGATCACCAAGACATGTGCGATCGCTGAGCAGCCATGCCGACCAGCGGTGGGAAAAGGGCGACAGCCTGCTACAAGTACAACCTTTCGCCGAGTTTCCTTCGCCTGCGTGGACTACTGTGTGTGTGCTCTGGTTTTGAGGAGTTATCCGAATAACCTTGGTCTTTATCGGTCCACCTACCCAACTCACCGGGCTTTCGTCAAGCGGGGGGCTCGCATGACTTTATAACACGGCGTATCTTTCAGCTATGACATGCGACGGTTCGCATATCAACCCAGAAATATGCATCTAATCTCTCTCTCTCTCTCTCCTCTCTCTCTCTCTCTCTGTGAAAAGGGGAGGGAAGGAAGGGAAAGGGGGGCAACAGAGACAGTTGGCAGGGGAGTGAAGGAGCACACAGAGAGAGAGAGAGAAAGTGGATTTGGAATAACTACTGGATTTTTGGTCCCCCCCCCCCCCCGGGTCCCTTCATCCCCCCCCCCCGGGTCCCTCCACACACACACACACCCACACACAAACCTCTCGCACGGGTTGTTTTTTTTCTGTCTGTGCTATGGATCACCTGGGATGTACTCTTAGAAGTTCATCTACTCGCGGGTGACCTCTCTTCTTCACGGTCACTCCGGGCTGATACGATCCGATGACCTGCTACACCAACTGCACTCCCCCCCCCCCCCCCCAAACACCACCCCACCCTCCGCACCCCATCCCCAGGCAGCACAGACTAAAGGCAATAAACGCGACAAAAACGCAGAAGAGCACACAAAACAAAGTGTGAAGTAACGACGATTTAATGCACGACACAAAACAGGACAAGAAATTTTCGGCAAAATGCCTTCCTCAGCGACAAAAAAATACAGACATAAAACATGCACAATACTCCCTTGTGAAGCCAAAGTGGTGAATGAAGTAGACAGAGGGACAGTGGAAGAGAGGGTGAGTAGAGTTCGAAGAATAGGGCACGAGGAAAGAGGGTAGAGTAAAGTGAGGAGGAGGAAAAGGAGAGAGGAGAGAGAGAGAGAGAGAGGAGAGGAGAGAGAGAGAGAGAGAGAGGAGGGGAGAAAGAGAGGGGAGAGACAGAGAGAGAATGGAAGTAGAGGAAGAGTGGAGAATAAGAGAGAGAAGAGGAGGGGAAGGAGAGTGAGTGGAGGGGGAGGGTGTGTGATGGTATGTAGTGGGTGTGTTGCATATGAATGAAATGAACAAGAGAAAGCACAATAAATAGATACAATATACTCGAAAAATCATTTTAAATGACAAGGGGAGGGGGGGTTTTGTTCAATTTCATTTTGCAAAAACACCCACTACATACCTCACCCCACCCTCCCCCTCCACTCACTCTCCTTCCCCTCCTCTTCTCTTCTTATTCTCCACTCTTCTCTACTTCCATTCTCTCTCTGTCTTCCCCTCTCTTTCTCCCCTCCCCCCCTCTCTCTCTCTCTCTCTCTCTCTCTCTCTCTCTCTCTCTCTCTCTCCCTTCTCCTTTTCCTCCTCCTCACTTTACTCTACCCTCTTTCCTCGTGCCCTATTCTTCGAACTCTACTCACCCTTCTTCACTGTCCTCTGTCTACTTCATTCACCACTTTGGCTTCACAAGGGGAGTATTGTGCATGTTTATGTCTGTATTTTTTTGTCGCTGAGGAAGGCATTTTGCCGAAAATTTCTTGTCCTGTTTTGTGTCGTGCATTAAATCGTCGTTACTTCACACTTTGTTTTGTGTGCTCTTCTGCGTTTTTGTCGTGTTTCAGTAACGCCGCAGTTTGTTTCATTTGCCTAAAGGCAATAAAACACACAACCCCCAAGACGACATTTGATCTCATGCCCATTTCTCGCAACAGGAAGTCCTAAACTGTCCACAATATCGTTGATCACGACAACCCGACTCCCCATTACAAATTAAGAACAATCTTCAGTCTTCAATCTGGGGGCGCAGTTGGTAGAGCCCCGGACTCGTGATCCTGGGGTCCCCGGTTCGAATTTCGGTACAGGGGGATTTTCCCCCTCGGAGTTAAACATAGGTTCTGACCCCATTCCCCATACAGCCTTCGAATGAGACTATAAGCCGAGTGAAGCACTGTCAATGGGCGTGAAACCTTCACAAAAGGCATTAAACGCTTAGAGGCAAAGGGAGTTGACGTAGTATACAAATAGGTGATAGACCATTAACCAGGGTCCCTTTACCATCACACACAGCCGACTGTGTCAAGGAGGACGAAGGGTCAGATGACAGATGGCACCTAAGGGGTAGTGGAGAGTTCGGACCTGCCCGATGGCGAAAAGGGGGAAGGGATGTAACCACTACGCCCTCGGTGCTCCAAGTGAGCGCTGGGAACTTAGTCAGCTGAGGTTCTTTTGTAAACAGTCAGTGAAGAGCAGGAGTCTTGGACTCGTTCGGATGGTTTTGGGCCGGGGGGTCACTGTGTTGGTTCTATTGTCAGGCTGGTTGAATGCGCGTGGATTTTGTCGTAGCCTCCTTAAGTAATTTCTGTGTTAAGTGACCCCGAAGTCGGCGGGAAATTTCGATGTCCTCTGGTGTAAGTGGTGTTTGCTAATCATTAGGTAGGGATGTGTGTAAATGCTGATGTGTGGGAGGAATGTAGCGAATGGGAATCCAGGGTACTTGTGAACTAGGGGTTTGAGAAGCAGCATGGACAAAGGCATGGCCGAAGGGGAATCCTTTGTTTCCATCCCTATATGTGCTAAGTGGTTGTTTCCCAATCAATTAGGTAGGGATGTGTGTAAATGTGATGTGTGGGAGAAAGTAGCGAATGGAGAATCCAGGGTACTTGTGAACTAGGGTTTGAGAAAGCAGCTTTGGGCAAAGGCATGGCCCGAAGGGGAATCCTTTGTTTTCCCCTATATAAACTGAGGGAGAACAACGTGCACGGAGAATAACACCACGAGAGAGAGAGAGAAGGCAGAGGAGAGAGAGAAGAGAGGAGAGTGAGGAGGACATTAGGGGGCGAGAGAAAAAGTGGTCTGGGAGATAGAAGAGACAGCTAAGTCTTGGGTTGAAGACAAGCTGGAAAAGAAGAAAACTAAGTTTGAAGCCCAGAGGTGGGTGAAGACAGGGCAAACTGAAATTGAACCAGAGGTGGGTGAAAGAGACGAAGAAAAGTTCTACGTCGAGATCCAGAGACGACCACGAAGACCAGTCCGGAAAACCCGGAGCCCGTCAACCAAGGGCGTCACATCAAGCAGTGCTGAAGAAGACGTGAAGAGACTTGATCAAGAAAATGTGGTGTGGTGTGGAAAGCGTGGGTTGTGTGTGTGAAAACCTGGCCAGGTAAGAAGGCATTTTATTATAACCGGGATTAGGAAGTATTGATCTTTATGTTTTGATATTTCATTGTGTGTGATCGATTGTTCATGATTAATTATAAGTAGCATAGAAATTGTATTTCTTGTTCTCAATCGTGGTAGGAAAGAATCGAATGCTTGACATCCCATTCCCAGAGAGAGGTGAATGTTTGGTGCGCGCGATGCAGGTATGCATATGCGTGTATGAGTGCAGAGATAATCTTGGTGTGTTAAGCCTGACTAATAATACATCAACTTAGTGCACTTAAGCAATACCATCACGATTTCCCCGTCTTGGACACGCACGCACATCATCTTGCACACACGTTTAAAACCCCATCACCAACTTTCGGAAGAGAAGGCCAGTTTGGCCGTTGGTATGGGAAGACACATTACACATAGCATGCACCTTCCCCGAAGATGGAATATGGCTGCCTGTATATACAGGCAGTGTCCGCAGGAGTATCAGCCTGCGTCCGCAGAAAGAAAGAAAAAAGTCTTCAATCTTCAGTACAGCAGGAAAAAAAAAAATCTCAAGCGAACAACTGGCATAAACCAATTCGTCATGCACAAACACTGCCGAGCAATGAAAGCATATCGTTGAGAGTACTTCTCCCCCCCCCATCCCCCCCCCCATCCCCCCCCCAAAAAAAAAAAAGACACCGTTCCCTGGATTGTGCGCAGTCAGTCACCTGGCGGTACGCGGTCCGTCTGGTATGCCCGTTAGAAACAAGGAAACAGTGTGCCTACCTGTCAAACGACCCAAGAATAACGGAGGGAAACCCAGCACCCTTTGGCACAGCTAAAAACAGACCGCCACGTATTTCATGTCGTCATCATTCATCGTCACTTTGCTTGCAGCCGCGCCTGCTGCACGCGCTCTGCTAGTTGACCAGACGAACTTAGGAATTCCACCTCACTCCTTCTTCCGCGTTCTTTGGGGACAGACCACCTTAGGGCGGGTCCACCATGGAGGGGATTTTTTTGAGTGGGGCTGTTTTGTTTAATCCCGCCATGAGGAAGGCGCATTCTGCTTTCGGGGATGATGACTGGACGTGCCATCTGTGTGTGTGTGTGTGTGTGTGTGTGTTGTGTGTGTGTGTGTGTGTGTGTGGTGTGTGCGTGCGTGCGTGCGTGCGTGCGTGTGGTGCGTGCGTGCGTGCGTGCGTGCGTGCGTGCGTGCGGCGTGCGTTTTGTGTGTGTGTGTGTGTGGTGGTGTGTGTGTGTGTGTGTGTGTGTGTTGTTGGTGTGTGTGTGTTGCGTTGGAGTGTGTGTGTGTGTGTGTGTGTGTGTGTGTGTGTGTGTGGGCGTGCGCGGGCGCGCGTTTGTGTTAGTGTGTGTGTGTGTGTGTGTGTGTGTGTGTGTGTGTGTGTGTGGTTGTGTGTGTGTGTGTGTGATGCGGTGTGTGTGTGTGTGTGTGTGGTGTTAGCGTGTGTGTGTGTTATGTGTAGTGTTGGGGGGGTGGGGGGGGGGGGGGGGGGGGGGGGGAGGGGTTAGAGCGGGTGCGTGTGGCTTCAATCTGCCCGCAGTGTTTCCGCGTGTCATTTTAAAATGGCGCGTCACATATAACCGTGCGCCAGGTTGTTACGCCAGTGGAATCTTTTTTTTTCCTTTTTTTTCTCTCTGCCACTCGATCAAGTGGAACAGCAGAGGTCGACAAACTGTGCCTGCTCTCGCCACCATAGCTCATTCCGATGAGAATTATAGCTCTCGCTTCGATTGAGACCGAAACCAGTGACACGATTCGTGACTAGGACTCGATGAAGACAAGAGACAAACTGTGCCTGTTCTCGCCACCGTAGCTCATTCCCATGTGAATTATAGCTCTCGCTTCGATTGAGACCCGAAACCAGTGACACGATTCGTGACCAGGACACGATGAAGACAAGAGTAACGTCCCTTTGCTTCTGGGCACATGCCGGTCCGCGTACACTGCGTTCATTGTACCGTGTTCATCGTACTGTGTTTCGATCGTTACTCTGTGTTCATGTACTGTGTTCATTGTACTGCGTTCATCGTACTGTGATCATTGTACTGTGTTCATTGTACTGCGTTCATTGTATTGTGATCATTGTACCGTGTTCATTGTACGTGTTCATTGTACTGTGTTCATCGTACTGTGATCATTGTACTGCCGATGTCATTGTACTGTGTTCATCGTACTGTGATCATTGTACTGTGTTCATTGTACTGCGTTCACTGTACTGTAATCATTGTACTGTGTTTATTGTACTGTGTTCATTGTACTGCGTTCATTGTACTGTGTTCATCGTACTGTGATCATTGTACTATGTTCATTTTACGGCGATTATGTACTGTGTTCATTTTACTGCGTTCATTGTGCTGTGTTTATTTTACGTGTTCATTTTACTGCGTTCATTGTACTATGTTCATTTCACCATTACCTGTTCATTGTACTGTGTTCATTGTACTGCGTTCATTGTAACTATGTTCATTTTACTACGTTCATTGTACTGCGTTCATTGTACTGTGTTCATCGTACTGTGTTCATTGTGCTGCGTTCATCGTACTCATTGTACTGCGTTCATTGTACTATGTTCATTGTACTGCGTTCATTGTACTATGTTCACAGCACTGCGTTCATTGTACTGCGTTCATTGTACTATGTTCATTGTGCTGCGTTCATTGTACTGCGTTCATTGTACTGTGTTCATTGCTGCGTTCATTGTGCTGCGTTCATTGTGCTGCGTTCATTGTGCTGGTTCATTGTACTGTGTCATTGTTCTGTGTTCATTGTACTGCGTTTATTGTACTATGACGAGTCTATGTTCATTTTACTGCGTTCATTGTACTGTGTCACTGCCAAGTGAGAACACTGCCGCCGAAAGGGAAGCGGTAACTGGCAGAGTCAGAAACTGGTCAAAAGAGTTTGAGCAACAGTTTTTTTTCAGCAAATCGATGTCCCTCAAATTTCAAATCCTTTACTTTCTTATTTTTATTTTTTAACCATTACATTTAGAACCGAAACGTAAAACATTACTATGCAGCAAATGTCCTGCCCACAGAAAGGTGTTCCCACCAGTTCCAGCTGTCAACAGCACAAAAATGCACAGGTCGATAGCGCCGCGCCAGATTTCTGGAACTGATCTGTACCCACGCCTAATCCATTCTTCGGAAAAACCACAGACATAGACAGACAGATGTTACCCCCCCCCCCCCCACACACACACACACGCACACTCCCCCCCCCCCTCCACCCGGGTTGCTGGCCCAGTCGAGGTGTGCCTGCCTTGGCTGGAAGAAGCTACGGGCAAAGCGGATCGATGACCACGGCCACACGCCACTATTGGCATTTTGCACCAGAACACTGTATCATCCACGTAAGCGTTGTGAGGCCGTCATAAATTACAGCCAGCATTCAATGAATGCAGACTGACAACTGATCAAAAGAACAACTCCCCACCAATTCTTTCCCTTGTTTTGGGGAAATTTTCACCGATGAAATGACAATCTTCAAGTACATCACCTTCCCCTTAGTTGACGTCACATTTCAGGCCTTTGCACGCACCGTGACCCTAATCTTTGCGCCAGTTCAGTGTCCAAAATAGTCCCATTCTTTTGGGTTTTTTTAATCTGTCTGCTTGGAGACTCCTTGGTTTGTACCTTTGATGGCCAACGGAAAGAAAACGAGAAGAATCAAACATTCTCCAAACAATCTAACGGGCCAGTCTACAATTCCTCGACTCCCTTAAAGCAAGGCATTGTTGGCGCGCGTGCAGCCACATCCACGGAGAGGGGGAAGAGGCCGAGTGTCGGGGGAAGGCGTCATGAGAGAGAGGAAAGATCGAGCTCATCGCCCCAACCAAAAGACAGGGGAGGTATGACTGATCACCCTTCGAACGAATCCAGGAACTTAACGCTAATTCATCCTGCTGTAGGCTGGGAGGAGAGAGGGGGGAGGGGAGGGACAGAGTGAGGGAGGGTGCATAGCAAGGAGGGCGTTGAGGACGGGAGGGAGTTGGGGTGGGGGTGGGGTGGGGAGCAATGGTGCAGAACTCAACTCAGACGCTCAAGACGTCGTCCATATCCGGACAGGCCACACACCTGATACACTGAACTCAATGGCGATCAAATGCGAGGATCTTGTACTCTGGAGTCTGCGTCGACTCTGGCCCTTTGGAACCTGGCTGTCGGGAGGTTTTGGCCTGAAGTGGTTTTCCCCTCTAGTCGCTATCGTGCTGCCTGACTCGGACCTGTTGTCGGGAGTGTTTTGGCCTGAAGTGGTTTTTCCCCTCTAGTCGCTATCGTGCTGCCTGACTCGGACCTGTTGTCGGGAGTGTTTTGGCCTGAAGTGGTTTTCCCCTCTAGTCGCTGTCGTGCTGCCTGACTCGGACCTGTCGGGAGTGTTTTGGCCTGAAGTGGTTTTCCCTCTAGTCGCTATCGTGCTGCCTGACTTTGACCCTGCACGATAATTCTAGCTAAGCGTTTTCATCTCAGTTCAGGACAATCTGCCCAGACTTACCGTCAAGTTCTGGCTAGGTTTTCTCTCTGTCCTGTCACTCGCTGACAGCCACTTGGGACTCTGTCGGCGGGCGTTTTGGCCAGGGTTTCCTACTTCGGTCCTGCGGATTCGGTGCGGAGTTTCTCAGTTTGTTCGATTATCGCTGTCGTCTGTGACTTATGCCCACCCATCATTCCATTGAAGTCTGCTCCTGTTGACCAGGACTGCAAGCCGCAGCCTCTTCTCTGTCTTGTCATCGTGAACAGCCACAGGGGGCTTGTCGCCGCGGGCGTTTGTGCGGGACTTCCACTTCCGGTCCTCGAGAATTTCGGTGCGGAGTCTCAGTTTCAGTTTACGATTATCGCCGAGTCCGTCTGTGACTTAGCTCACCGATATTCCGGTTGAGTCTTCTGCCTGTTGACGTCACGGGCTGCAAAGCCACACAGCCTCTGTGTGTGTGTGTGTGTGTGTGTGTGTGTGTGTGAAAAATTCCCTTTTATACCCCAAAAAAAAATTTGGTTAAAATTTCTCCCGGGGGACCCCGGGGGTTTTTTAAAAAACCAAAAATCTTTTGTGGGGGGGGTTGTGGGAGGGGTGGGACCGGGGGAAAAAGGGAAAAGGGTTGGGGGAAAAAGGGGGAAAAAGGAGGGGGGGGGGAGGAGGGAGGGGGGGGGGGGGGGGGAAAAAGGGTTTGGGATTAAAATGTTATTAACTTTTACCCCTTCCCCCCCCCCCCCCCCCCCCCCCCACCCAACCCCCCTTTCAAATTACAATGGCCTTTAAAAAAAAGTTCAAATTCCAATTTGCCCGAAAAAACATTTTTTCTTTGCTTGAAAAATTTTTTTTCCCTTTGAAAAAACTTCCAAAAAACCACCGCCCCCTTTAAAAATTCCCACTTTAAACAATTTTTCAAATAAACCCATCCCCAAAATCCCCCAAATTTTTTTTTGGTTTTTCCGTCGATTTGTAAGGAAATACGTAAGGCGGGAAACATACACAAACCCCAAATTTAAATTTCGGCCCCAAGTTTTTTGGTTGGAAAAAAAATTGTCGGGACCAAAAATTTCTCTAAACAATGTTGTTAAATGTTTGGGGTTGTGTTTTTTTTTGTTTTTTTTTTTTTTTTTTTCTCCCCCCCCGGGTTTGAAAACCTGATCGTTTTTAAACCCCCCCCCATTACCCCCCTTTGGGGTTTTCCCGCGGGGCAAACTTTTTTTTCGCCAAAACCCCCTTTACCCCAACCCCCCCCCCCCCCCCCCCCCCCCCCCACCCCCCCCCCCCCCCCCCCCCCCCCCCCCCAAAAAAACCATATTCGGGCCTTTTAAAGGGGAAATTGCTTCCAAGTTAAAAATGGGGGTTAAAAAAAGGTTTTGGGGGAATATTTTTTAACCCTTCAAAAATTCCCTTTTTGGGCCCCAAACAAAAAAAACCCAGGGGTTCGCAAATTAGGGGGAAAACCAATCACTAAAACCCCAAGGGGGGGCCCCCAAAGGTTGGGGGGGAAAGAGAGGGAGGGAGGGGGGAAGGAGGGGAAGAAGGGAAGGGAGAGAAATGAGGGGACAGACAGGGACAGAGACAATGAGAAAGCCCGTTGGTTTCCCGTTGCTTCAGGGGCGGCAAGGTCCCCACGTTTTCATAGGGTGGAATGATAGTAATAGGGGCCTTTTCCCTTTTTTGGGTTGTAATTTCCTAGGTATTACACCAACCAGCCCAAATCTTTTAACAAAATAGAACAAAAAATACAATGAAGAGAAAAAAAAGAGAGAGGGGTGGGGGGGGGGGGGGGGGGGGGGGAGGAAAAGTTTTTCAACCCAGGGTTTGGAAAATTTTTCGTTTCTCCCAAGGTTTAGCACACGGGGGGTTTGTTAAACAGCTGTCCCCGGGATTAGGGGGATTGTTTAACATTTACACTTTCACACCCTCTTCCCCCCCCCCCCCCATCTTCCATACCCTTTTCTCTTTTTTAAAAAGCCCTTTTCTAAATGACAGTCATATGGTTTTAAAGGAAAAAGGACTGCCCGGGGGTTTTTTGTTTCAACCCTACTCTAATCGTGTTGTTCCCAGTTCCACAACTTTATTTTTATTTTTATTTTTATGTATGGGGCGTGCGCACAAATAACGCAAGCACACCACCCCGTCTCCACAAAAATATTTTTGAATTTAACAGTTTCCTGAGAGAGGGGGGAGAGGAGAGTTGAGAGAGAGAGAGAGAGAGAGGGAGGGGGGAAGAGGATAAAGGGGGAAGATAGAAAAAGGGGAAGGAAAGAGAGGGGTAGGGAAACAAAACAACGGGGAAGAGGGGGGAATAACAAAAAAGGGGGGGAAAAGGGCGGGGGGTTTGGGGGGGGGGGGGGGGGGGGAGGAGAGAGAGAGAGGAGGGGTTTTAGAAGGACTGGAAGAGGGGGGAGGGGGGGAGAGTGAGGGGGAAGGGGGGGAAGAGTAAAGGGGGGGAAGGAGGAGGGGACGAGGAGGGGAGGGA
>CM031615.1:7939707-7951259 GCA_018398815.1 Conus ventricosus
CATAACGTGTTGGCCGTCGCCCAATGAAAGCAACGCCGGTAATAAAGAGAGCAAGAGGGGCAACAATGTCAGCACATTGAGAAAGGACAGGGGGTCTTATCAAGAACACGGTAATGTTCAGTTTCAGTCTGTCTGCTCTTCGACCACCTCGCCACACAGCACAACTTCAGCGCTGTGACATTTTGCACTGTGAAGCGGGTTTTGCCAAGCGGACGGCGAGGGACAGCGCAACGCATTGGGTTGGGGGTGGGGGTTGGAAGGGGGTGGGGGTGGGGGTCAGGCCGAGAGAGACTGAATGTCGTCAGCAACCAGTCAAACCCCCCTCAGCCGTTTGTGAGTATTCGGTAATGTGTCGGCAACACTGACGGCACAAGCTGGACACAGACGTTTGAGAGAGAGAGAGAGAGAGAGAGAGAGAGAGAGAGACGTACACACAACGACACAACACATGGCCTACTGTGTCAACTCCGCGCCCTGTGGCAATGGTTTTAACGTCACGGGAAAAGTTCTCGTTTATCATATTCCATCAGCATTGTCTGGCTACTTCTTCCCAACAACCCCCAACCCCTCCGCCATCCTATCTGTTAGGACCACGCACCCCCCACCCCTCCTCCAGCCACCTTTCTTCTTCCCCACCGCAACCCCCCCCCCCCCCCCCCCCCCCCCCCCCCCTTTCTCCTCCCCCCCCTCGTCGCGTCACACGTCAGCCAGCCAGCCCACACAAAGACCTCCCCCCTTCCACAGCCCCTCCTCCCCCCTCTTTGAACCCCCCCCCCCCCCCCCCTTTTCCCCCCCTCCCTTCCCCCGGGATTAAAAGGTTTCATGGTTGAAGTGACCCCAGGATTCGTTTTTCCCGGAAAGCATCTTTTTGGCGAAAACTTCATTGTAAAAAGGGGGGCCGGCCACCTTCTCAAGGCCACTTTACCTTTTTTTTCCCCGGGCTGTTTTTTTTCAGTGCCCCTGTGTGGGGAGGGGGGGGGTTTAAGAAAAGAGAGACAGAACATCGTGACGGGGGAGGGCCTTTCAGAAGCACAGCAGAAAAACACACCGTGACGGTGACTTCATTCAAAAGTCACAAAACCCGCACAGAAAAACCCAAACCCCGGACGGGGGACGTCATTCAAAATTTTCACAGACAGCACAGAAAAACCCCACCTTTGAGGGGTACGTCATTCACAAGTACAGACAGCAAAGCCCAAAAACACCGTGCGGGGGACGCCCTTCACAAGTCACAGAGAGACGGGAACACCCCGGACTTTTGCCCGGCCCTTACATACACTTGAATTTAACCCCTTTTAAAAATAAACTGTACACACACACACACATGAAAAGACATTTGGGTTCCCAAGCGGGGCGAGGGAAAGGGAAATCTAAATACATTGAAAAATCTTTTATTTTCTTGTTTGGGATTATCGTCATTATCATTATTTTTATTCATATCGGGTATTTTTATCATCTTCATTACTCCCTCGCTCACCCCGGGGGGCCTGCGTTCGAAGATTAAAAAAACAAAAAACAACAACAACAACTGAAAACGGGAAAATTTGGGCCCGAAAACCCCAAAGGGAAACCCCGCGGGAAAGAAAAAAACGGGGCTGGCCCTCCCAGTTTTGTTTGTTTGTTACATTTTCTTTTTCTTTTTTTGCCTTTTTTTTCGTGTCTTTATTGCACTTTTTACGTCAGATTCAGAAACAACAAAAATTAAAAACTGAAGCCCCCCCCCAAAACACTTTCCTCCTTAAACAGTAAAAAAGGGGGCCAAAATCGGACAAGTTTTCGGGAAAACTCCCGGGGAAATTTTTCGCTCGTATTTAACGGGAATAGCTCAGTTTTTAGAGCCCCGGGACCCCGTGATCCGGGGGTTTACGGGTTCAAATTTTCGGTAAAAGGGGGTTTTTTTCCCTGGGAGCTAACTTTGGGTTTTCTGACTCCATTCCCCATACGTCCTTCGAATGAGACTATAAACCGGGGTTTCCGGGTAACGCAGGCCAACTTTCTTGCACACCGAAAAAACCCATCACCAATTTTTGGGGAAGAGAAGGCCATTTGGGCCGTTGGTATGATGACACGTTTACACTTTAGCAGGGCCCCTTCCCCAAAGTTGGAAATTTTGGGAGCCTTAATGGCGGGATAAAAAGGGTTTCATACACACCCCAAGTGTCGAATTTAAAATCGATAAATTTGGACCCCTCAAAGAAAAAAGAAGAAGGCACGCCCCAATTTCCCCCTGCTTAAAAAACCCGGAGAGGGTAAAATCGGGCCAATGTCAATATGCCCGGGGTTTTTCCCCCTAGTTTTTCCTTTTTGGGAAAATGGCGGGGGTCGGGCGGGTGGTTGAAAAGGGGGTTTGTGTGTGTATGTGTGGGGGCGTGTCCCGTGTGTGTGTGTGTGTGGGGACAGGGAATGAATGAATGAATTAATGAATGGGTGTGGTTGGGGGTGTGTGTGTGTGTGTGTGGGGTTGGTTTGGGTTTTGGGGAGAGAGAGAATGAACGAATAAAACGGTGTGTGTGTGTGTGTGTGTGTGTGGGTGGTGTGTGTGTGTGGGGTTTTGTGTGCTTGCGGGGTTTGCGTGCTTTGCGTGCAATCTTTACCTTTTCCGTTTTTTCCCCAATTTTTTTCCCCGGATGGCCACTTGTTTTAAAAACCATTTCTATTCCTAATGGAAATTCCCCCCCGGCTACATCTGTTATCTTGATCTATAAAGCAGACTGATTTAGAATCTTTGAACCTAAGAAGTCGGGACCAACAGGGGGAAGGGAAAATCTTCCCTAATTTCAATGGGTTTGATGTAGGCAATTTTAAATACCTAAAACTAAAAGTTACAAAAGGGCAAGGGTCACTTTCCCCTAAGTGTCGGAGAGAGAGGAGAAAAGAGAGAGAGAGAGAGAAAAAGAGAGAGAGAAAAGAGAAGAAGGGGAGAGAGGGGGAGAGGGGGGGGGGGGAGGAGAAATTAGGGAACGTTGCTGCTCATGTTCCCCCCAGCTGTCTGGAATATGTGTATTTTTCTTTCTTTCTACTACGAGGCTGTACTCCTGGGGACACCCTGTATAGACGGTTTTTTTTATCCCCCCCTTAAGGCGCCATCCCCAACTTGGGAAGGGCATGCTATGGGGAAACGTTCATCCACACCAACGGGCCAAACTGGATTCTTTTCCGAAGTTGGTGTGGGTTTTGGGTTTTGTGTGAAAAGATGTTGTGCGTGGCGTTCACAAAACCGGAACCTGGGTTTTGGCCCTCATTCGAAGGACTGTAGGGGGAAAAGGAGTCAAAACCCCATTTTTTAACCCCGAGGGAAAAATCCCCCTGAAACCAAAATTCAAACCCCGAAACCCCCGGGAAATCACGGCCGGTGGGCGCTCAAACCAAACTGAGAAAACCCGGGCCCCCCTGAAATACGACTTTGTACTGTGGGGGAATTTTAAAGGGAACATGCCTGCATGAAAAAGGGGGAAAGTCAGGTCGACAGAAGACATGAATGTCAAGGACTGCCCTTTAAACATGCCCTGAAAAACACCCAAGACATGTCTCAAGGAAATCCACGTCAAAAGACGTCCCAAAATCACCCTGGGTACTCTCCCATTTCATGACGGGGGGTTAGGGGGAAACGAAAATTTCGGAAGATTTTTCCCCCAAAAATTTTATTTTGGAGGAGGGGTGGGGAGGAGAGGGCGAGGGGGATTAAAAAAAGATCCGGACCCAAATTTTTTTGTATTTTTTTTTTTTGGTGTTTTTTGTGGGGTGTGTGGTGTGGGGTTTGTGTGTGTTTTGGTGTGGGTTGTTTTGGGGTGTGTTTGTGTGGTGTATTGTGTGTGGGTGTATGTGTGTGTTTAAGTGCGTGTGTTTGTGGTGTGGGGGTGCGTGGTGTGTGTTGTGTGGTGTGTGGGGTGGTGTGTTTATGCAGGCTACCAACGACTGACGTTCCACTGACTGCCCACAAAGGGCCATTGACGGAAAAGACATTTAACTGCACCGTTTGACGAATGCACAAAAATTCCCAAAGTAGGGGCCAGGGCCGTCTTTCCGCTGTTTTACTCGCAATTCGCCCCGACGCCCGAACACGGAGGCAGGGGAAAGGGGGCAAGCGAGACTCGGGGTTTGGGTTTGGGTTTGGGAGAAAAATTCGTTTTTGAAAGGGGTTTTTGAGAAAAAAGGATACGAATGAAAAAGGGCAATAGATAAACCCGAACCCCAAGGTTTCCTTGATGTGAAGGGTTAAATGCCCCAAACGACAACGATTTGGGGGTTTTTCCCATACCCCTACCTCTCAACAAAAAACCTGCTTGCTCCCCATTTTTCCCCACACACAAAAATTGAACAGCACAACTCCGGATGGTAGCGTGTTTAGAGCTGTGTTGACAAAATTCTGTCGGGGGGCTAATTCCCACAAAGGGTATGTGGTACTTTGTTGGGGGAAGGGAAAACTCGAAACCGTGAAAAGTTTGGAGAAGGACGGGGAGGGGGTTTGGGAGGGGGTGGGGGGGGGGTATAAAACAGTGCGCAGCGGGAGGGAATTTAAAACACGTTCAAAACACGTGGGGCGTCCCCCCCAATGTGGGGTTTTTATTTTGCAGACATGTTGGGGGCGTTTTGGGGAATGGAAAGGGAAGGGGGGAAGGAGGGCGCGAAGACTTGAGCATGACCCCCCGGGGGACCCCCCCCCCCCCCAGCTCCTAAACCCCCCCCCCCCCCCCCCCCCCAACACACCCACCCACATTTTGGTCAGGGGGGAAGATTTTTTGGTCCGTTTAATTTTAATTTTTCCCAAAAAACCCATCAACCCTTTCTCTGAAAAAACTGTAAAAAATTTTTCCCGCGCGCGCGCGCGCGCTTTGCGTGCGTGCGTGGGGGTGTGTGTGTGGGCCCCCCCCCCCGGCGCGTGTGAAGGGCGTAGGGCGCTTGGCGCTATGTGTGTGTGTTTTTTTGGTACGCGCTTTGCGCCTTTTCCAGCCTTGCGAGCACGCGTATGTGTAAAAAATTGTGATTCCCTTTTAAAATTAAGTGTTGTGTTGTGTTTTGTGTTTTTGTGGTGGTGTGTGTGTGTGTGTGTGGGGGTGGTGTGGGGGGTGGGTGGGGGTGGGTGTGTGTGTGTCATGTGGGGTTTTTTGTGCGTGTGTGTGTGTGTGGGGTGGGCTGTGGGGTGTAAAGGGAAAAACTCTAGAAAAGAAATCGGTCTTGGGGTTGAAAAACCCAAGCTGAAAAAGTTTTGTAAATCCTCCCCTCATTAAGAAAAAAAAAAGACACAAACGCAGAACAAATGTTGTGCGTGCGTGCGTGCGGGGAGTGGGGCGCGCGGGGCGGTGTGTGCGCGGGCGTGCTGCGTGTGTTTGTGGGGGTTTTGCGCGCGAGCGCACGCGTGTGCGCCCCCTCGCTAAATTTATGTAAATTTTCAGGTTTGGGGTACGTGTTGAGTTTGTGGTGTACCCGGGGTCTTAAAAAGCCTTACGTATTTTCTCCCCCAATTTTTAATAAACCCCAAACCGGGGGGGGGCCCATTTCATAAACCCGCTCCCCGTCACAAAGACCCTACTATGTAACCACTCAATCCAAACCACCCCAGGTTCCGAGCCCTTCTTTCCACCTCATGAGACCCGTTTGGCCTTTAACCCAGGACTGGGCACTGCGTCCTAAATGCGGTCACTGCGGTGCCCTCACTAGGCTGGGGCACAAGGGGCGAGGACGACGAACGGGTTTACGTTCCGCCCGTGAAGCCCCTAAACGTTGCGGGGAAAAAGCCCCCGATATGGGGTCTTTTTCGGTCGGCTGGGGTGAAGAACTTTTAACCCTTTTCCCCAATTTAAAAGTTTTCCTCGTTGTTTGTTGGCCAGAGGGTTTTGTTTGGGTTTGGGTTTTTTTGGTTTTTTTTTAAAGTACGTTTGAAATTTGGGGTTTTTTTTTTAAAAATATTGTTTTTATTCTTTTCTGACAGGAAGTCCCCTTTTATTTTGGGTGACTGGAAATACCATGGCCCCTGGGAAAGTGGGGGAGGGGCCCTGGGGGGGGGGGGGGGGGGGGGGGGGGGGGGGGGGGGGAAGGGGGGGGGGGGCAAGGGGGGGGGAGGGGAGAGTGGAGGGGGAGGGGGTGTGGAAAACGAAGTAAAGGGGTTTTGGGGAAAGGGAAGGGCTTCTGTGCATTTCATTTTTTATTTCGGAGGGGAAACTTTTCTTCTCCATTTTCCCTTTTTTTCCGCTTTTTTTTTTTTTTTTTTAAAAAAAACAGAAAACCCGTTTTTGGAGGTGTTTTTCAAACTGATTGTCACTGCTCATGCCTTTATATGCATTGAACTAAAAAAAAAAAAAAAAAAAAAAACAACGAAAAAAAAACAAGGTAAAAAAAAAAAACAAACATCACCCCCCTACCCAAAACCACACACCCCACACACACAACACAACAACAGATTTTTCACAGAACCGGGGAAATTTCACTTAAATTCCCTTCCCCGTCGAGAAGTATTGCTTTCAGTGGTTACCTTTACCAGGTATGGCGGCGGACATTGTACTAAACCCAGTTTCGTTCGCGTTCACTGTTACCACAAACATTTGGTTTTGTTTTTTTTTTTTTAATCTTTTCTTTCTTCCCCCCCCCGCCCCCAAACCGAAACCCCGAAGCTGACTCAACGTGGCCCGACCACAACCACCACAATCAAATTTGCCCGACCCCGAGGGGAGGGGGTGGGGGGGAGGGGGGAGGAGCTAGGGGGGGAGTGGAGGGGTGGGGGTTTGGGGCGTCATGCTCTCCGCTTCCAGCCCGCCCTCTCCCCCCCCCCCCCCCCCCCCCCCCCCCCCCCCCCCCCCCCCCCCCCGTATCGCCTGCTTTTTGAACCCCGAGCCCCAAATTTGTTCGTTCTCTAACTTTCCAAACCCCCCCAAAATTTTTAAACCCCCCCCCCCCTCATTCCCCCCCCATTCCCCCGCCCCCCCCCCCTTTCATTCTAAAAACCCTTTTTTTTGTTTTCCAAATTTTTCCCGGGGGGTGTTGTTGTTTGGCACGCTGGTTTGGGGCCTGTCTTAAACCCTTTTCCTCCCCCCCCCCCCCCCTCTTTTCCCCCCGCCTCCGTCACCCTTTTCTTCTCACCCTGACGATACGGGGGGGGGGGGGGGGGGGGGGGGTTTGGGTAGGGGTGAGTGGGGGGGCAGGGGGGGGGAGGTCCTTAAAACCCTCCTCTTTCACCAGTCCCTGCGGGGTGGACCCCCTTGGGTTTTGGGGAGGTTGGGTGTTTTGCAACCGGTCATTTTCCCTGTGACGACATCTTTTACGCTGTTACAGTAACAGGCAACGTGATGTTGGCTTTTTAGCCCAAACCCGGGCATTTCCATGTGATACATCTTTGACGCCTGTTACAGTGGAACCCGCCAACAGGTTTATGTTTTTCTTTTAGCAACCGGTCCCTTTCCATTGATTTAGATCTTTTACACGGGTTTCAGTGAACGCCAAAGTGATGCTGGGGGTGTAAACAACCGGGCCCTTTCCATGGATACATCTTTGACACTGTTTTCAAATGAACAGCCAACAGTGGAAATAAACCAAAGATGGGGGGGGAGCAAGAGGGAAAACCCAAAAGAATCCCAAAAGGGGGAAGAAAAGGGTCGCGAAAAGGAGAACACAAAAGCTGAGTTTTACCATCCTGACAAAGAAAAATGGGAACTGTGGCCCCCCCCGGGCTGTGAACAAAAACCGTTTTTGGGTTTTTCCCCCAAATAATTCTTTAGTCCCAAGTAAATTTTTTAGTCCCAAGTAATTTTGAGTCCCAAGTAATTTTGAGTCCCCAAATAATTTTGAACCCAAGTAAATTTCCGAAATCCCCAAAAATTTTTTAGTCCCCAAATAATTTTTTAGTCCCAAGTAATTTTGAAACCATCGAAAGCGCATGATTTCATCCAAATACACAAAACCCCCTTTTTCCCCACCATTTTGTCTTCCCTCCCACTTGTTTTTCTCTAAACCCCCCCCCCCCCCCCAACCCCCCCCCTAACACTATCTTCCCCCCAAACCCCATTCCCCAACCCCCCCCACCCCTTCCCCACAAATCACTTCCAACCAACACCCCTTCCCCCCCCCCTCACCCACCCCCTCACCCAAAACCCCCCAACCCCCCTTCCCCTACCCCCCCCCCTCACCTCCCCCCCAAAACCTTTAACCCCCCTCACTCAATCCCCCCAACCCCCATTTCGCTCTACCCCCTCCCCCACCCACCCCCCCAACCCAAAAAACCCCCCAACACCATTCCCCTTTCCCCCCCCACCCCCCCCACCCCTTTCCCCCCACCATTTCCATCCAACCCTTCCTCAACCCCCCCCCCCCCCCTCACCCCCCCATCATCAATCCCATTTCCCAAAACTATTCTTTCTTCCCCCCCCTTTACCCCCACCCCCCCCCATCAATATTATCCAAACCACCCTCTATTTCCCCCCCCCCCCCTTTCCCCCACAAAAAAACCCACCAACCCCCATTACCCCACTCCCCCCTCCCCAAACCCCTCATCACTCTATCTTTCCCTCCAAACCATTCCTCTACCCCCCCCCCCCCCCCCCCCCCCCCACCCAACCCCTCCTAAACTTCCCTCCCCCCTTCCCCCTTTCTTTCCCCCCCTCAAACCCCCCCCACACTCATCCCTCCCAAAACCCCCTTCCCCTTAACCCCCCCCCCCCAACCCCCCCCCCCCTCACCCCATCCCAACTTTCCCCAACAACCCCACCCCCCCTCACCCCCCCTAACACCTAACCCATCCAACCCCCCAAACCCAACCCCCCCCCACCTCTTTCCCCTCATCAAACTATCCAAACAAACCCCCCCCCCCCCCCTACCCCTTTCCCCCCAAAACTTATCTCCAACCAAAACCATTCCTTCCCCCCCCCTCAAACCCCACCCCCCCATCACTCCCATCTTTCCCTCCAACACCCTTTGCTCTTTCCTCCCCCTAAAACCCCCTCCCCCCATCACTCTATCTTCCATCCAAAACCCTTTTTGCTCTTTTCCCCCCCCCCCTCTTCCCCCATACTCTATCTTCCATCCAACCCTTCGCTCCCACCCCCCCCCCCCCCTACAACCCCCCCCCCCAAAATTTTCCCTCCCAAACCCTTTCCCCTAAACCCCCCCCCCCCCCTCACCCCTTTCCCCCACACTCTATCTTCCCCCAAAAACCAATTTAACCCAAACCCCCCCCCCCCCCCCCCCCCCTCAATCATCCCCATCTTCCATCCAACACCCTTTATCCCCCCCCCCCCCCCCTCAACCCCCCCCAACCACTTCCCTCCCACCTTCCCCACTCCCCCCCTCACCATTCCCCTCAACACTCTTCTTCCAACCCCCCCTTCCCCACTTCCCCCCCCCCCCCCCACCTCACCCCCTTTACATCTATCTTTCCATCCAAAACATTCGCTCTACCCCCCCCCCCCCCCCTCCCCCTCTTCCCAAAACCCCCTTCTTCCCTCCAACCATTCCTTACCCCCCCCCCTTTCCCCCTTCCCCTAATTTCCCCTTCCCTTTCCCTCCCAAAACCCTTCCCCTCACTCCCCCCCCCCCCCCACCTCTTTTCCCCCATAAAATTTATCTTCCCCCTTTCCCAAAACCATTCTCTTACTTCCCCCCCCCCCCCACCTCTTTCCCCCCCTAACTCTGTTCTATATTTCCTACCAAAAACCAATTTGTCTAACCCCCCCCCCAATCCCTCACCTTATAAATCTATCCCCTTCCTCCAACACCCTTCTCTTTTAATTCCCCCCCTCCCCCCCCTCTTTCCCCCCATTTAACTGTTCTATATTTCCATATCCCCCAAAACCCTTCGGGTCTAACCCCCCCCCCCCCCCCCCTCACCTCATAAAATCTATCTTCCCTCCAACACCAAATTCCCCCCTAATTCAACCCCCCCCCCCTTTACCTTTCCCCCTCATAATTTATCTTCCATCCAACACCATTTCTCTAACCACCCCCAAACCCCCCCCCCCACCCCCCCAACCCCCTCTTCCCCCCATCACTCTATCTTCCATCCAACACCATTCTCTTAACCACCACCACCCCCCACCCCCTCACCTCTTCCCCCCTACTCTATTTCCATCCAACACCATTCCTCTAACCCCCAAACCCCCACCACCCCCCTCACCTCTTCCCCCCCCTTTAATCTTTCTTCCCCTCCAACACCATTTTTTCAACCACCACCACCACCCCCACCCCTCCCTTTCCCCTCATCCTCTATCTTTCCCTCCAAAAACCATTCTCTTAACCCCCCACCACCACCCAAACCCCTCACCTCTTCCCCCCATCACTCTATTTCCCAACCAAAAACCCCTTCTCTCTAAACCCCCCCCCCCCACCCCTTCCCCCCATGATCACTCTACCCTTTTGATCCACCCACCATGTGGGCCCCAACTTCACCCCCTTCCTCCCTGCCTTTCCCCCCTACGTCTGTTTTTCCCAAAACCCCCACCCCCTCCCTCCCCCCCCCCTTTGCCTTCCCCCACACACTTTTCTTGTCACAGACGACCCCCCTGCTTCTCCTCTCGTCCCTTCCCTACAAAACTTTTCTTGATTTCCCGGGCTTTCCCCCCCCCCTCCCCCCCCCGTCCTTTCCCCTTAAAACTTTTCTTTATTCCCCAGACGCCCCCCCCCTCCCTCCCCCCGTCCCTTTTTCCCCACACACTTTTCTTGATCACAAAACGGGCCCCTCCCCCCCCTCCCCGTCCTTCCCCTACACACTTTTCTTGTCACGACGCCCCCCCCCTCCCCCCCCTCGTCCTTCCCCTAAAACACTTTTTTTGATCACGACTGCCCCCCCCCTCCCTCCCCCCGTCCTTTCCCCCACCACTTTTCCCTTGATCACAGACTGCCCCCTCCCTCCCTCCCTCGTCCTTCCCCCACACACTTTTCTTGATCACAGACTGCCCCTCCCTCCCTCCCCTCGTCCTTCCCCTACACACTTTTCTTGATCACAGACTGCCCCCTCCCTCCCTCCCCTCGTCCTTCCCCCACACACTTTTCTTGATCACAGACTGCCCCCTCCCTCCCTCCCCTCGTCCTTCCCCTACACACTTTTCTTGATCACAGACTGCCCCCTCCCTCCCTCCCCTCGTCCTTCCCCTACACACTTTTCTTGATCACAGACTGCCCCTCCCTCCCTCCCCTCGTCCTTCCCCTACACACTTTTCTTGATCACAGACTGCCCCCTCCCTCCCTCCCCTCGTCTTCCCCTACACACTTTTCTTGATCACAGACTGCCCCCCTCCCTCCCTCCCTCGTCCTTCCCCTACACACTTTTCTTGATCACAGACTGCCCCCTCCCTCCCTCCCTCGTCCTTCCCTACACACTTTTCTTGATCACAGACTGCCCCTCCCTCCCTCCCCTCGTCCTTCCCCTACACACTTTTCTTGATCACAGACTGCCCGTGCCTGCTCCTCCCACTCCCGCCTCACGAAGAAAAATGAGTGAATACCTAAATAAACAAGCAATAAATTCATGCTTCAATGAATTAATTAAATGAAATGTGGACAGAGCAACAAACATTAGAATGGAGAGTGGGGAGGGAAGGTGGTGTGTGTGCGTGTGTGTGTGTGGGGGG
>CM031615.1:7951359-7986359 GCA_018398815.1 Conus ventricosus
GGGGGGGGGGGAGAAAGAGAGAGAGAGAGAGAGAGAGAGAGAGAGAGAGAGAGAGGAGAGTGAGAGAGAGAGAGAGAGAGAGAGTTGGAGGAGAGAGAGAGAGAGAGAGAGAGAGAGAGATCGAACGGGAAACTCCAGACACGATAATTGATGATGTAATATCTCAAAGACCTGATCATGACTAATCCTTTGCCTTCCAAGAACACAGGACATCGGGACTTCTGTGTTACAGAATCGTACCGGATGTGAAAATAGTCCTGCGGAATGGTTTCGGTTTCAAAACTGGATCTGTGTGTGTGTGTGTGTGTGTGTGTGTGTGTGTGTGTGTGTGTGCGTGTGCGTGCGTGCGTGTGTGAGTGCGTGCGTGCGTGTGTGTTGTTTTGTCGCTGTTATCGCTACAAGTGTATGCGCTCGGGGTTGCGTGTAGACTGGTCGTTTTAGATATACGTACTTCGCTCTTGTGCAATCGCGACTCTGTGTGTGGAAGGGGGGGGGGGGGGGGTGCGCTCGCGCGCGCGCGCGCGCGCGCCGCGTGCGTGCGTACGTGCGTGTGACCTGCACCAAACTACCGACTCCAACAGAGAACAGGGAAAGGGGCATTCTGGGCCACTTCCGCCCTCACTCAGTTCGGGCGAAAGTAACCCAGAATGCCGCCTTTTCCCTGTATCTCTGACAAGTAAGACATCAAAACCAAAAAATAACGATTATCTACAAACAAACAAACTGTGTAGGGTTGTTCCTTTTTTAATACTAAATTAACTAAACTTTTTAAGAAAAAAAAAATTCCAAACTCATCGCATCTAGCCACATTACTGAACACCCCCATGGTTCTAACATGAGACCCAATGGCGCCCTAGGGCCCCAAATCCAGATCCAGAGGATCACAGATAAATGTGGCTAATCGACAGAGTATAGGGAATATGCCTCTAGAAAATATGGTATTACAACACTTGGTTTGCCTACTTTAGTTTTGTCTAATTTTTGGGTGGCCATTCCTCCCCCCAATTTCATAGGCCCTGTCCTATTACACGACACATTGTGGGTTTGCGGGCGTTTATAGCCGCGCCAGTGACCCAGACATCACAATGTGGTTTGCCGGGCGTTTTATCCTCGCCAGATGAACCTATGACAACGAAACACGAAAATGGAAGGGTCCACTATAGGGCAGAAAGAGGGTCCAAATTAAAAAGACTTTCCCAACCCACACAAACAAGCACAAAACCACCGCATGTCCATATTCCAACTTAACAACTTTTTGGATTAATATATATACAGTTAGCAAACTGAAAGCAATTATAAAATTTTATTGTGTTTAGTGCAAATTGGGGTGTATATTAAAATTTTTTTTATACAACAGAATAGTTATAAAGGTTAAACAACAACTTAGGCATTAAGTACTTTTTAGTAGCTACATTGTTACAATATTTATATTAAAAACTTTAGCAAATTAAACACAAAACACAACTTTTAATAATCCATTTTCCTCTACTGATCATAAATAGAAAATTTCCTTCAGGGGAGGTAATTAATTTTTTGTCATACTTAAATGGAGATAAATTACTTTCAAAAAAATTAAAAAAAAATAAAATAAAACAATAAAAAAATAAAAATAAAAAATAAAAAAATTAAAAAAAAAAAAAAATTTACAACAAAAAAAATTTAAAAAAAAAAAAAAAAAATTTAAAAAAAAAAATAAAAAAAAAAAAAAAATTTAAAAAAAAAAAAAAAAAAATTTTGTTTTTAAATGATTTTTTTTTTTAAAGTCACCTTAAGCCACACAAGTTCTTAGTTAAGTTTTTAATCCAAGTCACTTTCTAAGTTGCTTACTCAAGTATTGTTCACAAGTCATCCATCAGTCACTTCTAAGTTCTTTACATAAGTCATCCCTCAAGGTTGACCTCAAGTCATCCTCAAGTCCATCCTTAAGTCACCCCAAGTTCACTTCTTAAGTTTCTTTTTCTACTTAAGTCACTTCTAAGTTCTTACTCAAGTCATCCTCAAGTCATCCTTAAGTCATCCCCTAAGTACAACTAAAGTGTCTTATTAAGTAATCTTATAATTATCAAAAAATACAAGCTATGTTTATATAATCTTAAATAGTAAGATGTCTAATATAGTACACACACGCCGTCAAAAAACGCGTCAACGTTGAGGATGTCTAGCACAGCGATCTCCGCATAGATCTACAGGAAGAGTCTTACATCCGAATGCAACCGCATTGATTACCATTTCTGGTACAATGGAAATGTCTTTTAAAGACTCCATGTCTTTATTAAATGACACCATCAATTAATAATACGCCCTGATCTATTTTTAATTTAAAAAAATTAAAATTAAGTACTAAAAAATTATTACATATCAAATGGATCACAAAAATGGCTTAGTTATTGGCGGTTTTGGGGCGTGCTGGTGGTCTTTTTCTTGCATTAAGTGGCTCAATTTTTTTGATTGCTTTTGTTTCTGTTGCCATCGGTTATATTTTTTATAGCCGCAATAACTGCCCCCCAACAGCAGCAATGGCGCCAAAATTGGGCAACAGTTTTTAAGTTCAATATTCCATGAAGAACTTGGTGCCCATGTATCACTGGAGTTTTTCTAGCTGGCATTGAATTTAACTTGTTCTGGCGTTGGCGGTGTTATGTTTTCCATGATGAGACATATTCTGTAACATTAAATTTTTTTGTCTGTTCCACTCTGCTAATTTTTTCCTGCATCAACAACGCCCATTGATTTTTATGGTCTCCACCTGATTATCAGCGTATTCTGCTGGATTTCCTGGCTTGGTTTACTTTTCTCCACCTGATTTCAATGTTTCCTGATTCCTGATGGATTTTCTGGTCGGGTCATTTTGAAGGGAATAAAAATCTATATGATTAAAAGTTATTACTCCCATTATAAATGGCGATAACAATGTATCCAAATCTATAGTATAAATCACATCCTAAAGACTCTAATGACTTGGTAAAAACTGTGATCTTGCGTTAAAATCATACGTAAGATTCTTGTTCAGAATCAATTGGGAGCAAATCTACGACTAGTTTAGTGTACAAACTAAGAACCGTTTGCCCCAAACGCTTTTTACCATTCATGACCCCAGCTGCGCTTCATACCTGTTCTGATACTTTAAAATGTCTTGGGTGGCGACATCATTTGAATCTGTTCAATGCTGATTCAGTTCCGAGGGAACTGTTGTTTGTTTTTCGCCACGCTGCCAAAAGAATACAACCTCTCCTTTGTGGCATAACAGTAGCTTGGCCATCAACTTGACAATCATAAGTTTCAGGAAGGTTTAGCTGCCTTGTAGCTGTAGAGATTCATCCACAGTTCATAGATTTTTATATAAATTTATAATTATTTTATTTTCTAAAAATGAGCACCGAAAAAAACTGTTAGCTACCCTTGTATACCATTCATGGCTTGTAATTGAGGCCTAAGTGTAGGATACACAATCTTGGTAAAAAGCGTTGGTTAAGAATTAAAAAACCACAGATCTTGGCAAACAAGACTTTGAGGATTCAGCAAAGCTTAATGCTAACAATTGCAGCAACGGTATTCCACGAAAGATTTGTCTAGTTAAGCAAAGGAATAATTCCGAGACAATATAAATATTGTAGAAAAAAAAAAATAAAATACATTTATAATAAATGGCTTCACTCCAGCAATAATGATAGGCGGCGCTGTTGGTGAATTGCGCTTGTCTATTAGCGCAAGTAATTTAGCATATAGTAAACTGCGGAAAGACAGCGAGAGAAAAGGACATAAACAAAGTTATGGGCAACTAGCAGCTGCACATACGCCTATGAAAGGCAGAGACATTGAGCAGTTAGATTTAATAATGACACACTGAAGAACATGGTGCATGCAGCTTACACATTTAAAAAAGTTGATCAAGCAATAAAACAATTATTAACCCCTTGTAACAGGCAAACCGTCCAACATTGCCCCCAGCCAAAATTCATGACTATTATCAACCATCGCAGAAAAAACAACAAGATGCAAGAAATCGCGTTTAAATGTCGTTGGTATACCGTTGTGTTATTTGTTGCACATAAACTTGGTTGAGTAAAAAAATTAACCAAAAACTATTATTCACCAAACGTGATATTGGAAGGGAATCACGCAAAAATCAAAAACTAAGCCAAGCAGCGTGGATTCAGTGACAAACAGCAAAAGAATGGTTTTATCAAAACAAGCGTTATGGCAAATTTATTTTACGCAGCGCCTAGACTAATACAGAGACAACCGCACTTTTGTGAACCAAATCCAAACGACACCCATCAAATGGATCTTCTATAATTACCCTCTGATATGGATTAGACCGAAAAAGATTTAAAGTACGCACTCACAGTCCATTGACAAGGCAACAAAAAAGATCCAAAGATGCAGAGCCATTAACTCAAAAGAGTGCTTCTGCAGTTGCAGGTCGCTATAACAACCGATATAAACCATATACCAACTAGGCCTCACTTAAACTTTCCCACGCATGATTCAAGTCGATGAATGGAAAAGAAATTATAAAGGCCAAGTTAATCAATTATTTGTTTAACACACAGGTTACTAATAGAAGAGGCATACACGGGAGGTATCACAGATCCAGGCATTAGGTGAAAACTTTAACAAACAGTTTAGCCGAAAGACATTTCTCCTACCAGTATCACAGATAGCTTAATGTCAACTCTCGAAAGCACAGAATGGGTTAGAAACTGCCCTCATTTTTGCGCTCAATGAATTATGAAGAATTAAAGGCCTAAAACCAGTACAAGCACCAAAGAAAAACAATAAATGTTGCTGAAACTGCCAGTACACCCAGTCAAACTAATACCGTATTGGGTTTGAAAGTAAGGTACCTTTATTACCGTGAGTACAGAAGGGGACACTCGCATCATCAGGGCAAACCTATGTCCATTTTGGTAGTGTTTTGACCCGAATTTATGAAAATAAAAAAATTGTAAAGATGAAATCGCGCCCGGTATTATATACAGAAACTGACCACAACAAAACAACCAGCTCCTCAAAGATCATTTGTGAAAGAAGAACTGCAGATAATTCCGCCAGAACACAGTTTCCGCTTTAAATAATTTACAGTAAATCTTAATTTGGTTTAAAATGGAAGGCCAGAAGGAAGCGCAGAACGAAAACAAGAATGGTAAAGGAAGAGACCATGGAAAAATGATACGGGAATCATTTCAAGATGGGCCGTTGTAAGCCATTAAGGAAACATTTTCGAGTTAATCATGCATGCTAAATCTTCCAGATCACCTACAACTCCAAACCCCCAAATTGGGAAAAAGAATATCCTTGAAATCATAAAAAAAATTCGAAACTCATCAAGCATACATGAGAAAAGATTTAAAATGAATTGGATGAACTATGATTGATCTTTTGAAATAAAAGTTGAATGAAAATTAATAAAACACCCCCAGTTTATGCGGTACTCTCCTCAGTGCCCAATAGCAATTGAAAACTCCGATTAAACAAACACCCTTTTTTGTGTTGTTCTATCTAATGACTTTCTTTGTTACAACTTTGGTTTTTGATGCACATGTAGAATTAGATCGCAGTTTTACGTTGTCATGATGAAAAGTCTTATTGCCAAAACAATGTCTTCATGTATTGATGCATGTGATAAGTTTGAACTGCACAACGCTGCGAGATATTCCCTATTTGCTTTCTTAATGATATTATTTCCAGTCACTGCTCGAAATAACTGTACTATTTTGACCATAACCCCCCATAACATACCTCCTTGATCACCTTTCCAGATAATTCAATCCTACATCTTACCTAAATAACCTGACATGTTAGTAATTGAATGTAAAGGGCGTGTTTTAGTTATCGATGTATCCATACCATCCCTGCCATGTCCTTTAGCCACTTTCGGTTTCCAAGTACTTTATAGATGTCTTCAGTAGGAATATCTCTAACAAAACTGTCTTACTGTTAAAGTACTCCTGACTACAGATACTAGGTCTTATAAGAAGGAAGTCCAATAAAGAAACTCTACATCAAAAAGCTTTGATAATTATAAAACATAAAACCAATAAATACAGGTTTGTCCTAATTGGACATTTCTTTTTTTTCCATCAGTTATGGTCCAAAAAAGCTGAAACATGAAAACTTCTGAAGTCCTGATAATTTGGTTTAGAAGTTAGCATAAATTGCTTCTTTTTACTCTTTGTGACCAATCTACATCTTTTTACGCAAGTGGCGTATTCTCCTCCATAGTCTTTTCCAAAACACTGTTGTTCATCAACGGAAACAGTCTTTTCAAGAAGCTTCTGAGGATTTAGTTCTGAATCATTGTTCTTACATGATGTATTGTTACATGAAGCTGTCTTGATCAAAAGCAATTATGCCGATTGAACAGCTGTCAACTAACAACAAGACCATGTCCTTAAATAAAATTGTAGAATTCTGTAAAGACAACAAAATTTTTTTGCCTCGAAGATAGGCACCATTTCGGGCGCTCCTCTTTGGATCCATCTTTAGACTTTCTGCTGCTAATGGATAGTCATTATGCAGGTATGAGTTCATGAGAGATATTTCTAAGTCCACTACTAGCATGAAACCACGCTGTTTGATCAGGCGTAAACTGCCCAACCACTTAAATGCCTTTTTACTGTTTTTTTTGTTACGGAAAATCGACGCTTGTGAGCATTTTAAAGTTTTGCGTAACGAAGATATATGCGCCATTGCCCAACCCAACAGATTGTTTGCATCTAAATACATGTGATAAGTTAGACCTTTTACTCGGATCATAATGATCCAAGTATTTGTTGTTTGCTTTACAGTAATGATGCACGCCATACTAATTCCCCCACGCAACCCGATTTCAATCATCGAATCATTGGTAAATCTGACAACAAAATCCAATCTGTACTCCATTAAACTTTAAGAAAAGCATCCCAACTCATCTCCAGGCGCAGAAATGTAATGCGTCATAACTATGCTATAAGTTTTTTCATGCAGGTCTTTTCTGTAATTTCAAAGACGTCCGCCAACAAACATACATCTGCCATCAAGTATGAATCAGTTAGTCCTCCCCAAGTATTAAACACTCTACCTTCTGCCACCTCATCTTGAGCATGCTGGAATCGGAGATCGCTGATGTCCCCTTTACCTCAAGAACTAAAAAGAACGCGCCTTTATGCGGAAGTGTAAATCTTTCCGTCAAAACCATTCCCAACTGTTCATGACTCATAAGGTCAAACGCCCATTCCTAACAAGAGATGAGTCAAAAAATTTTCCGCATTTAGGGCCATACTTTAAGGACATAGCCAGTGGCCGGTCAAATGAGCCCAATCAAGGGGTGTTGCATAGAGTCTAGAAAGACATATTATTTTAGATTAAAGCACATGTAACTTTACTGATGACTGTGCACTGCATGCTACCCTGAAGGCGCTGGTACTGCTTTGCACAATAAGATGAGAGTCGAAAAACCTGCAAGTTATGAAAGAAGATGGTCAGCTTCCAATTCTTTGGTTCAAACTTTGAGTTTAAGATTGCATTTGTTTTATGCGCTTGCTCCCTCTGAACTTTCCACTAAGTGAATCATGGACTCTTACTGTGGGGTTTTACACTCTTGGGCGTAGAGCTCTAAACCGCAAATCCAACTAAGCGTTGGCTGAGTCATAACTGGTTGTTGGTCTACAGGCGCCATTATTGATTTACAGATAAGTTCAGATTAATAGAACAGCTTACGCACTTTCTGCATGCGATATTAATGAATGTTTCTCTGCCGCACTGGCCCTCTATCATAATTCTGGTTCAGAATAAACGCAATCCGACCTGACCAACGATGAAAGCAAATAACAAATCTGATGATTACTCATTAAGACTGATATTTTTTCGAAGTTTTCAGTGGTGCTGGGGCCCTTCATAAGGAACAATGAGTGATTCAAAGTCTGCCGTAAACTACGTATGAGAGAATGTTGTGTCAGTTTTTTTCCAGTTCTTAAAAACTAACTTGATATCCAGCGGGGTGCGTAGTTATTTCTGTATTACAGTCAACAGAACTATTACAATTTTTTATATGTTCACACGGCATGCTTGCACAGATGGAAATCTTGTTAAAAAAAACATTTTCTGCAGAATTCTTCGATTTGCTAAAGTTTGTGTATGATAAGTATAGACTCACAAACAACTCATTGTGCGTATCAATGTGATAATGGGGTAGCCCCGCTGGTGAAAACATTAGTAGTAGTCAACATGATTTTTGTCAAGGTTCGCTCTATTGTTGGACAGTTCTTGGACACTTTAATTGGCGCCAAATTGTTTTCCCTTTCCTCATCCCATGTGTGTATACTTAACAGTTATTGGGTTGTTTTGTTCTCAAACAGAACAATATGGTCTACACTAACGGGAACGGATATCCATTGAGTAAGATCTTTGGCTATTGCCGATAGTTAGTCCTCTCTCTGCGTGTTCGCGGACATGAAAGCAGCCTTGCAAAACCGCACCACATGAAACATTAGTAGTCTGAATTATTATTATGTTTAAAACAGCTACTCTTTGAAAAACCAACACCCGAGGTAGCGGAATGTAAGCCTTGCCTACAACGGCATACTTAGCCATGTATTAATCTAATCACTCAGACTCGCCCTCTGACCAACCAGAGCCTCTACATTTTAGCTTCTTCAGCGGCAGCGACAAACTGTGCAAGCAGTACTCTGCCCAACCGTGTTGTTAAGTCATTACGAGAAAGAATAGTCTGTTGTTTAGGAGGGTGCGTCGAGACCCATACTTCTAGATTTTTCTTCATTTATTGTACATAGGTCGATTAAAACAGCTAACATAACTTTAACTGGCGGTCTATTGTTATTTGCCAGGAACAAGAGAAAAAGCATGAACAATCCCATGCCTGTACGTTTGTTGGGTCAATGACTTCTAAATCATATCAAAAAATTCCATTGCTCTTATAAACGCTCCCTCTCTCGAGCATTCCATCAACCAATTCGTCCTTGAGTCCTTCATATTCATAGCCATGTGCTGTCTTGTCTTTCTTTTCTAACCAAAGATAATATTTAAATAAAAAAAAAAATACGTTAATCATAACCAAAATCAACTGTCTTTTTGCGCTTGGTGACTCATAAACTAAAGTCTAAAACGCCCTTCTTTGGCGATTGTTAATAGATGTGAGCTGTTTAGAACAGAGTTTAATGTTTCGTTTACTTTTTTTATAAGCATTTTCTTTTTTAATTCTCTAACCGGTCGGTCTGGCTGTTGAGAAAAAACTTGTTGTCCTCGCCAGACCTTTGAAGATCCCAACTTTTGTCTTTTGTAGTCATCAAAATCGTCCGTATAAACGATTAAAATTCTTCATCCGTGATTTTTGAAGTCACAAGCCGCTTTATTTATTGTCAGGTTATAACGAGCTAATATTAGGCGCGTTTATTAGTTTAACCCAGCTGTGTGCTTTTGGCGTTTTAGTTTTTTAATTTTATGCCATCAGCACCTACAGCAAATGAACACAGGCCAAGAGCTAAAAGACAAACCTCCAGAGAGTTTAAAGCTGCGGGTGCACCAACGCCTGTTGCTAAGAGACCTACACTCGATCCTGCTGATGCATCACTAATATTCGATGCCCCAGTAATTGAACATATGTAACAGCATTAAAAGCAGCAAATACCTTTCGATTGGTTTTGCTGTATTTTGAAAGGTCCTAGCATCTAGTTTTTGAGTTAGCATTTAGTGATAATGTTTGTTAATCTGATGGTTTTTACTTCACCGAAGCAGAATTGCCTGCTATCTTCTTCTTTTGCGGTGGCTGTAAGCACATTTAGGAATAAACCTGAACAGACGATGCTTTTTTATAAAATGAAAAATAAAATTTAAGTATAGTACATCTTTAATCTGCTACCGTCAATAGACCAGCTTCGCATCATATATTAAAAACCAATGAACATTAAGCGTTTATTCGTCTTCTTCTTCTTTAATCAATTTGAATTTATTACTTCTCTCACAGATTCTCTCACCTTCTTCTTTCTCTTTCCCGCTTCCATGTAACTGATTATCCCTCGTTGACCTTAGGTCAATCCATAAACCGTATTTGTTGTTAAATAAAAAAATTCCCAATTCCCCAATTCTTACACTGTGAAGGTGTTATAATCTTTAGCCGCAAGGTCTGCTTTTGTACTTCTACCCCTCCCACCGCCCTCCCCCAAACGAATTTCCATATTATCGTCAAAATGATGATAAGTACTAAGTCCGCAAGCATAAATAGGTTTAGGACTTGGCCCTCAAACGAACCATGTACTTTCGTTATTTTTGGATTAAAAAACATTTCACTTCCTCCTTATGAAATGTTTCTTCATCTTCCACACAGCAAATCAAATACCTATAAGAAGCATCTTGCTGAGACGACTAAAACTAAAAATTCCATATAGTTCTTGCCCTGCTTCAAGAATTTGTATGATAACGCACTTTCGTGTAATATATATAAAGTTGGTGACTTATATTGTTTCTCAACTCAGCTCTGTCTAATCAGGTTGCTAACAACAGTCAAACTCTAACGAGTATGTCCAAGAAATGCTGTAACTTTTGCTTCGGTTTCTGTGATTTTGTAACACGTATGTATTCATTAAAATTAGAGTTCATCTGGCACAATCAGTCATTTAATGCACCTTGAAAGTATGGGGCTGCGCTTTTAAAACAACTCATATCATCTAGGGGAATGGAAAAGCGCATACAAAATCGCTTAACTTGGCAGCTAAAGCCTTTTTGCGCTTTTTAGCCACACCTGAGGCGAGTTCGGCGCCTATACTAAGAATTAGTGCTTCCTTCATTGCCGATTTCCTTGGAAACTCAAGATCTACCGCTTTCATTCGCGTTAGCCATAGATCAGAATAGGATAAAAATATGTCGCATATGTTTATATAAAATTACATCTTTTGCCCCTCAAGTTTTAACAGAAATTGTTCTTACCTATTAGCCCGTGCCCAAATTCTGACAAACTGTTTTCTGGTTTGGTCTGTTGTAATGAAGCGAGTTCTATTTTCAAAAAAAGTTAAGCCGTGCATAGCCTGTCGACAAATCAAATCATCCGCTCCAGGTCTGGAAATTCCTAATCAGAAGATTTGATCAGCATCAATAGAAGATTGGATTATTGGAACATTAATATTCCGATTATTTCCCCGCACGCCATAAGGGTTCTTTAAGCTTTCTAATAACGGGCCAAGAATCGAGCATATGGCTTGTGGCCATTTTTTTAAGAAACAAAAAAAAAAGATAAATATTAAAAAACATGGCAGGATTGAAGGCAAGAAATATGATGTTTTGACCCTGGAGACGATAATTGAGTGAAATGAATCCCATTGAACACGGCAACCACAGGGCGCTCTCAATGCGCACGTGAATTAACAGAAAGTACGGTCGAGCATTTAAAACCAAAAGTATAGGTCCAGAACCCTCCCGAATTTATAAGACCCAAAATGATTTTGAATTAGAAGCTGGTCATTTGTTTGAAAGAGCGATCAAGGAAATCTGTTCGGCTTACAACTAAACCAGACCCATCAAATGATTAAGCCAAGATCTACAATTATACAAAGACATAGTGTAAAAGATCAAAATCGCCCTTGGTCTTGTTAGACCAAAAATAGAAATAGGGATTTTCAGTTTGCTAAACTTCAAACACCACAGCAAGAACCCCAACAGATAACCACATGCAAAACAGAACTTAAAGAATTAAATCAATCACAGTTGATTAATAAAAGTAATAGAAGCAGAATGCCATATTTTTCAGAAGAAACAGCGTTAAGACAATACACGACCCGCCGCTATTACCCAAGGCGAGAAATAGAGAGGCCCTTGATCATGCAATTAAAGTAGGAAGGATCTAGAGGCGAATTAAACAAACAATTTAGTCAAAAAAAAAACATAGGAGAACTAGATGAGCAATATAAAAGAGAAGAAAGAAAAACTCGTTAAGGCTGATGACGCCAACATAGGGCCAGATATTAAAGAAAGAATAAGACAAAGACTAAAAAGATCTTGAACAAGACAGAACAGCAAGACTAAGAAGTGCAAACAACTAACCGAGTACCAAATTAACGAACTCCAGTGAATAGAATAGAGATAAACTATCGAAAAAATTTTCTATGAAGACACGGACAACAGCATAACGAATCCTAACAACAGTTATTAGAGAAGCAAGGAGTCACATTAGCAAGCGTTATAACACTGCCTTAGAGGCTTTGCAAAAAGTAACATTGGTGATGGGCATATTACATTCGGAATGGTGGAGAGCAAAGAACATGCCATCCTGCCGCCACCGCCTCGCACCTGAAAAACATGGGTAAAAAAACATCGGATCAACTTGCGAAATATATATTAAAAAAATTAGTTGAACAGCTATAAAAAAACTCTTTACAGTGAAAAATGGGGAGAATTGACGTCTGTGCTTAAGTCTACTCACGACGCAAAGTAGTTGGCTTATATGGCCGAGCACTAATGGACATTAGTTCTCTTAAAAGTTTGGGTGTAAATATTTTATAGAAAGATAAAGACCAAGTAATCCTAGTCCAGTTAAATCCAAGAACAAGCCGTCTGATCATTTTCAAAATAGCATGGGACCATCGGCGAACAGATGACACCGCGAGCTTTGCTGAAGTCCCCATCAATGACTTTGGGGGGAGTTTGACTTCTGGGGATTAATTACTAAAACATAGGGTGTTCTTTTATTTGGTTGTAATATTACAGGCTCAAGAATTTAAGTCGTTATATTTTTCCACAACCTTCTGTTCAATCCTGCCTATAAAGCATGTTTCATTATTATAGTTTATATAATCATCCTACTGGAGCCTAAGGTCAGAAGTGCAGCCATGTATAAAACCATTGGCCAACATCAAAGATCTACTTATTCTGATCTTGCTTATTGAAAAAACAAGTTTAGGTACCTTTTGGAATACGTTGAAGTAAAATACCAACTGTAAATTAAATGGCGTCCTCCTAAATTTTCTAAGTATAGATATTAGCGCGTCAAAGCCATTAGAAGGAACCTTTATGCATGAACTTGCCTGTGCTTTCGCCGCCTATGCAAACACCAAACGTAAGAGCGATCAAGAGTCGTTTAATTTTCGTTCTATAGCCCGCTCTAGTTAGGCCCTTATAAGTAGTCTAAGATAAATGGTTTGACCATGCTGTTTTAATGCTCTTAGCTGTAGGGACCCAGGCAGAAGCATATTAGCCGGCTGTAAAAGAAAGTTTTGAAAGGAGGATGCCAGTCATAGTTATCCTTTCCGTGCGTGCCCCGAAAATACCGGTCGCCTAGACCATGTTATGACCAACTTTTGTCTAAAGCCTGTTCTTGAATGTTAATATTGAATAAGTATACAGATCCTTTCAAAAGTCCAATCATGTCTATTATGTAGCAGAGGAGGATTAAACGGTTTATGGTCCATTTTGCAAAAATGGTGCTCGCAGTTCAGACAAAAAGTACGTCTGAAGGTGTAAAAGTAAAAATGAAATCTGTACACTGACACCACCAAAGAATCATGTTGAATTTAAATGATCGGCATACGACACCACCACACCCATTTGATGCACCGAGACACAGCCAAAGTTTAAAACAGGTACTGAAAAAACTGCAGTCGTATAGACTACACCTCGCGTATTCCCTTAATGTGTCCGTTTTCAATAGGGGGTAAGAAAATCTGCTTAAATGGAGTTACACACCATTTAATTAAAAGAGGCAGACTGGTATCACAGCAAGGCAAGAGGTAACATTTGCTATAATTTTAATAATTGTAGTGGCGGCCCAACAGATATTTAGCATCAGTATATTTTGAAATGCACTCATATAAAATTTTCGTTCCAAAAATGTTTTTACCCATGAACCAACCCAAGACCCGTCCAATACGTTTTTTTAGAACACTCAAATTGAAAAGCGTACTGCGGAGCCAAAAAACAAAATAAATGTTTCACTACATTGAAATATTCTACAAGACGTATGGTTTAATAATATAAGCGCAGCCAAAGGAGAATAATAATTGTTCAAAAAGTTGACACACACAGGGAACAAAGTACGCCAGATTAAGCAATACCATATTGGTTTATGTTACGGGTATTGCCCCTAAAGAAGCAAAAGAGAAACTTTGACATTAGCGTCTCAAACATAACAATGGCAAACCAAAAAACATAATTAAACATTCCCATCCGTGAGAGACGGATGTTACAATATTATTGAAAGAAGATCTAGATAAAATGTATAGGCATTACAGCTAACAATTAAAGATTATGATAAACACCAACCAAAACTACTTTATAGGGGGAAAAGTCCGCTCGTATCCATGCATAACCAACATTACTCAAAGTTCAAATTGGAAGAGCAGAGCACATGATAAAACTAAAATGACGAAGGCCCTCAAACTGTAATAGGAGATCACTACCATCATGGACAGCTGCCATATTGCGATTATGAAAATTCATACAATACCCTAAATTACCGTTTAAAGGAATAGTTAGTTGGTAGGTTGGATCCATTTAATATAAAGATCAAGACAAACGGGGGAAAGTACGTAAAATGTGATCACTTCCAATGATTGGAAATAAAATACTAGCGATCCAAAAAAATAATGACGCGAAGGTCCAGAAGTAACCCGGAGATTCCATAAGCGCCTGATAAGGTGTAACACCTTTAGAAAAAAAATACCATGCAGACGAAGCTTACTTAGACCTAATGTTGCGCACGTCGCATATTGTATGGGTAAATGAGAACACTGAAAGATGGTGAAATATAAACGCCCAGAGGAAGAGAGCGTGACCCCAAAAATATCCAAGAACAAAACAGCTGCGCAATCATAAAGCAAAAACATGTGAGGGTCAGTATATGAAAATAAAATCGATCGAAAACCTGACCTCAAATAGGCGAACAAATAAACTCATAAAATAGAATGGTACAAAAATATATGAAAATCAAGCAGGCCCATTACCAAAAAAAAGATCCGTCACAAAAAGTTAACAGAAAAGCATTCAACATACAGGCCCTAAAACATGAAAGTCTTATAGCCAGATGACCATAGACGTAACGAGAATAAGAAAAAAGTAAAGCCGTATGGGAAAAAACAGTACATTCCTCCACAGAAGAGAAGCGAATTAAAAAGAAAGCATCATACAAAATTAACAGATTTCAATGCCTGCAAAAGTAAGAATTGATGGCCGCGAACCCAATCACAACTATTGAAAATTATACTGACTTAAACTATAAGGTAGAGGGATAGTGAGTTATGTGGGCGTTATAGACGTCCTAATTAAAAGGCCAAACTCATAAGCTGGCAACACATAGAGGCGATGACATGACTTAAAAGTAACAGTATTCATTCTTCATAAACACATGTGAGGATAATTAAAGGTCAACACACCAAGCAACAAAATCCATAAAAAGTCAAAAAAGACAACACATCATCACAGGCACATCACATTGGATTAATCTTCCACAAATAGACCTAATAGGATTTTATTATCACAGAACAATTATGACCGAGAGCATGAAAAACACACAGATAACAGGATTATATACCATTCTAGTATAACAACAATAGGAGCCGTTAAACGTATATGACTAAACAAACCCTCATTTATCATTGATAAGTATGGACAGACTGTGATGTTGGAAAAACAATAGAAATGAAGCCATCGACCTATAACACACCTTTTATCGCAAAAATTTTACTCGATAATTAGTGTATTTCTGTCCAACGCTAAAAAAAGGAACAAAGCATATGCATGATAGAAGTTAATATGGAAAGATTATGACAACTGATAAGTTTAACCCAGCAAGATAACTGAGTGAGTGTTAGAGAACAGTTTTAAAGACAGTATAGTAAGGAAGCAGAACTATTATTAAGATGACGGTTTCGGGCAGAAAGAGACATATTTAAAAAGAAGAAACACTTAGTCCGAAACTTAGCAGTTCAGCGGAAGAACCGCACGTATAGTGAGTGGATATTTAAAGCTCAGAAAATATACCTCATGATTATAAAAAGACAATTATAGTAACAGTTAAAATGACTAGTATTGATGGTTTGGTCACATGGGGAAGGGGGCGGGGGGGGAGCAGAGACTCAATAGAAGAATTGTTTGCGCGACAAATGATGTAATTGAAAATGAGCCTAGAAAAAACACCGATTAGGCAGAAAATTTAAAATCTAAAAAGTTATAGTAAATAAGTAATAATGAAACCGTGATAACCCTACACCAGTATGATTTGTTTGTAGATAATCGTTAGTTTTTGGTTAATGACGTCTTACTTGACAGAGAACAGTGAAAGGTGGCATTCCTAGGGTTACTTACTCGCCCAACAGGGTGAGGGCGGAAGTGGCCCCGAAGCCCCTCTCGCCAGTTCTCTCTCCAAACAACCCGTGCCCAGTCACAGACATGTGAACTGCAGCGTGATATGCAACGCGAGCCAGACAGCCACCACGCCTCATACGAATCATCACCCCCCCCCCCCCCCCAGCCCCCCCCCACACACACACACAACACCGCCCCCCGCTACCCCCCACCGCCACCCCCCTCCCTGCCCCACTCAAAACGTGACCGATCGAAGACGCAACACAACAAGCACGCTCCCAGTCATACGAAAATACACGGTGAATGAAAACGGCTCAGTAACCTCCCTATGAAGACCATGTCCGTCACGGCCTCCGTCTGACAGTGGACGTAAAACTCACCATTCTGGGTTCCTCGAGGCGTGAGGGTCTGGCTCGGACTGTGCTGACCCCCCCCCCCCCCTCCCCCCGCCACCCACACTGTGCACACCGTCAGCTTTACATCCGGCAGATACGTTCAGCACCCTCCGCCACGACCCTGCCCACCAGTTTTTAAATGCACCACGCAGATCTTCCCCATGGGCCCACAGTACATAGATCGCTAGGGGGAATTGGTATGGAGCCGCAACACACACATATCCCCAAAAAAAAAAAAAAAAAAATAAAACTTTATACAACCACCACACCACCACACAACAAACACACACATCACACGAAAGATAAGCGACTGAATGATCGGTCTTGTGTTTCCGCTGTTTTGTTTGTATTTCATTTGTCCAGCCTGAAGAAGACACAATCGGGCTCGTAAAGACGCGTTGTTTTCTTATAAAAAAATTTTTTATCCCTACCATTGTGGCGCTACATTAGTACTACTTCTACATTCTCTGATATATTTTATTTTTTAATGAAGAAAATTCGCATAGAAACGTTGATTAAATGCGATTAGTTTTATTAGTATTGGTTCTGAGTAGTTACAATATTTTTGTTTAAAAACCAAACAAAAAGGATTGCGTGGGTAGGGTGATGGGACTTTTGTGCCAAAACGATGTTCATATTCCACATTTTCACCTCATCTCTCCCCTCGGCCCTCTGTCCTCAAGGTCGACCCCATCTGCTGTTTGTAATTAAGTAGGCTCGTGTCTACTTTCTACACTAAAACAATGTGTGTGATATCCAATCCCCTTCATGAAACACTACCTCCCTTAGTCCACGCTTGCCGATCATCTCCGACATTGTGACCACTGCTGGACCACATGCATGCAGAACGGAGCAGTCCTCGAGCAAATCCCAGTTCACTGGCGTTTGTATCGTCCCTAGTGAATTACTTGTTGGCCGTCCAAAACTACACGTCGATTGAAGATAATCTACACGTTTTTAACTATTTGCTGTAACACTGAATTTTAGCGTGAAATATAGGCTCTGTGTTGTACGGGGCTTACGTTGTTTCCCCCGCTATCCGAGTCAGACATTTTTTCCAACAGTTTATAAATGAGATTCTGATGTTGTTGCTGCCCAAAAAAAAAAGTGGCTTGATACGACCACAATTGTTGTGTGTCCGCGTGAGGGTTAACCATCTTTCTGAAGCTTCCGGGACAGATGGATGTGTCCCAATTTATTTTTTGATTTATTCGTGAAAAGGATTCAATATCCTATCATAGTAGATAAGTATCTAACATTTCTAATACTTGACAATTGATAAGTAATTGAGGATGAAAGTAACAATTTTATTACCAATTGATAAGACCAAAGTACCTAATTTGTTTTTTCCTAGTTTTTATCTGAGGAAACATCTGCTTGTGCTTTCCTTCAAACCACCCCCCCCCACGTCCTACCCCCCCCCCCCCACCCCGACCCCACACACACACAACCCAGAACTATGTAGGTCACGTGTCTCCTATCTACATTAAAAACAAAACTCCAACAAGATAAAACGTAAGCAATAAATAAAAAAACAAACAAACCCACACAACATCAACCACACTGCCCATGGCCTGATACGAATCACTGCAACAACTAATAGCTACTTTACTCCACTGTTCCGTAGGCGCCTGGGATTACCCTGAGGAGACAGTCGCAGGTACTATCAGAGGTATACCCAGACGTGGAGACCATTCGCGACCAAGTAAACACCAGGAGGCAGGACCTTTTTTTGGCCGTCGGCACAAACATTGGTAGTACGAGGACTGGGGCCCCCCCAAGCCGAACGCCAACTCTCGCGAAAGAAGGCAACTAACTGAAGAAACGGACTGAAATCTCTCAACATTGCTGTTAAGTAAAACTGCTAAGGCTGACAGGCGCCAACTCGTGACTTTAAGATGAAGATTCTTTTCGCAGCAACACGTCTTCTCACAATGACAATTGTTGAAATCCCGACACTTTGAGTCATTCAACCGTATCGCATCGTCCCTTTCACGACCGCCGCTGACTGGTCTCGTCCTGCTCGGGGTTTTCCGAAACTTAGTAGACCGACTCCGGGGGGAGGGCTTCACATCCACCGTGCAGGCGGTGCGTGCGCGCGAGGACGGTTGGCCTTGGGTCCCGGCAAAAAAGACCCTGGGTTGCTCGAGAACGTCAAAACTAGCTCGCTGCTGCGGGAAGGACCACGGCTTTCACGGTAGGGAGAATCTAAAGTAACTGTCACCCAACTCCACACATGATCCTGTGCATGCTTCAAAGCGTGAATCGACTGACGTGGCTCGTGTCTGCCGATGTGTCCACTGACAAACACGCGCCCGAGTACCTTTACCGGATGCAACCAGGCTGGGGTGGAAGAAGGGGGCCTGGCTTCAGTAGCAGTGACAGACATGCAAGACGTCACCAATGAAGCGGGCTTAGATCCCTCCTACGTCAACGGTTGGTTTCCTCCACCATAATTTAAAACAAGTGGTAGGCATACACAAACCATGCAAAAGTAAACGGTAGTTTCCGTGCTCATGAACAACATACAAGACCGACTTCAGAAATACTGCAAGTTTTTTTTATGGGTGGACAAAAACCCCCCAACCTATATGGTGAACCTTCGGGAGTAAAGCCTTTATCAAAAATAAAATAAAAAAAACAAAAATTTAACAATGAGAGAGAGAGCGCAATAGGAGAGAGAGAAGAGAGGATAGAGAGAGATAGAGAGAGCGCACGACAAATTCGCATTAGGCTGCCTCCGGGAATAAAAAAACGCCATATAAGGCAAAATGAAGGTCAGACACACACAGCATCTAAAACAATCTCATTATCTAATTACCAACTCCCGAACAAAAACTAATGAAAATAAGCATAACTAAAGTTGAAGAGAGAGAGTGGGGGGGGGTGGGGGGGTGTGTGTGGGTGGGGGGGGGGGGGGGGGGTGGGGGGGATGGGGGGGTTGTTGGGGGTGGGTGGGGGGGGGGGTGGGGGGGGTGGGGGGGGGAGAAAAGAGAGGAGAGAGAGAGAGAAGAGAAGAGAGAGAGAGTGTGTGTGTGTGTGCGCGCGCGTGTGTTTTTGTGTGTGTGTGTGTGTGTGTGTGTGTGGTGTTGTTTGTGTGTGTGTGTGTGTGTGTGTGTGCTCGTGCGCACTGCGCGGGCCCAGTGACCAGGTTTCCCCCAGTCACAAAGCAAAGTTGTTTTCAAATGTATGTGCATACGTTTATATCCAGGCATGTGTCCTCATGTTTGCTATGTATTGCATAAGTATACCTTGCATCCGTGTAGAGTGCATAAGTCATTGTGTGTGGTGTGTTGTGTGTGTGTGTGTGGGTGGAGTGTGAGTGTGTGTTTTGAGTGTGTGGTGTGCGTGTGGTATATGTGTGTTTGTGTGTTTGCGTGCGTGTGAATATGAGATGTGTGTGTGTGTGTGTGTTGTGTGAGAGAGAGTAGAAGAGAGAGAGAGAGAGAGAGCGAGAGAGAGAGAGAGATATGAGAGAGAAGAGAGAGAGAGAGATGAGAGAGAGAGAGCATGCCACACCAGCCGTGGCAAGCGCAGGCATCCGCTCCGCAAAATCCTGTAATCCGTCGACTGGATACTTGTATTTTCAATACCCCTGAGGTCGTAACTGCAGGGACATGGACAGAGTTGGGTTAAGATCAACACGACACTGACCTTCCTCTCAGAAGTCAGCAGAAGGCATCGTGTCCCACCCTCAGTGTCACAACCCCCATGTTGGTTTTTTTTTAGATACAAGTGTCTTAACCCTTTCCAAAGAATGGCTATCCAGCCTGCTCGCTGCCCGCTGAGCCAGTTAGGGACTGGCCACTCCATGGGACTAGAGATATGGGAGACCAGCGAGTATCAGTGTCAAAGTGATATGGTAAATGAACAGTGGTGATTAAAACGCGTCATCAGTCAATTAGACATTCACAGTCAGTGTCGGGAGACTACGATGACAAGGAACGTCATAGCCACAGGTATGTCACTTGGCCCTAGGGCCCTTCGATAGATGTCCACAAGCTTATACCTGCCCGTCTTCCGCATAGGAACAAAAGTTATAACCCCCACACACACGCCACGCCGCACCACACACGACGACACCGCACACGACAACGCACACAACACACACCCACATTCAAACCCACACACCAGCACACACACACACACACTCACACACACAACGACACAGCACACACACACATTCAACACACACACACACACACAATACAACACACACACGACACACCCACCACACACACACACACTCATTCACACACACACACACCCACATACTACCACCACCCACACCCACACACACCACACACACACAGCACACACACACACACCCAACACACGCACGCACACACCCACACGAGGGGGGCACACACAACAAACATAACCACACACACACAGCACACACACACACCCATGCACACACACACACACACACACATACAAACATACACGACAACACACACACACACACACACACACACACACACAAACACCACACACACACACAACAACACCACACACACACAAACACATTTTACATTAGCTGGTTCAGAGCAATAACCGGCCCGGAGACCAATATGGAATGGAGCAAATCAATTGGCAAGCAGCCCGGGATGTTAATGTCCAGTACTGGGGCATGCAGCTGCAACTGGCAAACAGGCACCGGCCGTCCAGGTCCAACGCACGACCATCCATTCGCAAAGAAGTTTAACCATGATGGCAGTGCACTGAACGAGCCTTGCCACATGTGCACAACACGGAAAAAGGAAATAACAAAGAGAGACAGAATGGAACAACACAGATATTAAGCGACTTCTATAAAAATCAAAAATCCTATCCGGTTGATAAGAACAACAAAAACATGCCCCTCGAGGTTGGGAGGGAAAACCGTTTAGTTCAGTATTATCTTCATATTACATTGTCGAATAAAGACGTTTAGTGACATGTCGCCACATCCAATAAAAACGATGGAGACCCCTCGCCCCGCCCCCCCCACCCCGCCACTTTGCTTCAATCTTTCAACCTCCGCTACGCCGACCCATCTCTCTAACGACTTCAACACTGTCAAATCCTTTAGTGTCACACCAACGGTGCCTTTTCTGACCTTACGGCCCTGAACCAGTGTGTTGTTGTCTCAAGTTTCCCAGGACAGACAACTCATTGGCACCTGTGAAACCATCATGATTCAAAAGAAAAGGGATGTGTGTGAGGGGCGCAAGCGTGGCAGCACAGAAGTGGGAGTGTGAAAAAGGCTGGGGGTGGGGGTGGGTGGGGTAGATGGATAAAGGAAGAAGAGTTGCAAGCATAAAAATGCCACTGAATTGCAACCACAGAGAGAGAGCCACACAAGATTTCAATCGCACACACCAACACAAACACCCCGCCCCCACCCGCCCCCCCGACCCACCACACACAGAATACATGAACAAAAGCAGCCAACAACACGCGTCGGCCTGCACGCGACTTTGCCTTGTGGTAATCAAGAACTGACAAGCGCCTTGGGCCTAACGCGAATGACCATACAATGATTCAAAGTATCATACCACAACAGCATAATCAAAGATACGGGATAAATAGAATATAGAAGGAGGCCGGAGATCGCTGCTGAAAAATTTATATATTAAAAACGGGATAATATAACACAAAGAAAAGAGAAGCAAGAAAGATGAGAAACCAAAATAACGACAGTGCAAAGAGGCAGAGATGAAGAGGCAGGGGACCAACTGGCAGATCAGGAAAGGTGGAGGTGGAGTTTTCGATGGCAGCACGAGCAGGGCCTAAGGGAACACGAGCTGCGATTGGGTGGTGAGATCAAGGTTATGTAAACGATAGCAAACGCCGCTATTGCCTTCGAACCCTATCTTCGAGCATATGGCCTAAGCCATCAACGTAAGCATAACACCAAACACAGAAAAATGGCGTCCCCGCAGGATCGAGTGATTGGGAAAAGAGATTACAGCCAGGTGCTTGGAATGTCAACTCAAAAAATTATAAGATCAAAGAGGAAAAAGTTTAAATTACGTCTTGAAGGCATGGGATAAATGAAAGTTAAAACGCAAAGCAAGAAACGTGAATCGTCGCACAGAGGCGGACCGCACAGGTTCAACGTTCGTTCAACGAGGGCGGGGGAGGGCTGGTGGCGCGCTGTAGTAGTAAGTAGTAAAGTAGGGAAGAAAGGCAAGTAGGAAAGTAAGGAAAGGTATAAGAAAGTAAGAAAAGAAAGAATGGGGGGGGGGGGGGGGGGGGGGGGGGGGGGGGGGGGGATGAAAGCGAAATACGAAAATGTAGGAATTTGTGAGAAAAGAAAAAGAATTCTAAAAATAGAAAAAAGATGAAAAAAGGTAAGAAAACGAATAGGAAAGTACCCCCAATAAAGTAAATAACTTTAACTCCCAGAGCGTAAACAAAATAACAAAGGGAGGCGTAAGAAAGAAGAAAAAAAAAAGGAATGAATAAGAAAAACTGGCAACAACTAGGAATGGGAAGGCAGGTGGAAAAAAAAGGGAGATAAAAAAGAAAGAACTGGGAGAAGGAAAGAGTAGGCAAATGGAAGAACAAGGAAAGAAACAGGCAAGAAGAGAGAGAGAGAGAGAGAGAGAGAGAGAGAGAGAGAGAGAGAGAGAGAGAGAATAAGGAGAGAGAGAGAGGGGTCATCCGAATCCCCCTCGGGATGCCGACTTGTGCATGTACAGGCGTATTGTTTTCTGATCCTGCCGACATGCCAAGGTCGTGTTCAACGCCAGGGGCGAAGACTGAAGGGTGCTATTTTGGGGTTTGGCAGACACGCCGAAGCCGGCGATGGAGAGATGAATTTATATAACAGCTTTTTTCTTTTTTTCCTTCCTTCTTTCTTTTTTTTTTCTTCTTTTCTTTTCTTTTTATTTTATTTTTATCTTTCTGTTAGTTGTATGAGGTAGCGGCTGCTGCTGATGGTATTTACACAGAGAGAGAGAGAGAGAGAGAGAGAGAGAGAGAGAGAGAGAGAAAACAGACAGACAGACAGACAGACAGAGACAGAGAGATATAGAGAGAGAGAGAGAGGGAGGAAGAGAGAGAGAGAGAGAGATGAGAGAGACAGACAGACAGACAGACAGACAGGCAAGGGATGGGGGGGGGGGGGGGGGGTTGCTCAAAATGCTTTCTCTTTTTCCTGTCGCAGTGATAAGTCAATTTCTCCTTGATCAGTTTCCATCTTCATCGCTCCTCCCTCGTTCTTCCTCAACCCCCCCTCCCCCCCTCCTCTCTTGCTTTCTCCACCCCCTCCACCCCTCCACCTTCCTTCCCTTGCGGGCAGCAACGTACGTGACGGCATGGAGCATCAGTTTGATTGCAGGAATACATCCTTGGGCAACAGAGGCGATAGGCTGAGGTTGGAAAAAGGAATGCACGCTTCGTGTTGGCTGGCTGGCTGCTGGCCGGCCTCAAGGGGCTGAGCATCAAGATCCACAGTCAGCTGAGCTGAGCCACGCAGGTCTCTCACACCAAGATCCACAGTCAACTGAGGCTGAACCACGCAGGCTCTCACATCAAGATCCACAGTCAACTGAGGCTGAACCACGCAGGCTCTTACATCAAGATCCACAGTCACATGAGGCTGAACACGCAGGCTCTCACATCAAGATCCACAGTCACCTGAGGCTGAACCACGCAGGCTCTCACATCAAGATCTACAGCCACATGAGGCTGAACCACGCAGGCTCTCACCCCAAGATCCACAGTCACATGAGGCTGAACACGCAGGCTCTCACATCAAGATCCACAGTCACATGAGGCTGAACCACGCAGGCTCTCACATCAAGATCCACAGTCACATGAGGTGAACCACGCAGGCCCTGACTGTACACAGACGTGGCTATTTTCTCTGTGCTTCCTCACGTTTGGTTCGACCACACGCCCCAATCTTCTAAAGCATGGCCGTCCCCTTCGCTGACACACATTTCGGGCCTCCGCACTAACCCGTGACCCTATCTTTGCGCCAGCTTCGAGAGCACAAAATAGTCCCACTCCTTTGGTTTCAATCTGTCTGCTTGGAACCACCTGGCTTGTACCTCGATGGCCATATGACAGAAAATGAGGAGAATCAACTATCAGACACAATGCAAATTCTCAAAACAATCCAGTTGCGCCAGTCTATAAATACGCGAATCCTTAAAGCAAGGCCTTGGCGCATCAATTTTTGGTCTGCAACTTGTGACGTTAAGTCTCCTCCTTACTTACTCCCCCCCCCCCCCTTCTTCTTCCCCTTCCCCAACTTCACTCGAGAAAATGTTTTTCCAAGTCTGCCTACGTCATTTTTGGTGGGTGCAGATGTTAAACCTGAATGTCACCTAAACAAGCACTTGCTCCCCCCCCCCCCTTTTTTTTTTCACCAACTTTCCATCCGTAACCCTCTCTTTCCACACCCAACCCCATCCCACCTCCCTTTGTCTATCCTTGGGGAGGAGTAGGGAGGAGGAGTGTGTGAGTTTGTTGAGATACGTTTATAATGCCCTCTTTGTCTGAGGGGCTTCATTGCTACATGGACCATAAAAACCGTGTCATCGTCATCTCTCTCTCTCTCTCTCTCTCTCTCTCTCTCTCTCACGTTTTACATTCATTCGTGCGTTTCTGCTACTGGAGAAACATGACAGTGGTACTGACACGAGCGCTGATCTTATCGCTGCTGCATTCACTACCTTCAGTGACCTGACAGTCCCAGTGGAGAGTGGGATGGCATCAAACAGGTGATACGTTGATCATTCAGACAGCAGGTGCGTGTTTACAACAAACAGGCTTTCCCGAACCACGATGATACAAGCTTTGCTGCGAAAAAAACTGCCTTTGCATAACAAATCTTGAATAATTGTGAGCGAACCGCCAAGAGAAACGTGGACAAACGAGTCACAAGACAAACACGACGCGTTTCGACCTCTTAGGTCTTCTTCAGGCAAGACACAAATAGGACGATGAAAATGACCGAATGTGTCACTTAGCTTAGATCTCTTCAGCGCAAGGTAGGCAGGCGCTGATTGAAAACCTTTCCCTTTGCATTTCACTTCCGCTTCATCTTCTTTCCATGCCAAACTGAACTTTGTCTTGGGGGCTGCAAGTGAAAAGGGAAAAAAAAGAGGCAATCTTTGATGATCATTAAACAACAAACTCTTGCTTCATGATGAAATAAACACAGCCCAAAATTTCCCAAAAACGAATGGTGCTTACGACACCGAATCGCGTCGCAAAAATGACAGCACAGAGCCACAGAACAAACATGGAGATCTCCATCTTTCTTGCTATCCTACTTTCCACATGTTCAGCCATGATTTATACAGCTATGCACCAAAGATATCAACGCCCTGGGCCAGGTAGAAAAGAGAGCCGTGGGATGTTTACCGTCAGAATACCGAGGTTCGCTGCGTTGCTGGATGACGTTTGGCGCCGGTGACCTTCTCTAACCTTATCGTCAAGGCAGCCACATTCCGTCTTCGGGGATGCTTTCGCTTCGGAATCCCAGCGCTGGACTGGTGTGTTTAGAGGGGCTGAGCATCGTCCACGCGGTTACTTGACGTCCCGGTCTGTCTGCTTTGTGGGCTCCCTGCATTTCACATGTACATGAACCCAGCACAACAAAAAACAGTACTTTTGCAACACTGTGGAGAGAAGCTTTGGGAAAGAAAAGAAGGGGAGTGTGTGTGTTGTGTGTGGGGGGGGGGGGGGGGGGGGGGGGGGGGGGAGGGAGGGGGAGGAGTTATTGAGTGAGAAGAGCAATACTGTGGCGACGACCTGTCACCAAAAAGGGCACTCTGAAATTCCTCACAAGGATGGTTGTGTCAAGAAGACATGATGCAATGCAATACAATACGATACTGTATACAAGAAAGCATGGGAATACACACACGAGTGTGTGTGTGTGGGGTGTGTGTGTGTGTGTGTGTGTGTGTGTGTGTGTGTGTGTGTGTGTGTGTACGCGCGCGCGCGTGCGTGTGTATGCGGAGTGTGTGTGTGGAGGAGGTATATGTTCAAGCGTGTGTATCTGTCTACGTGTGCGCGTGGACGCTCTCTCTCTCTCTCTCTCTCTCTCTCTTCTCTCTCTTTGTATGTGTGCGTTTGAGCTTGTATGCGTCGCGCGCGCGCGCGTTTGAGCTTGTGTGCGTCCGTGCGCGTGTGTGTGTGCGTGTGTGTGTGTGTGTGTGTGTGTGTGTGTGTGTGCGCGTGCGTGCGTGCTGTGCGTGTGTGTGTGTGTGTGTGTGTGTGTGTGTGTGTGTGTGTGTGTGTAGTGTGTGTGTGTGTGTGTGGTGTGTGTGTGTGTGCGTGTGTGTGTGTGTGTGTGTGTGTGTGTGTGTGTGTGTGTGTGTGTGTGTGTGTGGTGTGTGCGCGCAGCGCGCAGTGTGTGTGTGTGTGTGTGTGTGTGTGTGTGTGTGCGTGCGTGCGTGCGTGGTGCGTGCGTGTGTGTGTGTGTGTGTGTGTGTGTGTACACCGCCACTTAAAATAAAAGGCGCCTTTGGTTAAAAGACTCTAGCGTCTGCTACAAAATATTCATTCATGAAATATTCATGAGTGAGAAACCCCGAAGTATTCGCGAAAATCTTATGGACCAACCGCCAGCCGATGTCCAACTTTCTTTTTTCTTCTCCACCCCTCCCCCCCCCCCTTCTCCTTCTTTTATGTGATTCCCGATGAAGCTAAATTTCTGACGACAATTTTTGTCAGGATTTTCGATTTTTTTAAACGAGTGGACGTTAGGTTACGATCACGGTCTTTAAGCTCGAAGCTCTCCAGAACAAGCAGTTTTCAGACCAGTCAGTGTGGAGTCGCCGGATCAGAATGGACCGAGAGGACAGCCTTTTGGCTCCTCTCAGTCGGCAGAGACCCCCCCTCCCCGCCCCCCCCCCCCCCCCCCCCCCCCACCCCCCCCCCCCACCCCCCTTATCTGTCATACTCCTGAACAGACAAACTCACTAAAGATGTTGAGGAAGACGAAGTAAATCATGTTTTATGCTGTCCTGCGCTGAAGGGTAAGAGCACGATTAAGAAAATAATCAAAAGAAGACGAGATGCATTAAGTTTCATGCTGTCCCATAACCTCGGGATGTGAGAGCACAACAAACGAAATAATCAACAAGATGCAAAGCATATAAACGTATTCCAGTACAGTGACAGAAGGGGAGACAATTTTCAGTTAGTGGGAAGAAAACTCGACAGTGCGGTGGTTATTTCCCCTATCAGACTTGGGTGGTGTTTTTTTTTAAATTATCATTTACAGCCGTTAGTAACGGCTATTCTGGTAAAATATAACATCGGGCATCATCCGTGACCCATAATGAACATACCTACACATTTCAGAAAGATCGGCCAGTAGTTTTGTCTGGAGCGAGTGGAACACATTTTGACCACAGACGGACACACAGACAGACAGACACACACACACACAACACCACACAAAACACACGCATTTCTTCCTTCCCATTGTAAAGCACTCCTGCTCTATAAGAACTGGGAGTACAAAATGAAGACGCACCTCGCTTCGTGCTGTTCCGTATTGAAGGGTATGTCAGCGCATTACATAAAGTACTATGGATACACCAGTATTTTTCGATTCAGGCAACTTCTAACAAATTTGAATCCACGTATCTCGAGTTATTATTATACAAAGGCTGCTAGAAGTGATCTCTTGTTGCCTCTTAATTAATCGTTGTAAATCTGCGCATAAGTACAGAAAAAGTTATATTGTAGAATGATCGCACAAGTACAGAAAAAGTTATATTGTAGAATGATCGTTCGGCTTCGCCACTCCACGCTGGGCAATGGCCTCACATGAATATAACATCACACTTTATCCCTCTCTTTCTCTCGCTCGCTGAATTCTCTCTTTCCATTCATCGTATTATGTAAATTTCTTTCAATCATTTTCTTTCACCTAGTTTTTTTTTCTTAAGCGACTCTTTTTCTCTCTCTCTCTCTCTCTCTCACTATTTTAAGGGGGGGGGGGGGGGGGTATTACGATTTCTTGTTAACTTCTCACTTCCTTTGAGAGGGGGGAGAGAAGTGATTAATACTGATGTTCCGGAAGGTGTCCATGTAACCTCAGTCCCCATTGGTTCATCCCTTCCCAATGTGAAACGGCTCTGACGTTGGCGGTCTCCGTTGACAGGACGTGAATGACGCAGGCCGCAGAACAGGTTGTCGCGACAATGACAGAGTACTGATCTTGTCGCTGCTACACTCACTACGTTCACTGACCGCCGTTTTTCCCTCCTCATGTCTTCGTGTTGTAAACTGAAGGTTGATTGACGGAAGAGCGTCTAATTATGCCAAATGCGTGTTCAGTTTCCACTTCCTCTATACTTTTTTTTTCTGCTGAAGATGATGTCCGTCTGAAGACGAAAGATATACGGTTGAGTATTTTCATGGAATGCTTTCTTGTAATGTAACGTTTATCTTCTCGCATTTTTCGGTTTCCCTATGTTTAAAAAAAAAAAAAAATTGCACGGGACGTAACTCTTTCACTTCCTACTATTACTTCCCCTAGCCCTGTTTTTTTCTTCTTTTTCTTTTTTTTTTTTTCTTTCACGAACATAAAATGAATCAAATGAGAGATCCAAGATTCGTTCGACCTTGACGGTGATTTGGACTCTCCCAGTGCTGTTCTGCTTAACCCCCCCCCCCCCCCCCCATACCTCCTCCTGAACTTACCTGCCTAAACCATCACTACGAAGCTTGGCTGTCTGATCTGAAAAAAAGAAAAAGAAAGATACCTCACGTGCGCTCAGTTAGCACTATGTTTTCCTGCTTTGAAGCTGAGTCACCCAAACAGCAAGGTAGATCACGCAGCCTGAGGGTTCAGAGACCAGTGGTCTCCCCTATACTTCCCTGCTACCAAACAGCAAGGTAATGACGCAGCCTGAGGGCTCAGAGATCAGTGCTCTTTCCTATACTTTCCTGCTATACGACGCTTGGCGGCTTGCACGAGTTTCAATCACGCATGCGCAGTGTAGCCTTCACGTGCTCAGATATTATCTAGAGCACACGTCCCTTAAACTTGCAAGCTGGGTGACTTCAACGCCTACTGCCCCCAATGCGAAGTGAATAAAAAAACACGTATTCAATGGCGCCGAAATTAGGGGGGGGGGGGTAAGAGGCACCCCATCCTCCCAGGAAAATAATGGTAATGGGGGCAGTTATTTTCCGCCCACCCTCCCCCCTCATCCCCATATTTGAAGCCAAAGAATATTATGGCGTATTATGGTGCAAGGGGCACCCCATCCCCAGGGAATATATAGTTAGGGGTGGGGAGGGGGGGGGGCATATAGTTAAGGGTGGGGAGGGGGGGGGGACTATCTTCACTCACCCCCCCCCCCCCCCCCCCATTTCCTCCGCCAATATTTTTGAAGCGGGTGGGGTCAGTTCCAGCTCAGGCCGGCCCCACTGAGGCCAACATCTGCCGACCCTGTTCATATACGATGGACACCATTTCCTTCTACCCCGGGTATCATGGTTTTGTTGGTGTTCTCGTTCTTTTTGCTACAGTTTCTTTTTTTTGTGGTGACATAATTTCACAATACACACTGATTAAAAAAAAAGCACGTGGATATCCCCCCTTTAATGTTTCGATTGGAAAAATTCAATTTCTGTCATTTTGTATTGTAACATCCTGAATTTAAATTTAAAACCCTAAAGAAAATCTCTCCTCTCTTTCTTGTTAACCTTGTGTGTGTGTGTGGTGTGTGTGTGGTGTGTGTGTGTGTGTGTGTGGTGTGTGGTGTGTGTGTGTGTGAACCTTTGATTTGATAAAACACTGGGAAAGGATGTGTACTATTTGTTTGCAAGGAAAGGGAGAGGGAACTGTTATTGTTCTGTTACCCCCCTCCCCTTGTCCGAAGACCACTTTGGTGATGACAATAAAATATCAGAGTGTCAAATGTTTTCTCTCTCCTCTCTCTCTCTCTCTCTCTCTCTCTCTGAAACTGTCCTAGACGATCAAAGAACACATCAAGGTACAAGGTAAGGAAGTACTGTTCTGGGTGACCCAAGAACACATCAGAGGGACAAGGTAAGGAAGTACTGTTCTGGGTGACGAAGAACATCAGAGGGACAAGGTAAGGAAGTATGTTCTGGTGACGGGAAGAACAATCAGAGGTACAAGGTAAAAGGGAATTTCGTTCTGGGTGCGAAGAACACATCAGAGGTACAGGTAAGGAAGTACTGTTCTGGGTGACGAAGAACACATCAGAGGGACAAGGTAAGGAAGTACTGTTCTGGGTGACGAAGAGCACTCAGAGGTACAAGGTAAGGAAGTACTGTTCTGGGTGACGAAGAGCACATTGTAGGGACAAGGTAAGGAAGTACGTTCTGGGGGACGAAGAGCACATCAGAGGTACAAGGTAAGGAGTACTGTTCTGGGTGACGAAGAACACATCAGAGGTACAAGGTAAGGGAAATACTGTTCTGGGTGACGAAGAGCACATCAGAGGTACAAGGTAAGGAAGTCTGTTCTGGGTGACGAAAGCACATCAGAGGTACAAGGTAAGGAAGTATGTTTTGGTGACGAAGAGCACATCAGAGGTACAAGGTAAGGAAGTACTGTTCTGGGTGACGAAGAGCACATCAGAGGTACAAGGTAAGGAAGTACTGTTTGGGTGCGAAGAACACATCAGAGGAAAAAGGTAAGGAAGTACTGGTTCTGGGTGACGAAGAACACATCAGAGGTACAAGGTAAGGAAGTTACGTTCTGGGTGACGAAGAGCACATCAGAGGTACAAGGTAAGGAAATACGTTCTGGGTGACGAAGACCCCATCAGAGGTACAAGGTATGGAAGTACTGTTCTGGGTGACGAGAGCACATCAGAGGTACAAGGTAAGGAAGTACTGTTCTGGGTGACGAAAGCACATCCAGAGGTACAAGGTAAGGAAGTTACTGTTCTGGGTGACGAAGAACACATCAAGGTACAAGGTAAGGAAGTAAATGTTCTGGGTGACGAAGAACACATCAGAGGTACAAGGTAAGGAAGTACTGTTCTGGGTGACGAAGAACACATCAGAGGTACAAGGTAAGGAAGTACTGTTTTTGGGTGACGAAGAGCACATCAGAGGTACAAGGTAAGGAAGTACTGTTCTGGGGGACGAAGAACACATCAGAGGTACAAGGTAAGGAAGTACTGTTCTGGTGACGAAGAGCACAACAGAGGTACAAGGTAAGGAAGTACTGTTCTGGGGGACGAAGAGCACATCAGAGGTACAAGGTAAGGGAAAATACTGTTCTGGGGGACGAAGAACACATCAGAGGGACAAAGGGAAGGAAGTCTGTTCTGGGTGACGAAAAAGCACATCAGAGGTACAAGGAAGGAAGTACTGTCTGGGGGACGAAGAGCACATCAGAGGTTTCAAGGTAAGGAAGTACTGTTCTGGGTGACGAAGAGCACATCAGAGGTACAAGGTAAGGAAGTACGTTCTGGGTGACGAAGAACACATCAGAGGTACAAGGTAAGGAAGTACTTTCTGGGTTTACGAAGAAACACATCAGAGGTACAAGGTAAGGAAATATGTTCTGGGTGACGAAAAACACATCAGAGGTACAAGGAAGGAAGTACTGTTTGGGTGACGAAGAGCACATCAGAGGTACAAGGTAAGGAAATACTGTTCTGGGTGACGAAGAGCACATCAGAGGTACAAGGTAAGGAAGTACTGTTCGGGTGACGAAGAACACATCAGAGGTACAAGGTAAGGAAGTACAGTTCTGGGTGACGAAGAGCACATCAGAGGTACAAGGTAAGGAAGTACTGTTCTGGGTGACGAAGAACACATCAGAGGTACAAGGTAAGGAAGTACTGTTCTGGGTGACGAAGAGCACATCAGAGGTTTCAAGGTAAGGAAGTACTGTCTGGGTGACGAAGAACACATCAAGGTACAAGGTAAGGAAGTACTGTTCTGGGTGACGAAGAACACATCAGAGGTACAAGGTAAGGAAGGTACTGTTCTGGTGACGAAGAGACATCAGAGGGACAAGGTAAGGAAGTACTGTTCTGGGTTTACGAAGAACACATCAGAGGGACAAGGTAAGGAAGTAACTGTTCGGTGCGAAGAACACTCAGAGGTACAAAGGGAAGGAAGTATGTTCTGGGTGACGAAGAAAAACATCAGAGGTACAAGGTAAGAAGTACTGTTCTGGGTGACGAAGAAAAACATCAGAGGTACAAGGTAAGGAAGTACTGTTCTGGTGACGAAGAACAATCAGAGGTACAAGGTAAGGAAGTACTGTTCGGGTGACGAAGAACACATCAGAGGTACAAGGTAAGGAAGTACTGTTTCTGGGTGACGAAGAGCGTTTCAGTTTCATCTTAGTCCCAGTGGACCCAAAAGGGCCCTTCCTTTCAGGGGTTGACAGACAGCCCTTCCTTTCAGGGGGTTTACAGACAGCCTTTCCTTTCAGGGTTGACAGAAAAGCCCTTCCTTTCAGGGGTTTGACAGACAGCCCTTCCTTTCAGGGGTGACAGACAGCCCTTTTCCCTTTCAGGGTTGACAGACAGCCCTTCCTTTCAGGGGGTTTACAGACAGCCCTTCCTTCAGGGTTTACAGACAGCCATTCCTTTCAGGGGGTTACAGACAGCCCTTCCTTTCAGGGGTTGACAGACAGCCTTTCCCTTTTAGGGGTTGAAGACATCCCTTCCTTTCAGGGATTGACAGACAGGCCGAACGGTACATGCGGTAAATAAGTAGTATAGGTAGGACATTTAGTTCTGGGGGACAGAGTCTGAACGGTATTTGCAGTGATAAGTAACACAAAGTAGGAATTTAGTTCTGGGGGACAGAGTCTGAACGGTATTTGCAGTGATAAGTAACACAAAGTAGGGAAATTTAGTTTGGGGGACAGAGTCTGAAAGGTATTTGCAGTGATAAGTAACACAAGTAGGAAATTCAAATTCTGGGGGACAGGTCTGAACGGTACATGCGGTAAGAAGTAACCAAAGTAGGAAATTTAGTTCTGAGGGACAGAGTCTGAACGGTACATGCGGTAAGAAATAACACAAAGTAGGAAATTCAGTTCTGGGGACAGAGTCTGAACGTACATGCGATAATAAGTAACAAGTATAAGTAACGGTGCCATATGAGAACAGAATGGAGGCAGCTCAACTACAAGACTGAAAAGATGCTGATCTGGGAAACAGCTGAGGAGAGAAGGCTTTTCAGGTCAAAGTCCTCACTGCAGAAATTGGGGCTAGGGGATTTGTAGGAACGTCGCATACAGCCTCATGAAACAGCTCTCAGTTGCAGGGAAGGAAAAAACCAGAGCCCTGAAAGCAATGGCAGAACGGCAGAGAGGTGTTCAAGCTGGATCTGGTCAAGGAGGAAAAAAGTGAACCCTTTTAAGGCTTAATTTCCCTACAAATATCAGGTTTTCCCTGTGCTCAGTGGTTAAAGCGCGAGTCATTAAGTAGAAAATGAGCAGTCCAGAGGGTCATGGGTTCGAAAACCCAGCCATGGCTCGTCCCAAGATGGGGAAAAAAAGGGGGGCAGCCAGAGGGACATCCGGAGTCATGAACCGGGTGTGGGCCCCAAACCCCCCCAGATGTTTAGGAGATAAGGGCCGAAACACTTGCTTGAAGGGGGCTTTTTCTTCTGAGGACTCTCTGCTGCCACGCCTCTCACGATTTCTTTTACTAACACAAAGTAGGAAATTTAGTTCTGGGGGACAGAGTCTGAACGGTACATGCGGTAATAAGTAACACAAAGTAGGAAATTTAGTTCTGAAGGACAGAGTCTGAACGGTACATGCGATAATAAGTAACACAGAGTAGGAAATTTCAGTTCTGGGGGACAGAATCTGAACGGTACATGCGGTAATAAGAAGTATAGAGTAGGAAATTTAGTTCTGGCGGACAGAGAGTCTGAACGGTACATGCGGGTAATAAGTGACACAAAGTAGGAAATTCAGTTCTGAGGGATAGACAGGCTGAACGACGCATACAACAAAAAGTTTAATACAAAGAATACGAAATGTGTTCTCCGGCGAGAGACAGCCTGAACGACACAAGTTGATCTATCTCTCTCTCTCTCTCTCTCTCTCTCTCTCTCTCTCACACACAACACACACACACACACACACACACACTGACTGAAACCAATTTATTGTCAGATTAACCCATGGTTGTACTGACAGAATGTATCTCTCCACACACACACACACACACACACTCTCTCTCTCTCTCTCTCTCTCTCTCGCTCTCTCTCCCTCAAATAAGCAGGAAATCAAGGTGTTGTCTGCACGTACCCCTGATGTGACAGAGAGGTCAGGTAGGGTGCGAAGATGACCCTAGATGACGATGACACATGTGATGGAAAATTGGCAGA
>CM031615.1:7991359-7995410 GCA_018398815.1 Conus ventricosus
CATCGTCAAAAAGCGCAGTGCTCCAAGGTGGTACAGACTGCTCTAAAGTAAGCAGTGCTTTTGGTCCTCCCAGCACTTGGTGTTTCTTTTTCTTCTTTGCCTTAATAGGCTGACCCTGGAAGTCCAGGACGGTGGGAAAGACCACTGACCACAGGAAAGTTCTGTGACAGTGGGAAGACTACAACTTTGATTCTCTCTGAGGGCACATAAGACCGTATGGCAAAGCTTGGCGTGTTCTGCAGTGGCACTGTCTTCATTGTCCGTGCAGGGCTGGTTGGTCGTGGGGTGTCTGGCGTTGGGGGTGGTTTTTTCGCTGGGGGTTGCAGTAGAAATACGGCTGGTAAACCCATGGGATGCCTTTAAGGCTGTTATGAGCTGCATCCTGTAGTCTAATTTACCTCTGTTCAGGAGCAGTTATGTCCCTTGATATCTAATGGAGTGTCCTGCGCGTGCCTGTACCATCGTCAACACAGCGCAGGCCTCCAAGGTGGTACAGGACTGCTCTAAAGGCAGGTGAAGACATGCTTCTCTGGGTCCTCCCCAGCACCTTCGGTGTTTCTTTTTTTTGGTCAATTGGTGGGAGATTGCATCTCTTAGGAGATCCAAGTAAAGGTTGTTCTGTACAAATCTTAGCCACTCATAATGCTTGATTGGTTATTGAACAGCAGAGCTGACCACTCAGACTGTTCCATATCTTTGATCTCCCTTGCATCCTTGAATGGATCCTCAAGCATAGGCTCAAAGATTGTCCCCTACATTTTATACTGTTTGCATAATGCTTTTAGTTTTTTCAGCAACTTTTTTCCTCTCCACGCTTTCCTTTTGTTCCATTTACTACCCTTCGCTGGCTGCTTGGGGTGCTGTTGAATTCTTTTTTGAACCCTTGGTGATGAGAACACCACAGAATTATGGACTTTGGTGTGTCTCTATTTGACACCAAGAGCACAGACACAATCAGCCGTGTCTCCCTGATGAGTCCGATCCAGCGGACGAAAGGCCTAGGAGCAGGCAATACAAATAGATTCTGTCATTGAAGGAGAGTACGATGTTCCCTCAGGCACTAGTGAAGGGTTTTTCATAATATTCTGTGTGTGTGTGTGTATACGCTATAGACTCAAAAACGGCTCAAACCGATTGTAATAAAATTTGGCAGGTACGTCTGTTGTGACCCGAGGATGGTTTGGGGCTAATCTCTAAAAAAATAAAACCGTTAAAAACCGTTATTATATAAATTTAGACCGTTCTTGATGAAATTCGGTATACAGATGCAGTTTTACACGCTGAACAATGATATACAACTTACACGAACGGAAACTTAAAAATTGACCGTTAAAAACCGTTACTATATAAATTTAGACCGTTCCTGATGAAATTCGGTATACAAAATATACCCGAGCGAGCCTCTGTAACCTTCTTTCAAAACAAGCATGGAATTTTTTGTTTGGTTTAATTAATTATCAGCAATGTGATGTACGTAGCGCAAGTTTTTACACCTTCGCGTAATGACAGAGGTTCACAAACACGGGGAAAATGTGTACAATACTTGTAAAATGAAGCTAAGGCGATAGGCAGAAAAATGGGCAATGATTGCTTGTAAAACTATAAAGGAAATACACGTTAAAAAAATGAAAAAAAAACATGCGTGCGCTCGCGCAACGCCACCACCCCCCCCCCCTCACACACACACACACACAAGCAACCGCGCACACAACACACACACGCGCGCGCGCGCGCACACGCACACACATACGATCAGCTGATTTTGCTTCGGTCAGGGTTCACACACACACACACACACACACACGAATCAGCTGTTTTTGCTTCGGTCAGGGTTCTAACACACACACACACACTCACACACCACACACACACACACACACACAGAGACTGACTGACTGACTGAAACCATTTACTGTCAGATTAACATAGTGTTGTACTGACACACAACTCACACGCACACGCACACACACACACTCACACACAAACACCACACACACAAACAAACACACACACACACACACACATCACACGCACACACTCACACACAAACACACACACACAAACAAACAAACACACACACACACAACACACACACACACACACACACACACACACGAATCAGCTGGTTTTGCTTCGGTCAGGGTTCAAGTGACATATTGCTGGATCTTTTTACCGCCCAGCTTACCATGACGGATCTTCGTCCCTCCCCCAACCTCGTCGTTTCCCAGTCTCTCTGTGCCTTTGCTAGACATGACATACACGTCATCATACACGCTCACTATGACGGATCTTCGTCCCCCCCAACCTCGTCGTCTTCCCCGGGCTCTCTGTGCCTTTGCTAGACATGACATCACACGTCATCATACACGCTCCTTGGTCTGAAGGCCAGACAGGCCTCGCTGTCCCGACTGCAAATTATTATTATACAGCCCCCTCTATCTCTATACTCGATCCGTGTACAGGGCTCCCCTCTCTCTCTCTCTCTCTCTCTCTCTCTGCCACCGTGCACATTCTCTCTCTCTCTCTCTCTCTCTCTCTCTCTCTCTCTCTCTCCCCTCCCCCGCATTCCTTGCGCAATTCCCCCATCCTCTTCTCTGTCTCTGTCTGTCTGTCTGTCTCTCTCTCTCTCTCTCTCTCTCTCTCTCTCTCTCTCTATATATATATATATATATGTGTGTGTGTGTGTGTGTGTGTGTGTGTGTTTTGTGTGTGCGTGCGTGCGTGCGTGCGTGCGTGCGTGTGTGTGTCCATCTTTCCCTCTCTGTATGCGTGGTGTATAGGCCTATCCACATCAACCTCTATCTCCAGTTCGCGTAGTCTCTCTCTCTCTCTCTCTCTTTTCTCTCTCTCTCTTCTCTCTCTCTCAGTCTTGTCTGTCTGTCTGTCCATCTATCTCCCCCCGGTGTGTGTGTGTGTGTGTGTGTGTGTGTGTGTGTGTGTGTGTGTGTGTGTGTGTGTGTGTGTTTGTGTGTGTTTTGTGTGTGAGTATTTTCGTAAGTGGGGTTGCGCGGGGCGCGCGTGTGTGTGCATATAGACCTCTCTCTCTGCATTTCGCTATAGACCCCTCCCCCTCCCTCCATTCCCCCCCCCCCCTCCCCCCCCCCCCCCGCCCCCCGGCATGACTAAGAAAAGATGGGTCAAAGGACTGAACAGCTGGCAACCTGTGGTGGTGAGAACAAGCGTTCCAGCGGTTATCAAGGGTGACGAGTCACTGGGCACGCGTTTCATTGTTCCAGTAACATTGCCCATGGGCTACTATTCTGTCACTGTGAACTGACGACTGAGCTTTCTTTCATAGCGTTAGGGGCACACGTAAAAAATAAAAAGAGACATTTTGAAAATTGTTGGTTTCACCCCCACCGCCCCACCCCACCCCCTTTATATATATATATTTTTTTAGTTAAGAAAATAGGCGAAAACCGGAGCTTGCTGTATTCAGTTTCTATTATTTATGAACTGAAAATACTACACGGAGACTGATGGGGACTGAAAACGAAAGAAGTATGTGCAGATCAAATGTCGTTTTACACACTGTCACGGTCGCTAAGCGGACGGCCCTACCACCCCTACCCACACTATTACACACTAGAGCAGACAACACAGCACACTAACACAACTTTACAATCACGCGCACCTCTTTATTTCACACACCCAAACATACCATGGCGCCACCACTCACGTCCATCTACAACCACACACCGGTATCCCACTTCTTCACTGACCCACCTACCCTACTACGACCCTGAGAACCCTAACCTATACTAAAAACCAGTTGCGGTATATCACTGCGACCTAGGGACGCAGAGATAGCCCGCACACGTGGTGGCTAACTAATAGGGACAAGCATAAACCCAAGGGACTCTAAACTTAAACTGCTACCACCCACACCTCTCCCCAGGACCCACCCTTCTCTTTTGACCCGGGACCACTATCGCACTGGTCACTGCGTCCCTAAGGGAGGCAGCGACAAGTACCCTACACTCTGGACGTCCCGGGGCCCCCCACTAACGTTTTCCCAAAAGGGACATAGCCAGCCCGCGCCTAGTCTTGC
>CM031615.1:8003130-8030630 GCA_018398815.1 Conus ventricosus
CACACACACCACACACCACACACACACATGGGTGAACTGACAAACAACAAGAACAACAAAATCCCGAAGTTGTTGAAAGAAAATATCTGTCTAACCCCCTTTGTTTTGAAATCTTTCCAAGATGACGAGGAGAGAGGGGATGGGGGATGGGGGTGGGTGCCGGCTGGTATGGTGATGGAGGGGATGGGTGGGTGGATGCAGGTGGGTATGGTGATGGAGGGACCCTGTCTCACACTATCGTGACATCACCTGGACAGGCTGTTTGAGTCCTAGAGCTGAGAAAGGAATGTTAATGCTGTATGAAACCACGTAGAACAACCCAGTAGTTATTAACACCATGCGAAGCAAACTGAACTGGATGCACCGGTCTTCATAACACTGTTCGCAACAGCATGAAACAAATACGTGGACCGCATGAATTATACCGGTGGCCCAAACCGGTGCACCTCCGGTCCGTTTTTTTACCTGATATCTTACCTGCGAGGCGTGCAAGAGTGTGTGTGTGTGTGTGTGTGTGTGTGTGTGCGCGCGCGTGCGTGCGTGTGCGTGCGTGTGTGTGTGCGCGCGTGCGTGCGTGCGTGCGTGTGTGCGTGAGCGCTCGCGCGCGCGTGTGTGTGAGGGAGGGAGGAGGGAGGAAATGGAGGAGTGGCAGGGTGCAGGTAAGGTGAGCGATTAAAAACCGAATGTAACTCATTCCACGAGAGCAACAATAAACACATACGTGGGTGAACATTCGTCACATATTTGGGAAGACAACCAGCTGTCCACGATTACAAACATGTGTAAGACGTAAACGTGATTACTGCTAACTGGAGACATACAAAGCACTTTTAAGTGCGCTCCTCCAACGTGAACTGCACAGTGACTACCAAATACCACCATCAACACCACCTAGACCCCCCACTCCCCCTCCCTTTCACCACACCACCATTACCACCAAAAACATGTAAATGCCGCGCACGCGAGTACTCATGATCAGGCAGAAAACCATCTTTTTTTAAAAACATTTTTTTTTCATTCAAATTTTAAATGTAATTAATAGCGAACCGCCGAAGAAAACGTAGACAAACGAATCACAAGACAAAATTTTCATTTTTAAATCGGCGGAAGATCATTGAAATGAACGTTCTGAATAGGCTAGGTAATACAGCGCTAGAAATCCGACAGAAAACATCATCCTGTAATCATGACTTTCAGTGGCATCTTCACCGAAAGTGAAAGCTGATGTTTGACTCCAGTCCAGCAAACACAATTCGTTGTACATGTGCACATACTGAGGATGTATTACAAAATATCGTTAACCTGTCACATCAATTGTTACCTCTACCGAACGTGGCTTTGCTTTTCATGAGCTTGGCGCTAATCATCAGCTGGCCATAACAAATTACATATTAGTTTAACGTCTCCGCTTTACCTGCAGGTGTCGTAGGCAGACGGGGATGATGTCGATAATCTTTCTCGAAGGCTTGGGAAGGTGGACAGCGAAAATAGCCATTTTTGTGTCTGGCGCCGGCGAGAATCGAACCTGCAACACCCTATGGCCAACTTGATGCTCTACCACTGAACTAACCGCTACCCTGGACTTTCTACAAACACCAAATTGCGATTTGTAGCACGGTGTTTTACACCTTCCATTTTTGAACGTCTGCCACCCTGTGCTTGTAACAAGGGAACTAACTACGTTTGACTCTGTAACAAGTGTGCAGTTACATCCCTGGAATCAGTCATACAATGGCTCTGTGTTCTCGTCCCGTTTATTTATTTATTTATTTTTTAAATGGTAACTCGTATCACAAGAGCCTCTCTCATCCATCCCAACAACACCACGTTTAGACAGGGTGGTTTGTGTATTTTCATCGTCAGTGAAATCAATCTTTTCCATCCGTGGTGATCTTGGAGTTTACATTAATGTCAACGTAACTGTTGATATGAGACAATCGCACAGATTTCAGTGATTTTGTTTCCTGTGGCACATTTTTTTTGAGCGTATTTCCAAATCTTTACATTCGAGATAGGCATTGTCTGTTTCTCAGGACAAAACAAACTCTAGTGATTTTATCCAGACACCATAATGGATGGAAATGTTTAAGCATGAATCTGTCTGAAGTCGCCAGTTCTTCAATACACAGAACGTTACGTCAGGTAACGAAAACAACGATCGCGTGCTGCTTCAGACACCAAGATGTAACACAAAGTATCCGTATGTTCCTTTCCTTGCATATCTCGTCACCTACGGTTAGAATGGACCAATGAACGCTGAAGCGACAAAGAATTTCTTTTTTTATAAAAAAAATAATTTTGTTCAGTGTTTATTCCTTTGTGATGCAGTTGATCTGAAATGAAAAATGAACTATGTGTTAGAAATGTTAACGTTAAACACACACACACACACACACACACACACACACACACACACAAAACACACACACACAACACACACAACACGTATATGTAAACCTACATGCGCAGATGCGTGCGTACAAGAGCACGCACACGCACACATTATACACTGAAACTGTACAGTTTCAACATCAGTTTCATCAAGGAGATGCCACTGCGAGCGAGCTCGTCCATATTTGCTACACCACACCTGCACAGTTCCGATACCATACTGCGCATGATTTTATAGCTGATGGATAAATTATCATTGTACGTGCTTGCGACAAGAGCATGCGTGTGTGTGTGTGTGTGTGTGTGTGTGTGTGTGTGTGTGTGTGTTTTGTGTGTGTGTTTGTGTGTGTGTGTGTGTGTTGAGAGAGAGAGAGAGAGAGAGAGAGAGAGAGAGAGAGAGAGAGAGAGAGAGAGAGAGAGAGAGAGAGAGAGAGCATGCTTGTATATGATCTGTGGGCTTACGCGAGCATCCTCCTTCTTTGCGCACATGTGTGTGCACGCGCGTGTGCATGTGTGTGCGTATGAGCGCGTAGTGTGTGTGTGTGTGTGTGTGTGTGTGTGTGTGTGTGTGTGTGCATGTGTGTGTGCGCGCGCGTGTGTGCATGTGTGTGTGTGTGTGTGTGTGTGTGTGTGTGTGTGTGTGTGTGTGTGTGGTGTGTGTGTGTTGTCTGAGTATGAGGAAGAGCGAGGGGCGCTTGTGTGTGTGTGTGTGTGTGTGTGTGTGTGTTTTGTGCCTGTGTGTGTGTGTGTGTGTGTGTGTGTGTGTGTGTTGTGTGTGTGTGTGTGTGTGTGTGCGTGTGCGTGCGGACGCGCACGCACATGTGTTTGTGCCTGTGTGTGTGTGTGTGTGTGTGTGTGTGTGTGTGTGTGTGTGTGTGTGTGTGTGTGTGTGTGTGCGTGCGTGCGGACGCGCACGCACATGTGTTTGTGCCTCTGTGTGTGTGTGTGTGTGTGTGTGTGTGTGTGTGTGCGTGGTGGTGGTGTGTGTGTGCGTGCGTGCGTGGTGTGTGGTGTGTGCTAGTGGGTGCGTGTGTGTGTGGTGGTGCGGTGTGGTGTGTGTGTGTGTGTGTGTGTGTGTGTGTGTGTTGTGTGTGTGTGTGACAGAGAGAAAGACAAACAGACAGAGAAACAGAGACAGAGAGGACACCACTCAGAATTTCTTAAGAAAATAACTTTTAATGCAAAATAAAAGGACAACATGAGCAAGATACACGCAAGTGTTTTACACCACAATGCTTCGCTAACAATTCCAATCTGACAATATATAACCCCTATAGAAGCAGACTACACACAACCACGTGCACACACACACACACACACACACACACACACACACACACACACACACACACACACACACAGAGTACAAAACACGACACTTCAAAATAGCCTGTCTCCGACAGCCAGTACAACATTATCCGATGATCAGTACTGTATCACAAAACACAATAGACAACACATTAGGTGAGCTGTACTCTACATTTCTGTGAACAACACTGAGAATTGTATGTATACTTCATCCAGTAAATTGTCAATGCCTCGGCAACTCAATGCTGCGCATATCACACACACTCGATGCTGAAAGTGGAGAAGAAGAAGAAAAAAAAAAGGAAAGAAAAATGAATTTCACACGAATAAAAAAAAGATGAACCCCCACCCCCTAATTAAAAAAAAAAAGAAAAGAAAAGAAAAAAAGAAAAGAAAGAAAGAAAAAAAAGGGGGAAAAACTTCTCACCACCACCACCACCACCAACCCCAAACCATCACAACATAAAAACACAACACAAAACTAGGTAGCCAAGGTACTGCCTTGCGACGAATGTCTGCAAGCATTTGTTCATTAGAGATCTGTTGCAAGTGGTGACATTGGAGCCTGAAGGAGTTGTCTTTCTTTCTTCTATTCCTCAACCAGACTAATCCGGGTCTCTCTCGTGTCATCTCCTGTCCCTACAGCACTAAGGACTACTACGTTCCTCTACTTTCCTGACAGCCGGCTGTGGGCTGTTTTCTGCTGGAATGACGTTAATTTGTTATTTATATGGCATAACCCCTACGTCCCCTCTCCTGCCCATGGTGACTGGGATATTATTATGCTATTTTTTTTTCTCCATTTGCGTTTTATTTTCATTCTTTTCCCCCATGCTTTAAAATTGATTGTCTGGCATTTCCTCAGTATTTTTCGTTTGTTCGATTGTTTTCTAAACTTGCTTACCTTTGTGCTCTTTCACGCACCTCACTCTCGCCCCACCCCCCCCCCCCCCCCTCTCTCTCTCCCTTCCCTGCACTCCTTCGTCTCTCCCTCCCTCTCTCTTTATCTTAACAACAACCAAAAAACCTCCTTTTTTCTTTATTTCATTTTTGCCGCTTTTTGCATGCTTCTGCATTTATTGCCTTGTCTTCTTTTGCATTGTTGACACTATTCACGGCGAGGACTGGATTAAAAAAAAGCACACCAGTCTTTATCTATTATCCTCGTCAATAAAGACATTCTCTCTCTCTCTCTCTCTCTCTGTCCCAGTCATCCACTTCATACAGGAAACCCTGCTTGCTCACAGCGGATGTGACAGCTGAGCCAGGCTATGACGTCACGCCTGTTACCTTACACCTCGTTTCCACAGCTTCGGCTGGGGAATCGAGTCTGTGGGGGCAGTTCACGTGCAGTCATCTGACTTGCCCCCATTCCCCAGGACTTTGGAACTCAGACTCATTTGCTTGTCGTGCGACACATCAAATAAAGTATGGACACTGAATAGAACAACGAAATTGAACCAAACAACAAGTCAAAGAATAAACGAGTGAACAAAACACGTGTATACAAAATTGTAGGGGACAAAAAAAAAAAAACCCTTCATTTTTTTTCCCAAACTGTTAGACATTCATATACATATTTGTCCATTTCAGGCTGAAAATCACTGAACGTGGTAGGGAATTTGGAGATTGACGATTCATTCTGTTGCCAGATGTGCATAATCATTCTTTGGACATTGAGAATAACATCGTGCATTAACAGTAATTAACAGACAAGAACTCAGTTAATCTTACATGGAACGGTATTATCAAGAAAAAATGTATATCTCCCATTACTTCACAATGATTTACATAGCCGTTCTTGGCTGAGAATGCGGCAGTGACACCCCCCCCCCCCCCCCTCCCTCCATTTCTTCATGTTCATGTGCAGTTAGTTTCTTTAAAATACATCGAAAAAAACCCATCCCAAGTTTGTTTTAAAAATCTTTCCACTGTAAAATCTCAGATCCGATGAAAAATGTTAATCTCTTTCAAGAACTCAAAGATCGCGTCAGGCGGAACGTGTCTGAACAAGGTTTTCATGGAATCTGTTGTAAAATGTTTGTGTCTCACATCATGCAAGTCCCAACACTCTAAAAGAACATGTTTCATTGTGAGTGGCACATGACATGGAATGCACCATGGAGCTTCTTCACTCTTTAAAAGGTAAGAATGGGTAAAAAAAAAAAACGATTGGAGACTGTATGAGTTCACAATTTTCTTGTGAAATGAAAGCTTCGATGAAGACTTCTTGTCTTTTTTTGTGTTTTGCCACAACAGACTACAGGACTCCTGTCACTTCGTTATAATGGAATGCCTTTCTCGTTTGGCATCGAGTATGCCCCGTCTTTTCCAGACATGTGAACTATAGTAAATGTTTAACGAGGTTTATCCAGGGACTATGTTTTGCGATGACTTGGAACCAGCTGGAGAAAAGAGCCCAGGACAGAGATGCCTGGAGGTCCTTGGTTGGGGCCTCTACCCCAGGAGGGGTAATAGGCGATGATGGTGATGATGATGATGATGATGATGATGATGATGATGATGATGAGTTTGTTTTGCGATTCCATCCTTATTATATCATTCCAAGCTTGTTTCAGATGGCTATCTTCCTTTGATTCAGTCATATGGATCCAAAACGCTAGTACTCAAAATACAGTGACTGAAGAGATGGGATACCTGATCAGCTCGGCCAATACAGGTCATTTCATTGTTTCTGTACGCACTTCTAACAACCTTCCGCAAAATTTGATGTGGACGATCTCTGATGGGTTGAGACAGGCGGCAAACTGGTTGAAAAGTGTCGATGACAAAGGCCCGTCTTTGTTCATTGTCATCGTATTAAATGGAAGCCTCCACACCACGGCTCCGTAACTTAGGATGGGAGAGACTAGTATGTCAAATGCACCAGCCCCATCCGTATTCTTTTCTTTCCCACACACGCTGTTTCCTTACCTCGTTTGGCCTTGTTGGTCCTCTGGGTAGTGGAAATTAACACTTTTGTGGAAAATTATCCCTGCGTGTTTATATCTGTTTGCTGAATGCAACTGTCTGCACAAGAAAGCTGAAGTAGGTGTTTGGGACCCTTTTTTTTTAAAATAGAATTTTTAAAACATTTTTTTCTCTCTGTTGATTGTCAAACCTAACAGCTAACAATAAGTATATATAACTGATTCGGTGTATTTTGTAGCCCTGATTTTGTTGTTGATAAAAGAAAAAATATCATCATCAGCGGGGAGTAGGAAAGCATTGTAGTTTTAGTTGCCTCGATAATAAATGAAAAGGCATTTTCCTGTACCGCATTTTTTTTTTAATGTCGTTTATGAAGACGTTAGACACAATGGGACCAAACACATTCCCTGGAAGCACCTCCGTTTTGACTGGAATGGAATCTGTAATTCCATCCTTTCTTTTGCCACAAATTATCAAGTCTTTGTACATATCTTCAACTGTATGAACAGTCCATCTTTCGTTGGGCCACAAATCATCAAGTCTTGCTACATGTCTTCAACTATATGAACACAGTCCATCTTTCGTTGGGCCACAAATCATCAAGTCTTGCTACATGTCTTCAACTACATGAACACAGTCCATCTTTCGTTGGGCCACAAATCATCAAGTCTTGCTACATGTCTTCAACTACATGAACACAGTCCATCTTTCGTTGGGCCACAAATCATCAAGTCTTGCTACATGTCTTCAACTATATGAACACAGTCCATCTTTCGTTGGGCCACAAATCATCAAGTCTTGCTACATGTCTTCAACTACATGAACACAGTCCATCTTTCGTTGGGCCACAAATCATCAAGTCTTGCTACATGTCTTCAACTACATGAACACAGTCCATCTTTCGTTGGGCCACAAATCATCAAGTCTTGGTACATGTCTTCAACTATATGAACACAGTTCATCTTTCGTTGGGCCACAAATCATCAAGTCTTGCTACATGTCTTCAACTATATGAACACAGTCCATCTTTCGTTGGGCCACAAATCATCAAATCATCAAGTCTTGCTACATGTCTTCAATTATATGGAAAGAGTTTCCATCTATGCCAGCTTTGGTGAACTTCTCTTGGTTTGTGTTGGAGGGCAGAGAGTCGTATCCCATCCATGAAGCCGATTCTGCGAGAGGCCATCTGCCCATGTTCATTTCAAGGGAGACTACTTCGGAGTGAGTCCTCCCATCAGTCCATTGCCCCAGCTGGCCTTGCTGGGCCGCTTCCTGGATTTCTTTTTCTTTTCTTTCTTTGTTTGTTTGTTGTTGTTTTTTTTCCATTCCCGGTGTACTTTATTCCTGTAGTGCCATGCCTTGACCATCACTAACTTTGTTCCTGTAGTACCATGCCTTGACCATCACTAACTTTATTCCTGTAGTGCCATGCCTTGACCATCACTAACTTTATTCCTGTAGTACCATTGCCTTGACCATCACTAACTTTATTCCTGTAGTGCCATGCCTTAACCATCACTAACCTTATTCCTGTAGTACCATGCCTTGACCATCACTAACTTTATTCCTGTAGTACCATTGCCTTGACCATCACTAACTTTGTTCCTGTAGTACCATGCCTTGACCATCACTAACTTTATTCCTGTAGTACCATTGCCTTGACCATCACTAACTTTGTTCCTGTAGTACCATGCCTTGACCATCACTAACTTTATTCCTGTAGTACCATGCCTTGACCATCACTAACTTTATTCCTGTAGTACCATTGCCTTGACCATCCCTAACTTTGTTCCTGTAGTACCATGCCTTGACCATCACTAACTTTGTTCCTGTAGTACCATGCCTTGACCATCACTAACTTTATTCCTGTAGTACCATTGCCTTGACCATCACTAACTTTGTTCCTGTAGTACCATGCCTTGACCATCACTAACTTTATTCCTGTAGTACCATGCCTTGACCATCACTAACTTTATTCCTGTAGTACCATTGCCTTGACCATCCCTAACTTTGTTCCTGTAGTACCATGCCTTGACCATCACTAACTTTGTTCCTGTAGTACCATTGCCTTGACCATCACCACCTTTATTCCTGTAATACCATGCCTTGACCATCACCACCTTTATTCCTGTAGTACCATGCCTTGACCATCACTAACTTTATTCCTGTAGTACCATTGCCTTGACCATCACCAAAGTCAAACCAAAAGACATGCAGGCAGAAAGAAATCGGAGCGGTGCCGTCCCGTGGGAGACATTCCCCCTGAGGAGAGAAGATGACATTTGACGTTTACACACCAGTTGTGACCTGGACGTAATACAATACAACACATACAGTACAACGAAACACAATACATGTCATCATCAACATGATGTTTTGGACATTCTCCGACAGGTCAGTTTGTTGACCTCCTCTCCCCTCTCTCCACGTTGTGATGACACGTGTGAAAGCTTTCACTTCCAGTTCAAACACAGGTCATGTGCCACAGTGATTCAAATAGTCCATATGTACAAGAAACACCAAAAGACACAATGCTTTTCCGCCAAAACGTGGTGTTATTTTCCCACCACAAAAAAGAAAAGAAAAAGCTAAAATATGGACACATGGGGAAAAAAACACTGAAGGACTGAAGGACTTGCTTGTTAAGGAAGATTATGGATTGTTTTCTTTTCCACCATATATTAATTAGTGTTACAGTGATACATTAAACAAGAACAGCATCCGTTAGGAACGGATTCTTTTTTTTTTTTTTTTTTTAAACCAAGGTGACACTAATGCACAGGTGCACCAGTGATGATTTACATATAATTAACGCATCTCAACGGAGGTTTGAAAAGAGGCAAAATGTACACACACAAAATTATAAAAAAAAAAATCAACAAAAGCCAAACAGACAACAATACCAGCCCGGGTACAATAAATGTATTCCAAAAGGTACAGACAGTAAGGCTTAGTCTTCTCATCTGACACAACAGATGACATAGATCTGTAGTTCTTTAGTGGTCGTGGACTCATAGAAGCAATCGCCTCATCTCCTTATGGCTGTTCTTTTAGTACGCCTTTCCGAAGACCCCAAACAGGTGAAGAAAACAAGTTCATCATCTTTGGACGACAAGAACATGAAGCGAATTACTGGGCATGTTGATACACATTCATTTCCTGGTATGAAGGATTACTTGGTATTGTACGCATTATTTTGATGTCAATTCGTTTGTTGTAACAATACCTTTTACTCCATATTAACTGGCCTGACCAGCCATCTATGCACTCACCCCCGATCCCAGGATGACTAAATGGTCTTCGTCGTCTCGACGGACAAACAACAGCAACAACAAATTTCAATGTACATTGATCTCTTGGTGCTATGGTGAAGTACAATGAACGTTCTAACGCATGGCTACTCTTTGATATAAAGCCCACCCATCAATGAAGATCTGAATGCACATTCGTCTTCTGGTATAAAGAAGACCTCATGCGGGATTGATGCACGTTCGTCGGTTAGGTCAAACGACTTTTTGAAGAACAGCATCATGCACAGTTTACCGTTGGGTATCAATAGTGCCTTGCAGTCAGTAGCGGCCACTTTGCTGACAACACTGTCCACTCTGATATCTAATTTTAACAAGTGATGGTAACCTAATACTCCCCCCCCCTTCCCCCTTCCCGGAATACAATCACCGACAGGGTTTTCAACGATCTATTTTGTTCCCATCGACTTGTTCTAAAGGCAGGCTGTAAAGGCGACATGGAAAGCTCTGAAGAAAGGATCGAATTACAAATGAACGATCAGATTTACTGTACATTTTTGAGCGTCTGACGTTCATGTTGTCAAACTGAAGTAGTGAATGGAGTTACTCTAGTTCTGATCGTCGCAATACACGCCCATCCAAATGTCCAAAGTAGAACCACAAAACAAGACAGCTGGAATAAATGTCCAAAGCAGAACCACAAAACAAGACAGCTGGAATAACTGTCCAAAGTAGAACCACAAAACAAGACAGCTGGAATAACTGTCCAAAGTAGAACCACAAAACAAGACAGCTGGAATAACTGTCCAAAGTAGAACCACAAAACAAGACAGCTGGAATAACTGTCCAAAGTAGAACCACAAAACAAGACAGCTGGAATAAACGAGACTGTTTTCTGAGGGGTAATAGCACCTGGAGCAGAGACAGGGCAGGATGGAGATGCTGTATGGGTCTACTGGCCAAACACACTGCCCAGCGCTGTGTGAAGGTCGATTCCTGTGCTACAGATCAGGAGCAATGGAGCAACTATGTAGAAGCTGCTGATTTGCGGAACAGAAATACCATGAAGCAGTGTAGGAAAAACAGCCGAAGTACTAAACATGGTAAAGAACTCTTACCACACACACACACACACACACACACACACACACACACACACACACACACACACACACACCACCACCACCACCACCACCACCACCACCACCACCACCACCACCACCACCACCAACAACAACAACAACGACAACAACATCAAAATTCTTTTATAATAAGACGCTTAAGTGTTAGAATACTAATGAAAAACAAGGTTACATGAGCATTTTCTGAAATCACAATAACGATAACAAAAACGAAAATCAACACACCACACACACAACACACACACACACACACACACACACACACACACACACAGAGGAAAAAGAGAAAAACAAAAGAAAGTCAGAAGTATTCATAGAAATGCCTTTCATAAGCATGGCATGAAAAGCTGTCACATAATGGCAGACGTGGCATGACTTCAAACAGACACATTATTCTGTCACATAATGGCAGACGTGGCATGACTTCAAACAGACACATGATTCTGTCACATAATGGCAGACGTGGGGTTACTTCAAACAGACACATTATTCTGTCACATAATGGCAGACGTGGCATGCCATCAAACAGACACATGATTCTGTCACATAATGGCAGACGTGGCATGACATCAAACAGACACATGATTCTATGGGTCTGATTATTAATTGTCATCAGCCTAGATTAAATAGCAGATCTGAGATCACATGAAATGAACATAAGCATTCTGCCTCTCATAATGATCATTGGCCTACATCAAACAGCAGACATTATGTAACAAAACAACAACAAACAAACAAAGGAAACCATTTTATGTTTCTGGCAATAGCTAAGTTTACATCATATAACAAACTGCAGACAACTTTAAATGAACACATGTTTCTATGTCTGTGATTAAAACCATTTGTTTATATTAAGCAGCAGGCTCTAGATCACTTAAAATGAACACATGATTCTATGTCTCTGATTAAAACCATTTGTTTTTATTAAACAGCAGGCTCTAGATCACTTAAAATGAACACATGATTCTATGTCTCTGATTAAAACCATTTGTTTTTATTAAACAGCAGGCTCTAGATGACTTAAAATGAACGCAATGAGCCGATGTCCCTGATAACAACTGTTAGTTCATCATATCAGTTAGCGGAGCTTCGTAAACTTAACATGAACATGAAGTTATGTCTCCAATTATTATCGTTAGTTCCCATCAAATAGCAGGCTTCACATACCCTAAAATGAGCATAATTGTTCTATGTCCATGATAATAATTATAGGCGTATTTCAATTAACAGACATCAGATACCCCAAAACACCTAAAATGAACATAACTGTTCTATGTCCCTGATAACAATTGTTTAGCCTATTTCAGATAGCAGACTTCAGATCATGTTACAAACAGTTCGATCTCACTTATGATTATCATCGATCGGTTCAGATCTACATATCTTGAGTCTCGCTTTGTACGTGTAGAGTTCAATGTGACGTATATTTACCAAATGACGTATGCACAAATTGCGTAATCATTCTCTGGGTGTCAAAGAAGTACAAGAACGAGGCACAGAGTGTCAGAAGCTTCCAGAACTAGTTTCTTGAAATGTTCCAAGAATTTTGAGTTGTTATTACATGTGATATCTCTCGACCCTTCTGAAAAGTTCCACACACTTTGAATGGCTGTACAAAATCATTGTTCTCGAACATTCCAGAATACTCCATGATTGTTGATCGGTTAAACGGCGTTTCCAGAATTTTCGATTCGGTGATCTAGGCCTATATAAATAATTGAAGGAATGACAGAGTGATGATGATGATGATGATGATGGAGAGTTGAAATTGCAAGCGTTTAAGGAAAATACGTTTTTGTTTCGGAACTGCTGCAATTGTCATTGAGTTCTGATTCGTGAATGATCTACCCGTAATGAAAGACTTTGACCTTGTTATCAAAGTGGACCTGTTCTTTGCTCGGATCGATCAAAAACGAGATCGGACCAACTCTTGCCTGCAAATCATTTCAGTCAGTGGTAAGTCCACGGGGTGACCAAGAACAAGAGTTGGGTTTCTCCCTAGTCGAACAAATAACTTAAAACGAACACACTGATCCCATGGTTCAATAATAATCATTAGCCGTTATCAAAGTCCTTATTACCGTGGATGGTGTGAACGATGTTCTACCTTCACTTCCAAATAAACATTTATCGGTTTCCACAACGAAAAGTCCGATGACAAGTGGCCTTAAACACACAGACACACACAGACGCACGCACGCACGCAGTTCTCAACCAACTTTTTGTGGAGGCAATTAAAAGTTTATACCGATTCCAAAACACGAAACATCCCATGTAAATAAAAATGGTGAAATATCACCGCGTGTGTGTGTGTATAGGCCTACGACGGAAATTTTACAGGTTTGTTGTAAAAATACAGAAACACCCGGTTGTAGCCAAGCAGATTGATTGTAACACGGAGACCCATGATTTAACTTATCACGCAGGAAACATATTGATTTTAACGCAGGAAAAAAAAGTCATCTTTATTTTTCGCCGATCCAACTGAAACAAGCATGTCAACGATCGAAATTAAGCGTACTGAAGTATCACGCAAACTGCAGGATGTACACTGGCCAAAGTGCTTTGCATCATACTGAAGTATCACACAAACTGCAGGATGTACATTGGCCAAAGTGCTTTGTATCGTACTGAAGTATCGCTCAAACTGCAGGATGTACATTGGCCAAAGTGCTTTGTATCGTACTGAAGTATCGCACAAACTGCAGGATGTACATTGGCCAAAGTGCTTTGTATCGTACTGAAGTATCGCTCAAACTGCAGGATGTACATTGGCCAAAGTGCTTTGAATCGTACTGAAGTATCACACAAACTGCAGGATGTACACTGGCCAAAGTGCTTTGTATCGTAAGCCGATTGAGAGAATAATAATTAGAAGGAAAAAAAAATGTCGGTAAAGACAGGGGAATCTTTCATATTTCAACATGTCAAACAAATCCACACCGAAAGTTACTGAGAGCACCAATTATGATGAACAGTTTGAATAATGAACTATAATTATGGGTGGTTTGGTGGTCCCAGTGAAACATGTTGACGATGCAAAATTGTGGTAGGGGAAAAACTTTGCCACAGCCACGCCTGTTGTGAATTCACGTGTAGAGGGGGCGGAATAGCTCGGTTGGCAGAGCGCCGGACTCGTGATCCTGGGGTTGCGGGTTCGAATTTCGGTACAGGGGGATTTTTCCCTCGGAGTTAACATTGGTTCTGACTCCATTCCCCGTACAGTCCTTCGAATGAGACTATAAACCTGTCTATACAGGCAGTGTCCGCAGGAGTATCAGCCTGCGTACGCAGAAAGAAAGAAAGAAAAAGATTTGGCCCTCATCCCCTCGTGTAGCTTGAATACTGGTTTACATTATTTCTGAACATCAGGTCTGTCTACATGGGCCACACAGACTTTAGGCTTACTGATGAAAAGGACGATCTATTATAATCACCGTGTTGAATTTAATCCAAAAAACAAAAAAATTCGGAGTTCCGAAAATGCAGAGAGAAACAACTATGTGCACACAAGCCTGAAATCTGTTTATCTGGCCCATTTTAAACAATTTTTTTTTTGGGTTCTGTTCCACACAAATGTACAAAATGTTAAAATGAAGTCACAATATTTTTTTAAAAATGGCGTCAAATTATTATCATTGTAAAAGTGTGATCTCAAATTTGACAAAAAGTGAACAAATGCATTCTTGAAACGGGTCTCACATGGCTTTTGTACGGAGGGAAAAAAAATCTACATGGAGGTTTAAAAAAAAAGTACTGATAACACTAATGCAGATGAGCCAATAACCTTGAAATGTGGAAAATACTGATCGTGTGTCTTCAAACAAACTGCGAGATTTCTGGGCGTTTTTATCCATACCAGACTTGAGTGGAATAAAACAATCTATCTATATATTTTATCCATACCAGACTTGAGTGGAATAAAACTATCTATTTATCTATGTATCTATTTATGTATCTACGTATCTACACATACATGCACGCGCGCGCGCATATACAAATGCACACAAGTACGCACGCACGCCATTGAACGAAGCTACTACCAGACTGCGACATGTAGCTACTAATGTGTGCAATTAATCTCTCTCTCTCTCTCTTTCTCTCTTTTTGTTTTTCTTGCATGTAGATTCTTCAGACTAGTAAAACTACACTACTTTTGGATGACTGTTCAACATTGAACTGAACAACAACAATAAAAATACATTATAAAAATTTCGGCTGGTGTGGTTTTGATTTAACAATCATCTTCCACCCCCCCCCCCCCTCAAATTGTGTTCCCTTTTAACAAGTATTGAAACTTAAACAAAACAGAAAGTGACTGAAAACGAAACAAAACAAACGAAACAAAGGGGGGAAAAAAACGACAGAAAAAAAAAGATAAAAAATAAGAATAAATTACAAAACAAAGAAAACAAAGGGGAAAAAAACACAGATAAAAAATAGATAACAAGGAAAAATAAATTACACCTTGCCACACGCAAACAAACCACCATTCAATCTGCCATAAAACCTAACAATTCAAACGCGCACAAACATAATTAGATTGGGGCGAGTGGGAGGAGAGAGAAAGGAGGGAGAACTCTTACAGAACCCCCTGAGTTATCAAGCTTTACAGAGTTATGATCCTTGGCTCACATGTTCACCAGAGGAGGACCAGGCACTGTAGAACGAACCCAATCTTCAATCTCGCTTACTTTGTCGCCAGATCTGATGGCAATTAAAAACAACAACAACAACAACAACAACAACAACAAAACACACACACACACACACACACACACACACACACACACACACACACACACACACACACACACCTGTTGAAATCAAACAAAAAGCGTGCCATTTTTTTTTGTTCAAACGCAGTTTCAGCCACTTTGGGGAAAACTTTCTCGAAAGTTCATTTGAAAGAGCTACGAATACTTTTTGACAATGTTTAAAATAAACATACAAAATATACTGTTTTCAAAATCCAAATGGCCCGGGCATTTTGTTTCAGCGATGTATTCCCCCTCTCCAAGATGCCGTTTCCTATCTTTCCACACATCAGCCATTCAATGCCTCATCAACATCTGTCTCAAAATCACACCCAACGACCCAGCGGCAAACGTCGTCTCATAGCTGCAAACTGCCTTAAGTCACGACAATAATCGTCAGTGTCCTAAGACATTTAGCTTTTCGTTACTCTAATGATTAACCGTTCTCGCGCTAATTGTGTCCGGACTGTCAACCCGAATCTGAAGAATGGATCTCCAAAAGAGTTTCGGTAGCAGCGCGTTGTTGTCCTCTAGCCAGGGGAAAAAAAAAAAAAAAAAAAAAAAAGCACGAACATTCAGTATTTACTAAAAATCACTCAAAATGTCAATGAAATTTAAAAAAAAAAAAAAAAAAAAGCACGAACATTCAGTATTTACGGAAAATCACTCAAAATGTCAGTGAAATCAGGTTGGCAATCATATGAATGTACTTGTTGTTCGTTATGGGCTCTTAAAGTTAATTGGTAGGCCCAACAATGTCGAAGGTATTCCTAGTGCACAATATTTTTTCAATAAATCATTGTATTAATGCATTAATACCGCCGACCTCTGTTCTGTTCTTTTCTTTTCTTCCTTCCTTTTTCTTTTTTGTGTGTGTTAGTTTTCTTTTCTTTTTTTTTTAAAGAGACCCACGCAGTTTGTCAGCCAGAGGCGGTTCAAACGTGGTGCAGCTGGGACAGTAGAATGACTCTCAATTGAACAGGAATTGCAAAGAACGATGGGAGAGGAGGGGGGGGGGGGGGGGGGGGGGGGGGGGGGGGGGGGGTGGGGCGGGGTGAGATGGGGCGGAGAGGAGAGCGTGGATGTTTATCATGGCGCGCCAGCCGTCATGACGTGGCATACACATGTAAGAAGTTTTCACACACACACACACACACACACACACAAGCCAGGGATTGCAACAACCAGGATCTGTTTTAGTAATATCGATCTTCAAACTTGAAAACAAGTTGAGTATTTGAATGTTGTTGACTTTGTTTAAAAAAAAAAAAATAAATAAAAAAGCTCTATGTGAACGCATGTTGCAAAATCATCCCAATCAAGTGAATGGGTGAAGTAAAAGACAATAACAAACAAAGCAGACCCTGCAGAAAAGTCTGGACCGTAAGACCTCATAACAAGTCATAATGGACCGAGGTGGGGCAGGGCTGGTAAACACATCCGTTCATATAAATGATTATATGTCATACATGAAAAGGATGCGTGTACCGGCCCAATAAATTATTTTGACATTGGCGAATGCGAAAAAAAAAAATCGATGATTCATTTTACGTGTCCGAAAAACAGTGGTATAATAATAATAATCTCTAATGCAATGCTAACACACAAATGCAGGTCATAAAAAGAAAACCCTCACAAGTCTGCCACATGTGCAAAAAAAAAAAAAAAAAAAAAAGTAAATACAAATGAAATCACTGTTAAAAAAATGACATGGGTATATATGTCACTGAGCATGCACTTGAGAGATGTGAACGCCACTAAAAACAAACAAACCTTGCGCTTCTTTTTCTTCTTCTTTTTGTTGTTGTTTGTTTTGGCATGTAAACGAAGGAATACCGAAAGCTCCGTTAATTGTTGATAATGAAATACAGCAATAAAAAGAAAGAAAGAAAAAAAAAAACCCATACAAGAGCAATAACAGTAGCCACATATCTCAAAGCGCTTAAAAAAAGTATTACTTTGTTTGTTTTTTCGAGAAAAAGTCGTAAAACAAAAACACCACCAGGAAAGCATGGTAAAATATACGTACAAGACACGTGCCATACTTATGTGAAACCTGCAAACGAAAATTCATCCATATGCCACACCAACACTCGGAATGACTGAAACTGAAAAATTGATAACGAACAAGCGAGATAACCGTTGCTCCCATGATGAAATGAATACACGGCCCATAACTCCAAACGGACGCTGCTACCGATATCGAATCGCCTAGCAGAAATCACAACATGGAGCACACGGAACAAACAAAAAAGACATCCGCCGAAAAGGATGTTCGAAGCTGGCCTATATACCCTGCACCTGACACGCATCTACAGAGCAAGACCAACTGGAGAAATGAACAAACACAAATGACGTACACAGTGAGTAAGTAGCTTTCTTTCACTGAATGACTTGTGCAGTCTGGTAGCCATTACACATTACCATGTATTCAAGACTGGACAGCCTTTTCGATCTTTGACTGCAGTCAAACAACACACAAACGAACAGTAAGCAATACATAGAGCCTCGGTTCGGTCGGTTTAAAAGGAAACGTTGCATCAAAATAGTTAGGTTTGACGACGCAGCATGACACGATGCATCTCTCGCTGAATTGGTTTAAAAAGTAAAAAAAAAAAAAAAATCAGCGGACCGGTCGTGAACAAATATACTTCGGTTCAAAAGCAGTCTGTTTTGTTGAATTTGACTTAACCCAGATTGGTCCCAAAGGCGAGTGAAATGACAATGATTTTTAATTTGTATGTCTGATTTAACAATGCACCACACACACACACACACACACACACACACACACACACACACACACACAATACTGACCCCACGACTGGTCAACATCAAGACAGCTTCAGAGCCACTCTAGGTGGTCCGATAATCAGTAGAACTTCAATTGAAAAGAAAAAAAAATATGCTGAAAAAAAAACCCCCCCCAAAAAAAAAAAACGTGAAAAGAACGCAGTTACCTTTTCTAAGCTGATGTATACGACAAATAGATCCAGAGAGTCAAAAACGTGATTTGAAGCGCACGCCAAGATAACGATCAGGATACTATTAACAATAATAATGTTCATTTTTTATAGCGCCTATTCTCTAAAGATTAGGGTTCTAAGCGCTTTACATAATTATGATATAATAAACACTCTCGTTTACCCAACGGGCTGCCTACCTGGGTAGTGCCGACTGAAGAGCTGCCTGCCGGCGCATCATTCAGTCGTTTCCCGTGTCATCCAGTCAATATCGAGCACTCGATTTCCTCACTTCCTTCATTCTTTCCATTTTTCACGCAGGGTGCATGCTATGTGTAACGTGTCATCCATACCAACGGCCAAACTGGCCTACTCTTCCGAAAGTTGGTGATGGGAGTTGACGTGTGTGCAAGATGTTGTGCGTGCGTTCACACACGGAACCTCGGTTTATAGTCTCATTCGAAGGACTGTATGGGGAATGGAGTCAGAACCAATGTTAACTCCGAGGAAAATTCCCCCTGCACCGAAACGACCCGGTGGAGATTCGAACCCGCAACCCCAGGATCACCAAGATTACGGGTCCGGCGCTCTACCAACTGAGCTATTCCGGCCCCCAAAGAACGATGGACCGTGTGCAGTACAGGCGTCCCGTGTCACAACCCGTATTTTGGCCTCTTCTCTCTTTCATTGGACTGTTCAGCCGACTAATGGGCCAAACTTGCTTTCGGCGTGTCCGTTAGCAGCATGTGTCCCATAAAAACGACAGGGTCACTCTCGCTGAACGTGAGCTGGGATACAGATTACCTCCCTTTCAGATTTTCGAACATCGAGTATTAAAACAACATCAACTGTGATAACGGTTAAAATACAACAGAAATATGAAGAAATGTCAGTTTTTTGCGACGTTGTATTCAGAAGTATTGGAGATACATACCTCGATACATTACCACATACTCATATATGTACATCAAACATTTATACATGCGTGACTTTGGTTATAATTCCATTTCTAAAAGAAACGCCGAGAAGCTCGTGTCATTTGCAAACAAAACAGAATCCCCCCCCCCCCCCCCCCCCCCCCCCAATTATTCTAAGTGGAAAATAATCTACTGGCAAAGAAGTAAACATTTGAGCACCTGAAAAACAACAACAAAAATTCTGACCGAACGGGCTAACAGCTCGTATGAAAACACACTGGTAATTTTGAAGTGGGTGGAATTGTGCTTGCTTTGGCCAGCGTTGCGAGTTCTATTACCAGTACCTCCAGTCTAGTTTCAAGTCCATCCTCTGATTTAAAAATGACAACAAAAAAATGAGTTACACCAACCGCAATTCTGTCGTGTCTGGACATGTAATCTGTTCATATTGAACAAACTAAAAAAAACAAAACAAAAAAAAACCCAACCCTGGACAGATTTGTGTTTTGTTTTGTTTCCAGCCGAGCTCATGGAGCAAGTTTTTCTTTTGAAGCATCCTAAACATTCCTTCTTCGGCAGGGGAGAAAAGCAACAACAACTTCTGGTCATCTTTCATCGTTGTTTGTTTGTTTGTTTTTCTCTCTTTTTTCTCTTTATGATTGTTTTAACCCACCCCACCCCCCACCCCCTTCATTGCTTAAGCGCTAATCATCACCATCTTGCATGTACACAGACAAGCTGACCATTTACTAAGTGGTATTAAAGCACTAATCATCACCATCTGGCATGTACAGACAAGCTGACCATTTACTAGGTGGTATTAAAGCACTAATCATCACCATAGCTTTATCTTGCATGTACACAGACAAGCTGACCATTTAGTAGGCGGTATTAAAGCGCTAATCATCACCATTGCTTTATCTGGCATGTACAGACAAGCTGACCATTTACTAGGCGGTATTAAAGCGCTAATCATCACCATAGCTTTATCTTGCATGTACAGACAAGCTGACCAATTTACTAAGTGGTATTAAAGCGCTAATCATCACCATAGCTTTATCTTGCATGTACAAACATGTACAAACAAGCTGACCATTTACTAAGTGGTATAAAAGCTCGTCGCAAAGTGCGTGATGCTACGTCAACACATACAAGTGTTTGATATCAGCATGTATTAACGCTTCGACCTTGATGTCATTTGTTGTAAGAGTGGAAGACAGTTCGTTATGTCAAAATGAATTCTAGTTTCACCTTCGACAATAACATACACGTACTCTATTTGATTTAATAATGCCTCTTTTTGTTTGTTCTTTTATATACATGACGATTAAAAAAAAAAGGAAATATCCCGAAGGCGCAAAGTTTCATAAAAAAGACGCAAGGACAAGAGACGTAAAACCAGCAGAATCGCGAGACGGAGGTATACAATGTAACGGTTTTTTTTCCTTCTTTCTTTCTTTTCTTTTTTCTTTCCTTTTAGTTGTTGTTGTAGTAACAGTTTCAACATGCAGGAGGAAGAAAGGCGACCGTTGGAAGCAAGGCAATGACGTTTGTTCGGCAATCGCACTTAGAGTACATGGCATCCTTTTCTTTATTAAAACGGGCGTATAATAATGATATCAATGCTAATAATGGCGATAATAATAATAATAATGATAATATTACCAACGTTTCACAAAGAACGGAAAAAAAAACTAATGGATCACTTTAGTCAGCATGAGCGAAAGCCTGCATATATGTGAGAATGAGCACATACACTATGGATGAGAGAGAGAGAGAGAGAGAGAGAGAGAGAGAGAGAGAGAGAGAGAGAGAGAGAGAGAATTTTTATTTTCAGAGGGTAATGGAATAAGCATCACTGCTTTTTTACATCCAGCCCTTCGGGGCCAAGAGAGAGAGAGAGAGAGAGAGAGAGAGAGAGAGAGAGAGAGAGAGAGAGAGAGAGTGAGGGAGAAAGAGAGAGAGAACAGTAAACGTGTCAGGCCACCAGTCACTAGAAAACAGATGAAACGATAGGTGATGCATGTATGGCATTTCCCTAATACGTCAGACAAGCGATTTGATGTTTTTAAACATTCTTCTACATCAAAAGTTTATTGTTTGACTTCAGACCACGCTAAAGCTGTATGAAGCAGTTCCTTAACCCGTCAATATCTTCGAGATATTGTTTTACTCAACTGAATAAACGGCATCAAATACGTTTTCAAAAGTAATCCATGGCTGTGCATCTTTTAACCAGTCTTGACCATTGCCAAATACAGCTACATTATATATGTACATAGATACATACATATATATATATATTTTTTTTCCCCTCTCCACATTTTCGTTTTGTTCCATTTACTACCCTTCGCTGGCTGCTTTGGGGGTGCTGTTGGACTCTTTTTTTTTACCCTTGGTGGTGAGAACACCACAGAATTATGGACTGTGGTGTGTCTCTATTTGACACCAAGAACACAGACACAATCAGCCGTGTCTCCCTGATGAGTCCGATCCAGCGGACGAAAGGCCTAGGAGCAGGCAATACAAATAGATCTGCCTTCAAAGGGGAGTACGATGGTTCCCTCATGCAGCTAGTGAACGGTTTCTCATATTTATAATATATTCCCCCATTTTCTTCATCTTCAAATTTTTTTAAAATTCAAATCTTTGCCAAGTTATTACTATAATGACTGAGGAATTGTTAGCCTGCACTTGTTTTCTCCCACTACTTAATTGTTCAGCATTATATATATATATATATATATATATATATATATATATATATATATATATATAGAGAGAGAGAGAGAGAGAGAGAGAGAGAGAGAGAGAGAGAGAGAGAGAGCATCTGTTTGACTAAACTGAGGCTTTCATCCTATGAATCTTACATTTTACAATTCTACGAATTGTCAACAAAGTCTCCACAGTCCAACTTTCCCCCTTAAAACAACAAGAACAACAACAACAAGAACAACAACAACAACAAACAAACAAACGAAGAGAAAAATGGTCCTTTCGAAACGAATTGTCAATCCTACGAACACATCATACATTGAAAGGACGCAAACAGACTAAAGCATCGGAAACAGAAAACCATGGTTAAAAAAAAAAAAGAAATAAAAAAAAAAATACATAAAGGACACATCATTTGATTTCATACAAAGGATCAACAATTTTTGACACAGATTTCAAGCACGAGAACAATTTCATGTTTCCCCGACATATCCAAACACAAGGGAAAAACATTACGATTCGCTCGATGAAATCCGTTCGCTCAAATTGCTGCTGCAGTTCTGTGATGTGTACTAACGAGACGAAGCCGCTTTCCGTTTTATTCGTATTTACAGACATGGTGAAAAGGGGGACAATAATAAAATGTCAAATTATCGCCCTTTAATTGAGAACGCACCTCCCCCGTCCGTCTTCCTTCGACGCTAGCAAGGCTCAGCATCTGGATTACATTTCTACCTGAATCCAAACGACAGTTTCAGTTTCACCAAGGAGGCGTCACTGCGTGCGGACTAGTCCATATACGCTACACCACATCCGCTAAGTTTTGAGACCACACTACGCATGATTTTAATTAAGCTGACGGATAACTGAATTAACAACTAAGATGAGAGACTTGAAGAAGAGGGTCTCGTACGGGCTACGACTTAGCAGATGTCTGACCTACGCATTAGCCCAATGCGCTGGTCAGACCTTGAGTGCCTACCTAACATATGTTGTTGTTGTTGTTTTTTTAATGTGTGTGTGGTGAATGACATAGATGCGAGACTAACAGAACTTGGAATGTGATTAAAAAAAGGAAAAAAAAATAGTAAGGGCCAATTCGGAATTAATCTACAGCAGTTTTTCTTTCTTTCACTGAAAGTAGCGGAGGGAATCATCCATAAACGCCATCATGTTCAGTAGTGTTGACATGTACGGGGCTTTTTGGTGACATGACGACGTCAAAGTGACTGTGCGCCAACCAGCCAGCCCTCTCTCCGCCTGATGACGGCGAACGCTGTGTGGCTGGCTTTACCAATACAACAAGATTGCGACATGAGCGGGGAGGTGTTATACCGTCATCCATGCCTCCAGTTCCTCCCTTCTCTTTCTCACCTCTCAACCCCCCCCCGCCCCCCCCCCCCTCCTGGGCTGTCCCACGCTCTGTAGCTACCCTGCTCAGGGCAGTGCAGCTCTGTAGCCACCCTGCTCAGTGCAGTGCATCTCTGTAGCTACCCTGCTCAGGGCAGTGCAGCTCTGTAGCCACCCTGCTCAGTGCAGTGCATCTCTGTAGCTACCCTGCTCAGTGCAGTGCAGCTCTGTAGCCACCCTGCTCAGTGCAGTGCATCTCTGTAGCTACCCTGCTCAGGGCAGTGCAGCTCTGTAGCTACCCTGCTCAGGGCAATGCAGCTCTGTAGCTACCCTGCTCAGGGCAGTGCAGCTCTGTAGCCACCCTGCTCAGGGCAGTGCAGCTCTGTAGCCACCCTGCTCAGGGCAGTGCAGCTCTGTAGCCACCCTGCTCAGGGCAATGCAGCTCTGTAGCCACCCTGCTCAGGGCAGTGCAGCTCTGTAGCCACCCTGCTCAGGGCAGTGCAGCTCTGTAGCTACCCTGCTCAGGGCAGTGCAGCTCTGTAGCCACCTGCTCAGTGCAATGCAGCTCTGTAGCCACCCTGCTCAGGGCAGTGCAGCTCTGTAGCCACCTGCTCAGGGTAGTGCAGCTCTGTAGCCACCCTGCTCAGGGCAGTGCAGCTCTGTAGCTACCCTGCTCAGGGCAGTGCAGCTCTGTAGCCACCCTGCTCAGGGCAGTGCAGCTCTGTAGCTACCCTGCTCAGGGCAGTGCAGCTCTGTAGCTACCCTGCTCAGGGCAGTCCTTTGGATTGGATGGGGATGGTGGCAGACAGACAGGGACAAGGAAAGGGGGAGGGAGGGGGGGGGGGGGTAGGAGGGACCCGATGAGGAGATGTGGACCCGGTCGAGCTCCGTGAAGATCTAGTTGCTTCCTGAAGATCTAGCTGAAGATCTAGTTGCTACGTCAAGATGTAATTGCTTCATGACTAGCTCAGTGGCTGGCCTGTTAGGACAGTGACACGGTCAGGGACAAGCCAAGGATGGGCACATGGTGATTTCAGTAAACCTGAGCCCTGGTAATGGAAGCATTCAAAGGCTTCGTCAGGGGATAAAAACGGTCTGACCGCCACTTTCCCTGCACTGGCTTCCAGGGTTCCCATTCCTCAAATTCGCCAGTTTCAGAGACATTTGAAAATGAGGATTCGGGGGGGGGGGGGGGGGGGGGGGGGGGAGAGAAAACAAACAACATACAAACACCATCCCCAAAAAAATTAGAGCGTCGGACTCGTGATCCTGAGGTCACGGGTTCGAATTTCGGTACAGGGGGATTTTTCCCTCGGAGTTAACATTGGTTCTGACTCCATTTCCATACAGTCCTTCGAATGAGACTATAACCGAGGTTCCGTGTGTGAACGCACGCACAACATCTTGACACACACGTCAAATCCCATCACCAACTTTCGGAAGAGAAGGCCAGTTGGCCGTTGGTATGGATGACACGTTACACATAGCATGCACCTTCCCGAAGTTGGAGTATGGCTGCCTTAATGGCGGGGTAAAAAAAACGGTCATACACACGCAAGTGTCAAGGGTTCATCCGGATAAAAATAGCACGATTCACCATCACGAGTCGCTCTCGAGTCGCTTTCAGTTCATCTGGAGAGCGATGGGGGGCCACGCTGGCTCAGCGTGTAGGGCAGTCAGACTATTCGTTTCAAGGTCTGGGTTTCAATTCCAGAGCGGTCAGGTTGGAAGAGATCTTCTCCTTGCAGATAATGACGTTGATGTAGACTTCAGCCCTCACTCTAAGCTTATGGATGAGATACTTTAAACAGAGGTCCTGAGTGTGAACGTATGCGTAAAAAAGAAAGAAGAGAGAGAGAGAGAGAGAGAGAGAGAGAGAGAGAGAGAGAGAGAGAGAGAGAGAGAGAGAGAAAAGACAATCGTTTCCGACAGAACGGATGACACGAAAACAAAAAGACATGCTAGCTGGGTGTGGTGCTTTGACATCGTCCCCCGAAGACGGATTTGCGGCTGCCTTCACGGTGGCGGTTAAAACATGTTGTTTGCATACCGAAAAGTGTGGTGGTGTAGAGTTGAAGCCAAAGAACGAAGGGAAAAGCACACCGCCAGACTGACCACAGCTCATCAGGGGAGATAAGACAGTTTGACACGAACCGTAAACAAGTAAGGTAACTCTTCCTCCCTTGGTGAAATCAACACAAGCCCGTTAAGTCCAAACAGGGTATATGGGCAAACTTGGGACATCCTTTTTTGTTTAAATTTTTTTTTTTTTTTTTATGTGTGTGTGTGTGTGTGTGTGTGTGTGTGTGTGTGTGTGTGTGTGTGTGTGTGTGTCTCTTCTTGTTTGCTCTGTGTGCTCTGTGTCGTCATTTCTGCCAGGCGATTCGGTGCCAGTAGGTAGCTATTCGTTCGGAGTTATGGACGTGTAGTTATTTCACGAAGGGAACAAGAGTTACCCCTACTTAGTGCTGTCTGTTAACTGCTCCCTGGCTCATTTTTTAAAGAATTCTTTTTGAATCTGATAGGAGTCACACCAACTCACGCTGAGTCCGTCATCAAAGCAGTGAACACAATACAAGGCTGACTGTTAAAAAAACAACAACAACAACAACAACCGGGCTGGCATCATATACCGACTCTCAGAACACGTGAGTGGGCCGGCCCCTTACGCTACCAGCCGACCGGAAGCTAACGGCAAATGCACACTCCCTCGCGGAAGTAGCTTACTCCTTCTTTCCCACAACCGCTCCGTGTGACAAGTATTGGCCGTCACAGACGGCTCTCTCTGGCGCGCCCATTTAACAACGGAATGATGCTGTTTACCGTATTTACCGGCCTGCGATCTCTCTCTCTCTCTCTCTCTCTCTCTCGCTCTCTCTCTCTCTCTCTCTTCTCTCTCTCTCTCTCTCTCTGTGCGTGCGAGTGTGCGTGTATGTGTGTGTTCAAAATTATGTACATACTTTGTCATATTCATTTTACTGTCTGTTTTCATACATGCTGATTATTGTACGTTGCAGTACATTTCCATATGTCCCCCCAGGCCACCCCACCCCTACCCCCACTGTCTCCTCCCCCTTCGTCATTGTTATTCTCGTTTCTATTTCTATTTTTTTGTTTGTTTATTATTATTATTATTATTGTTTTTTTCATTTCTCTTCTTTTTTTCATTTGATGTTCCATTATGATTGCATGACTGCTTTGTTTGCTTGTTTGCTTTCTTACATTAATTGATTTCACTGCATGTTGCAGTCCCTGCTCAGGGCGAGGACTGGATGTAAAAAAAAGCACGTAGTGCTTATCTATTATCCTCGTAAATAAGAATTTTGTCTTGTCTTGTCTCGTCTTCTCTCTCTCTCTCTCTCTCTCTCTCTCCTCTCTCTCTCTCTCTCTCTCTCTCTCTCTCTCTCTCTCTCTCTCTCTCTCACAGTGACCAGGGATAAGTACGGACAGGCGGTATGATCCAGGTCTTATTGCTATGGTGTGCATTCCTTCATTCATCAGATGGTGGAGGGCAAAATCACTGTATGGTATTTTCTTTTAAGATATCCCTTCTTTTGCGCTGGACTCCCTCCCTACCCCAGTGCCTTATTTACCACACACAGACTTGCGATGAATCAACAGATGTGCCCCCCCCCCCCCCCCAACACACGCACAACTGCTCTATTTGGGGGACTTGCTGTTAGGTGAAGGTGCGGCTGTTAGCAGTGGGGAGGCGACCCACTCACGTGACACCAAGAGTTATCAGGCTTCGCCAGGGTAAACTGGCAACGTTGAG
>CM031615.1:8043130-8053130 GCA_018398815.1 Conus ventricosus
GTACTCTTCAGAAATGGAGAGGTGCAGTCATTCCCGCGGAACCATTGCAGAACTATGTGAAAGTCCCATGTTCAGATCAGAAAGGCGTATTTCCAATGCCCCTCCCCCATTGCAGAACCATATGAAGAGGCACGCCTTCCCCAGAAGCCTAGGGAAGACAGCATCCACCATCTGGACCCAGCCCAGCCGTCCCCATCTTCAGCTCAGAAATAGCGTATTTCCAGTGCCCCCGTCTCTGTGTAACTGACCTCTGCTATACAGATAAATGTTAATGTGATCCTGGTGAACAGACACAGGCCACAATCCTGTCCCATGTTCCACACCCTGAGGCGCCAATTGACCTAACGTGTAGCAGTCCGGTGAAGCTCCTCAACAACAACAACAATGACACAAACAAAATCAACAACAACAACAACAAAATCAATCTTACAGGGAGCAGAAGGATCACCGTGGCAGCTTTGCGGACTTTGCCCAACGCACTGGCCTCTCGCCATCTGAGACGGCAGGGGTACACAGCAGAAACATACAGTTAAGTTCTACCGGCCTGTTTAGCCTGTTTCATCTGCCTGCCTATATCTGCCTACGTAATGACCTCTGTCAATCCATCCTGCCCTAACATGACCTTATCTCTCCTTACCTGCTACCTCATGCCTATCACTAAGGGTGATTGGCCGACCATCTCTCCAAAGATCTTGTCTTACGTATGTCTGAGGTTTCGCTCTCAAATTGGTAGAGAAGATCACATGTTGTTGTTCGTCCTTCGATTTCAAAGATGACCATGACTTCAATCTCAGATGGAAGATTGCTGAGTGTGGGTCCACAGGTGGCTGGTGAGGCTGATCTGGGCCCGGAAGGAACGCCCACATGTGGGACACATGTGGGTGGGTGCTAAAGTGGAGGTGGAGATAGCTCTGACCTTAAGCGTGGCTCGCTTTCTCTCAGCTTCTGCCGTGCGTCTCTTCTCTGATGTACATGCACCCTTTGTGAGGCTGCTTCGCCAGGCTGGGCGGTTCAGGGCAAGGGACTCCCAGGTGTTGAGGTTGATGTCCAGGCCTTTGAGGGGGGACACTTTGAGGCAGTCCTTGAAACGTTTCTTCTGCCCCCCAACTTTGCGCTTGCCCTGACTCAGTTCTCCGTACAGCAGTTGTTTCGGCAGTCGACTATCTGGCATTCTGACGATGTGGCCAGTCCATCTGGCTCGGGATTTCTGAAGGAGAGTGTAGATGCTGGAGATGCTGGATCTTTCCAAGACCTCAGTGTCTGGGACTTTGTCCTGCCACTTGATGTGTAGGAGTCTGCGGAGACAGCTGACCTCAGTGTCTGGGACTTTGTCCTGCCACTTGATGTGTAGGAGTCTGCGGAGACAGCTGACCTCAGTGTCTGGGACTTTGTCCTGCCACTTGATGTGTAGGAGTCTGCGGAGACAGCTGACCTCAGTGTCTGGGACTTTGTCCTGCCACTTGATGTGTAGGAGTCTGCGAAGACAGCTGACCTCAGTGTCTGGGACTTTGTCCTGCCACTTGATGTGTAGGAGTCTGCGGAGACAGCTGACCTCAGTGTCTGGGACTTTGTCCTGCCACTTGATGTGTAGGAGTCTGCGGAGACAGCTGACCTCAGTGTCTGGGACTTTGTCCTGCCACTTGATGTGTAGGAGTCTGCGGAGACAGCTGACCTCAGTGTCTGGGACTTTGTCCTGCCACTTGATGTGTAGGAGTCTGCGGAGACAGCTGACCTCAGTGTCTGGGACTTTGTCCTGCCACTTGATGTGTAGGAGTCTGCGGAGACAGCTGACCTCAGTGTCTGGGACTTTGTCCTGCCACTTGATGTGTAGGAGTCTGCGGAGACAGCTGAGGTGAAACGGGGAGGATCAAATGACTTGAAGTGTCCTCACTCTGGTCTCTCCTTCTTCCGTCTGTCGACGACACGCTTCCTGCTCTGAACGGCACCAGTGCCTCGGGCCCCGGGTCTGGCTCAAGCTGGAACTGTCATCGTCAGAGCAGGGATACCATTCTGTGGAACTCAGCAAGCACATCGCCGCACCACCAGTGGTCTGAGCAGCAATACCTTGCAGAGCAGAGAGGAGCATCTGACAAGTTGGGAAAGTTTCTTTTCTCGTCTTCTTCTTTTGGTTTTTTTCTTTCCTTTTTTCTCTCACTCTTCCTCTTCCGCGTTCTTTTTTCTTCTTTCTCTTTGTCCTCCCGGGTATTTTCTTCTCTTTCTTCTCCTCCTTTTTTTCAATTTCCTCTTTCCTCCCATCGTCTTTTTTTTTCGCTCTCCTTTTTTTTCTAGCTTTTCATTTTCCTCTTCTTTTAAACTCTGATAAGTTAGTTTACAACTAAGATGGATACGCAGAGAGAGAGAAGAGAGAGAGAGAGAGAGAGAGAGAGAGAGAGAGAGGAGAGAGAGAGAGAGAGAGAGAGAAGAGAGAGAGAGAAAAGAGAGAGAGAGAGAGAGAGAGGAGAGAGAGAGAGAGAGAGAGAGAGAGAGAGAGAGAGAGATGTATACCCTGTCACGCGAACAGAACTTGAAATAGACAAAGTTCTGTGAAGTGATACTTTTAAACAGAACAGCAAAATGTGGCTGAAGCAGTTCATTTTGCTGAAAATATGCAACCGCCCCCCCCCCCCTGCCCCCCTCCAACATACACACACACACACACACACACACACACACACACACACACACACACACACACACACACACACCTCTCAATCAGTAAACAGATATTAAATCAAATAAGATAACAACAACAACAACTTCAAAACCCAGATACACACACTGAGGGATTAAAAAAAAAATCCAAGAACAACACATAGACACATTAATTGCTAGCTGTCCAGACAGCTAGAGAGAGAGAGAGAGAGGAGAGAGAGAGAGAGAGAGAGAGAGAGAGAGAGAGAGAGAGAGAGAGAGAGAGAGAGAATGCGAATGCGAACGTTTAATGCACATAGGCCATAGACATCTAGAGAGAGAGAGAGAGAGAGAGAGAGAGAGAGGAGAGAGAGAGAGAGAGAGAGAGAGAGAGAGAGAGAGAGAGAGAGAGAGAGATGGAAGGATGGATGGATGAATGGATGGATGGATGAATGGATGGTGATTTATTCAATAAGGCCATGGTTGGTGAAGGAGTTCGTGGAAAAAAAAGACCACAGGCACAGTTAATTTTCACAATGAAAACGAGAGAGAGAGAGAGAGAGAGAGAGAGAGAGAGAGAGAGAGGAGAGAGAGAGAGAGAGAGAGAGGAGAGAGAACGCACATGATAGAGACCAAAAACAAAATCCCTCAATTCGATTCCACAGGCCTGCCAAGGGTTCAGTGGGTAACGAACACGTCACTCAACTCGCTCGCGACACAGAGAGTTGCAGCCACACGAAGACAGCAAAGCAACAGACCCCACCACTGCCCCTGGTCAGGCGCGCCCTGTCCCCTCTCCTCTCTCTCTTGGACTCCCACTTTCTCTTTATCTTCCAACGCACACACACACACACACACACACACACACACACACACACACACACACACACACACACACGCCTCCTTCGTCTTTCTCCCGTTCCTGAACTGAATGCACCCCGCCCCATTCTTCATCTACCCTCAGAATGATCCGATTAAGGGATCTGTGGGAGGTGGGACTGGCGGGGGTGGGGGTGGGAGGGGGGATGGGGAGAATGTGGGCATGGAAGCGATGTGAAGCCTGTGCAGGTTTGACTGGACTTGTAACGTTGAGGAGGGTGGGGAGAGGACACTCCATTTTGTGGAGCAAAAAAAAAAAAAAAAAAAAGAAAGAAAACTTAACTGAGGGCAAAGGCGCCAATTTTTCAGGGCAAATGACGATCTTTCATCTTCGGAAAAGACTGCAGTTATTTTGGAGGGAAAAAACCCCAAACAAACTACGATTCATCTTGTGGAAAAGTTGTCATTTCTCTTGGATAAACACCAAGGGTTATGTTAAGAAAAAGAATGCATTCAGTTTGGTCAACAGATTCCAGTCTATCTTTGAAAAAAGACTTTTTGCAATTTGTCCTTGGAAGACCCCAATTCATCAGGGTGGAAAGGCAACGATTAATCTTCGGAAGAGAATGCGATTTGTCATGGGGAGAAGAATGCGATCTCTCTAGGGAAAAGACTTCGAGTTATCTGGGGGAAAAGGACTGCGACTTATCTTGCGAAAAAGACTGTAACGCTTCGGGGAGAGGGAGACGAAGAATGGGGGAAAGGTGAGAAGGGGGCATTATTTACCATTCTGATTATGTTTTCTCTCTTTCCCCATTTTCTCTTCTTCAGAGATAATAAGGCTGAACAACAGAGTATAGAAGGAAGGTGTGTGTGTGTGTGTGTGTGTGTGTGTGTGTGTGTGTGTGTGTGTGTGTGTGTGTGTGTGTGTGTGTGTGTGTGTGTGTGTGTGTGTGTGTGTGTGTGTGTGTATCAAGCGCCTAGAGAAAAATAATGTACCTGTCACTACACAAAACGCTCTTTGTCTTTGCCGGAGGGAGTAGAGGCAAAAACAGTCGCCCAGTAAAAGAATACGATGATTTTATATCGATTCATGTTTATATTAACATATGGTTCTAACCCATGAGTGGTCTTAAAATGCCTATTGTATGAATATATTGCTATGATGAACATGACCATGCCAATCCTGCTATCTACATTTAATCATCCTTTCTAAAAAAAAACCACACATTAAAAAACCCAAATACACCCTGGTTATCCCAAACAAACCCAAACCCATAAGAATTGAAAACTGTCGTACCCTGGAAGCCCATGTCCTCTTACCATTATCATCTAGAAAACAACAACATTCTGTACGCTTTAAAATGTATCCTACATTCATCCATTCTAGGCAGCTTCAGCCAATATCAAACGCATTTTACACACGAGTTTAGATAAAATGGATACCTTCCTCGTTCTCCATAAATCATGTCACTTGGAGTTCTGATGTCCAGATTTATGAAACGCTTTAATGCATATAAATGAACTTTCTCTATAATTTCACTTGTTTCGAAAGCCCAGATCTCGGCTCCATACTGCAAAAATGGTTGAACTTGTGAATCAAACAACTTTGCAAAAACACTGATCTAATTTACACAAAATGTGAAGGATAGCTATTGTTGCTTCCTTCGCTCTGTTTACGATATCTTGCCATGTAAAATTAAAACGAAGTTTTGTTGTGAAGTACATTCCAAGATATTTCTATTCACTAACTTCAACGATTATTTCATTCCCGTAAGTCCATCTGTCAGACTGCGCTAAGTACCCTCCCGTCCGAAATACAATAATGTTAGGTTTACTCATTTTAACTTTTAATTCCCGTCTGTTTTCTGCTGAATATAAACTAATTAGTTGTCGTTGGAGTCCAACTACCGCTGTGGACAGTAATATAATATCATCAGCGAAAAGCAGAATGAAAAATTATATGAGACCGGAAGTTACTCCATGCCTACCACTTGCAAATATTTCTAATGTTCATAACATTCATACATAGGAATGTTGTTTAAAGGCTATGATCTCCTTTTTTATTCCCAGAAAGATTGTTGACCTGGGATTGAAATCATCAATTCGTTTAACAATTTGTCATTATGGTCCTTCTGTTTTCTTTAATTTATTCTGTATTGCAAGGCGTGAATACAAGAATCACCACAGAGACAGAGAGAGGAGAGAGAAGAGAGAGAGAGAGAGAGAGAGAGAGAGGGGAAGTCGGAAGTCGGAATGTTTTAATTGATCAGGCCATTTGCCCATACAATGGAGTGAATATTCAAAATCAATAATCAAATCAAATCACATTCATACTCTCGTGTCTTAACCTTAAAGCTTGAATACGAAGAGGGACAGCCTTTCCATAATGCGTTTGTTCGTATTCGCAAGCAACAACGAAAATTTAAACATGGAAGGCTGTCTGTAAAACTTTCTAGGCAACAATTCTTGTCTAAGGTTTTCATACTGGTGGCAAACAAACAAAAAATGGAGTTCAGTTTCTGGAACATTGGGACAAAATGGACAATTCACATCACTGTTCAGGTAGGTCTATACATCAAAAAATGACATTTCAGTGGAGACATTCCAATTCTAAATCTCGTATATACATTACGCTTCTTGATGTAACTGATGTCACATAAATGTGGACTTATTGAGAAGGATTGCTTGAAAGAAGCATACACGTTATAAAATGTATGCGACTCCAAAGACGCATGCCAGTCCTGCTTAAAACAGTCTATAAGTCTTTCCTTGAAACATGCTAGGAAGATGTTAACGTTACCAACTCCTTGAGATTCCCAAACTTCCCCAAAACCAAACTTATACAGTACATTTCTAACTTTACATGCCCATGTTTCATAATTTTGGCGTTGCAAATTTAAAAGCATTTCATAGGCCTTTTTGGGATATCGATCATTGTCCATCTGTACAAGACGTAACCAAAACTTTACACATTTGACAAACGTTAATATATACAAAGGATACCTGCCTGTTTCTCCATAAATAACATGCCTTGGCGATTTTATATTCACACCCAGAAATCGTTTCAGAGCAAACAAATGGATTCTTTCTATCTGTTCTTGATTTTGCGTCAAGCCCCAGATTTCAGCTCCATATGTTAAAATGGGTTGAATCTGACAATCGAAAAGTTTAAAAAAGAAGGTAGGAGAATGCTCGCCAATTGACCACATCGTTCTTATGATTGCTGTAATTCCTTTCTTGGCCCTGTCTGCGAGATCAGACATAGTATATACAAAACTTAATCTTGTTGACAAGTGAATGCCAAGGTATTTGTACATATTCACAATTTTTAATTCGTTATCATCAAAAAACCATCTTTCCCTTAAGGCATGGTATCCCCATTCCGAAAGATGACAATGTTCGATTTTTCCATATTTACAATGAGATCAAGACGTTTAGCTGCATCAGACAAAATATTCAACTGCGTCTGAAGACCAGTAACACTATCAGATATTAGTGCAACATCATCAGCAAATAGGAGGATTAGTATTTGAATAAAATCTGGCGTCAACTGAACGCCATGGCGACCAGATTCAAGCACATCTTCGTCAGCTCATTTATAAAGAGCGAAAAAAGCACAGGTGAGCAGACCTCCCCCTGTTTCAAGCCTCGAGGGCACAAAAAAACATCTGTTAATTCACCGCCAACACGCACCCTTGCTTTGACAACATTATACATCGATTTTAAGGCACTGAGTATCTTGCCTTGTAGGCCATTTTTGTGCAAGATAATCCACAACTTTTCTCTGCACACAGTATCAAAAGCTTTACGGAAATCTATAAATGCTACATACAATTTCCTGTGTCTCACAAGTTGCTTTTGTACCATAGCATAGAGAGTGAATATGTGATCTGCTGTACAGTAACCCTTCCTGAATCCAGCTTGCTCTTCACCAACAATTCCCTTGTCGTCAATCCAGTTTGAAATGCGCTTATTTAATACAAAACTATACAACTTACTACAAATATTGAGAAGAGAAATGCCTCTATAATTGTCTGGAACATTCAAATCGCCCTTTTTGTGCAGAGGCTGATAATGGACAATGACCACTCGTCAGGAAAAAGCCCGTGATCAAAGAGATAGTTAAAAAATTTAACAAGGAAAGGCAATATTTGCTCAATGCTATTTTTGTAAAATTCCCAATGAGTCCATCCGGGCCGGGTGCCTTCCGAGATTTAAGTACTTGCACAGCAGCTCGAATTTCTTCTGCTGTTATCGATTCATTGAGCGCATCACATTCGATGGTACGCGTGTTATCAAGAAGAACTGAATCGTCGTCACTGTTAAGTGTGTAATTTTCGCCATCATCACAAGGAACATCAATATCACCAACTACATTTGCAACAGTGTCTGGCACAGAATTAAACACATTATCAAAATGATGAAACCATTCATTTTTTGTTATCGTATTTTGCACACCAGTCTTAGATTTCACAGAACGAATGGTATCCCAAAATTTTCTTGCATCATTTAAATTATCCTGTATTGAGCGCACAATCTTTTCTTTATGCAGTTTCTTTTTCGATTCTAATAACTCTTTATACTGTTTTCTTTTTTCAGAGTAAGCTAGACTTTCAGCATCAATATGGCTTTTGCCAAGTTGGCGCCGATGCCGGCGCAAGAGAGTTCTACTCTGCCTACATTCCAAGTCAAACCATATTTTCATCTTTTCACATCCAATACATGTAGTTTTCTTCATGCAATTTCCTGCATAAATAAAACATTCATTAAATTTAGCAAGCGCCAAATTTATATCATTTTCAATAAGTAACATGGCTTCATTCAAGATAGCTCTCACCTTGACACTGCACATAAGGTCATTGTAGGCAACATGCTGATCATCATTCCATGTGTATTTTGTAATTGAAAAGGTTTCACGATCAATGTTTTGTTCGGAATATAAAACATTATGACGATTGAGAGACAATTCAATGGCAGCGTGTTTTGTTTCAACCATAGGTATAACATTAAAACATTTACACATATTTACTAGGGAGTTGGAAACTAGAAAATAGTCTATAACACTGCGTCCATTCGATGATACATATGTGAAATCTCCCGAGAAAGTTCGGGACACAAGTCCATTTAAAATGCACAATTCATACAGTTCACACACAGATAACAGATAGCGACCAAAGAATTAACTACATTGTCCGTTGACATACGCACTTTATCAGGGTGTTCTTTTAAATCATTACGGTCAATAGATTCCCGCACATCATAAAAGAATCATGTATGTCAACAGCTTTAACGCTGAGTGAGCCGGTTCTTGAATTTAAATCTCCACAGATTATAACGGGAGCACTATCATACTCTCTAGCAAGATCAAGCAAACAGTCTTCTAGCATGGAGATACATTATAAATATCTGTTTCTTCATAATAGACTGAATGCTCGGGGGGTATATAAGCACCAATCAATAAGCAATCAGTCATTGTTCCAATGAGCTTTTGGGAAATCTTTAACACAATAATATTGTCGAGTTCACATTCAATTCTAGTCACATATTCAGTCAAAGTTTTTCTGACTAGAAACACGACCCCTCCTGAAAGACGACTGTGAGTACTGTCTGACAGTTTGACCCCAGGAGAGACATATGCTACATGAGAAGGGATTAAAGACTCTGGAAATGTCTGCGAAAAGGTTTCAACCAGCAACGCGAAATCATAATTCATAACAAAATAAGACAGATCAAGTTGATTTGTAACGCTCCATATACCTTCTACATTCAGCGACATAATGGAAAGAGATGCTTTGGTGTTATCAAGATAAACATTCGCATGAGTATGGTTAACAAGACCAGTATCAACAATATCTGCCTTCAGTTTAGCAACATTACTGACATTACTGTTTATCGCATTTAAAGCAATATTGACAGAAGCAAAACTAACATTATTTGAGTGTTCAGAAACATCTCCGGAATAAGCCAGACTTATCGAACTATCATCACAATCAAAACAAGGGCTGTGGCCTGACCGTCAGTTCTTTGGACCCCCTTTCCCTGATTTTGCTGTGCCTTTTGTTGACGGGTTCTGACACCAGTCATTGGGCAGTTTACCTTGTGTGGAGGCGGTAACATCAGAGCGTAATGATTGCTGCCTAGTATGTACTGGAGTGGCTGCTGACGGTTGTCTACTCACCGTACGTCTTTCGTTGGCAGCATGTGACTTCCCTCGCCCCCTCCCTCCACCACCATCACGCTGTGACTTTGATGCACTGGATGGCTGCGTGGTAGGGGTGCTGACTGGAGAGCCCCGACCAAAGCCCAGCAAGGATGGCGACTGCCGCTGGCTGCTGCTTTCCTGCCCATCACCTGGCTGCTCATCCTCGCGTTCTGCATTCCAGGCATTGGCCGTGTCCGTGCTGTCCTGGCGCTGACCCTCGTCTGGACCCCGCTCCACTGCCAGGCCACCCGCGACACTGACATCAGCATCCTCAGTTTGCCCAGGATGCAGCACTGGGGGGTCTTGGCCCTGTATGGCAGCACGAGTGTCAGTGTGGGTCTGGGA
>CM031615.1:8060630-8070630 GCA_018398815.1 Conus ventricosus
GTGGGGTTAGGGAGGGAGGGAGGGAGGGAGGGAGGGGGTGGTGTTGTGGGGGGTAATCAGAGCAACCCTACTCTTCGTCGGGTCACAGATGAAGAAAGGTCTTTCTCGCAAAATGGCGAAGCTGTTCGGAAGTTATCTGCACTACACTGTACAAAATACCTCTACTGTGATGGAATGTTGGCGGCCCCTTGGTTGTGATGGTAATTCCCGGCGCTTAATCTTTTGTGGAGTTTAGTAAGAAAAAGATCAATTGCCTTCTAGTCGTTGTTGTTCTTTCTTTCTTTCTTTCTGCGTACGCAGGCTGATACTCATGCGGACACTCCTGTATAGACAGGCAGAGTTTTGTGTGTAGCACCGTTTTTTTTTTTATCCCGCCATTAAGGCAGCCATACTCTATCATCGGGGAAGGTGCATGCTATGTGTAACGTGTCATCCATACCAATGGCCAAACTGGACTTCTCTTCCGAAAGTTGGTGATGGGATTTTACGTGTGTGCATGATGTGCGTGCGTTCGCACACGGAACCTCGGTTTATAGTCTCATTCGAAGGACTGTATGGGGAATGGAGTCAGAACCAATGTTAACTCCGAGGGAAAAATCCCCCTGTACCGAAATTCGAACCCGCAACCCCAGGATCACGAGTCCGGCGCTCCACCAACTGAGCTATTCCGGTCCCGTTGTTGTTCTTAAATGTAAAAAGGGCCTGTCTGCCATGAAAGCAATGGCAGCTAAAGGCATTGAAAAGCACCATCTCTACTGACTGTATCACGGACTTGTACTCAGTGTGATAGATTATGGATTAGGGCTTACAACACTGTCCAACTGCAACCTTCTTAAACTAGAAAGAATTTGAAATGAAGTAATGAGATTGATCCTTGGAACCACGAGAATACACCAGTTGAAACTATGCGATACCTGCTTGACCCTCCTTCAATGCAGGCAAGACACAAGCTAGAGCAAGACACAAGCTAGAACAAGACACAAGCTAGAGCAAGACACAAGCTAGAACAAGACACAAGCTGGAACAAGACACAAGCTAGAACAAGACACAAGCTAGAACAAGACACAAGCTGGAACAAGACACAAGCTGGAACAAGACACAAGCTAGAACAAGACACAAGCTGGAACAAGACACAAGCTAGAACAAGACACAAGCTAGAACAAGACACAAGCTAACAAGACACAAGCTAGAACAAGACACAAGCTAGAGCAAGACACAAGTTAGAACAAGACACAAGCTAGAGCAAGACACAAGCTAGAACAAGACACAAGCTAGAGCAAGACACAAGCTGGAACAAGACACAAGCTGGAACAAGACACAAGCTGGAACAAGACACAAGCTGGAACAAGACACAAGCTAGAGCAAGACACAAGCTAGAACAAGACACAAGCTAGAACAAGACACAAGCTAGAGGAAGACACAAGCTAGAACAAGACACAAGCTAGAACAAGACACAGGCTAGAGCAAGACACAAGCTAGAACACGACACAAGCTAGAGCAAGACACAAGCTAGAACAAGACACAAGCTAGAGCAAGACACAAGCTGGAACAAGACACAAGCTTGAGCAAGACACAAGCTAGAGCAAGACACAAGCTAGAACAAGACACAAGCTGGAACAAGACACAAGCTGGAACAAGACACAAGCTAGAACAAGACACAAGCTGGAACAAGACACAAGCTAACAAGACACAAGCTGGAACAAGACACAAGCTGGAACAAGACACAAGCTAGAGCAAGACACAAGCTGGAACAAGACACAAACTGGAACAAGACACAAACTAGAGCAAGACACAAGCTAGAACAAGACAGAAGCTAGAGCAAGACACAAGCTGGAACAAGACACAAGCTGGAACAGGTGAAGGCATATTTCAGAGCTCCAGAACTTGGAACACACTGTCGAGAGAATGGTCAGAAGGCAAAACCAACGCAGAAATTCAGATGCAGGCAGAAAACCTTGGCAGAAAAGATGTTAGTATATACACTGACGGTTCCGTCACCAAAGGTAAGTCAGGCTGGGGATACACTGCGAAGCAAAATGGCCGAACTATTCAGGAAGACAATGGTGCATACAGTTCAAGTCTAACAATGGAGATAGAAGCAGTGACACAAGCACTCCACTGGATCTCATCTACAGATCAGTTTCAAGCTCAACAAGCCATGATCCTGACACACTGAACATATTACCAATGAACAACTGTAACAAGCCATCAAAGATATATACTGATATTGGTAAAGACAAGCAAACAACGTTGGTGTGGCCATATTGCAAGATCCAATGGCCTTAGTTAGAAAAAAGACGTGAATAAGAAAAAAAAAGGATTGATGGACCGAAAACATCGCAGAATGGACAGGAGAAACATGTGTAAAGTTCCAAGCCCTGGCACACAACCGACAAAACTGGGGGAACCTGGAGAACTGTTCAACAGCGTGGTGCCCAGGTGACCTCCGCACGAATCTAAGGGAGGAGAAGAAGAAGAAGAAGAAGAAGAAGAAGACGAAGAAGACGAAGAAGAAGAAGAAGAAGACCCAAACCACAACTACTTTTCTGTGATCCAATCAGACTTCATGATGGAAGCAGTAAGGTCTGTTATTACTTGGAGCCAAGTAGTTCATGCAGTTTGCTGGCAGAAAGCAGCCACGCAGAATACAGAAAGTTGTTCATCTGTCACTTGCCCTCGTGTGTACAGTCCTGCATGCGTGTTCATTGATGGTTTGCTTTTAGCGCAACGTCCAGCACAGGAGGATGAAGAAGCAGAGAGAGAGAGAGGAGAGAGAGGAGAGAGAGAGAGAGAGAGAGAGAGAAGAGAGAAAAGGAGAGAAAGAGAAAGAGAGAGAGAGAGAGAGAGAGGAAGGGAGGGAGGGAAGGAGGGGGGCGAGGGCAGCCAAGCAGGGGGGGTAACTAATACAGGCAAAAAGCCCAGGGAAAGAGGTGAGGGGAAGCGAGTAATTGAAACGTCAAAACTGTCTGGCGGCAGCTACATCAACATGCGGTCGCCAATCAATACGCACTGACTGCCACTTGGGGACCCCGCCCTTCCATTACCCCCTACCCCCCACCCATCCTCCTCATCTCCTTCACTGCCTTTCTCCCATCCCGTAATCTCCCTGATCCCACGCCTCTCCAATCTGCATCCTCAAAGAACTGTGGGGATGACGCCACGAGCGACTTGCAGGAGGGAAAAATGGGGCTGGGGGCGACAGTCGGAAAGTCCTTAGGTCGGAACTGTTCGCGTGGCACGTGCTACAGAGAGAGTGAACAGTCCACTGCATCTTCAAACCAATTTGAGCATGTCGTTGTTTAGATGAAGTGTACGTGGGGATGGTGGAGGGAATAATGGCTGAACATGATTAGAAAGTAGTTCGTTTTCGACCTCTCACTGTTAAAGGCAGCATCTGTCTTGTGTACGATACAGCTAGAAACTTCTGGAACATTTCACGTACTGGACATAACATTGATAAGCATTGAGGAATCCAAACCACAAATCCCTTCAAGGGCAGCAAAGACAATGTCTGCATTGTTTAGACTAAAGCCTGTACGGAAGGACAATAGCATCTCTATAAAACACAAGATCAAATCAGGCTGCGCGCGCACTGGTGTCTTTCATCTTCCTGTGTGCATGCCAGATGTGGACCCTAAAAGCAGATTAGGAAAGATTCCAAGGCATAGAAATACAGTTCTACCACAGAACACCACACAATAAAAACCCAAAGAAATGATGGACTGAAAATATTGCCGAATGAACAGGCAAGACATTGGTAAAGGTCAAGCCTTGGCACACAACCGTTGTCAGGGGAACCTGGAGAACTGTTCTTCAGCATATTGCTCAAGTGACTTCTGCACACAGTTAAGCTAGGAGAAGAAGAAGAAGAGAAGAAGAAGAAGGAGGAGGAGGAGGAGGAGGAGGAGGAGGAGGAGGAGGAAAAGAAGGAGGAGAAGAAGAAGAAGAAGAAGAAGAAGAAGAAGAAGGAGGAGGAGGAGGAGGAGGAGGAGGAGGAGGAGGAGAAGGAGAAGGAGGAGGAGGAGGAGGAGAAGAAGAAGAAGAAGAAGGAGGAGGAGGAGGAGGAGGAGAAGAAGAAGAAGAAGGAGGAGGAGGGGGGGGGGGGGGGGGGGGGGAGGGAGGAGGAGGAGGAGTAAGAGGAAGAAGAAGAAGAAGAAGCAAACCACAACTATTGTTGTGATCCAATCAGACTTCGTGATCGAAGCAGTAAGGTCATGTTATTACTTGGAGCCAAGTAGTACGTCCACATTTGCTGGCAGAAAGCAGCCAGCAGAATACAGAGTGGTCATCCGTCACACACTCTCGTGTGTACAGTCCCGCAGGCGTGGTCATTGATGGTTTGCTTTTAGCACTGCTTCCAGTACTGGAGGAAGAAGAAGCAGAAAATGGGACAGAGAGAGAGGGATGGAGGGAGGGAGAGAGAGGGAGGAGAGAGAGAGAGAGAGAGAGAGAGAGGGAGAGGGAGGGACAGAGACAGAAAAGAGAGAGAGAGAGTGAGAGAGAGAGAGAGAGAGAGAGAGAGAGAGAGAGATACACAATGAGAGAAACAGAATAGACAGACAGATGTACAGAGCCAAAGAAAGAAAGAGAGAGACAGATACCGAGAGAGAGGAAGGGAGGGATGGAAAGAGGGGGGTGGGGCAGCCAAGCAGGGGGGGGGGGGGGGGGTAACTAATACAGGCAAAAAGCCCAGGGAAAGAGGTGAGGGGAAGCGAGTAATTGAAATGTCAAAACTGTCTGGTGGCAGCTACATCAACATGCGATAGCCAATCAATACGCACTGACTGCCACTTGGGGACCCCGCCCTTCCATTACCCCCATACCCCCCCCCCCCCCGCCATCCCCTCATCTCCTTCACTGCCTCTCTCCCATCCGTAATCTCCCTGATCCACGCTTCTCCAATCTGCATCCTCAAAGAACTGTGGGGAGGACACCATCCTCAAAGAACTGTGGGGATGACGCCACGAGAGACTTGCAGGAGGGAAAATGGGGGTGGGGGGCGACAGTCGGAAAGTCCTTAGGTCGGCACTGTTCGTGTGGCACGTGCTACACAGAGAGTGAACTTTCCAATGGATCTTCAAACCAATCTGAGCATGCTGTTGTTTAAGGTATAGGGTATGGTTTGGGGTGGGGGTGAGGTGGGATGGAGTGTAGGTGGGGATGGTGGAGGGAATAATGGCTGAACATGATTAGAAAGTAGTTCGTTTTCGACCTCTAATTGTTAAAGGCAGCATCTGTCTTGTGCACAATACAGCGAGAAACTTCTGGAACATTTCACGTTCCTGGACATAAAATTGATAAGCACTGAGGAATCCAAACCACAAATCCCTTCAAGGGCAGCAAAGACAATGTCTGCATTGTTTAGACTAAAGTCTGTACGGAAGGACAATAGCATCTCTATAAAACACAAGATCAAATCAGGCTGCTGCGTGCACTGGTGGCTTTCATCTTCCTGTGTGCATGCGAGATGTGGACCCTAAAAGCAGATTAGGAAAGATTCCAAGGCTTAGAAGTACAGATTTTTGACCGCAGATCTTCAAGTAACAATGAATAATAAATGTATTTGAGGATTCTCAGAAGATTTAAAAAATAGAAAAGAAAAGGAAAACGGAACAAATATCGACGTTTCGGTCAAAGACCGTCTTCAGGAGTTGTGACATAAAAAGACAACAACAAACAAATAAATACGTATAGGAAATGACGTATGAAAACATATACGTAAACGGACGATAACGCGCGTGAACGCGTGCGCAGGAACGCATGCAATCACGCAGGCGCGCGCGCACACGCACGCACACACACACACACACACACACACACACACACACACACACACACACACACACACACACACACCTTTAAGCACGTCATCGTCCGTTTACTTACATGTTTTCATACGTCATTTCCTATACGCATTTATTTGTTTTTCTTTGTATGACACAACTCCTGAAGACAGTCTATGACCGAAACGTTGTCGATATTTGTTCCGTTTTCCTTTTCTTTAAAAAAAAAATCTTCTGAGAATCCTAAAAGACATATATTATTGAATACAGTTTTACCACAAAACACTACACAACAAAAATGAAAAGAAACGATGGACTGACAACATTGCTGTAAATCCAGGGAGAAACATTTGTAAAGTTCCAAGCCTTGGTTCACAACCGACAAAACTGGGGGAACCTGGAGAACTGTTCTTCAGCGTAGTGCTCAAGTGACTTCTGCACGCAGTTAAGTGAGAAGAAGAAGAAGAAGAGGAGAAGGAGGAGGAGGAGGAAGAAGGAGGAGGAAGAAGAAGAAGAAGAAGAAGAAGAAGAAGAAGAAGAAGAAGAAGAAAAAACCACAACTACTTTTTCTGTGATCCAATCAGACTTCATGATGGAAGCAGTAAGGTTATGTTATTACTTGGAGCCAAGTAGTTCATGCAGTTTGCTGGCAGAAAGCAGCCACGCAGAATACAGAAAGTTGTTCATCTGTCACTTGCCCTCGTGTGTACAGTCCTGCATGCGTGTTCATTGATGGTTTGCTTTTAGCGCAACGTCCAGCACAGGAGGATGAAGAAGCAGGAGAGAGAGAGAGAGAGAGAGAGAGAGAGAGAGAGGAGAGAGAGAGAGAGAGAGAGAGAGAGAGAGAGGAGAGAGAGAGAGAGAGGAGAGAGAGAGAGAGAAGAGAGAAAAGGAGAGAAAGAGAAAGAGAGAGAGAGAGAGGAAGGGAGGGATGGAAAGAGGGGGGTGGGGCAGCCAAACAGGGGGGATAACTAATACAGGCAAAAAGCCCAGGGAAAGAGGTGAGGGGAAGCGAGTAATTGAAATGTCAAAACTGTCTGGCAGCAGCTACATCAACATGCGGTCGCCAATCAATACGCACTGACTGCCACTTGGGGACCCCGCCCTTCCATTACCCCCCCCCCCCCCCCCCCCCTCCCTCATCTGCCTCACTGCCTTTCTCCCATCCCGTAATCTCCCCTGATCCCACGCCTCTCCAATCTGCATCCTCAAAGAACTGTGGGGAGGACGCCACGAGCGACTTGCAGGAGGGAAAAATGGGGGTGGGGGCGACAGTCGGAAAGTCCTTAGGTCGGCACTGTTCGCGTGGCACGTGCTACAGAGAGAGAGTGAACAGTCCAATGCATCTTCAAACCAATTTGAGCATGTCGTTGTTTAGATGAAGTGTACGTGGGGATGGTGGAGGGAATAATGGCTGAACATGATTAGAAAGTAGTTCGTTTTCGACCTCTCACTGTTAAAGCCAGCATCTGTCTTGTGTACGATACAGCTAGAAACTTCTGGAACATTTCACGTACCTGGACATAAATTGATAAGCATTGAGGAATCCAAACCACAAATCCCTTCAAGGGCAGCAAAGACAATGTCTGCATTGTTTAGACTAAAGCCTGTACGGAAGGACAATAGCATCTCTATAAAACACAAGATCAAATCAGGCTGCCGCGTGCACTGGTGTCTTTCATCTTCCTGTGTGCATGCCAGATGTGGACCCTAAAAGCAGATTAGGAAAGATTCCAAGGCATAGAAATACAGTTCTACCACAGAACACCACACAACAAAAACCCAAAGAAATGATGGACTGAAATATTGCCGAATGAACAGGCAAGACATTGGTAAAGGTCCAAGCCTTGGCACACAACCATTGTCAGGGGAACTGGAGAACTGTTCTTCAGCATATTGCTCAAGTGACTTCTGCACACAGTTAAGCTAGAAGAAGAAGAAGAAGAAGAAGAAGGAGGAGGAGGAGGAGGAGGAGGAGGAGGAGGAGGAGGAGGAGGAGAAGGAGGAGGAAAAGAAGGAGGAGAAGAAGAAGAAGAAGAAGGAGGAGGAGGAGGAGGAGGAGGAGGAGGAGGAGGAGGAGGAGAAGGAGAAGGAGGAGGAGGAGGAGGAGGAGAAGAAGAAGAAGAAGAAGAAGAAGGAGGAGGAGGAGGAGGAGGAGAAGAAGAAGAAGGAGGATGAGGGGAGGAGGATGAGGAGGAGGATGAGGAGGATAAGAGGGGCGAAGAAGAAGAAGAAGCAAACCACAACTACTTGTTTGTGATCCAATCAGACTTCGTGATCAAAGCAGTAAGGTCATGTTATTATTTGGAGCCAAGTAGTACGTCCACATTTGCTGGCAGAAAGCAGCCACGCAGAATACAGAGTGGTCATCCGTCACACACTCTCGTGTGTACAGTCCTGCAGGCGTGGTCATTGATGGTTTGCTTTTAGCACTGCTTCCAGTACTGGAGGAGGTAGAAGCAGAAAATGGGACAGAGAGAGAGGGATGGAGGGAGGGAGAGAGAGAGAGAGATAGAGAGAGAGAGAGAGAGGGAGAGGGAGGGACAGAGACAGAGAGAGAGAGAGAGAGAGAGAGAGAGAGAGAGAGAGAGAGGTACACAATGAGAGAAACAGAATAGACAGACAGACAGATGTACAGAGCCAAAGAAAGAAAGAGAGAGACAGATATCGAGAGAGAGGAAGGGAGGGATGGAAAGAGGGGGGTGGGGCAGCCAAACAGGGGGGGGGGGGGGGGTAACTAATACAGGCAAAAAGCCCAGGGAAAGAGGTGAGGGGAAGCGAGTAATTGAAATGTCAAAACTGTCTGGCGGCAGCTACATCAACATGCGGTAGCCAATCAATACGCACTGACTGCCACTTGAGGACCCCGCCCTTCCATTACCCCCATACCCCCCCCCCCCCGCCACCCCCCTCATCTCCTTCACTGCCTCTCTCCATCCCGTAATCTCCCTGATCCCACGCTTCTCCAATCTGCATCCTCAAAGAACTGTGGGGAGGACGCCATCCTCAAAGAACTGTGGGGATGACGCCACGAGGGACTTGCAGGAGGGAAAATGGGGGTGGGGGGCGGACAGTCGGAAAGTCCTTAGGTCGGCACTGTTCGTGTGGCACGTGCTACACAGAGAGTGAACTTTCCAATGGATCTTCAAACCAATCTGGCATGCTGTTGTTTAAGGTGTAGGGTATGGTTGGGGGTGGGGGTGAGGTGGGATGGAGTGTAGGTGGGGATGGTGGAGGGAATAATGGCTGAACATGATTAGAAAGTATTTCGTTTTCGACCTCTAACTGTTAAAGGCAGCATCTGTCTTGTGCACAATACAGCGAGAAACTGGAACATTTCACGTTCTGGACATAAAATTGATAAGCACTGAGGAATCCAAACCACAAATCCTTCAAGGGCAGCAAAGACAATGTCTGCATTGTTCAGACTAAAGTCTGTACGGAAGGACAATAGCATCTCTATAAAACACAAGATCAAATCAGGCTGCTGCGTGCACTGGTGGCTTTCATCTTCCTGTGTGCATGCGAGATGTGGACCCTAAAAGCAGATTAGGAAAGATTCCAAGGCTTAGAAGTACAGATTTTTGACGCAGATCTTCAAGTAACAATGAATAATAAATGTATTTGAGGATTCTCAGAAGATTTAAAAAATAGAAAAGAAAAGGAAAACGGAACAAATATCGACGTTTCGGTCAAAGACCGTCTTCAGGAGTTGTGACATAAAAAAACAACAAACAAATAAATACGTATAGGAAATGACGTATGAAAACATATACGTAAACGGACGATAACGTGCGTGAACGCGTGCGCAGGAACGCATGCAATCACGCAGGCGCGCGCGCACACGCACGCGCGCGCACACACACACACACACACACACACACACACACACACACACACCTACCTTTAAGCACGTCATCGTCCGTTTACTTACATGTTTTCATACGTCATTTCCTATACGCATTTATTTGTTTTTCTTTGTATGACACAACTCCTGAAGACAGTCTATGACCGAAACGTTGTCGATATTTGTTCCGTTTTCCTTTTCTTTTTAAAAAAAAATCTTCTGAGAATCCTAAAAGACATTTATTATTGAATACAGTTTTACCACAAAACACTACACAACAAAAACGAAAAGAAACGATGGACTGACAACATTGCTGTAAATCCAGGAGAAACATTTGTAAAGTTCCAAGCCTTGGTTCACAACCGACAAA
>CM031615.1:8075630-8084973 GCA_018398815.1 Conus ventricosus
AGAGAGAGAGGGAGAGAGAGAGAGAAGAAGAGAGAGAGAGAGAGAGAGAAAAGGACCGAGAGAGAGGAAGGGAGGGATGGAAAGAGGGGGGTGGGGCAGCCAAACAGGGGGGATAACTAATACAGGCAAAAAGCCCAGGGAAAGAGGTGAGGGGAAGGGAGTAATTGAAACGTCAAAACTGTCTGGCGGCAGCTACATCAACATGCGGTCGCCAATCAATACGCACTGACTGCCACTTGGGGACCCCGCCCTTCCATTACCCCCTACCCCCCACCCATCCTCCTCATCTCCTTCACTGCCTTTCTCCCATCCGTAATCTCCCCTGATCCCACGCCTCTCCAATCTGCATCCTCAAAGAACTGTGGGGATGACGCCACGAGGAACTTGCAGGAGGGCAAATGGGGGTGGGGGCGACAGTCGGAAAGTCCTTAGGTCGGCACTGTTCGTGTGGCACGTGCTACAGAGAGAGTGAACAGTCCAATGCATCTTCAAACCAATCTGGGCATGTTGTTGTTTAGAGTGCAGGGTATGGTTGGGGGCGGGGGTGGAGGTGGGATGGAGTGTAGGTTGGGATGATGGAGGGAATAATGGCTGAACATAATAAGAAAGCATTTAGCTTTCAAACTCGAACTGTAAAAGGCAGCATCTGTCTTGTATGGATTGAGGACAATGTGGATTTGAAATGGAAAGGATCTGAATTAGAAAGTCATCTGTTTAAACTTCCTCGTTGCTTTCTCTCTCTGTCTCTATCTCTATGTCTCTGTCTCTGTTGTCTGTCTGTCTGTTCCTCAGTTTTCATTCTGAGGAATTTATGCATATGTCGTTATAAAGCCTTTAAGAGGCAAGTTGCTGTGGTTAGTTAACACATGTATTGACACGCCAATGTCATATGAATACGGATATCCTGGTATGAAGTTATATCTGGGTCAGTAGGTTGTACTTCATGAGCGTGTGTAGTAGATTGTATTTCATGCACTTGAGTATCATTTTGTTGCTGTGTTTTTCCTGCATTCAAGTATCATTTTGCTTTTGTTGTTGTTACACTCATGCTGAGTTTTGAATGTAACCCCCCCCCCCCCCCCTTCAGAAGGGGCCTATCCTCAATAAAATTTCATTTCATTTCATTTAATCTCTCTTGGTTTACAAATACAAGCACACACGTGGAATTCAGTTGCTCACTTTGTGGTTAGCAGGAACAGCCGGCTGATATGAACTGTCATGAGGCTGGACACCCTGAGGTCAGGGCCGGACGAAGCAAGAAGGGTGTTTCCCCGGTGCCATGACCCTCCACCCCACCATCCCGGGGTGTCCAGATGGCATTTTCGCCATGTGAAGGACTCCAGAGGCCGTATGGACCCCTACCTCCTCTCTCCAAGGGATTTATGGGACCGTCCCTTCACCTTCCCTGACTGGCGAAAATGTCATTTTCCGAACTGTTTTTGTGATATCGGTCGCAATGGAAAGGATGCTGAAACCCCTTCCTTTCGTATACGTGATCCGGCCCTGGAGGTCTTTCTCAGTCTGCCCTGCAATGGCGAGGGACGACAAGCCGATCTGACATCAGGTGAAAGGAGCTGAGGTTCGTGTCCAGTCGCTTGAGAGCTGACAGGAATCGGCGAATACGATATGGAACAGCAAAAACGACAACACTCTAAACAGGACAGCTCTTAACTCAACTTTCTCACCTTACAGTCCGCTTCATCTTCCACACAAACGAAACTAGAAGAGAACAGAAAAAAAAGTTAACCTGAAAGTGCGGTCGGGACCCAAAAGAAGTACTGTCCTCAACTGCTGAACAAGCCAGCTGGAAGCAATCCTGCACCACCCTTGGAAACCAGCGCTGTATTCACTTAGGGTGCAGGCACACTCACGGCTTTCCGTTAAGGGACGTCAAGGGACATAACTGCTCCCTGGCAAATGCAATTATGTAATGGCCATTGGATGTGACACGTCAGAAACCTCCACCAGAAGGGTGTAAAAGGCTGGTGATACAGAACCTCAACCAGAAGGGTGTAAAAAGCTGGTAATACAGAACCTCCACCAGAAGGGTGAAAAAAGCTGGGTAATACAGAACCTCCACCAGAAGGGTGTAAAATGCTGGTAATACAGAACCTCCACCACAAGGGTGTAAAAGACTGGTAATACAGAACCTCCACCAGAAGGGTGTAAAAAAGCTGGTAATACAGAACCTCCACCACAAGGGTGTAAAAGACTGGTAATACAGAACCTCCACCAGAAGGGTGTAAAAAGCTGGTAATACAGAACCTCCACCACAAGGGTGTAAAAAGCTGGTAATACAGAACCTCCACCACAAGGGTGTAAAAAGCTGGTAATACAGAACCTCCACCACAAGGGTGTAAAAGGCTGGTAATACAGAACCTCCACCGAAAGGGTGTAAAAAGCTTGTGATACAGAACCTCCACCAGAAGGGTGTAAAAGGCTGGTAATACAGAACCTCCACCCCAAGGGTGTAAAAAGCTGGCAATACAGAACCTCTACCACAAGGGTGTAAAAAGCTGGTAATACAGAACCTCCACCACAAGGGTGTAAAAGCTGGTAATACAGAACCTCCAACCACAAGGGTGTAAAAAGCTGGTAATACAGAACCTCCACCACAAGGGTGTAAAAAGCTGGTAATACAGAACCTCCACCACAAGGGTGTAAAAAGCTGGTAATACAGAACATCCACCACAAGGGTGGAAAAAGCTGGCATACAGAACCTGCACCAGAAGGGTGTAAAACGCTGGTAATACAGAACCTGCACCACAAGGGTGAAAAAAAGCTGGTAATACAGAACCTCCACCAGAAGGGTGTAAAAAAGCTGGTAATACAGAACCTGCACCAGAAGGGTGTAAAAAGCTGGTAATACAGAACCTGCACCACAAGGGCGTAAAAAGCTGGTAATACAGAACCTGCACCAGAAGGGTGTAAAAGGCTGGTAATACAGAACCTGCACCACAAGGGTGTAAAAGGCTGGTAAACAGAACCTCCACCAGAAGGGTGTAAAAAGCTGGTAATACAGAACCTGCACCAGAAGGGTGTAAAAAGCTGGTAATCACTCATGCAGGAAGCACTAACTGATCTCGCCTGCAGCTATCATTTCTATTCGTCGGTTTTTTGTTGTTGTTGTTTTTTTGCCTGACAAAGACCAAAATGAATTTGAACAGAAAACATTCCCCGTTCTCTATAAATACCAAATTAACACCACACGTTGAAAACACTCGTCGTTTAAACAAATCCGAATGAATATTTCGCAAAAAGTAGTGTTTTTAAAAGGGAAGTTTTCTTTTTAGGTTCTGAAAAGAGGACCTACTGAAAACCCTGAAAGATAAAATTCCCTTGGCAGTGTTTAGGGGAGTTATCTGTAAAGGCTTGGAACAGAGCCTCCTACTGAAAACCCTGATTAATAAATTTCCTTGGTAGTGTTTAGGGGGCGGCAGTGGTTAGAGCGTGCAACGAGGACAATCGGGGGATTCCAGACCTCTACCACAGTCGAAATCCTTCGCTGACTCGGGTTGTAATCCGGGCCACAATAAATCTCACAAATACGTCATTGTTATTACATCTCACAGGCATGACTGTTTCTTGGTCCGAGATTCATATCATTTTTAAAGAAAAAAAAACGTGCAAAAATGTCGAAGTCTGGCCAACATGTAATAGGTGCGATTTGGGATCAGATCCGTCGTTTTGTTTTTTTAACGCCAAATTTTGCTGCAATCGGTCCAGTGCGTTTTCTTTTGCTTGTTTTTCTTTGTTTGTGTGTCTGATTTTTGCGTGAGCTAATTTTGCCGACAGACAGACAAACCAACTACAGACGCTGGTAAAACTATAACTTCCTGGCGAAGATAGTATCTGAGAGAAAGCTTCGAAAACGCTTGACAGAACACTAAAGGGAATCATCACCAGTAGGCGCCCACCTACACGCCCAGCAACATCAGTTCGAATATGTACAACATCAGCGTTCTCGACCGTGACAATAGATGGTTTCAGCGTGGGGTGAAGGAAGCTATCAATATTGCCGCCAACAACCCCACACTCAACCGGGACCGGGGCAGACACACCTTGCCATCGGTGTACAACACCCTCTTTGTTCACTCAGTAGCAACACCACCGCTGATGAAGACGGACGGAGGTCTGTCGAAAGCTCTAAGTAAGTGCTTATTTCCCAGCTGAGTGACCTGTCTAAATCCGGTAGTCGTTATCTGTTGTCTTTATAGGCCAGAGGTAAGAAAAAAATCTTTTCTAGTGATGTATTGCCAATCATTCTCGAGAAATCATAAATAGTGACGCCTTCTTACTGGACCGTTGGTTTGTCCGCAGTTCCTATTCTCTGTTAGTACATACGCAGAAGGTATGGTTATCTTCAGGGGGGTTCTGCAGGATTCTGAGCAATTGACGATGTTTGAGGATCTGCAAGGGAAGTAATATGTCACAGCTAGCATTCGGCGAGTGACTCACCGGCACTGTGGAACAGATGCCGCGGGTGGGCACGCCCAAAGTGATTTGGCCCCGTCAGTCAGCCGAGCGGTTTCAACCGGAGAGAAAATGCCGAAACATGGGTGGAACAGTTGTGCCTATAATGCAGACAGTCCATATCTCGATCCTTGTCTTCAGGTGCGATTCAAATCAAATATTTGACCCTCTTGATCTGTTTGTTTGACTTCCAAGCTGAGAAAAGGTAACTTTATTGGCAAAGGAAAGAAAGGCATTACGAGGATTTTCTTTTTCGGAACAGAAGTGTTGTAACATTAAATGCTTACATCATGATTTTGTCGAGGGAAATGTGATTTTATATACAGTTTGGAACCTACCCTCCCACCATCCTTTATAAAAAAAAGTGATTCTGCATGCATCTGAAATGGGAACCTTCTTGGGAACAGATACTATTAACTGGTGGAAGATGATCACTACTACTCCTAACCTCCCTCCTCGCCCCCGCCCCCCGCCCCCCCCCCCCCCCCCCCCCCCCCCCCCCCCTCCCCTTAACAAAACAAACGAAAAAAAGTGTGAATATGTATACTTCTGTAAAGTTAACTTGCTGTGCAGTATTTTCACTCGTCTTCATATCTATTTATTTATTTACCTAAAAAAAAAAGTTTATTCGTTTATCCGTTCACTTCAACCTGCAAACAAGGAAGCAAGATAAGCCCAAGTCCAAGATTCGAGTCTGGCATCGGGCGGATTTTGACCCCCCCCCCCCCCCCCCCCCCCCTCCTCCCCCAGCACCACCCCGTTCCTCTCTTTCCGCCGGATGTGAAGCGGTGATCGGGGTGCCCGAGTTGGGAGGAGAGGACAAACCGAGGGCTGCGTTCAGCATGTGCCTTGCGCAGGTACAACAACCCACGGCAATAACAAAAAAAGAGTTGTCTCTGGGGGAAAAAAAAATTCTCCATCGAAAATTCCACGATCGATGAAATACAGAGACTGCACAAACTAATCTACCAAGAAAAGAAAAAAAAAAAAGTAACGCTGTACGCAAGCCTGCGTGGGTTTCCCGTGGGGGTGCATACCGAATTTCACGCAGAGAAATCTTTCAAATCAAACGAAACAACAAAAACACCAACGGCTGTCTGCATGTCTTTGTCATCTCTTGTCGTCATGTGACAGACAAGATAAGATAATGTGCTTATTAGCCCAGCCGACCGCAAAGGGCCACATCAGGGCTGTATGTGAGAGACAAAGAGCTTAACTGAACTAGATTGTTCAAAGAAGGAAAAAATGTGCCCTAACAAGATCATTACTTAACAGTGTTTTGTTTCATACTATACGGTGGTTTCTTTTTCAAATGAAAAACTATTGTTTTTTCCCCTTGCAATGTAGGTTTCTCTCTCCCATCATTTTCTGTCCGAAAAAATCGCAATGAATTGAACAGATGTATATGCAGAATGTAACAATCACTTCAAGGTGATACTAAGGTTCACTGGACATACAACACACGAGTTTAGCGTCCATTACTAAACTGTACATCAACGACATGACGCAAGAAGTTCAGAGAGAGAGAGAGCAGAGAGAGAGAGAGGGAGGAGAGAGAAGAGGAGAGGAGAGAGGAGAGAGGAGAGAGGAGAGAGGAGAGATTTTCAGTTACTTATGATTTCTTTGTTGTTTATTACTTGAATTCCCTGACATGGATAATCTCTTGAGCATACTTTTCTTGATATATCTCTTGTCCATCAAACCGGGTTCGCAGGTTATGTGATCTTGTTCTCGTTCAAACCTTTTTATCTTCTGTCATGACATAATCACACAGTGACTAAGTGGAATAGATCTTGTCCATTTTCTCGTGTCATTGCGCATCCCTTCCCTGACCAAAGGGGAATAAATCTTGTTCTCGTCTATAATCTCATGTCACAACGGGAGTGTATCTTGCTCTTGATCTCGTTTATCATCCCACGGGCCATAACCAATTGCCCGTACTGCGCGGCGACTTACACTGCCCTCAATCATGACCAATGGAAGTGGGAGGGGGTTATTATTGTTGTTGTTGTTGTTGTTGTTGTCGTTGGTGGTGTTGTTGCCGTTTGAGTGACGTCACATCGTTCCAATAGGCACGCCTTGCGGTAGTCGGCGCCTCTGCGGGTATTTTTCTTCTTCCGCGTTCTGGCAATGAGTGCAGTACGCAAGGTAAAGTCCACTGATACCACACACACACACACACACACGCACACACACACACTGATTCTTCACGGACAATGTAACAAACTGTTACATTATTCGTGGACTAGGAAACGAATGAAAACTTTGGCAGTGCTACATTCTAACTGGATAGCACACTCGAAAACTGTAATGGATATTCATATTTTGCGTGAAAGGCTACTCACAGTGTTACATGATACGTGGCGTCAGTCTGCATTCCGCCGTAATAACATCCCATCCCCCCAGTTTTCCCCCGTATCACCACTTACTTACCCCCCCTCCCCCCCGCTCTGGCCATCCCTAGCCGTGACGGCCGGTGTCGTATATAATACTGTCGCCGTGGAATTGTATCGCAGCGATAGCATTTCACGTGAAATATTGTTGCAGCGACAATAATTGCTGGAAAAAAAATGTCGCGCGACAACTTTTCACGAAAAATGTCCCATAGAATATTGTAGCTGTCCATAAAATGCAGTATTTCCCGGGAAATACTGTCGCTGCGACACGATTTTATGAGCGACAGTATTATACACGACACCGGCCATTCATTGCACAGAAGATCCTGTGTGCTGTCCCGGGGCACTGACAATGGAACAGGAGGACTGCACAATGTGGACCCGGGCCAGACGGGCATTGATGCGGCTGGAAGATGTGACTGTGTGGAGATGGGCGAGGACCTGGTGCTGTCCTGTGGTGAGCTGTCCACTGCGGGCATTGATGCGGCTGGACGATGTGATTGTGTGAAGATGGGCGAGGACCTGGTGCTGTCCTGTGGTGAGCTGTCCACTGCGAGCATTGATGCGGCTGGACGATGTGACTGTGTGGAGATGGGCGAGGACCTGGTGCTGTCCTGTGGTGAGCTGTCCACTGCGGGCATTGATGCGGCTGGACGATGTGACTGTGTGGAGATGGGCGAGGACCTGGTGCTGTCCTGTGGTGAGCTGTCCACTGCGGGCATTGATGCGGCTGGACGATGTGACTGTGTGGAGATGGGCGAGGACCTGGTGTCCTGTCCTGTCCTGTGGTGAGCTGTCCACGGTGTCCCCGAGCTCGGTCCCCAGCTGATGGTGGTTCACCTCTCCGACATCCTCGTTCTTGATCTCATACATCGACCATCCAAAAACCTATTCATTGCGCATCAACCTACCCACCCATCCAGCCAGACAGATACACACACACAGACATACAGACACAGACACAGACACAGACACACACACACACACACACACACACACACACACAACACACACACACACACACACACACACACGCGCGCGCGCGCGCTTAGGAATTGAATGTGCTCCACTCTGCATTGTCGAGAATTAAAGTGCTCGTCTGTTCTCTTTGCCGATGCACACAAAATAATGGGCTTCAGATACGAACAGAGATTTGAACTTACGACTCCAACTCTGATCTATGTATGGCTTGCTGCCCGTGCAGCTCAGGTTGAAGAGTTCAACTCTCTATCCGCCACCCCATTGACTCTCAGCACGGCTCACTGAAATGGACATCAACTACGTTTTACCTCATTCACCAACTTTCGACACGTCTCTGAAACGGACATGGGATTTTGGACAACGAAAGAGCTGCCACAGAGACCTTCAAACTGATTCACTGAGCTACACTACTCTCAAACATTTAAAGACCACCTACATTCGCTTATTGATTCACTAAGCTACACTACTCTCAAACATTTAAAGACCACCTACATTCGCTCCATCTGTGAGCGGCAATGCTTGGCAGCGTGACGCCTGGTTCATTGCACAACTTGAATGCCAGAGCCATTATAGGGTACGGCAGTGCAGGAATGGGGTGTGCATGGGGCAGATCATGGTACATTAGCATCAGCCGTGCCTTAACCTTAGGGTCGTTGATGGTTCCATTTGATTCAAGAATCATGTTCCGTCCTCCCGTGTCCTGCCCCACTCTATGGGAACAGCCAAAGGTCAGGCTTGTCCGTTCCTGGATGCTGTACTCCCACCTCTTTCTCTGTCTGCCGCTTCTTCTGTTTCCTGGTAGAGTGCCATGGAGAGAAAGTTTCTGCGAGGCTGAATGACAGAGATATGCCACGTCAGTTCAGTTTCCGTTTCTTCACTGTCGCCTGCAGGTTTTCCAAAGGGCCAGACGCCGCCTCCGCTCTGTTGGGGACTTCATTGGTGACAAGGTCTTTGCAGGCATTGCGTAGGATTTTGCTGTAGCATTTCAGTTCAAATGCCTGGAGACTTCTTTGTAGACGTTGCTGTCAGGGTTCATGTTTCACGAGTACAGAGAAAGATTAATATCACTAGTGTGCGCACCACTATCACTTAGGAACTGAGAGAGATATTGTTGTTCCCGATGGTCTTGAGGTCTGAGAGCGCTGATGAGGGCCGTTCTGGTGAGAACTTCTCTCGTTTGGACCTTTCATCTTCAGTTATGGTTTCCCAAACACAATCTGATTTTATGCTATCTTCGATTTTAGTCGAAAGGCTTATACATTGACTGCATATGGCCCTTTGCGATATTTGTTTGTATATCTCTGTCTTTTAACTTCAGACCATGTTTTAGAGTGTGTTGTTTTACCCGTGATGTTGTCGTCGTAGTGTTACAGCAGTGATGCAAACAGTTTGAATGATATTCGATTCTGGTACTCGCAGTTTGCAGGTCTTTCAAATGTATCTTTGTGACATAAATGGAGGAACTTGTATGACGTTTCAATTTACTGTCAGAT
>CM031615.1:8085973-8090973 GCA_018398815.1 Conus ventricosus
TAGGGGGGGGGCAAGGCAATGATGAGTGGGTGGGGAGGGGGGGGGAGTGGAAGCCTGAAACTTCTCCCAGGAGAAAACCCTGTACCAAAGCTCCACGTCCTCAGGTGAACGCGAGCGAGTAATTGAAACGTCATATGTGCCTGGTGGGGGGAGCCGATGGGACACGGCAGATCAATAGTCCGCCATGGCCACTGATGTCTCCTCCTCGACTTCCAAGCGCTTTTTCTTTCTTTCTTTCTTCCTTTTCTTTTTCTCCTTTCATTTCTAGCTGTGTCGTCTTCCCACTCGTCAGTGATGTGACTTCCAAGCAACTCATTCCAGCCCCCCCCCCCCCCCCCCCCACACCTCCATCCCCATCCACAGCCACACCCCGCGCTCCTTCTGTTCCGGCCATCCCAGCACCAGCAATAATTCACAGGAACTAACCATCGACCTGTGGCCCGTCCTTGGGCAACCCATCGGAGGAGACACCGCCCTGTTGCTGGGTGGCCTCGGTGGTGTTCAGAGGTGCCGCCTGTTCTAAATCTAGCACACGCGAAGCCGCAATCCCACTAAGGGTTCGGCTGGAGACGGTACTTGCTCGGTTGAAGAGTTCTAACGGATTGGCCAGCACTTGACACTAATATTCAGGATATCGAAAATGAAAGTCACACAACTGCGTCTCTTTTACTCCTCTCTCTCTCTCTCTCCTCTCACTCCTCTCTCTCCTCTCTCTCTCTCTCTCCTCTCTCTCTCTCTCTCTCTCTCTCCTCTCTCTCTCTCTCTTACGTCTTCAAGATGGATTACGATGGTCCCTATATACTGCTAGTGAAAGATTTTATATTTATATTTCCCTGATTTTTCATTCTCATTCCCCCCCCCCCCCTTTTTTTTCCCCTTCTTTTTATCTATTTTTTGAATAAATCTTTGTCAAGTCATTAATGTAACGACGGAGAATTGTCAGCATTCATTTGGTTTTCCCCATTACTGCACTCTTCAACACACACACACACACACACACACACACACACACACACACACACACACACACACACACACACACATACATATATATATATTATATATATAATATAAATATATATATATATATAAAGATATATATATATATATATATATATTACGACGAAATGGAGACTATCATTTTGGATTGAGTCTCTATTACAATGCTTTCGCTTAAAGTTAACATTGGTTCAACTCCATTTCCAGAAAAGTCCTTCGAATGAGAAATGGAAACCAAAATTCCGTGTGCGAAGGAAGGCACGCCTAACATCTTGCACACACGTTAAAATCCATCACCAACTTTCGGAAGAGAAAGACCAGTTTGGCCGTTGGTAATGGATGACAAATACACGCAGGAATGTACCCTCTGTGGAAAAATCGAAAGAATGAACGAAGAACCGCGTGACTGATATTCTACTGAATGACACGAGCAGCGACAGAGTGCGACGCCAGCAGACAGTTCGGCCGTCAGCTCTACCCTGGTAGGCAGCCCGCTCTGTAAAGAGGAACGTGGGTTGTAAAAGGCGCGTAGAGCCTGACCTCCATCTGATGATAGCGATATAGAAGTGTTCTAAGAAATAATGATGATGATACAGTATGATGATAATGATAATATCAGTATAGCACCACCACCAATAACCAATAAAAAAAACAATAATAATAATGATAATAATAATAACAATAATGATGATGATGATGATGATGATAATGATAAAAATAATGACAATGATAATAGTAATAAATCTAGTTGCAAAGTGAGACGACTGCAGGCGGAAATCTAAACAAATCTTTAATAAATGTTAGCGAACCGCCAAGAGAAACGTGGACAAACGAGTCACAAGACAAAACACAACGCGTTTCGACCTCTTAGGTCTTCTTCAGGAAAGACACAAACAAATAGGACAAAATAGTAATAATAGTTATGATAATAATAATGATAATAACAATATAATAATAATAACAAAATAATAATAATAATAATATAATAATAATAATGATGATGATAATGATAATGAAGATGATGATGATGATGATGATGATGATGATGATGATGATGATGATGTTGACGACGACGACGACGATGATGATGATGATGATGATGATGATGATGATGATGATGATGATGATGATGATGAAGACGACGATGACGATGACGATGAGGAGGAGGAGGACGACGATGATGACGAAGATGATGAAAATATAATAAAATAACATAAAATAAATAAAATAACGCATTCCAGCATCAAACAGGCCGAAGAGAGATAAGAGAGACCTGCAGTATTGGTCAGTGGGACTTTGAGCAACGCTGTCAGACATGTCCAGTGAAGAAATGAAAGTCGGCTGTGCTGTCCCTCCTGGAGCCCACAACACACCCAACAACCCAGAGAGAGAGAGAGAGAGAGAGAGAGAGAGAGAGAGAGAGAGAGAGAGAGAGAGAGAGAGAGAGAGAGAGAGAGAGGAGAGAGAGAGAGAGAGGAGAGAGAGAGAGAGAGAGAGAGAGAGAGATGGAGAGAGAGAGAGAGAGGAGAGAGAGAGAGAGAGAGAGAGAGAGGGGAGAGAGAGGGGAGAGAGAGAGAGAGAAAGAGAGAGAGAGGAACAATTCCACTCCTAATGTGTTCCTCCTGGGACTCGAACACACTGCCTTCCAGCCCGCAACACACGATAGTAACAAGTTCACTCAAGCGGCTGGCCCTCAGCCTCTACACCAACCCAGATTTTCTCCCGCCTCCTCCCTCCCCCCCACCCCTTCTCACCCCCCTCCACTCCCTTTCCATGTCAGCATTACGTCCCCATCCTCCACCTACACCCCCCCCCTCCTCTCTTTCCTCCCCTTGCCCTTCATTATTTCTGACATGATGGTTTTCAGTGTGTTATCGTAAAACGTGAACGAGGCACTCCACTGAATGGGGGAATGTTGGGACTGTTTGGATGTGGACAGCCATCTGTAGCTTAGCTCAGTATTGACTGCTTGAGAGCATAATTTGGGAAAGATATCCTCTGTATGTGGTGTGTGTGTGTGTGTGTGTGTGTGTGTGTGTGTGTGTGTGTTGTGTGTGTGTGTGTGTGTATGTGCGCGCGCGCGCGTGCGTGCGTGCGTGCGTGCATGTGTGTGTGAACTTACGTGGGAGACAGTGCATATGACGAGGGGGAGGGAGGGGAGGAAGGAGGAAGGCCTGTAAACATAGCAGCGTGTGCAAGTATGTATATGCAGGTATGCGCGCCTGTGCATATGGAAATTAGTGCGTGGGTGGGTGGGGAAGTGGGTGGGGGTGGAGATGAGGTGGTGATGCGTGACTTATGGGGTTCATATGTTAACACGTGCGCGAAATCATCGACGCAAACCTTTTTTTAAGTCGGCGGTGGAATACAGTTGTTTTTTTTTTTTTTAAAGAAACCATTCAAAAGAAAGAAAGAAAAAGATTAAAATAAAGGGAGATTATCACGGGCGAAGATATTTAAACCAGAATCAAGAATTCGTCAAAGCCATGTTCTCTATGCCAATCAAGGGAACTTCGAGTGTCCCTTGACGTGAAAAGTGCATTGCGTCCATTCAAGCACGTGCCTTTTTTCTTCTCTATTCTTTCCTTTTCTTTCTTTCTTGTTCTAATAGCTTGTAATAATCTCCCGGATGAGTAACTCCCGCATCAAACCCCAATTTTCGCCAGCAATTCTGTGCAGCAATTTCAGCAAGCATGAAAAGAACCAGAAGAAGAAGAAAAAGAAGATGAAGGAGGAAAGGAGAAGGAGGTGAAAGAGGTGGGGTGGAGAGAGAGAAAAGGAGGAGGAAAAAAAAAGAAGGTGGACAAAGAGAACGACGAACGTGACCAGCATGAGAACGAAGAAGAAAGAGACAGATGAGAACGAAGAAGAAAGAGACAGATGAGAACGAAGAAGAAAGAGACAGACGAGAACGAAGAAGAAACAAAGCGCTATTTAAAGTACAAATCCAGTCATCTTTCATCCCAAACGAACTGTCCTCGTGAAACAGGAACGAGGGAGAAGAAAAGAAAGAGAAGAGAGAAGAAAACGAGAACAAAGAGAAAGAGAATGGGATGAGAAAAAGACAGGAGAGGGAGGAACAGACCTGAGAAAGTAAGAGAGTGATCATGACAGACCTATATAGTCCGCGAGTGATGCTACTTCCAGTCTGCATGCATGATCTTCAGGCTGGTAGGGACTGATCCTGCTTCGCAACTGTATGTGTCATCTTGCTTCAAGTTTGTAGGTTGAACCAGTCTCCAAGTCTGTATGTGATCCAGCTTCGCGAGTAGCCTATGCGGATTGGATCCAGCTTCGCGAGTAGGCTATGTGGATTGGATCCAGCTTCAAGACTGCAGCTAACCAGAGCAGAACAGGTGGTCATCTTCCGACTCAGAACCGGGCACACAACAGGCTAGCATCCCATCTACACCGCCAGCTGCACCTGAAACCATCCCCAATGTGCACATGTGGGCAGGCAGAACAAGCCACAAAACCCATTCTACAGGACTGTGTGGGGACCTGCAGTGTCTGAGGGATAGGACATGGCCGCAGCCGGTGCCCATCAACGACAAGCTGTATGGGACTGTGGGGACCTGCAGTGTCTGAGGGACAGGACATGGCCGCAGCCGGTGCCCATCAACGACAAGCTGCACGGGTCTGTGGAGGCCCTGCAGAGGACCACCAGATTCATGACAGAATGAATCCTGTCTACAGGTGTGACAGGCGATCGAGAAGAAGAAGACTGTGGGTCTGACTGAGCTTTAGCTTGTGGATCTGACCCAGCTTCTGGTTTGTGAGTTTGATCAAGCTTCAGGTCTGTGGATTCGACCCCCTTCAAGCATTGAACCACCCTGAAGTCTGCGGACCTATCCAGCTGCAGGCTAGCACTGATCTAGCTTCAGATTTGTATTCTTGATCCAGATTGGTATTCTGCAGTTTTGGTCCAGCTTTATATGTACGTTTGATGCAGCTTTAAGTTTGTAAGTTTGATCGCGTTTCACGTGGGGGTTTACGTTAGC
>CM031615.1:8095973-8105973 GCA_018398815.1 Conus ventricosus
TGTCCACAACACAGTGTCCCTTTCCCTGTCCTCCCCCATTTCCATAGTGGACCAGTCCACCTCATTGTCCATAGCACAGTGTCCCTTTCCCTGTCACACCCCCCCCCCCATGGTGGACCAGTCCACCTCACTGTCCACAGCACACTGTCCCTTTCCCTGTCACCCCCCATCCATAGTGGACCAGTCCACCTCATTGTCCACAACACAGTGTCCCTTTCCCTGTCTCACCCCATCCCCATAGTGGACCAGTCCACCTCATTGTCCACAGAACACTGTCTCCTTCCCTGTCTCCCCAATCCCCATAGTGGAACCAGTCCACCTCATTGTCCACAGCACAGTGTCCTTTCCCTGTCTCCCCCCATCCCCATAGTGGACCAGTCCACCTCATTGTCCACAGCACACTGTCCCCCTTTCCCTGTCACCCCCCATGGTGGACCAGTCCACCTCATTGTCCACAACACAGTGTCCCTTTTCCCTGTCTCCCCCATCCCCATAGTGGACCAGTCCACCTCGTTCTCCACAGCACACTGTCCCTTTCCCTGTCACCCCCATCTCCATAGTGGACCAGTCCACCTCATTGTCCACAGCACACTGTCCCTTTTCCCTGTCACCCCCATCTCCATAGTGGACCAGTCCACCTCATTGTCCACAGCCACACTGTCCCTTTCCCTGTCACCCCCATCTCCATAGTGGACCAGTCCACCTCATATGTCCACAGCACAGTGTCCCTTTCCCTGTCACCTCCAATGGTGGACCAGTCCACCTCATTGTCCATAACACAGTGTCCCTTTCCCTGCCTCCCCCATCCCCATAGTGGACCAGTCCAACCTCATTGTCCACAGCACAGTGTCCCTTTCCCTGTCACACCGCCCATCTCCATAGTGGACCAGTCCACCTCATTGTCCATAACACAGTGTCCCTTTGCCTGCCTCCCCCATCCCCATAGTGGACCAGTCCACCTCATTGTCCACAGCACAGTGTCCCTTTCCCTGTCACCCCCCCCCCCCCCCCCCCCCCCCCCCCATGGAGGACCAGTCCACATCACTGTCCACACACACAGTGTCCCTTTCCCTGTCTCCTCCCCCCATCTCCATAGTGGACCAGTCCCCTCATTGTCCACAACACAGTGTCTCTTTCCCTGTCACTCCCCATGGTGGACCAGTCCACCTCATTGTCCACAACACAGTGTCTCTTTCCCGGTCACCCCCCATCCCCATGGTGGACCAGTCCACCTCATTGTCCATAACACAGTGTCCCCTTTCCCTGTCACCCCCCCCATCCCCATGGTGGACCAGTCTACCTCATTGTCCACAGCACACTGTCCCTTTCCCTGTCAACCCCCATCTCCATAGTGGACCAGTCCACCTCATTGTCCATAACACAGTGTCCCTTTCCCTGTCTCCCCTATCTATATAGTAGACCAGTCCACCTCATTGTCCACAGCACACTGTCCCTTTCCCTGTCTCCCCCATCCCCATAGTGGTCCAGTCCACCTCATTGTCCATAGCACACTGTCATTTCCTTGTCACCCCCCCCCCCCCCCCCCCCATGGTGGACCAGTCCACCTCATTGTCCACAGCACAGTGTACCTTTCCCTGTCTCCCCCCCATCTTCATGGTGGACCAGTCCAACTCATTGTCCACAACACAGTGTCCCTTTCCCTGTTTCCCCCATCCCCATAGTGGACCAGTCCACCTCATTGTCCATAGCACAGTGTCCCTTTATCTGTCACACTCCCCCCCCATAGTGGACCATCCACCTCACTGTCCACAGCACACTGTCCCTTTCCCTGTCACACCCCCATCTCCATAGTGGCCAGTCCACCTCACTGTCCACAACACAGTGTCCCTTTCCCTGTCTCACACCCCCATCCCCATAGTGGACCAGTCCACCTCATTGTCCACAGAACACTGTCTCCTTCCCTGTCTCCCCAATCCCCATAGTGGACCAGTCCACCTCATTGTCCACAGCACAGTGTCCTTTCCCTGTCTCCCCCCACCCCAATAGTGGACCAGTCCACCTCATGTCCACAGCACACTGCCCCTTTCCCTGTCACCCCCCCATGGTGGACCAGTCCACCTCATTGTCCACAACACAGTGTCCCTTTCCCTGTCTCCCCCATCCCCATAGTGGACCAGTCCACCTCGTTGTCCACAGCACACTGTCCCTTTCCCTGTCACCCCCCATCTCCATAGTGGACCAGTCCACCTCATTGTCCACAGCACACTGTCCCTTTCCCTGTCACACCCATCTCCATAGTGGACCAGTCCACCTCATTGTCCACAGCACACTGTCCATTTCCCTGTCACCCCCCATCTCCATAGTGGACCAGTCCACCTCATTGTCCACAGCACAGTGTCCCTTTCCCTGTCACCCCCAATGGTGGACCAGTCCACCTTATTGTCCATAATACAGTGTCCCTTTCACGCCTCCCCCATCCCCATAGTGGACCAGTCCACCTCATTGTCCACAGCACAGTGTCCCTTTCCCTGTCACCCCCCATCCCCATAGTGACCAGTCCACCTCATTGTCCATAACACAGTGTCCCTTTCCCTGCCTCCCCCATCCCCATAGTGGACCAGCCCCACCTCATTGTCCACAGCACAGTGTCCCTTTCCCTGTCCCCCCACCCCCCCCCCCCCCATGGAGGACCAGTCCACATCACTGTCCACAACACAGTGTCCCTTTCCCTGTCTCCCCCCTATCTCCATAGTGGACCAGTCCACCTCATTGTCCACAACACAGTGTCTCTTTCCCTGTCACTCCCCATGGTGGAACAGTCCACCTCATTGTCCACAACACAGTGTCTCTTCCCGGTCACCCCCCATCCCCATGGTGGACCAGTCCACCTCATTGTCCATAACACAGTGTCCCTTTCCCTGTCACCCCCATCCCCATGTGGAGCAGTCCACCTCATTGTCCACAGCACACTGTCCCTTTCCCTGTCACCCCCCATCTCCATAGTGGACCAGTCCACCTCATTGTCCATAACACAGTGTCCCTTTCCCTGTCTCCCCCTATCTCCATAGTGGACCAGTCCACTTCATTGTCCACAGCACACTGTCCCTTTCCCTGTCTCCCCCATCCCCATAGTGGACCAGTCCACCTCATTGTCCATAGCACAGTGTCCCTTTCCCTGTCCTCCCCCATCCCCATAGTGACCAGTCCACCTCATTGTCCACAGCACACTGTCCCTTTCCCTGTCATCCCCCATGGTGGACTAGTCCACCTCATTGTCCACAGCACAGTGTCCCCTTTCCCTGTCTCCCCCCCCCCCATCTTCATGGTGGACCAGTCCAACTCATTGTCCACAGCACACTGTCCCTTTCCCTGTCACCCCCATCTCCATAGTGGACCAGTCCACCTCATTGTCCACAGCACACTGTCCCTTTCCCTGTCACCCCCCAATGGTGGACCAGTCCACCTCATTGTCCACAGCACAGTGTCCCTTTCCCTGTCACCCCCAATGGTGGACCAGTCCACCTCATTGTCCATAACACAGTGTCCCTTTCCCTGCCTCCCCCATCCCCATAGTGGACCAGTCCACCTCATTGTCCACAGCACAGTGTCCCTTTCCCTGTCAAACCCATCTCCATAGTGGACCAGTCCACCTCATTGTCCATAACACAGTGTCCCTTTCCCTGCCTCCCCCATCCCCATAGTGGACCAGTCCCACCTCATTGTCCACAGCACAGTGTCCCTTTCCCTGTCACCCCAACCCCCCATGGAGGATCAGTCCACATCACTGTCCACAACACAGTGTCCCTTCCCTGTCTCCCCCCATCTCCATAGTGGACCAGTCCACCTCATTGTCCACAACACAGTGTCCTCTTTCCCTGTCACTCCCCATGGTGGACCAGTCCACCTCATTGTCCACAACACAGTGTCTCTTTCCCGGTCACCCCCCATCCCCATGGTGGACCATCCACCTCATTGTCCATAACACAGTGTCCCTTTCCCTGTCACCCCCATCCCCATGGTGGACCAGTCCACCTCATTGTCCACAGCACACTGTACCTTTCCCAGTCCACCTCATTGTCCATAGCACAGTGCCCTTTCCTTGTCACCCCCCATGGTGGACCAGTCCACCTCATTGTCCACAGCACAGTGTCCCTTTCCCTGTCTCCCCCCCATCTTCATGGTGGACCAGTCCAACTCATTGTCCACAACACAGTGTCCCTTTCCCTGTCTCCCCCATCCCCATATGGACCATCCACCTCATTGTCCATAGCACAGTGTCCCTTTCCCTGTCAACCCCCCCCCCCCCCCATGGTGGACCAGTCAACCTCACTGTCCACAGCACACTGTCCCTTTCCCTGTCACCCCCATCTCCATAGTGGACCAGTCCACCTCATTGTCCACAGCACACTGTCCCTTTCCCTGTCACCCCCATCTCCATAGTGGACCAGTCTACCTCATTGTCCACAGAACACTGTCTCCTTCCCTGTCTCCCCAATCCCCATAGTGGACCAGTCCACCTCATTGTCCACAGCACAGTGTCCTTTCCCTGTCCTCCCCCCATCCCATAGTGGACCAGTCCACCTCATTGTCCACAGCACACTGTCCCTTTCCCTGTCTCCCCCCATCCCCATAGTGGACCAGTCCACCTCATTGTCCACAGCACACTGTCCCTTTCCCTGTCACCCCCATCTCCATAGTGGACCAGTCCACCTCATTGTCCACAGAACACTGTCTCCTTCCCTGTCTCCCCAATCCCCATAGTGGACCAGTCCACCTCATTGTCCACAGCACAGTGTCCCTTCCCTGTCTCCCCCCATCCCCATAGTGGACCAGTCCACCTCATTGTCCACAGCACACTGTCCCTTTCCCTGTCTCCCCCCATCCCCATAGTGGACCAGTCCACCTCATTGTCTACAACACAGGTCCCTTTCCCTGTCTCCCCCATCCCCATAGTAGACCAGTCCACCTCGTTCTCCACAGCACACTGTCCCTTTCCCTGTCACCCCCATCTCCATAGTGGAACAGTCCACCTCATTGTCCACAGCACACTGTCCCTTTCCCCTGTCTCCCCCATCCCTATAGTGGACCAGTCCACCTCATTGTCCATAGCACAGTGTCCCTTTCCCTGTCAACACCCCCCCCCCCCCCATGCTGGACCAGTCCACCTCACAGTCCACAGCACACTGTCCCCTTTCCCTGTCACCCCCATCTCCATAGTGGACCAGTCCACCTCATTGTCCACAACACAGTGTCCCTTTCCCTGTCTCACCCCATCCCCATAGTGGACCAGTCCACCTCATTGTCCACAGAACACTGTCTCCTTCCCTGTCTCCCCAATCCCCATAGTGGACCAGTCCACATCATTGTCCACAGCACAGTGTCCTTTCCCTGTCTCCCCCATCCCCATAGCGGACCAGTCCACCTCATTGTCCACAGCACACTGTCCCTTTCCCTGTGACCCCCCATGGTGGACCAGTCCACCTCATTGTCCAGAGCACAGTGTCCTTTCCCTGTCTCCCCCCCATCCCCATAGTGGACCAGTCCACTTCATTGTCCACAGCACACTGTCCCTTTCCCTGTCTCCCCCATCCCCATAGTGGACCAGTCCACCTCATTGTCCACAGCACACTGTCTCTTTCCCTGTCACCCCCCATGGTGGACCAGTCCACACTCATGTCCACACGCACAGTGTCCCTTCCCTGTCTCCCCCCCCCCCCCCCATCTTCATGGTGGACCAGTCCACCTCATTGTCCACAACACAGTGGCCCTTTCCCTGTCTCGCCCATCCCCATAGTGGACCAGTCCACCTCATTGTCCATAGCACAGTGTCCCTTTCCCTGTCACACCCCCCCCCATGGTGGACCAGTCCACCTCACTGTCCACAGCACACTGTCCCTTTCCCTGTCACCCCCCATCTCCATAGGGACCAGTCCACCTCATTGTCCTTAGCACAGTGTCGCTTTCCCTGTCATCCCCCCCACCCCATGGTGGACCAGTCCACATCACTGTCCACAACACAGTGTCCCTTTCCCTGTCTCCCCCCATCTCCATAGTGGACCAGTCCACCTCATTGTCCACAACACAGTGTCTCTTTCCCTGTCACTCCCCATGGTGGACCAGTCCACCTCATTGTCCACAACACAGTGTCTCTTCCCGGTTACCCCCCATCCCCATGGTGGACCAGTCCACCTCATGTCCATAACACAGTGTCCCTTTCCCTTGTCACCCCCCATCCCCTTCGTGGACCAGTCCACCTCATTGTCCACAGCACACTGTCCCTTTCCCTGTCACCCCCCATCTCCATAGTGGATCAGTCCACCTCATTGTCCATACCACGGTGTCCCTTCCCTGTCTCCCCCTATCTCCATAGTGGACCAGTCCACTTCATTGTCTACAGCACACTGTCCCTTTCCCTGTCTCCCCCACCTCCCCATAGTGGACCAGTCCACCTCATTGTCCATAGCACAGTGTCCCTTTCCTCCCTGTTCTCCCCCATCCCCATAGTGGACCAGTCCACCTCATTGTCCATAGCACAGTGTCCCTTTCCCTGTCGCCCACCCCCCCATGGTCGACCAGTCCACCTCACTGTCCACAGCACACTGTCCCTTTCCTCCTGTCACACCCATCTCCATAGTGGACCAGTCCACCTCATTGTCCACAACACAGTGTCCCTTTCCCTGTCTCACCCCACCCCATAGTGACCAGTCCACCTTATTGTCCACAGAACACTGTCTCCTTCCCTGTCTCCCCAATCCCCATAGTGGACCAGTCCACCTCATTGTCCACAGCACAGTGTCCTTTCAGTGTCTCCCCCCCAACCCCATAGTGGACCAGTCCACCACATTGTCCACAGCACACTGTCCCTTTCCCTATCACTCCCCATGGTGGACCAGTCCACCTCATTGTCCACAACACAGTGTCTTTCCTTTCCCCGGTCACCCCCCATCCCCATGGTGGACCAGTCCACCTCATTGTCCATAACACAGTGTCCCTTTCCCTGTCGCCCCCATCCCCATGGTGGACCAGTCCACCTCATTGTCCACAGCACACTGTCCCTTTCCCTGTCACCCCCCATCTCCATAGTGGACCAGTCCACCTCATTGTCCATAACACAGTGTCCCTTTCCCTGTCTCCCCCAATCTATATAGTGGACCAGTCCACCTCATTGTCCACAGCACACTGTCCCTTTCCCTGTCTCCCCATCCCCATAGTGGACCAGTCCACCTCATTGTCCATAGCACAGTGTCCCTTTCCCTGTCTCCCCCATCCCCCATAGTGGACCAGTCCACCTCATTGTCCACAGCACACTGTCCCTTTCCCTGTCACCCCCCATGGTGGACCAGTCCACCTCATTGTCCACAGCACAGTGTCCCTTTCCCTGTCTCCCCCCCATCCCATGGTGGACCAGTCCAACTCATTGTCCACAACAGTGTCCCTTTCCCTGTCTCCCCCCATCCCCATAGTGGACCAGTCCACCTCATTGTCCACAGCACACTGTCCCTTTCCCTGTCACCCCCCATGGTGGACCAGTCCACCCTCATTGTCCACAACACAGTGTCCCTTTCCCTGTCTCACCCCATCCCCATAGTGGAACCAGTCCACCTTATTGTCCACAGAACACTGTCTCCTTCCCTGTCTTCCCAATCCCCATAGTGGACCAGTCCACCTCATTGTCCACAGCACAGTGTCCTTTCAGTGTCTCCCCCCCATCCCCATAGTGGACTCAGTCCACCTCATTGTCCACAGCACACTGTCCCTTTTCCCTGTCACTCCTCCCCATGGTGGACCAGTCCACCTCAATATCCACAACACAGTGTCTCTTTTTCCCGGTCACCCCCCCATCCCCATGGTGACCAGTCCACCTCATTGTCCATAACACAGTGTCCCTTTCCCTGTCATCCCCCATCCCCATGGTGGACCAGTCCACCTCATTGTCCACAGCACACTGTCCCTTTCCCTGTCACCCCCCATCTCCATAGTGGACCAGTCCACCTCATTGTCCATAACACAGTGTCCCTTTCCTGTCTCCCCCCTATCTATATAGTGGACCAGTCCACCTCATTGTCCACAGCACACTGTCCCTTTCCCTGTCACCCCCCCATGGTGGACCATCCACCTCATTGTCCACAGCACAGTGTCCCTTTCCCTGTCTCCCCCCCAATCTCCATGGTGGACCAGTCCAACTCATTGTCCACAACAGTGTCCCTTTCCCTGTCTCCCCCATCCCCATAGTGGACCAGTCCACCTCATTGTCCATAGCACAGTGTCCCATTCCCTGTCACCCCCCCCCCCCCCCATGGTCGACCAGTCCACCTCACTGTCCACAGCACACTGTCCCTTTCCCTGTCACACCCATCTCCATAGTGGACCAGTCCACCTCATTGTCCACAACACAGTGTCCCTTTCCCTGTCTCACCCCCATCCCCATAGTGGACCAGTCCACCTTATTGTCCACAGAACACTGTCTCCTTCCTGTCCTCCCCAATCCCCCATAGTGGACCAGTCCACCTCATTGTCCACAGCACAGTGTCCTTTCAGTGTCTCCCCCCCATCCCCATAGTGGACCAGTCCACCTCATTGTCCACAGCACACTGTCCCTTTCCCTGTCACTCCCCATGGTGGACCAGTCCACCTCAATATCCACAACACAGTGTCTCTTTCCTGGTCACCCCCCATCCCCATGGTGGACCATCCACCTCATGTCCATAACACAGTGTCCCTTTCCCTGTCACCCCCCCATCCCCATGGTGGACCAGTCCACCTCATTGTCCACAGCACACTGTCCCTTTCCCTGTCACCCCCATCTCCATAGTGGACCAGTCCACCTCATTGTCCATAACACAGTGTCCCTTTCCCTGTCTCCCCCTATCTAATATAGTGGACCAGTCCACCTCATTGTCCACAGCACACTGTCCCTTTCCCTGTCTCCCCCCATGCCCATAGTGGACCATCCACCTCATTGTCCATAGCACAGTGTCCCTTTCCCTGTCCTCGCCCATCCCCATAGTGGACCTGTCCACCTCATTGTCCATAGCACGTGTCCCTTTCCCTGTCACACACCCCCCCCCCCCCCCCCCCCCTCGCCCCCCCTTGGTGACCAGTTCACCTCACTGCCACAGCACACTGTCCCTTTCCCTGTCACCCCCCCATCTCCATAGTGGACCAGTCCACCTCATTGTCCACAACACAGTGTCCTTTCCTGTCTCACCCCATCTCCATAGTGGACCAGTCCACCTCATCGTCCACAGCACAATGTCCCTTTCCCTGTCTCCCCCCATCCCCATAGTGGACCAGTCCACCTCATTGTCCACAGCACACTGTCCCTTTCCCTGTGACCCCCCATGGTGGACCAGACCACCTCATTGTCCACAGCACAGTGTCCTTTCCCTGTCTCCCCCCATCCCCATAGTGGACGAGTCCACCTCATTGTCCACAGCACACTGTCCCTTTCCCTGTCACCCCCCATCTCCATAGTGGACCAGTCCACCTCATCGTCCACAGCACAAATGTCCCTTTCCCTGTCTCACCCATCCCCATAGTGGCCCAGTCCACCTCATTGTCCACAGCACACTGTCCCTTTCCCTGTCTCCCCCAATGACGGACCATCCACCTCATTGTCCACAGCACAGTGTCCCTTTCCCCCCCCTTCCCCATAGTGGACCAGTCCACTTCATTATCGACAGCAGAGCGTCCCTTTCCCTGTCTCCCCCATCCCCATAGTGGACCAGTCCACACCTCATTATGCACAGCACGCTGTCCCTTTCCCTGTCTCACCCCATCCCCATAGTGGACCAGTCCACCTCATTGTCCACAGCAGTGTCCCTTTCCCTGTCTCCCCCATCCCCATAGTGGACCATTCCACCTCATTGTCCACAGCACACTGTCCCTTTCCCTGTCTCCCCCCATCCCCATAGTGGACCAGTCCACGTCAATATCCACAGCACACTTTCCCTTTCCCTGTCTCCCCCCATCCCCATAGTGGACCAGTCCACCTCATTGTCCACAGTACACTGTCCCTTTCCCTGTCTCCCCCCATCCC
>CM031615.1:8110973-8113473 GCA_018398815.1 Conus ventricosus
TTCTTTGTTCCCTTTTCTTCTTTTTTCTTCTTCTTAATTATCATTTCTTTCCTCCTATCTTCCTCACACATCTTCCATCCTGCATTTCCATCCGTCCCTCCTCTGTTTTCTATCCAACACCATAGTCACATCCACCTTTTCCAAACCTTCATGCAATATGGCTGCCGATCTGTGGGAGACCAAATGAGTGACCCTGCCCCCCCCCCCCTCCGGAGGATTCAGGGGATGAATATGCCTCCATCCTTCCTCCCCCTTGCCCCCCCCCCCCCCCCCCCACCCCTATCCTTATCCCCCTCCTTATATTGACCGTCATAGGCGCAGCCCCCTAAAACTGAAGTATACCAGGTACAATAAGTTAAGAGCCGCCCTGATGTTACATGCCATGTTCATAACAAAAGGTCTGTGAAGGTGTCCGTTCCAAACAGTCCGCAAGTGTGAGCATGACAAAGAATCAGCGATGTGTCTGAGCTCCGATTTGATGACAACTGACCACACTCATTATTAGTACTCATCCGATAAAGAAATAGCTGTTGTCTCTTTGAACAAACAAAAATGCAGTTTAAAGCTCATCCTGTTAAAGAAACAAACGACGTAAGCAGGCTTTCAGTACTGCGCGTGGTCGGTGAGACACCCCTGCCAAAGATTTCACTGGAGTTTTCTGCGAGCGATGCCAACACAGCCGTGACCATGCAAACTGACCATGCTGCCGTACAGTAAACTTGTGGAGGCAGATAGAGCAAGGACTTGGACTTGATCCAGGAGGGGGGGGGGGGGGGGGGGGGGGGGGGGGGGTTGGAGTGAGAGAAATTGGCGGACGGCGTGGCGTTACTCACGCAGTCATCCAAAGACGATAAACACATTTCATGAGTACTGGGCAGGCAAGACAGGAGGGCGCCGCTGAACCGGTCGATGCAGCAGGGACGCATCAAGGCAGGAGCGTTTTATATTGCCGTGAATGCCTCGCGACTCGCATTCTCCACCTCCAGTGACCTGATGAGCTGAGCTGAGGGCCGCAGCAAACTGGAATGTGAGCAACCAACCGTCCCGTGATCCTTTGGAGCTTGTACTGCGGGAGACCAGCGGTTCAACTCCCACTGCGGGAGACCAGCGGTTCAACTCCCACTGCGGGAGACCAGCGGTTCAACTCCCACTGTGGGAGACCAGCGGTTCAACTCCCACTGCGGGAGACCAGCGGTTCAACTCCCACTGCGGGAGACCAGCGGTTCAGCTGTACTGCGGGAGACCAGCGGTTCAACTCCCACTGCGGGAGACCAGCGGTTTCAACTCCCACTGCGGGGACCAGCGGTTCATCCAGTGCTGACTCCGGCCCATCTTGCAACCTGTTGCTGCTCTGACAGTTCAAGCCACTGGCCGGCACAGCGTTCTTCATGACAACGCAAGGCCTCATGGCGCCAGAGTGGTCACTGACAACCTTCAGCAGCTGTTGGTCCAACCTCTCCCGAGGCCTCATGGCGTCAGAGTGGTCACTGACAACCTTCAGCAGCTGTTGGTCCAACCTCTCCCCAGGCCTCATGGCGTCAGAGTGGTCACTGACAACCTTCAGCAGCAGGTCCAACCTCTCCCAAGGCCTCATGGCGTCAGAGTGGTCAATGACAACCTTCAGCAGCTGTTGGTCCAATCTCTCCCAAGGCCTCATGGCGTCAGAGTGGTCACTGACAACCTTCAGCAGCTGTTGGTCCAACCTCTCCCAAGGCCTCATGGCGTCAGAGTGGTCAATGACAACCTTCAGCAGCTGCAGGTTCAACCTCTCCCGTGGCCGGTTTCCTGTCCAGACCCTTCACTGGTGGAACACATCTGCCATGGACTGGATCGTCCAGTAAGCTGCAACAACCCTCTGCCTGACCACGTTGACCAGCTGTGGCAGCTGCTGGGGCAGGAGTGGATGGCGATGGCATAGAGGGCCATTCAAAGGCTATTCAACCCCGTGCCACATAGATATACTGGTGGCACAGGGAGGGGTGGGGGTGGGGGGGGCACACACCTGCCATTAAAGACATTTCACTACATTTCTAGACTGCTCAGTTTGAAAATGAGGACTGTCCTATTCAAGTGTCCAAAACTCTTTAAAGAATTAAGTTTTGGTTTCTGCTTTTTGTTTTTCATGACATGCACGAAAAGTGATCACTTGGGGCCGGAATAGCTCAGTGGTAGAGCGCCGGACTCGTAATTTTGATGATCCTGGGGTTTGCGGGTTCGAATCTCCGCCGGGCCGTTTCGGTACAGGGGGATTTTTCCCTCGGAGTTAACATTGGGTCTGACTCTATTTCCCATACAGTCCTTCGAACGAGACTATAAACCGAGGTTCCGTGTGTGAACGCACGCATAACATCTTGCTCACATGTAAAATCTCATCACCAAATTTCGCAAAAGAAGGCCAGTTTGGCCGTTCGCATGGATGGTACGTTACACATAGCATGCACCCTGCGTGAGAAATGGACAGAATTTAGGAAGTAAGGAAACTGAGTGAACGATATTGACT
>CM031615.1:8118473-8120973 GCA_018398815.1 Conus ventricosus
CATCTACCCAACAAAGGGAGTGGAGTTTTGTGTGTACGACCGTTTTTTTTTAAATCCCGCCATTAAGGCGCCAATAATAATAATAATAATAAGGAACATTTAGTGCGCTAATCTTAAACAAAGCCCTAAGCGCTTACAGCAATAAGCCCTAACACACACACACACACACACACACACACACACACACACACACACACACACAACACACACACACACACACACACAAACACACACACACACACACACAACACACACACACACACACACACACACACACGCACACACACACACACACACCAGCGAAGGAGCAGAAAGATTATGTTTTGAAGAGAGTTGTTTTGAGGGAGGACTTGAAAGAAGAAAGACTGTTTGAGTTTCGGAGTGCAGAAGGGAGATTGTTCCGCAGGAAGGAGCCTGAAAAGAAAAAGAACGTTCACCAAGTGTTCTGGCCCGAAAACGAGGGATCTGCAGAATGCGAGTGTCAGAGGAAGAGCGAAGCTGTCTAGAGGAGTATAGGTCGACAGAAGTTTAGAGAGGTAAGATGGAGCGAGGCCATCCGATGCCTTGTAACAGAGCAAAGAAAGTTTGTACTTGATGCGTTTTTCACAGGAAGCCAGTGCAAAGATTTAAGCAAGGGAGAAACATGAGAGGTTTTCGGAGATTTCAAGATAAGGCGAGCAGCATTATTTTGAAATTTCTGCAATTTTGCAAGAAGATTCTGTGGACAGCCAGCAAGAAGAGATTTACAGTAGTCAAGTCTTGAAAGAATGAAAGCAGAAACCAGAGTCTTGGTGGCTTCTTCAGACAGAAGGTGGCGCACAGAACTGATTCGCCGAAGCTCCGAGTAGCCCGCACGGCAGATAGAAGAAATCTGATTTTGAAAAGAGAGTGTCTGATCAAGTACAACGCCTAGATTTCGCACAGTGGTAGAGGTCTGAATGAGAGAGGTACCAAGTTGGACAGAAGAAGGAACAGAGATTGTAGACATGAGCCGTTTTGGGAGAATGAAGATCAGTTCAGTTTTGTCATTGTTTAACTGAAGTTTGTTGCAAGTCATCCATGCCTTTATGTCAGAGATGCAGAGCTGTGAGCGATCAATGATGGAGGAGAGGAAAGAAATGTCACCAGAAATGTAGATTTGATTGTCATCGAGAAGCAGTGGTGTGAAATGTCATGATGGGTACAATATCAGAGATGGGTTGAGTATATAGAACAAACAGAATGGGACCAAGGACAGAGCCTTGGGGAACACCATAATTCAAGTCAGCAGAGCTTGAAGAAAAACCACTGACAGAGACAATTTGGGTTCGACCAGAAAGGTAAGAATAAAACCATGCCAAAGCGTGAGAAGAGATGCCAAAAGTATGTTGAAGTCTAGTGAGGAGGGTGGAGTGATCAATGGTATCAAAGGGCAGCGGACAAGTCAAGAAGAGAGAGCAGTGAAACCTGACCGTTATCCAGAGCAGCGAGAAGATCGTTTGTTATTTTCAGCAGAGCAGTTTCTGTACTGTGTCCAGTGCGATAGCGGACTGCAACGAATAGAGCAAGTTGTTTTGGTCAAGATGGTTTTGGAGTTGGAGAAGTGCTATCTTTTCAATTATCTTTGAAAGAAAAGACAAGTTGGAGACAGGTCGATAATTTTTTAGGTTTGCAGGGTTCGAGAGAGGTTTCTTCAAAAGAGGTCGGACCACAGCAGCTTTCAGTGCAGGTGGGAAACAACAGAAGTGAGAGATTCATTTACACACTAAGTGACATATGGCAACAAAACATCCATGCATGCAGATAATAAAGTAGATGGAAGAGGATCCAGTACACAAGTTTTGATAACAGTCTTGTCGATGACTTTCTTTACAACAGCAACTGTCACAGGTTCAAAGTCAGTCAATGAAATGCCGGAAAAAGAGTTGTATGGAATATCAGGTTCAGATACTGACTGAGCATCCAGACTTTCACGGATAAGTCTAATTTTGCTAGTGAAAAAGTCACAAAATTTCTGTGGAATGTCAGAGGGACGACAGATGAAGGAAGGGGAGATGATTTTGTTCTCCCCATGAGTGTATCAGTGACCTTAAACAATTGCTTGGTTGTTGTGCATTGCTAATATTTTAGCATTGTAGAAGGGCTGATTTTGCTTTTTGAACAATTTTCATTCACAGCATTACTAGCAATTCGCAAAATTTGTTTGTGGATCTCGAGGTTTGTCTTTAGCCACTGCCTTTCGGGCCCTACGTCTAACACGTATTTAGCACAAGAACTTCAGGGCCAACTGCTGGGAACCAGGGTGAGGTTGACGGCTGGAAATCTTGCGTCTAAGTACTGGGGCATGGTGATCAAGGACATCTTGAAGTAGGCCATGGAACTGCTCCGCGGACAGTGAAGGTACAGATTGAAGGGGGACAGCAGGTCAGCTCGGAAGATGTCAAGGTCGATGGAAGCAAAGTCCCTGGACTCGACATACCTGGGAGGCTTAATAGGAGCAGGTGTGTTCAGATTAGCCAGG
>CM031615.1:8145334-8167834 GCA_018398815.1 Conus ventricosus
AACTTTTCAGATTTTAGCTTTTGCTTAAACCTATGTTTTTCCTGATCGTTCTCAATAACATCATTTTCACGCATACATTCATCAAATGCGTCTCTGTCTTTCATATGAAATAAAACTACAGTCTTTAACTGTTTCTCTAAAGTCTTTTAAAACCAAGTTATATTTCTGACATAAAATCCGCACACTTATCCTAGCACGTCTTCCACTGAAAGCCAGTTTCGATCCACATTACATCTTTACAATTTTACAACAAAACTTTGCATAACAGACAGACAGACAGACAAACACGAGGCAACGGCGGGCTACAGAGACCCGCCATTAGGCTGACACCCGATCACTTAATTTGTGCTCTTCTATGCTAGGGTCTTACGACTTGGAACAGACAAGAGGCCCTCGTTCACACAGAACACAGTCAACCAAACAATGCCATATACCTTCCTCACATCCAGTCGTCTGCCACACCGGAGTGGGTTTTTAGAGCAGCACGTATCTTTGGCGTCAACACGATGGCTTGTGTAATAGAAATTGACAGGTTTGAGAGTTCTGGATATTCCTCAAAGAGTTCTGACGTCTTTCTTAGTTTATTAATCCAACGAAGGGAGTACTTCAAATGACTTGCAACAAATGTCTTAAAATGTCCTCTCTTTATTGTAAACAACCTTCGCAGCCATTTTCCATAATCTAGATACTGTTGAAGGCCGTGGTTGTCTATTAAGTCAAGTGCAGTTTGGCCTTCAGTTAGAATTCTTTCTATTTCTTCAGCGTTTTTGTTTTCATCAAATTTTGGGATAACACTTTCAACAATTCTTAAGCGTTGTTCTGTTTTGTGATATTTCAGGCTGTTTAATAATCTTTACCAGACAAAGAATGTAGACTTTTATATTTGTTGTATGTTTGTCTTTTTTATTAAACTGAAACTGGCCCGGGTGTTTGGTAATTTTTTTTTTTGTTCTTTTTAAAATTTTTTTGCTGCTTTTCCCACCAAATGGTTATAAAGATTTGAAAATCTTTCCGTACTAGCAAACAAAAATGGAAAATCTATCGGGTTTTTAAATTTAAATTTTGATTATTATTTCCCAAACACCTATTTTGGACTTCTTCCCACACCTTTATCTCCTCTCACAAAAAGTTTTTAAACCCAACTTCTTGTAACCATATTTTGAGCCATTAAAGTAAACCGCTTTTTTAATTTACAACACACAACACGCGCACACAACAGCAATTTTTAAAGAGTTAGTAGTCAGTAAAGGGCAACTAAGTATTCACCCGAAAATGGGTCCCGCAAAGGGGCGGCGCAAACACGTTCCTCGTAACAGCGAGACCCCCTTTCCCCGTTCTTCATTCCCTTTAACTGGTAGTTTCTAGTGCCCTTTGGGGGGCCAGCCAGGCAACCAATCCCGCTCACGGTGTTTTTTTTGGGCAAAAGCCCAGAAAAGCAACGGGTTTAAAAAATAATTACAGATCCCAAGGATCCAACCAGTTCCACGGACATTTCCTTCCATTTTGACACCTTGACACCAGAAAGGGATTACCGCTTCTACTCCCCCTCTCAACCGCCTGGCCCGGGTCTCGTGCGGGCGCCCAAAGGGGCATAATACCTTTTTCCGCTAAGCATACTTTAAAACCAAAAAAAAACGACCCTAAAAACAAACATACGGGGGGTTTTGTCCTTTTTTCAATACTAATTTTCTAAACTTTTCAGATTCATTTTTGTTTAAATCCTGGTTTTTCTTGTCTTCTAAATAACACATTTTCAGCAAACATTCATCAAAGAGTCTGTCTTTCATGTGAAAAAAAACACAGTTTTTAAATGCCCCTTAAAGTCTTTTAAAACCGAGTTATTTTTCTGACAAAAAATCCAACACTTACCCCCAGCAGTTTTCCCCATGAAAGCCATTTCACAAAGCGTTTCTTTTTTAACTATGTCTCTTTCTGCCGAACAGTCATTAATAAATAGGTCTGCGCCCTTCAAACAGTCTAAAAAAGTTCTAAACACCACTCGTTTTTGCTAGGATCAACTAAAAAAAATTTCATCACTTCCAAAAACCTTCTATCATGATATTTTTTGTTCCATTAAGTTTGGACAAAATCACAATGTGATCAAAAAATAGCGATAACTGTTTGATAGGCTAGGAAAAATTGTTTTCCCACAACCAGTTTTGCCCAAATTTTAATGAACAATGGGGGGTTTTTGTCATAAAGTTTAACTGCTCCATATTTTTAAAACAAAATTAAAATCTAACCATTTATTATTTTTATCATATCCCCGTAAAAACCCTGTTCAAAAAAAAACCATGAGGCCAAAGTGTAAGATTAACCCAAATTCATTCGTAAATTTTTCTTTAAGTCAAATGATTTTGTTGCTTTTTGTTATGATCTTAATACCCCCCTTTGGAAGAACGATTTTGGAACTTTAAAAACTTTTAACTCAAAGTTTTGCCACAAATATTAATTCCTTTTATAAGGAGTCACTAACCCCAAAAACCCCATCCCTTCCACTTTTTAAGACAGAAATTTCAAATATCTTGTGAAGTTCCCCTTTTTTTCTGCTTGAAAGAACTTAATTTTGAGAAGTTTTTTTTAAACCTTTCTTTTTTTGGAGGATGTACTTTTTTTTTCCCTAGGGCTTTTTTTTCAATCTTTTCCAACTAGCTTTTGGCAAAGACTTACATGTAAAGGGCCAGAGTTGAATGCTTTTCTAAACTTTTTTGAGGGGCTAAAAAATGTAAATGGGCTTATAAATTTAAAAATTTTTATTTCCCCATTCAAAAAGGTTCTAACCATTTGAGTCAGGTTTCGAACTATTTTATATAAACGGGCCAGCATTTTTTGCTTTCAGATTGCGCATTGTTTTCTTTTTGGAAAATTTTTTGCTGTCCCCAAACCCCTTTACGTTTATAATCACCATCTTTAGTGACAAAAAACCCATACAAACCCCCATCTCACCTTTCTTTAAAAGTCCGCAACGTCTGCAAGGTCTTTAAATTCAAAGTTATACACCTCACAGGCCAATTTAAACTCGTTTCGGCCCACGGACTTTTTTAGTACGCTTATTATTTTTTTTTCCCAAAACAATGTCGGTTTTCACATTTTCACGATTTTCCTTTTTGTCTGAAATTTTTTATATTAAATGACCGACCCTTCCGAAAACTAATTTTAAATTTAAATTAGGAATTGATAATTTCATAATCGAAAATGCGTTTTTCCCAGAGGGGGAAGAGCTCAAAAAAACCATTTGAGGGCCTTTCCATATATAAGTTTTTAGTGTTTAGCTCACAATGAACTAGAGAATAAATTTTAAGCAAAATTGAGCGGATTTCCCCCCTCATAATAGTTTTGTCGGGTGTAACAAAAAATCTTTTGTGTCCGGGCTGTCAGTTGAAAAGCCAAACATTTTACCTGCTCTTTAAAAATAAGTTTTTGCTCCTTCGGGTTTTGAATTTTAATATTTTTTTTTTTTGCATTGTTAATTTTGAGAGTAATGTCAAATTATCAATTTCTTTAGGGAGAAAAACCCGTAAAAACCATCGGGTATTGTTAACGGCTAATTAATTTTTCTTCCGCCATTCTTCTAATCTTTATTCTTTTTTGTTTCATTATTTTAAAACCATACACTTTTAAAAAAAATTTCATAAGTGAAACCTTTTTGGGTTCCGCTTTGTTTCAATACATGTTTCTAAAAACGAAGGACGGTCTTGAGTTTTTATTGTTACAAACATTTTTTAAAAACAAATAAAAATGTGCTTTCAAAAAGATGAAAATATTTGTTGGGCCGCACTACAATCTTAAAAATTAACAATGCACCCTTGACATTTCTGTGACCCAACTGCCGCCTTTCAAGAAAAGGTTAGTCTCCATAAAGACATCAAACCCCCTTTAAAAAAAGTACATCGAAAAGTGTGGTCAGCATCCGATGCATTTTTACAGAACCATTAAACTTTGCTGTGTTTTGTGAAACAACGGGTGGGGAGTTCTTGCGATCACTTAAATCATCCTGATCCTTTGGGAGGCCCGTGAAAAAGATTTATTTATATTACACCTTCAACGTATTTGATGAACTGCAAGCCCATTCCCAAATGACAAACCTTTTTTAAATCCATTTAGAAACAGAATAGCATGAAGGCTTTTGAAAGGATCGAACAAATTCAAAAAAATGTTAAGGAAGACTTTAGACAAAACGGTTCTTAACGGTTTGGGCCCCCCAATTTTTGGGGCGTGCACAGAAGTAAAAGATACTGGCATCCTCCTTACACATCTTTCTTTCGGGCACAGCTTTTCACCTCGGTCCATAGAGCAAGAGCATAAAACAGCAGGGAAAACATTACTTGACACTTCTAAGGGCCACTAAAGCGGGAATAGAACGAAAAAAAAGACTCTATTCGTACTTCCTTTTGGTGTTTGCTAGCTCGAAAGCAAAAACGAAAAATCGAGCATAACTGATCCTTCACGGGCTTTGACGCACAAAAACAATACTTAGCAAATTTAAGGACCCATTAATTCTACGTTTTTAAACCTTCAGTATAAAAAGATCCAACATTTTTTACAAACCAAGATCGAAAGAAGATTTGCTGTTGGCCTGGTTTATACATGTCCCTTTTCTGACCTCAGACCCGATAGGAACAATAATAAATACAATAATGAATCCTTGGGGCAGGCAATAAACAGAAGGCGGAAAAAACGAAATAAATTCTGAGCCAGTAATATTGAAAAGCAGTAAAAAAACCCCCCAAAAAAAGATCCAATCCCCGGGGCCCCAAAGCCAAGGTCGTTGAAGAAGTCAAAAAAAATAATGACCAAAATATGAAAAGACAGCACTTGTTCTTGGATTAAAGGCCAGGATTACCCTTCTTATTTTTTAAATTTTTTAAACCCAAACTTAAGAAACAAATGCCTAAGCCGGGCCCATAAAGCCAACTACTTTGCTTGCAGTAGACAAAAGCCACTAACGACACCCCCCAAATACCAGGTAAAGATCATACTTTAAGGGCTAATTTTTTTTAAAAAACCCGAAAGATGATAAAGCTTTTTTTTTACCATTTTTTCGGGTGGGGGATGGGGGGTGGAGCACTGACCCCCCCCACCGCCCCCTGTAATACCATCACCATTATTTATTTCAAATCCAAAGGGCCCGTTTAACGTTTACAAATGTGAAAACCCTTGCCTCTAAACGTGTTCTTATTTTTCGCGGTTGTGTCTTCAAAAAAAAAAATTTTTTGGGGATATTTTCTCTTTTTCGCTCATTTGATTTGTAATTTTTCTGGGTTAAGAAAAAACACTCTAGTCTTGCTGATTTTTTTTTAAAGTTTTTTTAGTTTGGGGGTTTTTTTCTTTAATTCAGGCCCTAATTGGCGTCTCACCTAAAGATTTTCTTTTTCTCTTTTTTTTTTCTCACTTTCACCCAGTTTGCAAAATTGTTTTTTAATTCCCCTCTGATGCTTCTCAAGCATGACAAGGCCGCATTTCCCGCATAGGCAATGGGGAACTTAATTGTTTTTAACGCGTTTCTTCGGAAAAAACGGTTTTTCTGTTTTTTTTTTCGCCCCTTTGACTTAAATCTTGAATTTCCCATGTTTTGTTTTTGGTTATCTGTTGGAGTTCTTGCAGTGTGTTTTAAAATTTTAGAAACGCCTCCCCCCTTAATTTTGGTTTAACAAGGGAAGGCGCTTCGATCGCTCACACTGAGTTTTTTCTAATTTATTCATGCCTACAAACTTTGAGGGGGTCCTTTTAGTTGTAAGCTGAACAAGTTGCCCTTGTCGTTTTTCCATACAAAGGGCATCTTTACTTCAAAACATCAGTATATAGTTTCGGGAATTTTTTGTCCTAAACCTTTTGGGTTTAAGAAACCCCCGACCCCACTTTCTTTAATTTTTACGACTGTTGGAATGTACCCCGATTTCTGCTAATTTTATCAGCAATGAAGCCCCGGCGATGCTGTCCCCAAGGGAATCACTAGTTGTCTCCAGGGTCTAAAACTCATAATCTTCTTACCTTCAAAGCCCGCCATGTTTTTAAATAATTAAATTTTTATTTTGTTTTATAAAAATGTCGCAAAACAATGGCTCGATTTTTGACCCGCAAAAAGACTGAAAAAACCCCTTTGGCGTGAAGGGGAAAAAAAGCGATATTACTGTTCCAAAAAATCCATTACTATTTTATGCGGATCAATTCTTACTGTTAAATTCCAGACCCAGAGCGGATGAAGTGATTGTCCAGGTCTCACGTCTTACTTCAAAAAAAACTCGCTTCAACAAAAACCCAACAGGGGCATTTACAGAATCTGGGCGGGCCAAACGTTAAGAAAATTTATAAAACTTTAAAGGGGGAAGAATATTTTTTTTACCAAAGCAGACAATTTCTAACCTATTCTGATCTTGGCAACCCCGAATAAAGGGTGTCTTGGTTTCAAGGAATCGAAAATGTAGAAGCACTAAAAAAATAGAATAGGGCCCCCAGGCTAAAACGCAAAAAGGGTTTTTACCGTAATTATGCGAGGAAATCGCTTTTTTTTAACCCCCTTTGATTTTTATTTTTTAAACCCATGCTCCATCTTTCAAGGAGCATTAAAAACAGATTTTCATAGAACAACTTTTTTAAAGAATACAAACGTTACAATCATCAAACCGAAGCAAAGTACAGCATTTCTGACATCTCGTTAATTTGACGTTGTTAGCAAACCCAATTTGCAGGGTAATTTAGCAAAAATATCAGTCAAAATTAGCAAAAAATTTTTGAAAGAGTATTCACATTTTAAAACCCAAAAGCAAGCAAAACTAATGGGAAATTTTGTTTTAGTGCCACAGCAACCTTTAAAGGGATTTTTGCTGTGTGAAAAAAGAAGAAACCTTCAAAAAACAAACTGAAAATTTTATTAACTAAAATAACAAAGTCAATGTCAATTGAGGGGGTCCTAAAACCCAAAAATACGCTACGGGTTAAACCTTATCAGCATTTTGATGAAAAAGAAAACGTTTGGGGCGGGGGGTGTAGAAATCCGACGTTGACCTTGTGTCAAAATCTCCTTCACAGTGTTAACTTGATCATTATTAACAACGAAATACGGTTTATGGATTGACCCAAAAGGTAACGGAGGATAATCAGTTTCATGGGGGGGGAGAACTGCAAGACATAATAAACATTTAAATTGATAAAGAAGAAGAAGCTGTAAACCCTTTAAAGTGTATTTGTTTTTTTAAAATTGATCGAGCTGAATATTTAAGATAACAGATTGAAAAAAACAAAAACTAAATTTTTTTTATTTTAAAAAAAGCTGCTGTTCACTTTTTCCAAAATTCCCAGGCCAGATCCCCAAAAGAAAAGAAGACCCCGCATAAAACCTTCAGATTTCAAACTTACACAAATGCAACAAAAAAAGAGCAAAACCTTTCAAAAACAGCAAAGCCAAAAAAGGTATTTTTCTGCCCTTTTAAAGCTGTTTCATAGTTAAATGGAGCATCGACTATAATTCTATCAAAACAAGTGTTGTCTCTTACAAGGGGATAGGGGCACCCGCGCATACCCTAGGGGGTTTGCTTTACTCTCGCCTTTTATTAGGTGAGGTGCTGTAGCAAAAAAATAAAAACAAAAATCCCAAAAACCACAGCTAGGTTTAAATAATTTCACTAAACTTATTCCTTCAAGTGAAATAAATAAAACACTAGCCGACCAAAAAAACACGTGAAGAATTTACGTTTTACAGGGGCCATTTTGTACTTAAAAGACAAAAGTTTGATCTCAAAGAAAGGGGAGGAAAATTTTTTTTCAACACCAAAACCCCCAGCAGAAAAAAAAGGGAAAGCTTAAAAAAAGTAAAAAGAAACATTTAAAAATCTGCAAACAGCTCCATTAACAACCCAAAGGGCTTTTTTACTTTTTATGAGTCCCCGCACAAAAAAAAACCCCGATATTGATTTGATTAAGTTTTTTTTTTTTTTATTTAAATAAAATTTTGAGTTAGAAAAGAAAACCCCCATGATAGCTTATGAAGGGCCAGACGAATTTTTTGAAACAATGCAAGAAAATTTTCAAAAGCTTTAAAGATATTTATTTTAAAATCATTAATCCCAAACGAGGGCAAGTGTTTTCTTTAGCTATTTTTCAATTCCGGGTAAACTACAAAGACCCGCCATTAAAAAATGTTTGCTGTTTTAATCGACTTTAACTAAATGAAGAAAAAACTAGAAGTTGGGGCTCAAATAAACAACAACTTTCTTTCCCAAGACTTAACACCGGTTTTGGGGAAAGAACTGCTTAACCCTTTTTATTGGGCCCCTGAAAAAGCCAAATAGAGGCTCGGTTTGGCAGAAGGGGGAAGGGCCAAGACAATTAAAACGCTAAGTATGCGCCATTGTTGCAAGTCTTACATTCACTACCTCCCGCATTTTCGCAAAAAAAAACAGTTTTAAAAAATAAAGAATAATTCAGACAACAAATGTTTTATGTGGTGTGTTCTTGCAAGGCTGCTTACGTCCGCAAAAACGAGAAAGGGGTCAACTAACACCCTTATATCAAGATCTTAACTTTATGGGGTGCCTTTCCTTTAGGTAGACCAAATTTATCGTTTTAAGAAAAAAAACAAACCAAAACTGTTAATGTCTACCATGGGGGAGGAAACAAATCTACAACCGATAAAAATGTCCCCAAAAACACCCAACAATTGGCAGCCAGACAAAATCCAGTTGACTTACTGCTGATGTTTTCCCAGCGGGGGGACCACATTAACATGATACAAAAAAGAGAGATTATTGCGGGATACTTTAAAGCTTCCAAAAACAAGAATTCTGCGAAAAGTTTAACAAAATCCTCTGTTCAAGCCGCGAGCGAAAATAAAAAATTTTATCGGGCCCCGTTGACTGTAATACGAATAATTTCGCCCCCAAAGGCGTAAAGTTTGTTTTAAAAACGGAAAAAAATGCAAAATTCTCCTACTATTTACGCGACTTCGAATCACTCATTTTCCCCCTTTTGAAGGGGCCCGCGCCACAGAGACTTTCCCAAAACAGTCTTATGAGTAAACATCAGATTTTTTCATTTGCCTTATTTTGCAGGGGCGATGGCGTCATTCAACCAGTTTTAAAAGGGCCAAATGCGGGTAAAGATTTTTACAGCGCATCAGCAAGTGCGTAATGTGTTTAATAATCTAAACTTATCTGAAACATAATGACGCCCGAAGCCAAGAACATATGATCGCCAACATTTTGGATTTTTGGGTTTTAAATCAGTGAAGAAGCAAAAAAATCGCGGTGGCCTTGCGGCCACGGGGAAAAAGCCAGATCACATTGCGGGAAAATTCAGAGGGGCGGGGCAACAAAGCAAACTTTAAATAAATTTTTAACCAAAGACATGGAACGCCGTTTTTTCACAAACTTTCGAGGTTACGACTTATCTTATAAGCAAAACATAGCGACGCCTTCAGGGTTATGCATTCACAGTCATCAGAAAGTAAATTTTTTTAAACTGAAAAAATGCTTTTAACTCTATGCAACACATGATGGGGTCATTAAAACACAGCTATGTCCCTTTAAAATCCTGCCCGATAAAGGGAAGAATATTTTACCCCAAATCTCGTTTGAAAGGGGGTTTTCCCCTTTTGAAAAAAAATTGGGGAAAGGGTTTTACGAAGATACACTTTCCCCCTAAAGGGCGTTCTTTTCTAGTCTTAAGGAAAGGACATTACGATTCTGATTACCAGATGCTCAAGATGTCAAAGTTAGAGTGTAAAACGATGGAGACTATATTTTATAGGGGGCTGAGTTTTTTTGTTGGCGGGAAATTTTTTAAAATTCAGAAAAACCCCCATAAACATTATAGCCCGGGTCCCCCGCATTACATTTCCCGCCCCGGGGGGTTGGGTTTTTTAAATTTTCTGGATACAGATTGATTTTTTGTCTGACCTACCAATGATTAGATGATTAAAAAAAGGATGCGGGGGAATTGTATGGCGTCGCACCATTACTGTAAAGCAAACAACAAAACTTTAAAACTATGACCCAGTAAAAGGTCTAACTTTTAAAGTATTTGTGCAAACAATCTGTAGGTTGGGCTAAGGGGCAAACACTTCATTACCAACTTAAAATGCACACAGGGCAAATAATATTCAAAAGGCATTAAAGTGTTGGCATTTGACGCCGGGGGCAAAACGTGATACATTTTTTTTAGAAGTTGATTTAGAAACCCTGAAATCCAGACCCTATGACTACCTTAGAGCAGAAAGTCTAAAGACAATCAAGAGAGCCGCTAAAAAATTTGCCAATCTCGAGCAAAAAAAATTATGTCGTCATTACAGACTTCTACATTTTTTTAAGACACGGTTTGAAGTTGCAGCTGTTCATGTATAATTGCTTTTGATCAAGAACAGTTCATGAAACCAACTCAGAAAAACTGATCTCAAACTAAATCCACGAGCTTTAGAAAAAGCTTTTTAAGCTGTGAACAACGCTTTTTGGAAAAAACTATGGAGAATCCCCCCCAAGCGCAAAAAGTCGATTTGCACCAAAGGGAAACGAGCAATTAAGCACTTTTAAAACCAAATTATCGGGACTTCAAAGAATTTTAGACACTTTTTTGGCATAAGATAAAAAAAAAAAAAGTCAAATTAACAACCGTATTTTTTGGGGTTTACTGTTTTAGAATTATCAAAGCTTTTGATGTTAGAATTCTTTATGACTACTTTAAACCCTCGTATCCAGAGTCCAGAGTGCTTTACACAGATACAGATAGTTTTGTTATAGATATCCCTACTGAAGACGTCTATAAAGACATGGAAATAGAAGTAGCTAAAGGACACGCGGGATGGTATGATACATCTGATTACCCTAAAGAGTCGCCTTACATTCAATTACTAATAAGAAGGTTTTAGGAAAGATGAAGGATGAATTATCTGGAAAGGTGATCAAGGAGTTTGTTGGGTTAAGATAAAAATGTACAGTATTTCGAGCCAGGAGAAAACCATTAAGAAAGCAAAAGGAATATCTCGCAATGTTGTGCAGTCAAACATATCGCATGACAACTACAAAGAAGCATTGTTTGACAATAAGACTTTTCATCATGACAACGTAAAACTGCGATCTAATCTACATGAGATCAACACAACTGTTGTAACAAAGAAGTCATTAGATAGAACAACACAAAACGAGTATTTGTTAATCCAGATTTTCATATGCAATGGGGCACTGGAGGACGGCATAATTGTATACATTCTTCGGTTTATATTTTTCATCAACTTTTATTATAAGATCAATCATAGCTTCACCCAATTCATTTAAATCTTTTCTCATGTTTGCTTGATGCGTTCGAATTTTTTTTATTATTTCAAAGATATTCTTTTTCCCAATTTGGGGTTTGAGTTGTAGGTGATCTGGATGGTTTAGCATGCATTGATTAATCTTCGAAAATGTTCCCCCAATAGCATTACACGCATCAAATGATTCCCGTATCATTTCCAAGGTCTCTTCCTTTACCATTCTTGTTTCGTTCTGCGCTTCCTTCTGAGCTTTCATTTTAAACTCAAATATATTTACGTAAATTAACTAAGCAACTGGAACTGTGTCGGGTGGGATTATCTGCAGTTCTTCTTTCACAAAAGATCTTTGAGGAGCTGGTTGTTTTGTTGTGTCAGTTTCTCGTAAATAATACACGGGCGGATTCATCTTTACAATTCTTTTTATTTCATATGGATCAACACTCCAAACTGGATCGGTTGCCCTGATGCGAGTGTCCCCCTTCCGCTTCCCCCGGTAAATAAAGGTACCTTACTTTCAAGCCAAACGGTAATGTTTGCTGGATGAGACTCTCCTTCAACAACATTTATTGTTTTTCTTTTGATTGCTTGTACTGGTTTTTAACCTTTAAATTCTTCATTATTCATTGCGCGCAAAACTGAGGGCAGTCTTCTAACCCATTCTGTGTTGCGAAAATTTGTCAATCAGCTCTCTGTGATACTGGTAGGAGAAAAGTCTTTCAGCTAACTGTTTGTTAAAGTTTTCGACTAAAGCCTGTGATCTGTGAACTCCTGGAATGCCTCTTTTAATGGTAACTCTATGTTTTTAACAATAATTGATTCACTTGGCCTTTAAATTCTTTTCCATCATCAACTTGATCATGCGAGGTATAAGTTAAGGGACCTCGTTGGTATATCAGTTGTATGGCAACAGCAGAAGCACTCTTTTGTGTTAATGGTTCCGCATCTTATATCTTGAAGCTATGTCAATGACTGTAAGTGCGTACTTAAATCTTTTTCGTCTAATCGTATCAGAGGGTAAATATAGAAGATCCATTTGATGGGTGTCGTTTGGAGTTGTATTGACAAAGTGGTCTCTGTATTCGTCTAGGTGCAGGTAAATAAATTTGCCAAATCGCTTGTTTAGATAACCATTCTTTGCTGTTTGTTCACTGACTCCCGCTGCTTGGGTTAGCTTTTTAATTGCCGTAATTCCCTTCCAATATCCTTTTGGCGAATAATAGATTTTGTTCATTTTTATTCAGCCAATATTATGCGCAACAAAATACACGACAGTCATACCAACGACAATAAACGCGATTTCTTGCATCTTTTGTTTTCTGATGGTTGATAATAGTCGCTGAATTTTGGTGGGGGCAATGTTTCGATTGGTTTGCCTGTTACAAGAAATATTCTTTTATTGCTTGATCAACATCTTTAAATGTGTAAGCTGCATGCCCCTGTTTTTTCAGTTTGTCATTAAAAAATCTAACTGCTCGATTCTCTGCTTTTCATAGCGATCTTGTGCTGCGGCTAGTTGCTCCACAGCTTTGTTATGTCTTTTTCTCTCGCTGTCGTCCGCAGTTTACTAAACGCGTAATTACTTCCGCTAAAAGCAAGCGCATTCACTACTGCGCCACCTATCATCATTACGAGTGAAGCCATTTTTTATAAATGTGATTTTTTATTTTACATATTTATACTGTCTGGAATTATTCCTTGCTTGACTAGAAAATCTTTCGTAGCGAACGAAGCTGTAATAACAGCAATTACTTTGCTGAATCCTCAAAGTCTAGTTTGCCAAGATCCGCTGGTTTAATTCTTAACAAGCTTTTACCAAGCATTGTGTATCCTATACTTAGACCTCCAATAACAGCAGAATGGTATACAAGGTTGGCAACAGTTTTTTCAGCGCTCATTTAAAAATAAAATAATTATATTTAGTAATAAAACATGAACAGCGACGATCTGCTAAACATTCCTTGCGAACTTGTGATTACAAATGAACAAGTTGATGACCAAGCTATTATGCCAAAAAAAGAAAGACTGTATTCTTTGGCAGCATGTGGAAAAACAAAACAGTTTTTCCCCGGAACTGAATTCAGCATAGAACAGATTCAACAGATGTCGCCGCAAGACATTTTAAAGTATCATAACAGGTATGAAGCGCAGTTGGGGTCTAGAATGGTGAAAAGCGTTGGGCAAACGGTTCTTAGTTTTTACACTAAACTAGTCAGTAGATTTGCTCCCATTGATTCTGAACAAGATTTTATGTATGATTTAACACAGGATCCAGTTTTAACAAAGTCATTAGAGTCTCTAGGATGTGATCTATATTACAGATTTGGAACATTGTTATCACCGTTAATCATGGGATTAATTACTTTAATCATATAGATTTTATTTTCCTTCAAAATGAACGAGCCAGAAAATCAGCAGAATCAGAAAACATTGAATCAGGTGAAAGTGGTCACTAAAACACCTCATCCTGGACGCATTGCGGCAGGAAAAAAATTAGCTGAGTGGAACAAACAAAAAAAATTACAGTTACAATCACAAAATATAACTCATCATGAAAACATAACGCCGCCAACGCCAACAGTTGATTCAATGCCAGCTATAAAAACTCCATATGATTCAAGACCTACAGCGCCAAAGTCTTCATGGAATATTGAACTTAAAACTTTTGCCATTTTTGGCGCCCTTGCTGCTGTTGGGGGCGGTTATTACGGTTATAAAATATATAAACAACGCTGGCAAAAACCAAAGTCCAAACAATCTCAACCATTAAATGCAAAAGACGAACACAACAGCACGCCAGGAACGCCAATAACAAAACATCATTTTGATCCATTTATAATGCAATAATATTTTAAAATTTTTTTGATAAAAATAGATCATGGCGGATTATTATTTGTTGAAGTCAATAAATAAAGATATGGAGTCTATAAAAGACATTTCCATAGACCAGAATTGTAATCAATGTGGTTGCTTAGGATGTAAGAACTTCATTAAGATCTATGCTGACCGATTTCGCGCAGAGGACGCTGAGCAAGACATCCTCAACGATGACGCGTTTTTTGAGGCGTGTGTGTACTATATTAGACATCTACTATTTAAGATAAAAACATAGATTGTATTTTTTTTGATAATTATAAGATAACTTAAATAAGAACTTGGTTGTACTTAGAGGATGACTTGAGGATGACTTGAGGATGACTTGAGGACGACTTGAGGATGACTTGAGTAAGAACTTAGAAGTGACTTAAGTAGAAACTTAGAAGTGACTTGGGGTGACTTAAGGATGACTTGAGGATGACTTGAGGACAACTTGAGGATGACTTAAGTAAGAACTTTAGAAGTGACTTGAGGATGACTTGAGAACAACTTGATTAAAAACTTAACTAAGAACTTGAGGTGGCTTAAGGTGACTTTAAAAAAAAATTTTTTTTTTTTTTTTTTTATTTTAATTTTTTTTTTAAATTTTAATTTTTTAATTTTAATTTTTTTTTAATTTTAATTTTTTAATTTTAATTTTTTTTTAAATTTTACTTTTTTTTTTGTTTTTGTTTTTTTTAATTTTAATTTTTTTTTTTTTGACTTAAGGTGACCGAAAGTGATTTATCTCCCTTTAATTATGCAAAAAAATATAATTACCTCCCCTGAAACGGGCTGGTTTATGCAGCTCGCGCGGGGGGCGGCTGGCACGCGGGGCCACATGATTGCAGGTTGTACTCGTTACTACGCATGCCCAGTGGAGTTAGAGGAGAATAAGGTCGGGTTAACCTGGCCGGGTGAGCGCCCACCAACCCCCGTGCCCAGTGGAATTGAAGAGAGTGAGGTATGTAGAATTGTTTACAACGGCACAGCTTGCGCGGTCCCGGCGAGTCAGCTGAGCGAACCAAGTCAATGTCGAGCAGGCCGCAAAGCGTGTCTGTGATGTCACTACAGCGTACTGCCGGCAGGCTGGTTTTATCTCGCTGGGCTCAAGTACACTGTAATTAAGTGATCAGGTGACAGTCTATTGACGGGTCTCTGCAGGTGTGTGGAAAATCCGGCCAGCTTTGCCTCGCGCGCTACTGTTTCGGGAAAGAGGTTATCGTCATGCGCGCGCCCGCGCCGAATGTCAGTATGTGCGGCGGTTGTTGTTTTCATTGCATTGTGTCGGGTGTGGATTTTATGCCAAAAATATAACTTGGTTTTAAAAAGACTTTAAAGAGCAGTTAAAGATGAAAATGATGTTATTGAAAACGATCAACCCTACACAGTATGTATGTTTGTAGGGTCGTTATTTTTTTGGTTATTAAAGTCATGCTTAGTAGAGAACAGTAATATGCCGCTTTTGGATTCGCCCGGACGAGACCGGCCAAGGCCCGGGTGAGGGTTTACTAGGAGAGAACGGTAATATGCCGCTTTTGGAGTCGCCCGGGTCGAAAAACAGGTTGAGGGCTCCGCCCGAAACTGGTTGAGACCGGGTGAGCCAAAAGCGGCATATTACCGTTCTCTCACCCTCTTACCCACCACCCCGTCCACCCACCCCAAGTCACCCCACGTTCTTAATCAGGTAACCTCTAAGTTTCTACTCAAGTCACCCCAAGTTCTTAATCAAGTAACCTTTAAGTTCCTACTTAAGTCACCCTTACTTCTTAACTTAAGTCACCCCAAGTTCTTAACTTAAGACATCCAAAGATCATAACTAAGTCATCCTCTAAGTTCTACCACGTTCTTATTCAAGTCAATTTATAATTATTTATTGAGTTCTTGAAATATTGTTGCATTTCAAATGGATCAAAATGAAGTTTTGTTGGTGGTGGTTCTAGCATGCTTTTTTGCTCGGTTTCTGCATTTAGTGGCGGAGATTTTTTTGGACTGCTTTGGTTTTTGTTGGCTTTGTTTATATATTTTATAACCGTAATAACCGCCCCCAGCAGCAATGGCACCAAAAGTAACAACTGTTTTAATCCCAATATTTAATGACGACTTTGGTGTTGCAGGACTTGAATCAACTTGTTCTTGTTCTGGTGTTTTTATAACAACTGGCTGTGGCTCTGGCACTTTTTCATTATGAGTTATATTCTGTGCTTGTAACTTTAATTTTTTTCCTTTGTTCCACTCTGCTAATTTTTTTCCTGCTGCAACGCGCCCAGGATGCTCTTTACTAGTCACTTTCTCCACCTGATTCAATGTTTTCTGATTCTGATTCTGCTGTTTTTCTGGTTCGGTCATTTTTAAGGGAAATAAAATCTGTATGCTTAAAAGTAATTAATCCCATGATTACTGGCGATGTTCCAGATCTGTAATATGTTCCAGATCTGTAATATAGATCACATCCTAGAGACTCTAATGACTTTGCTAAAACTGGATCCTGAGTTAAATCATACATAAAATCTTGTTCAGAATCAATGGACGCAAATCTAGCTACAAGTTTAGTGTACAAACTAAGAACCGTTTGGCCGACGCTTTTTACCATTCTTGACCCAGTTGCGCTTCATACCGGCTGTGATACTTTACAATGTCTTGTGGCGACATCTGTTGGATCTGTTCTATGCTGAATTCATTTCCAAGGTACTGTTTTGTTTTCCCCCATGCTGCCAAAGAATACAACCTTTCCGTTTTGGGCATAATAGCTTAGTCATCAACTTGATCATTTGTAATCATAAGTTCGGGAATGTTTAGTAGATCGTCGCTGTTCATGCTTTATTATTAATTATTATTATTTCATTTTTTAAAATGAGCACCGAAAAAAACTGTTACCAACCTTGTATAGCATTCTGCTGTTATTGGACGCCTAAGTGTAGGATACACAATGCTTGGTAAAAGCTTGTTAAAAATAAAACCGGCAGACCTTGGCAAGCTAGACTTTGAAGACTCAGCAAAACTAATTGCTATTATTACAGCTTCATTTGCTACGAAAGATTTTCTAGTTAAGCAAGGAATAATTCCAGACAGTATAAATACGTAAAATTTAAAAATTTTTTTTTACAAAAATGGCTTCACTCGCAATGATGAAAGGCGGTGCAATGGTGAATGCGTTTGCTTTTAGCGGAAGCAATTTTGCATTTACTAAACTACAAAATAACGACGAGGGAAAAAGACATAACAAAGCTATGGAGGAACTAGCCGCAGCACAAGCTGCATATGAAAAGAGGAGAATTGCACAGGGACATGCAGCTTACACATTTAAAAATGTTGACCAGGCAATAAAAGAATATTTTCTAGTAAGAGGCAAACCAATCGAGACATTGCCCCCACCAAAATTCAGTGACTTTTATCAACCATCAGAAAAACAAAAGATGCAAGAAATATTGTTTATTGTCTTTGGTATGACCGCCGTGTATTTTGTTGCACAAAATATTGGCTGAATAAAAAATGAACAAAATCTATTATTCGTCAAAAGGATATTGGAAGGGAATCACGGCAATTAAAAAGCTAAGCCAAGCAGCGGGAGTCAGTGAACAAACAGCAAAGGAATGGTTATCTAAACAAGCGATTTGGCAAATTGATCTACCTGCGCCTAGACGAATACAGAGACCACACTTTGCGAATACAACACCAAACGACACCCATCAAATGGACCTTCTATTTTTACCCCATGATACGATTAGACGAAAAAGATTTTAAGTACGCACTTACAGTCATTGACATAGCTTCAAGATACAAAGATGCGGAACCATTAACACAAAAGAGTGCTTCTGCTGTTGCTGTCGCCATACAGCTGGTATACCAACGAGGCCCCTTAACTTATCCTTGCATGATTCAAGTTGATGATGGAAAATAATTTAAAGGCCAAGTGAATCAATTATTGTTAAAACATAGAGTCACCATTAAAAGAGGCATTCCAGGAGTTCACAGATCACAGGCTTTGGTTGAAAACTTTAACAAACAGTTATCTGAAAGACTTTTTTCCTACCAGTATCACAGAAAGCTGATTGACGATTCTCGCAACACAGAATGGGTTAGAAAACTGCCCTCAGTTTTGCGCGCAATGAATAATGAAGAATTTAAATTAACAGGGCTAAAACCAGTACAAGCTATTAAACAAAAAATAATAAATGTTGCTGAAGACTCCAGTTCATCCAGTAAACTATTACCATTTGGTTTGAAAGTAAGGTACCTTTATTTACCAGGAGAAGCAGAAGGGGACACTCGCATCAGGGCAACAGATCCAGTTTGGAGTGTTGATCCATATGAAATAAAAAGAAATTGTAAAAATGAATCCACCTGTGTATTATTTACGAGAAACTGACACAACAAAACGACCAGCCCCTCAAAGATCTTTTGTGAAGGAAGAACTGCAGATAATCCCACCAGGCACAGTTCCAGTCGCTTAATTAATTTTTAATTTTCACAAATATATTTGAGTCTGAAATGGAAGCTAAGAAGGAAGAATCCTTATATGAAAGTAAAATGGCGCTCGAAGCAAGAATGGCAAAGGAAGAGTCCTTAAAGTTAATAGGAGAATTATTTAATTATAATCATATTATTAGACAAATATTTAAGAAGATTGATCATCTCATGCTAGAACAGCCAGACAATTGCTTACAACCCAAAGCCACAAATTTTGATTTTCGGATATGGGAAAAAGAATATGTTGAAATGAAAAAAAAAAATTCGAACACATTTAGCAGTAATGAGTAATAATTTGGCTGAATTGGATGATGATATAGTTGCGCTTCTGATAAAAGTTGAGGAAAAATATAAACTCCCGCATGAAGATATATGATTATACCACCGTTCATTTTGTTCTCCAGTGCCCAGTTGCATATGAATACTCTGGATGATTAAATACTCGTTTTGTGTTAGTGCTGTCAAGCGACTTTTTGTTACAACTGTTGTGCTGATCTCATGTAGATTAGATCGTAGTTTTACGTTGTCATGATGAAAAGTCTGTTTATTGAACAATGCTTCTTTGTAGTTTTATGTGATATGTTTGACTGCACAACACTGCCAGGTATTCCCTTTGCTTTTTTAATAGTGTTAGTTTGACATGAAAGACTGTACATTTTCGACCTTAAACCAATACACTCCTTGATCACCCCTCCAGATAATTCATCCTTCATCTTTTCTAAAACCTTCTTATTAACAGTTGACTACAAAGGGCTGTCTTTAAGGTAACGAGATGTGTCGTACCATCCCGCATGCCCTTTAGCTACTTCTAATTCCATGTCTGTACAGACGTCTTCAGTAGGGATATTGAGGATAAAACTGTCTGTATCTGTGTAAAGTACTCTGGACTCTGGATACAAGGGTTTAAAGTAGTCATAAAAAAATTCTAACATCAAAAGCTTCGACAGCTCTAAAACAGTAAACCCAATAAAAACAGGTTTGTCCAATTTGACTTTCTTTTTCTTCATCATTAAGCCAAAAAACTGATCATGAAATATTCTGAAGTCCTGATAATTAGGTTTTGAAGTCAACTTAATTGCGTCGTTCTCTCTGGTGACCAATCTGACATCTTTGCGCTTGTGTGGATTTTCCACAGTCTTTCCAAAACAGCTGTTGTTCATCAACTTGAAAAAGTCTTTTTCTGAAGCATCTGTGGATTTAGTTCTGAGATCAGTGTTCTTCATTATGTATGGTTTCATGAACTGTTCTTGGTCAAAAGCAATTATACGATGAACTGCTGTTAGCTTTAAACCATGTCTTAGATAAAATTGGAGAAGTCTGTAATGACAGACATGATTTTTTTTGCCTCGAAGATTAGGCACAAGTTTAGGTGGTTCTATTTTTGAAACCTTTAGGCTTTCTGCTGCTAATGGATAGTCATTATGCAGGTCATGGAGTTCATGAGGATATTCCAAGTCAACTTCTAAAATAAAGCCCCGATGTTGATCAGCTTCCAGAGTATGCAGCCATTTTAAAAACTTTTGGAGGTCGCCTAGTCCTTCTGTGTACATTTTAAACTTACGTAATGGATGTGATTGAGTCATAGCCCAGCCATACAGATTGTTTGCATCTAAATACATAAGATAGTTAGACTTCTTATCAGGCTTATAATCATCTAGGTATTTGTTGTTTGCTTTACAGTAATGGTGCGACGCCATACTAATTCCCCCGCGTAATCCGTTTTCGATCATCTGAAGCATTGGTAGGTCAGACATCAGGTCAATCTGTACTCCAGTATATTTTAAGAAAGCGTCCCAACTCATCCCAGGTGCAGAAATATAATGCGCAGGATCCAGGTTGTAATGTTTCATGCAGGTCTTTCTGTAATTTTCAAAAATGTCCGCCAACAAACAAACATCAGCCATTAAATAAGAGTCATGATAGTCTCCCATTGTTTTACACTCTAACTTCTGCCATGCTTCTTGAGCATGCTGATAGTCGGAGTCACCGATGTCCTTTCCTCTAAGACTAGAAAAGAATGCGCCTTTAGGCGGAATGGAGTCTTCGTCAAACCTTTCCCAACTGTTCATGTACTCATAAGGGTAAACGCCCTTTCTAACAAGTGTTGGGTCAAAATATTCTTCTGTTATTGGGCATAACTTCAAGGACATAGCCAGTGACCCTAATGATCCCACCATGTGTTGCATAGAGTCATAAAAAGACAGGTTATTTAAAGTGAAACACATGTACTTTTCTGATGACTGTGCAATGCATGACACCCTGAAATCGCCGGTTACTGCTTGCAATATAAGATGAGAGTCGTAACCTCGCAAGTTGTGAAAGAATATAGGCAGCTTCCATGTCTTTGGTTCAAACTTGAGTTGAAGATTGCATTTACTGTGTGCTGCTCCTCTGAACGTTCCCTTAATGTGATCATGGTCTCTTACTGTTGGGTTTTCTGGTGTTAGTTCTAAACCGCAAATCCAACAGTGAGTGGCTGAGTCATACTGTTGTTGGTCTTCAGGGGTCATCTTAATGTCGGATAAATTCAGATTATTAGAACAGTCATTACGCACTTGCTGCATGCGTTTTAAGAAGTATTCTGCAGCATGAGGTCCTCTGTATAATTCTGGCCTTGAATGGGCGCCATCTGACCTGACAACAATGGCAAATGAACAAATCTGGTGATTACTCACTAAGACTGGTTTTGGTAATTTTTTTGGTGCTGGCCCCTCATAAGGAACAATAAGCGACACGAAGTCTGCGTAAACAACATATGGACTCGTTCGCAGCCGTTTCCAGTTCTTAAAACAAACTTAACTGCCTTCTCTCGGTGTAATTAGTTCTGTATTACAGTCAAATGGGCTGATACAATGTTTTATATGTTCACTTGCGGCTTGAGCAGATGGAATTCTTGTTAAACATTTTCTACAGAATTCTTGTTTGTGCCCATCTTTTGAAGTATGATGCATTAGTCTACTCATTGTGCGTATCAATGTGTAATGGTGAGACATCAGGAGTAAGTCCACATGATTTTTGTTTGGATCACCTATTGCTGGACTGTTCTTGGACACTCTGATGGGCAGAAGGTTGGTTTCCTCTGACCATGTGTTTACGTTAACAGTTATTGGTTTGTTCTGTTCTTCAAACTGATCAATTTTGTCTACGCTAACAGGAAAGGATATTCCACTGAAGTTAAGTTCATTGATGTAAGGTTGATAGTTAGACACTCTCTCTGCATTTTTAGCAACGTGATGCAGCCTTGCAAGAACACACCACATAAAACATTTGTTGTCTAAATTCTTTATTAGGAATAGAGTTTGTTTAGAACTTACCGCCAATGACATTGACAAACAAAGCACATGACAAGACACGATGCATTTCAACCACTTGGGTCTTCTTCAGGCGAAAAAATAAATCACATTTAACATGTGGGACAGTACAAACAAAGAACGAAAAACGAAAAAAGAATGAAAAATGACTCATCCGTTGTTGTCCATGTGGTCGGTAGGCGGAAATGACATGGGGCCAGGGGGATTATGGGAGAGGAAACGGAGGGGGGGGGGGGGGGGGGGGTTGCGTCGGGGGAGGTGTGTGTGTGTGATATGATGGGGTTGTGTGTCTAGTTTATTGGGATGGTGTGATATCTTTGTGATGGTTGTGGTAATGGTGGATTGATAATAATGGTAAGGGGAAAGAAGGGGGGGGGGGGGGGAACTGAGGGGAAAAAAAGTGGGGGGGGGGGGATTTAAGGGGAAGGATAAAACAAAATTAAGATTAAATAGATGGAGGGTTGCTGTAACTACTGTATGAAGTGAGTGAAGGGGATGTGGTGGTGGTGTATGTATGTGTGTGTGTATGTGTGTGTGTTGGTAGGGGATATTGCCAACTGATGTGGAAGTGGTGGGTATGTGTGTTTGGTTATTGTTGGATATTGATGCCTTGGGGGTGTAGTG
>CM031615.1:8177834-8180334 GCA_018398815.1 Conus ventricosus
AGATTCAGACAAGCGGAGGCTAAATGGAAGAGAATTAAAAAAAAAAAAGAGCATACGCGGTAAGAAAACGAGCATCCCTCCAATGTTTGAACAGAAGTTATAACGTAAAACAGAAAGGGCAAGGCTTATAATAGGAAGAGGAGATTCTTGAGGGTAGAGACGAGTGATCTGACCAGATAAGAACGCAAGCAGGCTCAGTAATCGACTGCACCTCACCAAAGCGTAGACATGGAATCTTATCTTCATTTGTCACTTCAACGGGCGCGCAGCCGCCACAGAAGTGCAGAGGTGAGTCAGAGGTGAGTCACATGGTTCCAGTAATTCCAAGAATTAGACGAGCTGCGTCGTCCTGAACCTTTCGGATTTGACTCAAAAGACGTTGAATACAGCCTTGTATGTCATGCGCTACAGTAGTTGACTCAAAAGACGTTGAACACAGCCTTGTATGTCATGCGCTACAGTAGTTGACTCAAAAGACGTTGAACACAGCCTTGTATGTCATGCGCTACAGTAGTTGACTAAAAGGACGTTGTAGTTGCCAAGTCAGACGACTGCAGGCGGAAATCTAAACAAATCTTAAATAAATGTGAGCGAACCGCCCAGAGAACGTGGACAAAGGAGTCACAAGACAAAACACGACGCGTTTTCGACCTCTTAGGTCTTCTTCAGGCAAGACACAACAAATAGGGCAATGAAAATGAACGAATTAGTCACTTAGTTTAGAGATCTCTTCAGCGCAAGGTAGGCAGGCGATGAATCATTTCGTCGTCCTATTTGTTTGTGTCTTGCCTGAAAAAGACCTAAGAGGTCGAAACGCGTCGTGTTTTGTCTTGTGACTCGTTTTGTCCACGTTTCTCTTGGCGGTTCGCTAACATTTATGTAAGATTTTGAAAAGGACGTTGAAGACAGCCTGTTACGTCATGGGCTACAGCAGTTGAGAGACATCTTGGTGTGAAAGCTGAAACCTGGGTTGGAAAGAGTTGGCTTGTAAGAGAGTGATGATTGCTATGAAGCGGCGCAGTCTCCATGTCCCTGATAACGGAGGTTCCTAACAGAAACATGCACCGCGGGACCGCGAAATGAGGATCCAGGCTAACTCCTAGCAGACTGACGGAATGGCACCCGGATGGAGGAACTGAATTTTTTTTTTTTTTTTTTTTTTTTGTATCTGAAGGGCGAACAATGAACAAGAAAGGTAACTTTTGCCCCATGGTGAAACGACTACCAACACGTGATTCCATGGTAGCGTCTCTGGCATTACCCAGTCATCTGGCCCGATGGCAACATGATGGTGAAATGACTAACAACACGTGACTCCGTGATCACGTCTCTGGCATTACGCAGTCATCTGGCACCATGCCAACATGAGGCTAGCAGAACAAGTAAGCTCCCCCCCCCCCCCCCCTCCCAACAACTCAATGTGTAGGGGTGCAAGTGCACGTGTGTTATGCTATGTTTATGTCAAACAACAATGACCGTCTCGTATTCATGCACAGATGTACGTAGTTTTGCACAATTACTCTTGCTTTATGCTAATGCACGTTTGTGAGTTAATGTCTTCCTTCGGTCTTCTTTGTGACTGTTCACAGCTATCCGCAAGATGATTTCATTTTTTAAATAGCCTACTAAATATGACGCGAAATCAATTTGTTGTTTATCGCTTATGAGGTTTTCAAGCTTACCCGTATGTTCCCGTGTTACACAGATACACAGCTACAGCAGAAGAAAGAAATACATACACACAGAAAGTAACTTAAAGAAAAGGATATTTGACCGCAGATCTCCTGTCAAAAAAAAAGAAAGAAAAGATAAATGTCTTTGAGGATTCTCAGAAGATTTTAAAAAAGAAAAACAGAACAACGTCATAGACCGTCTTCAGGAATTGTGACATAAAAAGAAAAAACAAATAAAATGAAATGAAATAAATAAATAAATAAACATTTATTTATTTATTTTATTTATTAAAGCGATAGCTGTGTATGGAACATTTGGGTAAGCTTGAAACCTAATAAGCGATAAACAACAAATTTATTCATTTGTTTTTCTTGTTATGTCACAGGTCCTGAAGACGGTCTATGACCAAAACGTTGTTGATAGTTGTTCTGTTTTTCCTTTTTTTTTTCTTTTTTTTTTAATCTTCTGAGAATCCTCAAAGACATTTATTATTAATAACTTAAAGAAGAAATTGAAAACTTTCTTTTCTATCAATTCACGTGACACTCTGAACATTTTTTACCCCACTTCCATGCCTTTAACTTATTCGTGTAACATACAACAGGCCACCTTAACGACATTCTGGCAGGCATTCTGATGATATTCAGCGCGCTTCCAGACGAGTGAGATTCCCACAGCAGAACGCTGGTGTCAGGAGATGACGAGACAACAGTTCAGTGATCTTCCTCCTCCTGTCTGCTGTCTCCCTGCGGTCAATACAAATTAGAACGCATGGTACGATGTGAGAGATTAAAAAGTCATAATCTCACTTTTTTTAAAATCTCGT
>CM031615.1:8191533-8194033 GCA_018398815.1 Conus ventricosus
TTTTTAAAAAAAAAAAAAGGTCAGAAGCAGTGATGCAATTAAAAAACGATGAATAAATTTAGAAGAGAAAAGAACTAATTTTGCGAAATTGAAAAAGGTTTTTAAATGAGGAGACAAAAATTAAAAAAAATTCGTTCTCCTTGCCCTGCTAAAATCCTGGGACTTAATGCGCTCTACGGACAATTAAGGGGTGAACAACAAACCTTGGCAAAATTGGTGAGCTAGATAGAGAGATAGAAGAAGAAAAAAATAAAATAGCTGAGCAGATGATAAAAATTTTTAGGGGAGAAGAAAAGGTTATAAACAGCAAAAAAAATACAGGATTTAATGTACAAAGGGCGCCAGGTTAGAAGTGCTGTTACAAACAGGCGCAGCTAGATCAAAAACAAGCAGAAAAAGAGAAATTTAACAAAATACTTTTTGAAAACACTACGCAAGCGAAAAAATAAGGACTCTGTTGGGGAAAGGGGGATTAAAAATAGTTTTATTTTAAACAGCCTTTGGGGTTTGCTATTTTACACTTTTTTAAATGTTTTAACCGGCAGTGCCCCAAACGGGGCCGTAAACGCCCCCAAACCCCCTAAACCTGTAAAAGTTGGATTGAAAAAATTACCTATCTGCAACTTATTAAAAAGTTGGCTGCCCAAAAGGTTGATGCTCTGCCCGGCATAAAGGCGGGTTGTTAGTTGGGTTTTGTCTACTATAGGCAAAATTGTGGTTAATGGCCGACCATTGTGGACGTTAGGGGGCTAGCGCGGATTAATTTTTAGTGAAATAAAATTGGCTAATCCAGTAAAAGTTTAAAAATTTAAAAAAAGGGCTTTCTTTTCGTAGTATTACTGTCGTGCGGGGTACATTAAAAAATGGAGTGCTTTCTGGGGTGCTTCTGGTGTGGGGCGTTAAATGGGGTGGGTCGCTTTCTGGGTTCTTCAGGGGGGGTCTTTCTTTAAAAGGATGGAGCAGGCCTTGTGTTTGCGATTGGTCCCTAAGTTTGTTGTCTCCGCTATGAGGTTTTCTTGTTATAATTCGTTTTAATCATGCCAATCTTTTGCTATTTTTAAAGGGGGTTTTAGCATGTATAATCCATTTCCTCCCAACAAATAAACCCTTTTGACCTACAGTCAAAAAACGTTTGTACCTTTGTATGCTGGCAGGAAAAATCAACAGCAGATTTTAATACACTTCTAAATTGCTAAAAATTTGGGTTTTCTGGGGGTCAAACCCCTTGTAGAACGATCTAGTATGCTGACTTAGTCAGGTTGTGCTCCTAATAAACCCCAAAAACCAAAATGTTCTTTAGAGCCCTTAAAGTCTTTCCCCTCCGGGGCATTTTTGGGCCCTTTATTTTATCAAAGATAAATGTTCCCCAAGGGCTTTAAGGGGTTTTTTTTTTTTGACATCAATCGAATTTGGTTTGTCTGGGGGGAAAAGGAGGTGTGGCCAGGCCAGTAGTAAAATTTTTCTTTTTTTTGCACCCCACAAATACAGGTCCCCCATCCCATATTGCGGCCCTAACTTTTGCCCTAAAGTCAGTTGAGGATTAAATGTTTAAATTCTTTTGCAGATTCTTTCAAAAACATTATTTGTCCTTTGGGTTTTTTTTAAAATGGATTAAATGCATTGTGGGTTGGGGAGGACATTGTAGTTCATTATTTTCGCCTGTTTTGGTTAATAAACATAAAAAGTTTTTATATTTGCCCTTAAAAAAAAGTTTTGGGGTTTGGTTTTAAAATTGGTTTTGCAATAAAAACACCGCACCCAATGTTGCCCAGAAAAAACAGAAAAATTTTAAACTGTTTCGGGTTTTTTTAAAAAAAACGTAAAGGGGACGGGAAAAACCAAATGCTGATGGCACCCCTATCATTCTTTATTGGCGGATTTAAAATTTTTAAATTTTAGTGGGTTTAAAAGGGTCAAAATTTGGGAAAACCCAAATTTTTTCCCTCTACTGAAAGGGTTTTAATTTGCTAAAAAGTCTAAAGATTTGGAAATTATAAAACGCTCCTACATTGTAAAGTGGCCCCTTTCGTTGTTTTTTAAAATGGTTCCTTTTTTTAAATTTTTTTTTTAAATTTATAAAAAGGTTGTCATCTATATAACCAAGAAAAAAACGAGCGTGTTTTTTTCCTTAACGTACCCAATGACAATAGGGGGGGGGGAAAGTTGTAAAAATGGGGGCTTTTTTAAATGAAATTGGTTTTTAAATTTAATGGGGGGTTAACATACTGGGGGGGCTAAAAAATAATTTGGTTTAAATTTTAAAATGATAAACCTAGGCAATAAAAGAAAGGGGCCTTTATAACAAACCTGTTGGTTATTAAACTTTTTTTTTGTTAAAAAAAGGTCCCTTAACAAATTTTTCCCATTTGTTACTTTTAAAACGAGGAAAACCCTTATTTTTAACTATAAATTTCCCACTAAAAAAGAAAAAGAAGAGGATTTATATTTTCCCCCAAAAGGGCGGCAAAAATTGGGCTTCACAGTAGTGAAAAAAGCTTTT
>CM031615.1:8199033-8201533 GCA_018398815.1 Conus ventricosus
TTTTTGGAAACGTTAACTTTTTAAGGGGCATCCACACACCACACCCCCCCACACAACCACACACACACAAAAACACACCACACACACCACACACACCCACCCAATTTCACGCGCACCCCACACCTTTTCAGACACACACACACACCTACTTTCCCCCCTCACACAAAACACACACAAACCCCAAAACAAAACCCCGCCAATGCACGCACACCAACACCACAACCCCCACACACACACACACCAACCCCCCACCCACACCCCATCAAGCCCACACCCCAAAACAAAAAACACACCACCCCAAAACCCACCCCACAACAAGGGGACCCAACAGGCAGGACACCACTTTTTTATTTCACCCAAACAAACACACCACACAAAACCCACACACACACACCAAAACACAACTCATGATGGTTTTCCCCCGGTTTCACACTCACCAAAACACCAGAGGGCAATCATGCGCCCCGCACACAACAGCACGTCTGGCTCCTGTCTTTCAGTATAACAAACCAGAATAAAATTTCAACAAACCAGAATAAAATTTCAACAAACCAGAATAAAAATTTCAACAAACCAGAATAAAATTTCAACAAACCAGAATAAAATTTTAGAAACCAGAATATAATTTCAACAAACCAGAATAAAATTTCAACAAACCAGAATAAAATTTTAACAAACCAGAATAAAATGTTAACAAACCAGAATAAATTCTAACAAACCAGAATAAAATTTTAAATCTCTCCCCCGGTTGACAAAAACAAAAAAGAAGCTTTTTTTTTCCCCTTCTTTCTATTCGCGCCTCTCTTCTTTGGCGTGAAGGCGTTTTAATATTTCCTCTTATTTTCCTTTTTCCAATGTTCAGCAAGACGTCCATTTGATACAAAAGGGTTCATACTGTTCTCACAAAAAAAAAAAAAAAATAAAATATATATATAATATATATATATACATATACATACATATAACAAACTAATAAATTCCAAGGATAAGTACCGAGTACCGTTCCAGCAACTTACAGAGCAGCTTGGTGTTGCAATGACTGCAAGAAATATTGAATTATAAAACAAAGCTTGCTCTTATGTCTTAGATTGAAGAAATAGGGGGAGATAAGCATTCATATCTGCAGTGGTAGATGATTTTGCCTAACTAACAGTATGTGCTTGAGTGGGTGAATGGGGAAAAAATATAAAATAAATGCTTCTCAAAATGAGCCTTCAGCAAAGTCTTATAGTCTCCAAGGGGGAGACATCCTCCAATAGGGAGGGAAAACTCACTAACATATAACTCCTGGTCAGATACCGATATTTCGAAACCTGGTTGTTCTCCTCAGTGACCGCGGAGAAGTGGTAATTTGACTCCTGTGCCTTTTCGGTTTTAAAAAGAATGCAATCCCAGAAAAGGCTGGTGTGCAATACCGTAGTATGTTTGTTGAGTTTTCAAAAAAACCAACCAAAGGTGCCATCTGAGAATAATATATATCTCTATCTAGGTGACAGTGAACTCATTCATTCGCCCATTTCAACCAGTTGTTTTTCAGGTCACACAGGCGACCAAGTTGCCTTACGTAAACGACAAATCTTCTGGGTTCACAAACCCACTTCTCTTTAAATTTCCCAACAGGAAAACAAAACTCATTTTGCTTTCAGGATACACACACACACACACACACACACCACACACACACACACAGTCACACACACACACACACACACACACACACACACACACACACACACACACAGTCCACACACACACACACACAGTCACACACACAGTCACACACACACCACACACACACACACACACACCACACGCACGCACGCACGCACGCACGCACGCACGCACGCACACACACACACACACCACACCACACACACACACACACACGCACAGTCACACACACAGTCACACACACACACACACACCACACACACACACACACACACACACACACACTCAAACACACTCACACACACACACACACACACGCACGCACGCACGCACGCACGCACGCACGCACGCACACACACACACACACAAATCATTCTTTCCGTGAGGATATATCACATCAAATTTTCCAATCCAAATTTCAGCAGACATTCCGCAGCATCTAAGAGCTGCCAGGGGCTACGCGGGGCGAGTCCAAGCAATAGTTCCAACGTAAAGGGTGCCGTCCTAGGACCAGTGGCCTCATAGTTCCAACATACAGGGTGCCGTCCCTAGGATCAGTGGCCTAACAGTTCCAACGTACAGGGTGCCGTCCCTAGGATCAGTGGCCTAACAGTTCCAACGTACAGGGTGCCGTCCCTAGGATCAGTGGCCTAACAGTTCCAACGTACAGGGTGCCGCCCCTAGGATCAGTGGCTAACAGTTCCAACGTACAGGGTGCCGTCCCTAGGATCAGTGGCCTAACAGTTCCAACGTACAGGGTGCCGCCCCTAGGATCAGTGGCCTACAGTTCCAACGTACAGGGTGCCGCCCCTAGGACCAGTGGTATACC
>CM031615.1:8206533-8208278 GCA_018398815.1 Conus ventricosus
CACTACTTCTACTACTACTACTACTTCTACTACTACCACTACTACTTCTACTGCTGCTGCTACTACTACCACTACTTCTACTACTACCACTACTTCTACTACCACTACTTCTACTACTACCACTACTTCTACTGCTACTACTTCTACTACTACCACTACTTCTACTGCTACTACGTCTATACTACTACCACTACTTTCTACTACCACTACTTCAACTACTACCACTACTTCTACTGCTACTACTTCTACTACTAACTTCTACTACCACTACTTCTACTGCTACTACTACTACTACTACTGCTACTACTACCACTACTTCTACTACTACTACTACGTCTACTACTACCACTACTTCTACTACCACTACTTCTACTACTACCACTACTTCTACTGCTACTACTTCTACTACTACTTCTACTACCACTACTTCTATTACTACCACTTCTACTTCTACTACTATCACTACTTCTACTGCTGCTACTACTACTTCTACTACTACCACTACTTCTACTACCACTACTACTACTACGACCACTACTTCTACAACTACTACTGCTACCACTACTTCTACTACTACTACTACTACCTCTACTTCTACCTCTACTACTACTACCTCTACTACTACTAGTTCTACTACTACTACTACCACCACTACTTCTACTACTACCACTTCTACTACTACTACTTCTACTACTACCACTACTTCTACTACTACCACTACTTCTACTACTACTACGTCTACTACTACCACTACTTCTACTACTACCACTACTGCTGCTGCTGCGGCTACTACTACTACTACTGCTACTACTACTATCACTACTACTACTACTACCACTACTTCTACTACTACTACTTCTACTACTACCACTACTGCTGCTGCTGCTGCGGCTACTACTACTACTACTACTACCACTACTACTACTACCACTACTACTACTACCACTACTACCACTACTACTACTACTACTACTACTACCACTACTACTACTACTACTACTACCACTACTACTACTACTACTACCAGTCCCACCACAGCTGCTGGTATCATCACCGTCACTTCTATTACTGTCTCTGCCTCCATCGCTGACTGCTGCTATTAGTGAGCTGGCTTGAATGGTAGCACTAGTTTTGCCTTTGTTGTTGCCATGTTGCTAACAGTGGTCGTTGTCTCATGTGAGCATAATCATACTGAATGAGGAGCCACACATGCATGTAGCATATACTGAATTCTTAGGAGCCACACAGTCTGGCAGAGAGAGAGAGAAGAGAGAGAGAGAGAAGAGAGAGAGAGAGGAGAGAACACCACTGTGAAGAAGGCGCTTGTTACCACAGAACCAACTCCATCCACGGAGACAGTGGCATGGTTTGTGTGGCGTGTTGTGGTTATGTGGGTGTGTCTGTCTGCCAGACCACGACGCGTCCGTCCGGTATGAAAGGGGGTGGGAGGAGAGGGAGATGGGAAAAAGAGAGAATAGGACAAGACAAGACAAAATTCTTTATTTTCGAGGATAATAGATAAGCACTAACGTGCTTTTTTTACATCCAGTCCTCGCCCTGAGTAGGGACTACAACATGCAGTGAAATCAATTAATGTAAGAAATCAAAGAAGCAAGCAAAGCGGTCATGTAATCATAGAGGAACATCAAATGAAAATAGAAGATAAATGAAAACAAAACAAAAAATAAGAATAACAATAAACAAACAACAACTAAAAAATAATAATAACAAAAATAAATGAATAA
>CM031615.1:8214278-8216778 GCA_018398815.1 Conus ventricosus
ACCGCTGAAAAGGAAAAAGTTGGGAAATGCTCTATGGAGAGGTAAGAAGGATGGAAAACGCTTGTTGACTAAAGTTGGGAGAAATACTACTATCATGGAGAGGTAGTGAGATGGAAAACGCTTTGTAGAAAGTTGGGAAATACTCTATGGAGAGGTAGTAAGATGGAAAACGCTGTGTAGAAAGTTGAGAAATACTCTATGGAGAGGTAGTAAGATGGAAAACGCTTTGTAGAAAAGTTGGGAAATACTCTATGGAGAGGTAGTAAAATGGAAAACGCTTTGTAGAAAGTTGGGAAATGCTCTATGGAGAGGTAGTAAAATGGAAAACGCTGTGAAAAAGTTGCAAGACATTAAGAAAAGTGAAGGGAAAGTTATAGAGGAAAGTGACAACATGTACAAAAGAAAGTGGAGGGGGAGGGGGGGGGGGGGGGGGGGGGGGGGGCAGAAAGGACAGCTGAAAATACTGTTAATTTGGGATCATTCTGGAAAGGAAGTGAAGGGAAAGTTACAGAGGAAAGTGACAACATGTACAAAAGAAAGTGGAGGGAGGGAGTGGGGGGGGGGGGGGGGGGGGGCAAAAGGACAGCTGAAAATACTGTTAATTTGGAATCATTCCGGAAAGACAATATATAAGATACTTTTGGGAAAAAAAGTGTTTCAAAAAACTGAGAGAAAGTGTTCGATACAGCCGAGAAAGGAAGCCGGAAGATAGTGTGAAGGAAAGTGGGGGAACACTATACCATGACATCAGAGAAGGAAAAAAACTGATCACTCTTCTGGAAAGTTGCAACCACTGTAAAGGAGAACTGAAAACCACCATAAAAATGTTGGGAAAATACTGTTAGTAGAGAGAATGGGGTTAAAAAAAAAAAAAGGGAGGGGGGGGGGGGGGGGGGGCGACTTTTAGTAAAGAATTAAATATCTTTGTCAACGGTCTTTCGTGACTGACTGTTCAGACTACCGACTGTCCTTCCTGTGTGCCGACAAGTCTTTGCCCCAATACTATAACTACCAGACGAAAGATCTTATTTTCTGAAACGTAAGCGAAGATCATCTACAAAGACCGTAACTCCTTCCCCAACAGATGTCAACCCTCTGTTGTTCACCCTGTGTTCGTGGAAGATCTGGGGCCAGCAATGGCCGGGATGGGTGGACAGGAGTGATCTGTAAAAGGCTGTGACAGCACTCCGCGGTGCAGAGTTGTGCTTTTAATCCTTTACATAGATGTGGCCTGCAAGAACAGAACATTTTTGGCTCTCTCTCTCTCCCTCTCCAATGTTGTTTGTCATCTCTCTCTCTCTCTCTCTCTCTCTCTCTCCATTGTTGTTGGTCATTTCTCTCTCTCTCTCTCTCTCTCTCTCTCTCTCTCTCTCTCTCTCTCCTGTCTTTCCATTGTTGTTGATCTCTCTCTCGCGCTCGTCTCTCTCTCTCTCTCTCACTCTCCATTGTTGTTGGTCATTTCTCCTCTCTCTCTCTCTCTCTCTCTCTCTCTCTCTCTCTCTCTCTCTCTCTCTCTCTCTCTCTCCCTGTCTTTCCATTGTTGTTGGTCTCTTCTCTCTCTCTCTCTCTCTCTCCTCTGTCTCTGTCTCTCTCTCTCTCTCTCTCTCCTCTCTCTCTCTCTCTCCGTCTTTCTTCGTTTGACATCTGTCCGTTTTAAACTAGTTAGAGTAGATCAACATCCAACACAAAAAAGAAAAAAAAGAAAAAAGCAGAACAATAAAAGAGAAAAAAATATTGACCACTGTAATGAACAAAATGATATACGTAAATAACAGGAATATTATCAAGCAACAAACTGAACGTTTCTTTTACATGAAACCGGTGATGGGATTACGAAGCAATTAAAGTACAATTTGGCTCATTACTGACATGAAGACATTTTTTAAAAAGTGTTTTACGGAAAACTCAGCTATCGTCGAATTGAAAAGAACATGAGAATTTGTAGAATTTTCACTACAAATGCATGTAACGTTATTTTTCATCAAACTCGGTTCTCAAACCATTTAGTCTGAGTTTGTGGATCAAAGAAATATTTGTCATTGGATGCCGAAAATACCTGTGAAAAAATAGTGCGAGGATGAAGAACTGAATGATCATTTAGGAAAGAGCCAATTTCTTGCAGATCACTCTTGAAGCGTTTCCAGCATGTATTTTGTAACCCCCCCCCCCCCCCCTCACCAGGAGAAAAACGGTACATGGACAGAAAGTGAAGTGACTCTTTCACGTCATTGACATCTTGAATCGCTGCTCTATCAACCATGTCGTTAAATCTGATTCATCAATGAGAAGAAATCCAGCTGAAGGTAATGTGTGTATTCTGTAAAGTAAGTATGGTGTGTGTGTGTGTGTGTGTGTGTGTGTGTGTGTGTGTGTGTGTGTGTGTGTGTGTGTGTGTGCCTGTGTGCGTGCGTGCGTGCGTGTGTGTGTGTGTGTGTGTGTGTGCGAGTGTGTGTATGTGTGTGGATTGTGAGGGGTGGGTGTGGATGTGTGTGCGCGCGCG
>CM031615.1:8221778-8226778 GCA_018398815.1 Conus ventricosus
CGCACGCTCAGTCTGCCCGTGCGCACTGACCTGACCTTCTGCGTGGAGGATGGTGAGTACTGTGACCTGACCTTCTGTGTGGAGGAGGGTGAGTACTGTGACCTAACTTTCTGTGTGGAGGAGGGTGTGAGTACTGTGACCTGACCTTCTGTATGGAGGAGGGTGAGTACTGTGACCTAACCTTCTGTGTGGAGGAGGAGTGGTGAGTACTCTGACCTGACCTTCTGTGTGGAGGAGGGTGAGTACTGTGACCTGACTTTCTGTGTGGAGGAGGGTGAGTACTGTGACCTGACTTTCTGTGTGGAGGAGGGTGAGTACTGTGACCTGACTTTCTGTGTGGAGAATGGTGAATATCGTTTGTCCCATACCCCTTGGAGGAGAACACGGCACGGATGCACACAGATACAGCTTCAGCTAACAGAGTGTGGGTGGTGGTGGTGGTCGAGCGAAATGTGAGGGTCACAGAAGGAGAGAGAGAGAGAGAGAGAGAGAGAGAGAGAGAGGAGAGAGAGAGAGGAGAGGAGAGAGAGAGAGGAGATGGAGAGCGAGAGAGAGAGAGAGAGAGAGAGAGAGAGAGGAGGGGGGGGGGGGTGGCAGACAGACAGACAGACAGACAGTTTCAAAGTGAGGTGACTACAGGCGGAAACTGAAACAGCTTTCAAAAGGAAGTCAAAGCAACTCCGCCGGCTAACATGGACAAACAAATTACAAGACAAAAAAAAAGAAAAGAAAAAAAAAAGCACGACGCGTTTCGAGCTCAAAGGTCTTCCTCAGGCAAGATGACCAACTTTCTGCAACAATGAAAACGTTAGAACGAGTACACACGTGCCTTCGCGAACTCGGCGCAAGATGAGCGTTGGACGTAAGACAAATGGGCGGAAGACAGACGGGACAGACAAACAGAGAGGAGGAGAGACTGAGGGGCAGAAAACTGTGAGAAGGAGAAACGTGAGAAGCTCCAAGGAGAGTGGTGTGGTTGACTCTCCCCCCCCCCCCCCCCCCAGCCCCCTCTCTTTGTCCCCTGTGAGATATGGTTGAAAAATGAATTAAAGACAAAGACAATGGATGACCATGTTGACATCTCAGAAGAAGAAGACGAACGCAAAAAAAAAAAAAAAAGAAAAAAAGGCTGTGTTTTAGAAATTATTTATACAAAGAAAACTAAGTAAAAGAGAGATGGAAGGAGGGGAGGGGGGGGGGGCGGGAGGGGGTTGAGAAACAGGAAAAGAGAAATGGGGGTGGAGGGGGCGGCGCGATGGAAGAGGAATGAAGAGAGAGAGAGAGGAGAGAGAGAGGAGGAGAGAGAGGAGGAGAGAGAGAGAGAGACAGAGAAGACAGACAGACGAGAGACAGACAGAGACAGACAGACAGACAGAAGACAGACAGACAGACAGACAGACAGCACAGACAGTGACAGTGACAGTGACAGAGACAGACAAGCCTGTCATTGGAGACAATGCACATCATGAAGAACTACAACAATCGTTGAACCCTATTTTTAACCATATACATACAGATTACATTTCAACTTTGCTTCTTTTTTTTTCATGGTAAGCGTAATGTGGTTTTCAATGTCAACAAACAGACGACGACGGCGACAATTCCAACAACAAGGAAAGGAAAGTATCTTCAACGAAGCGGGGAACAATAGCAACAATGCAGCATCCAGAAAGACCTGATATTTCCAGGCGATCGATGCACCGTTTGACGACTGGGACAACGAATACAGAGGAGAAACAAAAAAACAAACAAACAAACAAACAAACAAACAAACCCACCAATGTCTAGAACGTGCTTGTGTAGACAAAACTAGGACATTTCCTTGGCTTTGACTTCAGATCGAAAGACTGCTGCCTCGTGTGTTTGTTCAAACAACTGTTACGTCAATGGAGATGTGCGTACCTGTTTCTTGTGGAGACAGTCGATTTTCTGTTTTCGAACTTTATTGGAGTGGATCGATCTCCACCTCTTTAGTGGTTGAGAGGGAGGGAGGGGAGGGAGACAGGAAGGCGGGAGAAGACGAAGAAGGAGAAGAAGGAGGAGGAGGAGAAGAAGAAGAAGAAGAAGAAGAAGAAGAAGAAGAAGAAGAAGAAGAAGAAAAGAAAGAGAGAAGAGAGAAAGAGAGAGAGAGACAGAGAGAGAGAGAGACAGAGAGAGACAGAGAGAGAGAGAGAGAGAGAGGGATGGGGTGGGTGGGATAGGCTAGATGAGAAGATCCAGAGAGACTGGGGGAGAGAAGAAGAAGAAGAAGAAGAAGAAGAAGAAGAAGAAGAAGAAGAAGAAGAAGAAGAGAAGAAGAGAAGAAGATGAAGAAAGAAAGAAGAAGAAGAAGAAGACGAAGACAAAGAAGGAGACAGACAGACGAGAGAGAGAGAGAGAGAGAGAGAGAGAGAGGAGAGAGAGAGAGCGAGGGAGAGAGAGGAGAGAGAGAGAGAGAGAGAGAGAGAGCGCGTAGACGGGCGTGTGTGAGAGAGTGAGAGAGTGAAAGAGAGAGGCAGAATTGGGGGTGGGGTTCCCAAATATGAGGTGAACCCACGCCAAGGACGGCCTACAAGCATTGGAACACTGGGTGAACACCATGGTGCAAACACCAAATATGAGGTGAACCCACGCTAAGGACGGCCTACAAGCATTGGAACACTGGGTGAACACCATGGTGCAAACACCAAATATGAGGTGAACCACGCCACAAGCCCTGGAACATGGGCAAACACCAAATATGAGGTGAACCCACGCCACAAGCCCTGGAACACTGTGCATAACACCAAATATGAGGTGAACCCACGCCACAAGCCCTGGAACACTGTGCAAACACCAAATATGAGGTGAACCCACGCCACAAGCCCTGGAACACTGTGCAAACACCAAATATGAGCACTGAACTAACAACAGTACTGAGCGTAAATGTAACACACACAGGCACACACACGCACAAGCACATGCGCGCGCACGCACACACACGAGCACACTCACTCACACACATACACACACACACACACACACACACACACACCACAACACACACACACACATACACATACACACAGACACACGCGCGCGCGAGCGCGGTCGCGCACGCACGCACAGAGAGACAGACAGACAGAGACAGAAAGAGAGATAGACAAAGACAGACGGGCAGAGAGAGAGAGAGAGAGAGAGAAAGAGAGAGAGAGGAGAGAGAGGAGAGAGAGAGAGAGAGAGAGAGAGAGACAGATAGACAGGCAGACAGACAGAGAGAGAGACAGAAGGAGAGAGAGAGAGACGGAGAGAAAGACAGAGACAGAGAGAGAGAGAGAAGACAGAGAGAGAGAGAGAGAGAATCGTTTGCAAGGAAGTTCAAGCGAGCCAGACTGTACTTAAGTATAGCGGTTTTTGAAGGGGCTGTCTCTACCTAAGTCCTTGACAATGCCATTACTATTAACCCTTTGCCTGCCGAACCGTATTCAAGTCAGTGAAAGCAGATCAGTGTGTACTGATGTGAAGGACAGTAACCGTACTCTTTGGTAACTGACCACCTGTCAGTTCGCCTACATTCGGTTCGCCTATAATTTGTTTCGGTTACATTCGATTCGCCTGCATTCGTTTCGCCTACATTCGGTCCGCCTACACTCGGTTCGCTTACATTCGGTTCGCTTACACTCGGTTCGCTTACATTCGGTCCACCTACACTCGGTTCGCTTACACTCGGTTCGCTTACACTCGGTTCGCTCTTACATTCGGTTCGCTTACATTCGGTTCGCTTACATTCGGTCCGCCTACACTCGGTCCGCTTACATTCGGTCCGCCTACACTCGGTCCGCTTACATTCGGTCCGCCTACACTCGGTCCGCTTACACTCGGTCCACTACATTCGGTTCGCCTGTTTTCGTTTCGACCTTTATTTGGTTCGCCTCTATTCGTGTCGCCTATTTTCGGTTGGCGTGTATTTGTTTCCCTATATTCGGTTCGCCTATAGTTGTTTCCCTATATTTGGTTCGCCTATATTTGTTCCCCCAACATTCGGTTCGCCATTATTTGTTCCCCTATATTTGTTCCCCCTATATTCGGTTCGCCTATATTTGTTTCCCCATATTCGGTTCGCCTATATTTGTTTCCCCATATTCGGTTCGCCTATATTTGTTCCCCCATATTCGGTTCGCCTATATTTGTTCCCTTATATTCGGTTCGCCTATATTTGTTTCCCTACATTCGGTTCGCCTATATTTGTTCCCTTATATTCGGTTAGCCTATCTTTGTTCCCCCTATATTCGGTTCGCCTATATTTGTTCCCCTATATTCGGTTCGCCTATATTTGTTCCCCTATATTCGGTTCGCCTATATTTGTTTCCCATATTCGATTCGCCTATATTTGTTTCCCCATATTCGGTTCGCCTATATTTGTTCCCCCATATTCGGTTCGCCTATATTTGTTCCCTTATATTCGGTTCGCCTATATTTGTTTCCCTACATTCGGTTCGCCTATATTTGTTCCCTTATATTCGGTTAGCCTATCTTTGTTCCCCCTATATTCGGTTCGCCTATATTTGTTCCCCCTATATTCGGTTCGCCTATATTTGTTCCCCCTATATTCGGTTCGCCTATATTTGTTTCCCTATATTCGATTCGCCTATATTTGTTTCCCCTATATTCGGTTCGCCTATATTTGTTCCCCTATATTCGGTTCGCCTATATTGGTTTCCCTATATTCGGTTCGCCTATGTTGGTTTCCCTATATTCGGTTTGCCTATATTTGTTTCCCCTATATTCGGTTCGTCTATATTTGTTTCCCCAATATTCGGTTCGCCTATATTTGTTTCCCCAATATTCGGTTCGCCTATATTTGTTTCCCCAAGATTCGGTTCACCTGTATTTGATTCCCCTATATTCCTTTCGCTTATATTCGTTTCGCCTATTTTCGTTTTGCCCATATTCGTTTCGCCTACAGTCGTTTCGGTCGCTAAATTCGGTTCGCTTTATTCAGTTCGCCTATTTTCGGTTCGCCTCTAATCGGTTCGCCTTTA
>CM031615.1:8229278-8236778 GCA_018398815.1 Conus ventricosus
TTGTCGGAGGTGCTGTCTCACCACTGCCTTCCGGTCAGCCTGCGGCTGGCCCGACCTCACGAGCTGTCCTTTGTGGTGGACAGAGAGGTGGAGGAGCACACGTTCTTCGGACCCCCGCCTTCTGCTGACCGCTGTGTACGACGAGCCGTTCTAACTGGTGTCTGTCCATACAGCCCCGTGAGTGCCCCCCCACCCCCACACCCACCCCCCGTGTTATGGCTGGAACTGCTTTGTCAGTGCGTTCCCCCCCCCCCCCCCCCCCCTTCCCCCGTGTCATGGCTGGAACTGCTTTGTCAGGTTTATGTCCCACAGCTGGGAGATGTCATACTTTGTTTTCAGAACTGGCGACGCCAAAGAAAATGCCCCACCCACTAAGTCCATGAGGTGACCTACTAAGAAAGTAAGTCAACACATCCCTGGTTCATTTGGTTTTGAATTTCATCATGCAGATTTGGATGGTGCCTAATCTACTACGTGGCAGGGGAACAAAGCCTTCCTACATCCCTCCTGTGCGTCGAAACTTGTTTTAATCGTACATCAACCACACTTTAAACAAAGCCTTTCCTCTTAAAGCTGATTAACATGGAAAATATTAAAGATCCTGTCCCATCACCCTCCACATGTACATACACACACTGATTCTTATCGAAGTATTTACTCAGTTTTGAAAAGATACCCCCAAACGTCTCGGTTATGAAACCGTAGTACATCCATCCTCTATGGCTTTCACTGTAACGCCGGAATAGCTCAGTTGCTAGAGCGCCGGACTCGTGATCCTGAGGTTACGGGTTCGAATTTCGGTACAGGGGGATTTTTCCCTCGGAGTTAACATTGGTTTCTGACTCCATTCCCCATACAGTCCTTCGAATGAGACTATAAACCGAGGTTCCGTGTGTGAACGCACGCACAACATCTTGCACACATAAAATCCCATCACCAACTTTCGGAAGAGAAGGGCAGTTTGGCCGTTGGTATGGATGACACGTTACACAGAGCACGCACCTTCCCCGAAGTTGGAGTATGGCTGCCTTAATGGCGGGATGAAAAACGGTCATACACACAAAAGTGTCAGAATCTTCAACTCGATGAAGGTGGACACTCAGAAAGAAGAAGAAGAACGCACTTCGTATCAACTCAGATGAACGCTGCGTTTGACGGAAGGTGCGAAGGACAATGATAAAAAGCACTTGATCTCCCCATGACTTTTTGCTCCCATGTAACCTGCATGTAGGCTTCATTCCTCATAACCTGGCTGTAGTTTGGCAAAGTATGAAGCAGCCTACGTCCAGCTCATACTCTTCCTCTGATGTTCCTGTGTCAGCTTCATGCAGATTTTTGCGTCTCACTCTTTGGGCTGCGTGGATGCTAAGTAATAATAATCTACACGTCCTTTCCCTAGTCTTCCCTTCGCCTTGAATAATAATCGGAGGTCCATCGTAAACGATAATGACGTCAGAGGCTCCGTAGATGAACATGCAAACTCAAAGTCACAAGCTGCCCCTTTCCCTTCGTCTCCTATTCTCCCTGAATGCAGCGTTAGTAAACCCTAATCGTCTCCCCTTCTCCTGAATACAGCGTTAGTAAACCCCTAATCGTCTCCCCTTCTCCCTGGATACAGCGTTAGTAAACCCCTAATCGTCTCTCCCCTTCTCCCCGAATACAGCGTTAGTAAACCCCTTATCGTCTCCCTTCTCCCTGAATACAGCGTTAGTAAACCCCTAATCGTCTCCCTTCTCCCTGAATACAGCGTTAGTAACCCCTAATCGTCTCCCTTCTTCTCCTCGAATACAGCGTTAGTAACCCCCTAATCGTCTCCCTTTCTGACAAAATACAGCGTTAGTAACCCCCTAATCGTCCCCCCTTCTCCCCGAATACAGCATTAGTAACCCCCTAATCGTCTCCCCTTCTCCCTGAATACAGCGTTAGTAACCCCTAATCGTCTCCCCTTCTCCCTGAATACAGCGTTAGTAACCCCCTAATCGTCCCCCCTTCTCCCTGAATACAGCGTTAGTAACCCCCTAATCGTCCCCCCTTCTCCCTGAATACAGCGTTAGTAACCCCCTAATCGTCCCCCCTTCTCCCTGAATACAGCGTTAGTAACCCCCAAATCGTCTCCCCTTCTCCTGAATACAGCGTTAGTAACCCCCTAATCGTCCCCCTTCTCCCTGAATACAGCGTTAGTAACCCCCTAATCGTCCCCCCTTCTGCCTGAATACAGCGTTAGTAACCCCCTAATCGTCCCCCCTTCTCCCTGAATACAGCGTTAGTAACCCCCTAATCGTCTCCCCTTCTCCCTGATACAGCGTTAGTAACCCCCTAATCGTCCCCCCTTCTCCCTGAATACAGCGTTAGTAACCCCCTAATCGTCCCCCCTTCTCCCTGAATACAGCGTTAGTAACCCCCTAATCGTCCCCCCTTCTCCCTGAATACAGCGTTAGTAACCCCTAATCGTCTCCCCTTCTCCCTGAATACAGCGTTAGTAACCCCCTAATCGTCCCCCCTTCTCCCTGAATACAGCGTTAGTAACCCCCTAACTTCCTATCAGCAAGAGGCGTTCTGATCCTGTCCTTTGTAATGAAGGCAATGTTCTTCTGCTGTGTCACATGTACAATTTTTTTCCCCCGCTGTCAACTTCATCTCTGGTCGTTACAACCAGCTAAGGTGACAGACTGAAGCAGAAAATGAAACAGTAGATTGTAAAGTGTAAAGAAAAAAGGGGGGGGGGGGGGGGTGCGGTGCTGGGGTGGGGTGGGGGAATGGTGCAAAATAAAGGGAAACTACTCTAAAGACGCTGTGCTTCATTTCCGGTCCTCCACGGCCTTTCCCATTCCACCAGTCGAAATCCACTGTTTTCTTTAAACTGACAGCATTAACCCACAGAAGTCGCTTCTTCCACAACATTTCCTATTCGAAGTCCAAAATCCACTGTTTTCGTTGATTTCACGCATTTCCCGTACTTCGGATCGAATCCTACAATTTTCTTTCATTCCACTCCTGACTTGAACTGGCTGATAACATTCTGCTGGATGGAGCTGATACCAGGTGTGAATTCGTTACTAAACTCTTAGAAAAAGAACACTTTCTGTAGCCTGAAATTCACTCACACCCGCTGGCCACACACTTTCAGCAACAGCGACCTCTGGACAGAGATCACAAACAAATACCACACAATGACGAGATCAACAACAAATACCACACAATGACCAGATCAACAACAAATACCACACAATGACCAGATAACAACAAATCACACAATGACAGATCAACAAATACCACACATGACCAGATCAACAACAAATACCACACAATGACCAGATCAACAACAAATACCACACAATGACCAGATCAGCAACAATGGGAGTGAAATCCTCGTCAAACATCAACAGTTGGACCGGCCTTGAAGTGGAGCCCCAATCAAGCGGAAGCGAGGTCGACCCAGAAACATCTGGCGTGAGGACCTTGAAGCAGACCCCCAACAGATGGGACACACCTGGGGACAGGTGGAGAAGAAGGTCCAGGACAGAGGACCTTGAAGCAGACCCCCAACACATGGGGGACAGGTGGACAGACAGGTGGACAGGAAGGTCCAGGACAGAGGTCCTTGAAGCAGACCAACACATGGGACACACCTGGGGGCAGGAAGGTTCAACACAGAGGACCTTGAAGAGACCCCCAACACATGGGACACACCTGGGGACAGGTGAACAGGAAGGTCCAGCACAGAGGACCTTGAAGCAGACCCCCAACAGGTGGGACACACCTGGGGACAGGTGAACAGGAAGGTCCAGCACAGAGGACCTTGAAGCAGACCCCCAACAGGTGGGACACACCTGGGGGCCGGTGAACAGGGAAGTCCAGCACAGAGGACTGTTGCTGAGGGCCTAGGCTCTGGGAGGGGCGATGGGCGATGACGATGAACGTGTACTTAACCCTTGAGATTTAAGCACGGACCCTTACCCTCCACTGTCTGGACCTTGCAGACGGCAAGATCCGCAGCAGTCCACGAGTGCTGCCGCGGAACCTGCTGGACGTCTACTTCACTCCGGTCACGGGCATCCGCGGGGCCACCGATCCTTCCGCCAAGCTCAAAGAGTTCCTGGCCAAGTTCTCGCACTTTGCCCAAGGTCTTCGCTGCCAGGAAGACCCTTTCTTCCAAGGTCAGTCACACTCACTTTCACAAGCTCCGTCATGTACAGTGTATTCTGCCTCTGACTCCACGACTGTTCTGACAGAAGGCATGCCTCTCTTGATTCTCAGTAACATGCACTCCGCTATTGTACGAGGGATGCCTGTAGCTTGATAGGTTGTTTTCAAGATGCCAGACGTGTAAAATTTCACTTTAGCACACTTCTATATATTCTCCATCACATTCCACTTTCTATCCTGAAAAGCTGGTGTCCTCGTGTGATTCACAGCTCACACACCAAAGTCGCGTGACATCGATCTAGTTGTTTCGTTTGAAAAACACAAACAAACAAACAAACAAACAAAAACACACACGCAGTGGGTTTGTTGGCCAACGATGTTAATGTGATCCTCAAATTGAACGGAGACCAGCATTACATAAGACACACCGGGACGGGAGAGGGGGAAGACACACCGGGACGGGAGAGGGGGAAGAGATGGTTCTGGTTATTTGTTTGGTGGTGGTGGTGGTGGTTGTTTTCTCTCTCTCTCTCTCTCTCTCTCTCTCTCTCTCTCTCCTCTCTCTCTCTCTCTCTCTTCTCTCTCTCTCTCTCTCTGTGTGTGTGTGTGTGTGTGTGTGTGTGTGTGTGTGTGTGTGTGTGTGTGTGTGTTGTTGGTTGTTGTTGTTGTTATTTTCTGTTCAGCGGTACCTGTTCTGATCCAACATACACCCCGCCTTTACTTCTTTGTGTTTGGTTTGTTTGCTTGTTTTGAACGCGATGTCCGCCAACCCCCCACATCTCTCTCCTGTGGCTCCCAGACCCGGCCATCGTCAGCCAGGGCCCGGCGCCCGTGCACAAGGTGGAGCCCTACATCGAGGAGCAGACCTTCGTCACCGTCATCCGCAAGTCGCCGGGGCTGCCTCCAGGCTACCTCCACGCCGTCCACCACCCCGCTGCGACGTGGACCTCGCCCGACGTCCAGCTCGCTGCAGGAGTCAGGAGGAGCTGGGCTCCTCGGCCGACTGCTGCTCCAACAACGGCGAGGACTTCCTGTACGAGAGCCCCTCAACCTGTGGCCCGGCAGGAGACCGGCCACGCCTGCCGTCAGCGACGGAGCCGCTTCCTGCGCGGGGATCGACAGCCTGCCGGACTCGGACTATCGGTCGCAGTCCTCGTGCGGCAGCGCCGACGGGACCCCACCCGGAGCGGTCAGAAGAGCGTTCCACGTCCGGTCGTGGCGCGTCACGGCCGCCGCCCGTGCCGCCGCGTGTCGTCGGCGGCCTGATGGGCGGAAGTTACGTGGACCTGCAACGACCCGAGAAGGAGAAACCGGCGGTACCCGCCCGTCGGCCCGTCGCGCCAGGTGGCGAGTCCAGCGACACGGGACCGGAAGCGGACGGTGGACGGGCAGAGTGGTCGCCCAGGCTGACGCCACCCGCCTTCCCCCCGCCCCCGCCCTGGAAAGACGTGCTGGACACCTTCTCCGTGGACGACCTCACCGTGAAGCTGAAGGAACTGGGCTCCAGAAGTACCGCAAGAAGTTCCGCAACGCCCGCATCGACGGCGTGCTGCTGCAGAAGCTGAGCGAGAACACGCTGAGGAAGGAGTTCCAGATCAACAACCTGGAGCTCATCCGCCTCAACGCCTTCATCGCCGACGGCCACGTGCCCAAGAGCAAGGTCAAGAGTCCAGGTCCTTGCGGACTGCCCACTCCCGCTAGGTCACCACTGGCTGTCATCGGCTTGGACTCCGTCAGCGACGGGAATTAAATTTTTTTTTTTTTCAGTTACTACATGTGATTCCTCCATTTATTTTACTATACCTTTTTTTTCCTTTTCTACACCCCCCCCCCTTTTTTTTTTCTTCTTTTTTCTTTCAGTTAGTAGATGTGATTTCCTTTCTTTGTTTTACTTTATCTTTTTTGTTTGTTTTCCTTTCTCCCCTCCCCCCCCCCCCCCCCCTACCGCCCCCCTTTTTTTCCTTTTCTGTCTTTGTTTATTTTCTTTCTTTCTTCTTTTTTTCTTGCAATGCAGCGAAGAAGGGAGGTGGTTAAAACGTTCATTTTTTTCTCCACTTTTAAAAATTGAATTTCAATTTTTTTTTTCCTTCAACCTATTTTTCCACGTTTTTTTTTTCTGTAGAGAGAGAGAGAGAGAGAGAGAAGAGAGAGAGGAGAGAGAGAGAGAGAGAGAGTGTGTGTGTGTGTGTGTGTGTGTGTGTGTGTGTTTGTGCGCGCGCGCGCGCGCGATTAATGGGGCCTCCATCCTCCTATTTTTTCTTATCCCACTTTTTGTTTTTCCTTCTTCTCCGCTGATACTTGCTCACACTGTGTGTTTTTCCTTCTTCTCCGCTGATACTTGCTCACACTGTGTGTTTTTCCTTCTCCGCTGATACTTGCTCACACGTGTGTTTTTTCCTTCTCCGCTGATACTTGCTCACACTGTGTGTTTTTCCTTCTTCTCCGCTAATACTTGCTCACACTGTGTGTTTTTCCTTCTTCTCCGCTGATACTTGCTCACACTGTGTGTTTTTCCTTCTCCGTTGATACTTGCTCACACTGTGTGTTTTTCCTTCTCCACTGATACTTGCTCACACTGTGTGTTTTTTTTCCTTCTTCTCTCCCTGATACTTGCTCACACTGTGTGTTTTTTCCTTCTTCTCCGCTGATACTTGCTCACACTGTGTGTTTTTCCTTCTCCACTGATACTTGCTCACACTGTGTGTTTTTCCTTCTTCTCCGCTGATACTTGCTCACACTGTGTGTTTTTCCCTTCTTCTCCGCTGATACTTGCTCACACTGTGTGTTTTTCCTTCTTCTCCGCTGATACTTGCTCACCATGTACATCTGTGTGTTTTGTTTACCGATGGACGTTCGAATGCAATATCTAGCGTTTTGGGAGTTTGATAACAGCGTCTGGGTTTATCTCTGTACAAATGAAATTTCATTCATTCATTACTCGTCTGTTTATGACTGATTGACTTCTGATCTTGTTGCACAGAGAGGCGAAATGTTAGTGATAACGCACCGCCAGAAAAAAAAACGTAGACAAACGAATCACAAGACAAAACACGACGCGTTTTCGACCTCCTAGGTCTTCTTCAGGCAAGATACACAGCACTCAGTGACAACGAAAAGGAATCAACGCCTATCTTGCGCTGAAGTGGATGAAGGCAACTCTTGCTCCCATAAGAAAACCTAACACAGAGTAACTTTTCTTCAAGACTGGCACAGCCTTTTAAACTTGAAGCAAGTCAGACAAATACAAAGACGAACAATCTAATAGTGGAGGGAGAGAAAAAAAAAAAAGCGCAGGCCAACAACCCCTCTGTCGTCACAGTAATGATTTGGGGGTGGAGTTGAAGATGAAGAAAA
>CM031615.1:8249278-8251778 GCA_018398815.1 Conus ventricosus
AGTCTGTCAAATGTGTCATGGCACTATACAGTCCTGCCAAATGTGTCATAGCACTACTACAGTCTGCCACATGTGTCATGGCACTATACAGTCTGCCAAATGTCTCATAGCACTACTACAGTCTGCCAAATGTGTCATGGCACCACTACAGTCTGGCCAATGTGTCATAGCACTACTACAGTCTGCCAAATGTGTCATGGCACAACTACAGTCTGCCAAATGTGTCATGGCACTACTTCAGTCTGCCAAATGTGTCATGGCACTATACAGTCTGCCAAATGTGTCATGGCACTATACAGTCTGCCAAATTTGTCATGGCACTACTACAGTCAGCCAAATGTGTCATAGCACTACTACAGTCTGCCAAATGTGTCATAGCACTACTACAGTCTGCCAAATGTGTCATAGCACTACTACAGTCTGCCAAATGTGTCATGGCACTATACAGTCTGCCAAATGTGTCATGGCACTACTACAGTCTTCCAAATGTTTCATGGCACTACCACAGTCTGCCAAAGGTGTCATGGCACGATACAGTCTGCCAAATGTGTCATGGCACTACTACAGTCTGCCAAATGTGTCATGGCACCACTACAGTTCTGCCACATGTGTCATTGCACCACTACAGTCTGCCAAATGTGTCATGGCACCACTACAGTCTGCCAAATGTGTCATGGCACTATACAGTCTGCCAAAGGTGTCATGGCACTACTACAGTCTGCCACATGTGTCATGGCACGACTACAGTCTGCCAAATGTGTCATGCACTACTACAGTCTGCCAAATGTGTCATGGCACCACTACAGTCTGCCAAATGTGTCATGGCACTACTACAGTCTGCCAACTGTGTCATGGCACTACTACCGTCTGCCACATGTGTCATGGCACACTACAGTCTGCCAAATGTTTCATGGCACTATGCAGTCTGCCAAATGTGTCATGGCACTACCACAGTCTGCCAAATGTGTCATGGCACCACTACAGTCTGCCAAATGTGTCATGGCACATACAGTCCTGCCAAATGTGTCATGGCACCACTACAGTATGCCAAATGTGTCATGGCACTACTACAGTCTGCCAAATGTGTCAAAGCACTACTACAGTCTGCCAAATGTGTCATGGCACTACTACAGTCTGCCAAATGTGTCATGGCACTACTACAGTCTGCCAAATGTGTCATGGCACCACTACAGTCTGCCAAATGTGTCATGGCACTACTACAGTCTGCCACATGTGTCATGGCACTACTACAGTCTGCCACATGTGTCATGGCACTATACAGTCTGCCAAATGTGTCATGGCACTATACAGTCTGCCAAATGTGTCATGGCACCACTACAGTCTGCCAAATGTGTCATGGCACGATACAGTCTGCCAAATGTGTCATGGCACTATACAGTCTGTCAAATGTGTCATGGCACTATACAGTCTGCCAAATGTGTCATAGCACTACTACAGTCTGCCACATGTGTCATGGCACTATACAGTCTGCCAAATGTGTCATAGCACTACTACAGTCTGCCAAATGTGTCATGGCACCACTACAGTCTGCCAAATGTGTCATAGCACTACTACAGTCTGGCAAATGTGTCATGGCACTACTACAGTCTGCCAAATGTGTCATGGCACTACTTCAGTCTGCCAAATGTGTCATGGCACTATACAGTCTGCCAAATTTGTCATGGCACTACTACAGTCTGCCAAATGTTTCATGGCACTATACAGTCAGCCAAATGTGTCATAGCACTACTAACAGTCTGCCAAATGTGTCATGGCACCACTACAGTCTGCCAAATGTGTCATGGCACCACTTCAGTCTGCCAAATGTTTCATGGCACTACTACAGTCTGCCAAATGTGTCATGGCACTACTACAGTCTGCCAAATGTGTCATAGCACTACTACAGTCTGCCAAATGTGTCATAGCACTACTACAGTCTGCCAAATGTGTCATGGCACTATACAGTCTGCCAAATGTGTCATGGCACTACTACAGTCTTCCAAATGTTTCATGGCACTACTACAGTCTGCCAAAGGTGTCATGGCACGATACAGTCTGCCAAATGTGTCATGGCACTACTACAGTCTGCCAAATGTGTCATGGCACCACTACAGTCTGCCACATGTGTCATTGCACCACTACAGTCTGCCAAATGTGTCATGGCACCACTACAGTCTGCCAAATGTGTCATGGCACTATACAGTCCTGCCAAAGGTCATGGCACTACTACAGTCTGCCACATGTGTCATGGCACGACTACAGTCTGCCAAATGTGTCATGCACTACTACAGTCTGCCAAATGTGTCATGGCACCACTACAGTCTGCCAAATGTGTCATGGCACAACTACAGTCTGCCAACTGTGTCATGGCACTACTACCGTCTGCCACATGTGTCATGGCACTACTACAGTCTGCCAAATGTTTCATGGCACTATGCAGTCTGCCAAATGTGTCATGGCACTACTTTAGTCTGCCAAATGTGTCATGGCACCACTACAG
>CM031615.1:8256778-8264278 GCA_018398815.1 Conus ventricosus
TTAAACTCCTGGTCAGCATGCACACAAACGAATTAGGCCAAAAAAATCCAAGACTCTCAGTCACTGCAAACCCAAAGCATGCAGCACAACTATCCTGAACTGCTCCCCCGAATCCAGAAGAAACGAGGCTTTGGTCAAAAGGTCAGACAGAAAAGTCCGTGACCATTCCCCGAAACTACTTCCGATAAATTGCCATGTACAATCCGGAGTGAGGGAGTGGAGGGTGGGGGTGGGGTGGGGATGGGATGGGAGACGTATTAAATTTAAAGAAAAACAGAAAATCTTACACTCTCCCAAACACTTGACGCTATGCAAATTGAATAATAATGAAGTAAAAAAAGAGACTGCTTTCAGTTCAGATAATAGACAAGGAAGATTCTTGATAACCCCAGAAAGAAAGGAACGATGGTGTGTGTGTGTGTGTGTGTGTGTGTGTGTGTGTGTGTGTGTGTGTGGACAGGTGGTGGCAGGGGGGACAGAGAAAGAAAACGAGTGAACAATCCATTTCGCTCGGGTCACGTACTGCCCTGTTTGCTTATTACACACAACCACCAACTTCATAATATACACAGAAACTCCAAGCAGCATCAAACGTTCATCATCATCAAACCTTGCTACGGGCTATTTTAAACACAACAGGTTTCTCTCACAGCAAAGACCAAACTCCAAAGCAGATTTGCACGGCCGCACAGCGGGACACTGACCGTGGAAGGCCCTGGCGGGAAAGGAAATCACACCACGGCTTATTCCCCTTGCCCCTCAGGCAGCCCGCGGACCCTTGGTCCCTCGCCCTACTTCTTCCTCTGCATGTGCTCTCCCAGCTCTGAATACTCCTGGTCCGCCAGGTGCAGTTTGTCCGCCACGTGCTTCAGCTCCTCCGGGCAGACGGCCCCAGCATCCAGCAGCATCTTGGCGAACTGGGCGTACTCCAGGCGGACGGTGTGCGTGGACATGAGAGGAAGACGAGACGTTCCAGGGGTAGAGGTAGTTCTTGGCACAGACCAGGTACCGCTGGTACTTCCTCAGCTCCGTGTCCGAGGAGGCTCTCTCCTTGACGACCCCCGCGTGGTACGGGCCCAGATTCAGCGGATCTTCCAGCAGCGTGGCCAGGGTCTTCCGCTTCAGATGCTGCGGGGTGCTGTCCTGAAGGATGACCGTGTCGATGAGGGTCAGGCCCTGACGCAGCTCTCGGGGTAGGCGCCCTTCTGGACGAAGTGCAGGAGGTGCTGGTGCAGGCCGCTGGCGCACAGCATGTGCAGCGCCGTCCAGTGGTGCACGCCGGGGTGCCAGGTGGGTGTGGCGATGAGGGTCGCCGCCGTCACCAGCTCCACCACCATGTCCACTTCCCACGGCTTGAAGCTCGGATGCATCAAGTACTGCAGGGCCGCTTTGCCTGCGGCGTCCTGGGCGTTGACGTCAACTTCGTGGTCGATGAGGAATCGGACGTTCTTCATCACGATCTCAGGCTCCCCGTGGGCCACGGCTAAATGCAACAGAGAGTCTCCGGTGTCGTCCACTGCGCCGACCAGCTTCAGGTTCTCCTGAAAGGCAGGCTCCATGCTACCCAACAGGAACTCCCCCGTCTTCAGGGCTTCGTGCAGGGGGACAACTGAACGACAGGTTCGGTCATTTTCCTTCGTTTGGTATCAGTGGGCCCATCGCCGTCGTCTGCCTTGGCGTCGGACGTAGGACGTGACGTGTCACGCTGAGCGGTGGACAGAATCGTGTCCTTCTCCTTCTGGACGACGTCTGCTCCCAGCTCCAGGCACTCCATGAACACCGCCCAGTCCCTCACCCGGGCCGCCAGGACCACCACCTGGTTCAGCTGCATCTTGGACAACGTGTCCTTGTGGGCCCGGTACAGCGGCTTCATGGCGGCCCAGTCGTTTTGTTGGAAGGCCTCTCCGATGGTGCTGGGCTTCACCTGCACCTTCTTCAGCTCCTGCACCAGCCTGGTGTGCAGAGCCACCAGCTCGCTCTGGTCCCCAGCCTGGTCCTTGCCCCGCCAGTCGAAGAAAGCTTTGCGTGAAATCCGAAACAGCGAAGCCAGCACATCCCTGCGGTACTTTGTCAGTCCAGTGTCGTTGAGCAGCTCGTCCACCACGCCGGATGCCTCTTGGTACTGTTGTTTCACCAAGAAGTCCCTGAAAGAGTTGATGCTTTTCAGATACGGCTCGACGGCCTGCATTCTTTCTCCATCAGTCACCTCCGCCTGCAGACAGCCCTTCAGGCCCAGCTCTTCCATCCTGCGGTGGAGCTCCTCGCACCAGTCGGCCCTTTCCCACGTCGTCAGGTCGGTGGTGAAGCATGGACCTTCCCCGTCTGCGCTCTGCAGGATGTCTGTGTGCTTGGCAAAGCTGTCCAGTGCCAAGGTCTTGTGCAGCACCGACCCCGGATTGAGGTCCCCCGGCGACGGGGCTCCCAGGCCCGGAATCCTGCTCAGCATTCGGTCCATGTACTGGTCCCAGCTGTCCAAGAGTCCAGTGTCACCCGTCTCTTTGGCCTCAGCGGCCGGTCCCTCTTCGCCCGGCGTGCTCACAGACGGCTCATCTTTTTCACTGGGGGGAGGCGGCACGGGCTGTGCAGACGTGTCCGCTTCTGAAGCCATGGCCTGGTTTGGTCAGGGACGGTCTTCCACTCTCAGGTTCAGCTCTTCTGATGAACTAGGCTGGGTCACTCTGCACATGGCAGAGGCCAGAAATGTGAAAACACAGCAATGAAGGGTCAACACTGAAATGTGAAAACACAGCAATGAAGGGTCAACACTGAAATGTGAAAACACAGCAATGAAGGGGTCACACTGAAATGTGAAAACACAGCAATGAAGGGTCAACACTGAAATGTGAAAACACAGCACTGAAGGGTCACATTGAAATGTGAAAACACAGCAATGAAGGTCACACTGAAATGTGAAAACAGCACTGAATGGTCACACTGAAATGTGAAAACACAGCAATGAAGGGGTCACACTGAAATGTGAAAACACAGCAATGAAGGGTCAACACTGAAATGTGAAAACACAGCACTGAAGGGTCACATTGAAATGTGAAAACACAGCAATGAAGGTCACACTGAAATGTGAAAACAGCACTGAATGGTCACACTGAAATGTGAAAACACAGCACTGAATGGTCACACTGAAATGTGAAAACACAGCACTGAAGGGTCACATTGAAATGTGAAAACACAGCACTGAAGGGTCACATTGAAATGTGAAAACACAGCACTGAAGGGTCACATTGAAATGTGAAAACACAGCAATGAAGGTCACACTGAAATGTGAAAACACAGCACTGAATGGTCACACTGAAATGTGAAAACACAGCACTGAATGGTCACACTGAAATGTGAAAACACAGCACTAAAGGGTCACATTGAAATGTGAAAACACAGCACTGAATGGTCACACTGAAATGTGAAAACACAGCACTGAAGGGTCACACTGAAATGTGAAAACACAGCACTGAAGGGTCACATTGAAATGTGAAAACACAGCACTGAATGGTCACACTGAAATGTGAAAACACAGCAATGAATGGTCACACTGAAATGTGAAAACACAGCAATGAAGGTCACATTGAAATGTGAAAACACAGCACTGAAGGGTCACATTGAAATGTGAAAACACAGCAATGAAGGTCACATTGAAATGTGAAAACACAGTAATGAAGGTCACATTGAAATGTGAAAACACAGCAATGAAGGTCACACTGAAATGTGAAAACACAGCACTGAATGGTCACACTGAAATGTGAAAACACAGCACTGAAGGGTCACACTGAAATGTGAAAACACCATTGAAGCGTCACACTGAAATGTGAAAACACAGCAATGAATGGTCACACTGAAATGTGAAAACACAGCAATGAATGGTCACACTGAACCGAACATGCTTAAACCAACGTCAAAAACACACCGGTCATTCGTGGTTTATTATTTCTGTGATCGGGCACTCTCGTATGTTGATATGCACCCGTTTATAAAACATTTCAACCGAAACGCCTCCTTGTCTATTCCGTACGCCGAGTATTGCCATTTCTGCAAGGCAATCTGTTCTCGTTGGCAGCATTCGCTAGGAGTCATGGGCCTGTACATATTTCATCCCAGGAACAAGAGGTGCCCTATGTCTTTGTTATCAGACACTACAGCCGACAGGAACAACAGGAGATACTGCCCAGGACTCGGGGCCAGGATCTCAAACAGCTCCTTCATGGCCTCTGCGTCTCCTGGCAACAAGAAAACCAGGCCTACCATGGCCTCTGCGTCTCCTGGCAACAAGAAATCCAGGCCAACGATGGCCTCTCTGCGTCTCCTGGCAACAAGAAAACCAGGCCTACCATGGCCTCTGCGTCTCCTGGCAACAAGAAAGCCAGGCCTGCGATGGCCTCTCCGTCTCCTGGCAACAAGAAAACCAGGCCTACCATGGCCTCTGCGTCTCCTGGCAACAAGAAAACCAGGCCTACCATGGCCTCTCTGCGTCTCCTGGCAACAAGAAAACCAGGCCTACCATGGCCTCTGCGTCCCCTGGCAACAAGAAAACCAGGCCTACCATGGCCTCTGCGTCTCCTGGCAACAAGAAAACCAGGCCTGCGATGACCTCTGCGTCTCCTGGCAACAAGAAAACCAGGCCTGCGATGACCTCTGCGTCTCCTGGCAACAAGAAAACCAGGCCTGCAATGACCTCTGCGTCTCCTGGCAACAAGAAAACCAGGCCTGCGATGACCTCTGCGTCTCCTGGCAACAAGAAAACCAGGCCTGCGATGACCTCTGCGTCTCCAGGCAACAAGAAAGCCAGGCCTACGATGGGCTCCGGGTCTGTTCACCAGACGGTCGTCTGCAGGTGTCCATGTTGTACCCCATCCATTTTCCTGTGACAGTGGCCATCCGCTGGCCTCCCATGGCCCGTTCTTGTGGTGTGCCCAGGTGGGGAGCACATGCTTTTTTTTGGGGGGGTGAGTCGTAGAGGCTGGCTGGGGTGGGGGAACCAACTTGCTATCAGACGTTGGGAGTTCAAATCCCAGTGGCACTCCCCCCCCCCCCCCCCCCTCAACAAAAAAGTCACGTTTCGCTGTTTTGGTGGTGGAAAAAAAATGTGACGCAAGGATGGACCCTACCCCACGCCAAGTGAAAACCTGAATGTGACTTCAACCTTTCCGATGCTTCACGTGTCATGAAATACTTTCTGAAACAAGAGTCACGAAAGGACCGATTTTGACCTCTGACCTTATCGAACCGATAGATTCCAATGTAGGATGATGAAAAGCTTGCTGAAATCGTCGTCATTCTGTTTCTGTTCACTTTGAAGACAACGGCCATTATTGTTCTTTAGCGTTATGTATTCTTTCAAAGTCGACGCCGGGGTGGAGGGAGAGGGGGGATGGGGAGCACATGCTTTTTTTTTTTTATCTACAGGAGATCCATTTCTTTCAGTTTAATGATACACCGATGCAAATGAAGTTCAAGACGAATGATGGTAGGACAGGTGAATATCGTTACAGAAACGATCAACATTTTCGGCAATCCGAACTTCACACTCTTATCTTTGGAGAATAGAGGGCGGACATGGAAAAAACGGGTATCAATCTGCAAAACTGGAGTTTCAGTGGTGGGGAAAGGGGGAGGGGGCGGTAAGTATGGGGGGGGGGGGGGGGCGGGCGCGGATGATTTCGAGCGTATTGTACTTTAGAAGGATTTCCTTTCATATCCCCTGCACCATCTTTCAGTCAAACACTATAGCTGTGTCTTGAATGAGCACCAGCCTCTTAACTTTTTCATCAACTGTTTCTTTGTGGCGCACACTCGCAGCAGGAAATCGACAGTTGTAAGAACAAAGCAAAGATCGGAAGGAAGCCGTGTTACAGGTATTACACTGACATTGAATCACACTGATGTTTCCTCAGCATCTGGAGCACTTTCCACATCATCTACACTAAACTGACATGGATTTTGTTAGACAGAAGGTTTGCACGGCAAGGGGTACCAAAAGGAAATCTGTCCTCCATTCGTGCTTGTCTTGCAGTTTCCCCTCACCGCATCAGACGCCAACAGGAAGGGAATGAGGACACGGATCACCGAGTGACACTGGAGGGCTTCCTTGTTTCCAGTGTGCCCCCTCGCCCTGCCCTCCTCTCACCCCCCCCCCTCTCTCCTCTCTCTCTCTCTCTCCTCCTCCCCCCCCCCCCCCCTCCCCTACCGAGTTCGTTGACGACATCTTCAGTACTGGCCTCTTCCAACCACATCCTGATTTTTGCATTCTTCTTCTTCTTCTTCTTCTTCTTCCAGCTAAAGAGCCGGGCCGTTTTGGCGTAGTAGGCTCTGCGTTGTGGCGTTGTCGCTTTGCGGTGTCCCAGGCTTGGTTGGTTTAAAAACGAACTGATTTTTAAACTATATACATGGGTTGATGGAGGGTTCCGGTTCTATGTGTCACAGAGCCGTTGTGTCATAGGGCCGTTGTGTCACCGGCACACTGTATGGTCGCTGTGTCACAGGGCCTTTGTGTCATAGGGCCGTTGTGTCACAGGGCCGTTGTGCCATAGGGTCGTTGTGTCACCGTGCCGGCTTACGTTTCTTCAGCCTTCGGCATCAACCCCATAGCTTCGCTACGGCCTTTATTTTGATGAGATCATCGATCAGACGGGAGTAGACTGGGACACAGCTTCATCGAGTGATAATTCCCGTTAGGGTCCAGTGTCGCGGCGGCGTCGGGTGTTCGGCAATCTGGCACGCGGCAAACTGGCATGTCCCCGCTCAAAGCCTACCCTTTTATAGGACTTTAGTTACAAAACTGGTTAATACTTAAAACCCGGCCCTGTGACACAACGGCCCTATGACACAACGGCCCTGTGACACAACGGCCCTATGACACAACGGCCCTGTGACACAACGGCCCTATGACACAAAGGCCCTGTGACACATAGAGCGGACTTGGATGGGAGGGTTCAGGGGGAAACTGGGGGTGGCTGCAGGTAGTGGGGACTGCAGCTCAGGCGGCTCCTGAACGCCTCCAGCTGACGTGGTGGTGGTTGGTAGTAGCTTGTTCCATTCCCTGATGGTGCGGGGGAAAAAAGGAGTGGTACAGAACTGCATGGGTAACCCGCTCCTGGTGAATTTTCTGTGCGCCTCTGGTCCGTTTGTCTGAAGGGCGGTAGAATGTGGTGGGGTTGAGGTATACTAGCCCGTTGTGGATACGGTATGTATATTGAAGTATGATTTGTCTCCGCCGTGTTGTCTTCAAGTCGAAATCAAAGTTTATTTCAATGGAAATACGCCAAATGTTTTATCGATGCCAACAATTCACAAAGCTGGCGTACTTGGAAATTCTGCCATTATATTCGATGGAAAGAGTGCTTTTTTTATGGGAGTAATGAGATGGTCCCATTATTATTATTAAACACGAAGCGATTCAGTTTCGGACGAACAGTAGGGGGGGGGGGGGGGGGGGGGGGGCACTCGATAGATCCCCGTCTCGATAGATCCCCGTCTTGATAGATCCTCGTCTCG
>CM031615.1:8266778-8274278 GCA_018398815.1 Conus ventricosus
GAGGGAATGGAGACCAGGCAAAAAGTACGGATAATGTCCGGCCCCGCAGAGAGTCGAGCGCCGGAAGCCGGAATCCGTCAGATCCTTGAACTGGTGCTCACACCATAGCGAAGTGCAGGTTCACGTGACCTCCCCCCCCCCCCCCCCCCCCCCCCCCGCCCCCCTCTTAAATTCGTATGACAATGGTTACAGTTGCGAAGAAGTACACAGATGACTTGTGACTTATACTGTACGGAAGAAGAAAAAAAAAACAAAATGGCCCACTGAACGCGACGGATGTACGGTAGCTTGGTTAAGGATACCATTGTACATTGGTTTGACAGTGTACTGTGATTCCACGTTTTTGGGGGAAACGATGGCGGATGTCATGATTGAAAACTGACAGTGTGGAATTTAATTAGCGGATAATTGAATCATTAGCCAAAAGTGGATGTGATAAAGACATACATGAGGACCATATATTTTATTGTCATCGTCAGTCAGTCAGTCATTCCCCTGACCGCTGGGGTCGTTGGGGGGGACGTGATGAGGCAGCCGCCGTTTTCTCTCCAGGCTAAATGCTATCTATATTATAAGTATGATTTGCTCAATGCTATCTATGTCAGTATGATTTGCTAAATACTATCTATATCAGTACAGAATGCATACAAACATTTCCTCGACTGCGAGCATTCTGCAGTAAACTGAAATATGATGTTAAAACTTAAAAAACATATCGCTTGGGAAAAAAAGATTTGGTTTCCAAATGGTTCCCATGGAAGCCGATGTTTGCAGACCCAGGCTAAATTATGAATGCATGTTGACTTCGTACACTATATTATTATCGATACGACTATAGCCCTCCATAACCGTTATTTTGTTGTCCAAAACAGCCCCAGTGAAAACTGAACAGAAACTTTAGAAAAAAAAACCAAACTTTCTTAATACGGTCAGTTTGGCTCATAGTCTCTCTCTCTCTCTCTCTCTCCTCTCTCTCTCTCTCTCTCTCAATCAATCAAGTACTCAGTAATCTATTGTCTTCATAATGTAAATTGGTGTATAATTATGACCGATGTGTTCTGCATGTACTTCTCTATTATTTCTTTTCCCTTGACCTTTACTGAAGATGCATTCTACGACCTATCTTGAATAGAGATGCCTTTTTTGAAGAAAAAAAATCGTATAACCTACATGCACCTGCAATTTCGTACAAGAGGCGAGTGGCGTGGCATTTCAACAGTGGCTATCATTCCCTTTGCCAAACTCATGCTGATTGTTGGCATCAAGCTTTAACGTTCCTACAAAAGGGAGATTAGAAAACGAAATGTAAAACAAAACAAAACAAAAAGAATAAATTTCAATTTGGAGGCTTTCTAGATATAATGGCAATTGAACTTTAAGGGGGAAAAAAAATTGTCACGTCGTTTTTTCTCATCCATAGCATGTTGCAAACACTCAGCTACTGGAAGCATCTGACCAGCCGACACGTTTTAGTCGTCCATAGCATGTTGCAAACACTCAGCTACTGGAAGCATCTGACCAGCCGACACGTTTTTAGTCGTCCATAGCATGTTGCAAACACTCAGCTACTGGAAGCATCTGACCAGCCGACACGTTTTAGTCGTCCATAGCATGTTGCAAACACTCAGCTACGGGAAGCATCTCACCAGCCGACACGTTTTAGTCGTCCATAGCATGTTGCAAACACTCAGCTACTGGAAGCATCTGACCAGCCGACACGTTTTAGTCGTCCATAGCATGTTGCAAACACTCAGCTACTGGAAGCATCTGACCAGCCGACACGTTTTAGTCGTCCATAGCATTTTGCAAACACTCAGCTACTGGAAGCATCTCACCAGCCGACACGTTTTAGGTCGTCCATAGCATTTTGCAAACACTCAGCTACTGGAAGCATCTGACCAGCCGACACGTTTTAGTCGTCCATAGCATGTTGCAAACACTCAGCCACTGGAAGCATCTGACCAGCCGACACGTTTTAGTCGTCCATAGCATGTTGCAAACACTCAGCTACTGGAAGCATCTGACCAGCCGACACGTTTTAGTCGTCCATAGCATGTTGCAAACACTCAGCTACTGGAAGCATCTGACCAGCCGACACGTTTTAGTCGTCCATAGCATGTTGCAAACACTCAGCTACTGGAAGCATCTGACCAGCCGACACGTTTTAGTCGTCCATAGCATGTTGCAAACACTCAGCTACTGGAAGCATCTCACCAGCCGACACGTTTTAGTCGTCCATAGCATGTTGCAAACACTCAGCTACTGGAAGCATCTGACCAGCCGACACGTTTTAGTCGTCCATAGCATGTTGCAAACACTCAGCTACTGGAAGCATCTGACCAGCCGACACGTTTTAGTCGTCCATAGCATGTTTGCAAACACTCAGCTACTGAAGCATCTGACCAGCCGACACGTTTTAGTCGTCCATAGCATGTTGCAAACACTCAACTACTGGAAGCATCTGACCAGCCGACACGTTTTAGTCGTCCATAGCATGTTGCAAACACCCAGCTACTGGAAGCATCTGACCAGCCGACACGTTTTAGTCGTCCATAGCATGTTGCAAACACCCAGCTACTGGAAGCATCTGACCAGCCGACACGTTTTAGTCGTCCATAGCATGTTGCAAACACTCAGCTACTGGAAGCATCTGACCAGCCGACACGTTTTAGTCATCCATAGCATGTTGCAAACACTCAGCTACTGGAAGCATCTGACCAGCCGACACGTTTTAGTCGTCCATAGCATGTTGCAAACACTCAGCTACTGGAAGCATCTGACCAGCCGACACGTTTTAGTCGTCCATAGCATGTTGCAAACACTCAGCTACTGGAAGCATCTGACCAGCCGACACGTTTTAGTCGTCCATAGCATGTTGCAAACACTCAGCTACTGGAAGCATCTGACCAGCCGACACGTTTTAGTCGTCCATAGCATGTTGCAAACACTCAGCTACTGGAAGCATCTCACCAGCCGACACGTTTTAGTCGTCCATAGCATGTTGCAAACACTCAGCTACTGGAAGTATCTGACCAGCCGACACGTTTTAGTCGAAGCGAAATAATGTTCCAGTGTAAGTTGCTGCCCTTTGATGTCTCGACTGACATGAAGTTATGCGCCTTGACGATGAAAAATGCTTGAGTACAAACCGAACTCTGTACCGCATTTCGTGTATGTTTGCAGTCATGGCAACGGTCTAAATGAAACGTTGACGTCCAAAGATGATCTCCCTTTCGTTTTCTACTCCCTTCTGTCCATCACATGTGTCACGTGACAAATCACCGACGTTGTCTTGGAAGTGACTCAAATAGCAGGCAGAAAGATGTGCAGAAAATCAAAACATTTTCAAGATACATTTCCTCCTTCCACATGCAACGATAGATATACAGTGTGAATGAATTCATTACCCCCATCGACTTTCATTTTAAGATCAAAGACAGGGGTTTCTGAACAGTTTGAATTCGGGTTTCATGCCCTTTTTAGAACAAAGCGTCCGCAACATCGATGTAGCCTATGCTACAAAGCTTCGAGAAGAGAACCGCCGTTACATCTTTTCATCCCTGTATTTTGACCACTGCGCTGCTCTCCCTTGGAGGGCATATACACAGGTTTTTCAAAAGCAAAGAAGTGTGTGTGTGTGGGGGGGGGGGGGGGGGGGGGGGGTGAGTGTGTTGTGTGTGTGTGTGTGGTGTGTGTGGTTCATGTTTCTGAAAAAAGAATCATAGAAAATAAGTTGCAATATACAACGTGTGCCTCTTTGCCTGGCGGTGGAAAAGCTCCGTAGCATGTCACTGAGCCGAAACGCAAAATCAGTAAGTGGATATCAGCTTAATGAATTCGTTGCTTTTTCTTTCATTCTTTCTTTCTTTCTTTTAGATTTCTGTTCGTTTTCTTTGTTTGGCTGCTTGGTTTGTAAAACCGTTTGAAGTTTGAGCTTCTTTGAGCTCTGTCAACCTTGCCAGTGGTCAATAATTGTAGTTCTGCTTATCTGTTAAAAATTGCGTGTGTCGACATCCCGTGACAAATACGTCCTTTTTTCATCCCTTCTTTCACCCATCATGTCGGTGTCTGGTTGGCTGCCGTCAGACGTGAGTTCGGACCCCACTGACGGCCAGGATTAAAGTGGCTGTGTCCTCTGCTCATCGTCAGATGCTGTCGTTCTGGTGGTGCGGCGTAGTGTAATTACATTGGTCCCCTTCCTCTGCCCTCTCCTCACACTCTCTTGGAGTGGTTATTTCCGTCAGGTGATCCATCACCTGATCTGGGTGAGGACGTTGAACCAGTGTGTAACCAAACCCCGCCACGTGTGGTGTCAGGTGTCCGCGAAGACTGTGCAAATCGATCTTCACCTCTAACAGACGGCGTGGATTAAGAGGGGAGAGGATATGACGCTTGCCTCGCTCGCTTCTCCCAGTGTTTGTGGAGTCCTGGTCGTTCGCTCTCCCAGTGTTTGTGGAGTCCTGGTCGCTCGCTCTCCCAGTGTTTGTGGAGTCCTGGTCGCTTGCTCTCCCAGTGTTGGTGGAGTCCTGGTCGCTCGCTCTCCCAGTGTTGGTGGAGTCCTGGTCGCTCGCTCTCCCAGTGTTTGTGGAGTCCTGGTCGCTCGCTCTCCCAGTGTTTGTGGAGTCCTGGTCGCTCGCTCAAAGTCATTGCCCACTTTCGGGCACCACAGTCATGGCGTGCTGCGAGAGAATTGTTCAAATGACTGGGCCGCCCTCGAAAGTTACCATGTGTGCCCGTCTTCTTCTCGTCCGCTTTTCAGCGAGGTCGGCTCACTGCGCGCAGATAGCCTGACTACCGCGCGCGCGCGCGCGCGCCGTGTGTGTGTGTGTGTGTGTGTGTGTGTTGTGTGTGTGTGTGTGTGTGTGTGTGTGTGTGCGTGCGTGCGTGCGTGCGTGCGTGCGTGCGTGCGAGCATGCGTGCGTGCGTGCGTGCGTGTGCGTGTGTGTTGTGTTGTGGTGTGTGTGTGGTGTGGTGTGTGTGTGTGTGTGTGTGTGTGTGTGTGTGTGTTGTGGTGTGGTGTGGTGTGGTGTGGTGTGTGTGTGTGTGTGTGTGTGTGTGTGTGTGTGTGTGTGTGTGTGTGTGCGCGCGCGCGCGCCTGCGCGCGTTAAACTTGAAACGGAAAACAGCCAAGCCGTGAACAGGAGGCAGACAGACAGCGACACAGAGGTAAAGGCGAGTGCCCTTATGTGCGCAGTGAACTTCTCTATAGAGGAAAGCTCATTCTACATAGGAAGGCCAACTTACTTATCCCCTGTCCTCCTGGTTTATCAGCCCAGTACTGTTAAAAAAAAAAAAAAAGAAAGAAAAAAAAAAGGTGCATGCTGACTGTGGCGAATCTATATTTTTCTTCAAAATAAACGTGAGACGCGTTGTGTCACCTGTTGTGTGTGCTGTCGCTAATGTAGTTGTTGTTGTTGTTGTCGTACCCTGGCTGAAAGACTCCAGGGATCATCCGAACAGCCGAAGTAGTTGAACACTATGGTACAAATGCATCAGCTGTGGTCGAGAACATGACGTGTGTGACCGTTTTTGATTACCCCGCCACGTGGGCAGCCACACTCATGCAAAGCATAACAACATTTTGATGTAGCCTTGGTGTTCTAGCCTATGCCAATTGGTCTGACACAGCCTTAAGCCAAGGCGGGTCGCTAACATAAACCATCTTCACAAATGGGTACACAAACGTTTCAGATATCATTTTAAATAATTTCAGAATTAGTTCATAACTGACTGGAATGCCATCTTTTTTTTTCATACCAAAGTCGCTGTAAACGACATTAAACAGGACTAAACAAACAAACAAACAAAAAACAAGACGTTCACTGGGGACTTGGAACACAAAATGAGCAGCACTGAGCTGTACCGGGGCAACCAGCCGGGTTGGACCTGAACACAGACCTGGCTGCTGGCGAGAGACGAAGACGACGCAGACCTCACCATGGACATCGTGCACATCATCAGGCTTCGTCCCGTGGGGCATCACTTGTGAGGTCTGTATGGGAGCTCATTCGATACGCACTAACAAGATCTAGACTTGGGCTTTCTGATTCATCAGTGCACAGTTCAAGATATAACAGGGATAGTGAACGAGTCATGAAATGCCCATCGTGTAGACGTGCTACAGACGATGAAATTCACTTTGTTTTTTGTTGCCCTGCTTTTGGTGACTTAAGACACAGTTTACTACATCCAAAATATCATAATAATCCTAGTCATTTCAGATTAACATTACTTTTAGCATCACGAAAGACAGAAGTCGTTAAAAAAAATCAATCTTGCTGTATATCTTTACAAAGCCTTTAAGAGAAGGGAAATAGCTATATCTTGAATTATCAAATGTGTTGTTGTGCGAATGTGAATTTGTTGACCGAGTCTATAAATGTGGGAATGTAATGATTTTCTTTATTGAATTTCCATTAAATTCCTTTGTAAGTTGGTAAACTGTTTTCAGTCTTGTCATTTGACCTAGTTCTCATACTTGTATTGGGATGACAGTGTCATTCATATTTGTATCATATATTCATTGTTATTGTTCACACCCCTTCAAATGGGGCTTTGGCCTTTTTGAATAAAATTCTGTTCTGTTCTGTATGGGAGCTTGGACTGTTTCCTGTTTGGGGCAGGACACGTTAGGGACAGCACACACGTGCGCGTGCAGTGTATCACCCTAAAAGGACAACAGGCGTGGTAGATGTAGTGATTTATGTTCAAGCGCGGGAAAAATACAAACTCACGTGGGTACGTGCGGGGGCACCCGCCCCACCCCCAGAGAGAGAGAGAGAGAGAGAGAGAGAGAGAGAGAGAGCTGTCTTATTATGTCACAAGAGAGAAGAGAGAGGAGAGAGAGAGAGAGAGAGAGAGAGAGAGATGAAATGAAATGAAATGAAATGAAATGAAATGAAATTTATTCAGATAGGCCACAGCCCCGAGCAAACATTAATAGTCGGGAGCTCCGGAATCAAGTGGAAATTGTGAGGTCTACAGTTGTTTTTGCGAGGTGTCAGTGTGCAACCAACATTATGCCAGCGGTTGCCTCTTTCTTTTCGTGTCGTATGTGGTGGATTTGTGGCCGTATTTCTTGCTTTCATGCATCGACGCGATTTGAAAAAGGCCGCCTTATTCTGTCGGCCATGAAGGATTCGTACGTGGCAAAGCGGTGTCGCAGTCGGGTTGATCCTCTCTCTGTTGTACTACGGGCTTTTACTACAGCGTTGTGGTGACGTGGAGCTAAACCCTGGACCTGTCACTGCAGCAAAGCAGCAGACCTGAGGCAGACCAGACTGAAGAGCGCCAGCGGAGGTTCACCGCATCCCACACCTCTCCGTCTCGGACAGCTGCAGAGCCCCAGTCTCCGTGATGTCATGTCTTCCATGCAGGACCCGAGCTGTAAGTTTGATGGCATGAAAGCTGACATGAGGGACATGAAAGAGATGTATGCCGGACTGCATGACGAGGTCCTATCCCTGAAGAAGGAGGTCCATCGATCTAAGGCGTGATAAT
>CM031615.1:8276778-8281778 GCA_018398815.1 Conus ventricosus
TGATCCGGACACTGGAACCCATTAAAGGTAGGGAATGTTGGGAGGAGGGGGAGGTGGGGGGGAGGGGGGTGTGGATCCGTCACGCGGCTCCCATCAAGCGTCAGATCCAGGATCGTTCAGGGAGATTTAGCAGGCACAAGGGGAGTAACCGCTGCGGTTCGTGCCAGCTACAACTTACCCTGGCGGGGAAATAGTTGATCCAGGCTAAGTCCACGCTGACGACGAACCTGTTGTGAACTTAGTTTTCACTGAGACACAAAGACCGTGACAGCAAGGTTATGAAGGGACAGTTTGACACTTTTCTACAAATTTACATATCTTCATGAATATTAAAAATAAAAAAAATAAAAAAAACCCTTTCTAGTGACATAAACATTGAAATCTAACTTTTTGTGTACTCTATTAAAAAAGAAAAAAAAAGGAGGGGGGGGGGGGGGTTTAACTCTCTCCATCTGTTAGGTTAGAAGGCTCAAGTCCCATCGCCTGAACTGTTAAAGTTTTCGCCGCGTCTGGGGCACGGCGTAATGAAAGGCGAAGCCCATCTCTCTCTCTCCTCTCTCCTCTCCTCTCTCTCTCTCTCTCCTCTCTCTCTCTCTCTCTCTCTCTCTTTCTCTCCCCCCCTCTCTCTCTCTCTCTCCCCCCTCTCTCTCCTCTCTCTCCTCCCCCTCTCTCTCTCTCTCTCTCTCTCTCTTCTCTCTCTCTCTCTCCCCACACACACACACACACACACACCGTGAACCTACATTTGACGAGATCCGCGAACTTCACCGAGTTGGATCTGGAATCGAAAGATCGGGCAAAGAGGAACAAAGACATGACTGCAGAGATCGCCAACCACACCAACTACACAAACCTGAAAAATCATTGATGACGCTCCGCCGAAAAAAAAAAAACGTTGACAAACGAATCGCAAAACAAACCACGACGCGTTTCGACCTCTTAGGTCTTCTTCAGGTTACAAGACACACGACACTCAGGACCACGAAAATGAACGAGCGATCACTTTATCTTCGTCTTCCCATTCGGCGCAAGATGGGCGTTGAATGTAAACGAGGCTGCCAGGAAGGAGACGGATGTGTGAGTCGAGGTAGTGATGATGATAATGATAATAATACTCAGAGGAATAATAGATTTTTGAAATTTGTTCAGATCTCCGCCTGCAGTCGCCTCACTTTGAGACTACACGAACTAAGTTCACGATCTGAAAGTTCGTTCAATTCAGAATGATTTTGTTGTTGTGTATTGTTGTTGTTATTCTGTTTAACGTCTGTTCACTAAAAGTGATATTAGACGAATTGTGTATTTGTGTGTGTGTGTGTGTGTGTGTGTGTGTGTGTGGTGTGTGTGGTGTGGTGTTTTGTTTGTTTGTTTTGTTTTGCGGCCTATCAGCTGTTAATTTAATACAAATCCCGTCCCTTCAGTATGTTGAAGTGATGGTGAAGTACATGGCCTGTTCCGAGAAAAAGAACAAAAACAAGAAGACATTACGGCGCTTAATGGCTGCAGGGGGAATTGTCCTCCAGCGCTTGTGCTGGCTTGTTGCTTGCTCGAATCATGTCTGTCGGTTTTAAAGCCCGTTTTTAACTTCTAATGAGACGGATCTACGGCAGATGTGGCTAGCTCACTCTTTGTGCGCCTCCAGAACGTCGCCATTTTTGAAAGGCAGACCTTGTTCGGCTTGAGTAACGTTCGCTGTTTGACAATGTTGTAGAAACTTGAGTAACGTTCGCTGTTTGACAACGTCGCAGAAGCTTGAGTAACGTTCGCTGTTCGACAACGTCGCAGAAGCTTGAGTAACGTTCGCTGTTTGACAACGTTGTAAAAACTTGAGTAACGTTCATTGTTTGACAACGTTGCAAAAACTTGAGTAACGTTCGCTGTTTCACAACGTTGTAGAAACTTGAGTAACGTTCGTTGTTTGACAACGTTGTAGAAACGTGAGTAACGTTCGCTGTTTGACAACGTTGTAGAAACTTCAGTAACGTTCGCTGTTTGACAACGTTGTAGAAACGTGAGTAACGTTCGCTGTTTGACAACGTTGTAGAAACGTGAGTAACGTTCGCTGTTTGACAACGTTGCAGAAACGTGAGTAACGTTCCTGTTTGATAACGCTACAGAAACGTGAGTAACGTTCGCTGTTTGACAACGTTGCAGAAACGTGAGTAACGTTCGCTGTTTGACAACGTTGCAGAAACGTGAGTAACGTTCGCTGTTTAACAACGTTGCAGAAACGTGAGTAACGTTCGTTGTTTGACAACGTTGCAGAAGTTCGAGTAACGTTCGCTGTTTGACAGCGTTGCAGGAAGCCAAATTCACACCCAGAACTCCAATCAAGCTGAAAGCTGACAGGCCTACCAACATCAACTTGCTTGTCTTTGCCACTCAATCTGGCTACAACGCCCAAACAAAGCGTTTCGTTTAAGTGGCTCATTGGAAAGAAGGTCACCCGGAAAATAACGCTGATGAAAATCGCTAGCGGAGGTCGAAGAAGCGTGAAATTGTCTTTCACTACATTGTGCGCGCGTAAGTGTTGTTAAATCAGCGTCCTTCAAAACCTGCAACCATCCAGGCGTGACGAATAGATTATACATGATTATGACTGATTTCAGTCTGCGTTCTCAGTTGTTACAGCAGTATCTTTCTCGTCATTTACATTTCAAAACCAAGCCAAATGAGACTATAAACTGATTGCAACTCATCTTAATGTCAACATCAGCGGAAGACTAAATTTAATCTAGCACGTCATGTTCAAATATCAAAACAAAACAAAGCAATGATAATTGATCATACTGTGTTGATCAATCTTCTCTTTACCCCGTTGTTCTGTGTTCAACGTAACACGGGATGAGGTCACGTGACTGTGACCATGGAAGCGGCATTTTACTTCACCGGGCTTTCAAATGTAATTCAGGAATACGTTACGGATTAGGACTAAACACAGTCGCGCTACATTACTGGCCCTTTTTTCCAACGACTGCCATCAAACAATATTAAATCGCCTTTTCCCTAAAAATCGTACGCTTCTTCGCTACAATAACGGCCAATCTTCACAGCTTAATCAGAAATTCTCGGGTCCTTCTGTTGGTAGTTTGTATTCAACAGACATTTGGGACTTTACATCTGATGGTTCAGCTTCAACTTTCTTGGGTAACCAGACATTCTTGTCTTTCTTTCTGGTGACTCAACTGAAGCAGATATTCCGGTGTCTTTCTTCTGGTGATTCTTTTCTTTCTTTCTTTCTTTCTTTCTTTCTGCGTACGCAGGCTGATACTCCTGCGGACACTGACTGTATAGACAGGCAGTGGAGTTTTGTGTGTATGACCGTTTTTTATCCCACCATTAAGGCAGCCATACTCCATCTTCGGGGAATTCTGGTGATTCAACTTCACACATTCGCGGGTCTTTCTTCTAATGGTTCAGTATCAACAGACATTTTAGGGTCTTCCTTCTGGATATCCAAGTTGAACGGACATTTTTGGATCTTTATTCGATTCCGGTAGTTCAAATTCAACAGACATTCTGGAGTCTTTCTTTTGGCACTTTAATTCTAACAGGCGTTCCTGGATTTTTTTTCTTTTCTGGCAGTTCAGTCTCAACACTCATTTTTTAACCGTTACACTGGTAGTCCGATTTCCACAGACAGTCATAGGTCTTTTTTTTTCTCGTGGTTCAACTTCAGCAGATATTTTGAGGGGCATTATTCCAGCGAAGGAACTTCAACAGACATCCGTGAATCTTGTTGTGGTGCTTTTTTTTTTCTTCACCTTAACAATCTGATGGTGCTAACTCCCTTGCGGACTGCTGGCTCTGAAGCTAGAGCGGAACACGTCCGGGTGTGGCTGTGTGTGTGTGATGAAGCCCGGATGAACGGATTGGCAGAGAGAACTCATGCAGGATGAGACAGAAAAAAAAAAAACAACAACAAAAAGAAGAGATAAAAATTCTGGAACACTCAGCAGAGCACACTGTGGCCTTTATGTCCGGTTCCAGAAAGGACGACGACTGTGTGTTGAAAAATAGGCAAGACAACCACCCGCTCTTCTCAAACCTTCTGCTCCAAAAATATGCTCGTGCTCGTCTTGGCCTTGTCAATTTTTCTCCGACGAGTTCACATTCAAGAGCAGAAGGAGGAAGGCAAAGATGACGGATGGAAGTGATGCGCATTGACATTCAGCATCACCATTAATCGATACGCCACAGTTGACACGGCTCTTCTTCATCCACAGAATTGGGCCTCGATCGCTCTGCAGTTCTTCTTCTTCTTCCTTCTCTTTTCACAGAGAAAGCAGAGTTTGCTAGCCACGTCTTCGTTTTTCCCTCAGACTATACTGACATTGTAAATGTGTGAACGAAAGAAGAAAAAGAGGAAGAGGAGGAAGAAGGAAACAAGAGGAGGAGGAGGACAACGAGGAGGCGAAGAAAAAGAAGAAGAAAAAAAAGAAGAAGAAGAGAGAGAGGAAGAGAGAGAAAGAGAGGAGGAGGAGGAGGAGGAGGAGGAGGAGGAGGAGGAGGAGGAGGAGGAGGAGAAGAAGAAGAAGAAGAAGAAGAGAAGAAGAAGAAGAAGAAGAGGAAGAATCAGTTGAAGCAGATGAAGTAGATGAAGTAAAGACGAAGAAAGCAGATTAAAAAAAAAAAAAAAAGAGAAAGAAGACATAAGAAGAGAAGTAGGATATGACAGACGAAAAAGAATTTTGAAGGACAACAATTGAAAAAGAAATAAATATAAGAGAGAAGGAGAAGAAGAGGAGGAAATGGGAGAGGAAGGAGAAAGGAGGAGGAGGAGGAGGAGGAGGAGGAGGAGGAGGAGGAGAAGAGGAGGAGGAGGAGGAATAAGAAGAGAAGTAGGCTGTGAACGAAGAAAAAGATCTAGAGAAATAAGATTTAAGAAAGAAAGAAAGAAACGAGAAGAAGAAAGAAAGAAAGAAAGAAAAAGGAAGAGGAAGAAAAAAGAAGAAGAAGATGAGAACAAAGAAGGAAAAGATTGACAGAGACAGACACAG
>CM031615.1:8284278-8294278 GCA_018398815.1 Conus ventricosus
CTTCGCCTGTCGGCGGAACAGCAAAGAGCGAGACTGCGGAATGCACACGGCGGTTGGTCGACCGTGGCGTCTTTCCCCGGTGGGAACTGCAATCATGAGACACGTGCTGCTACACCCATGGGTACGCTGCCATGAAGGTTTTGTCCGTCACATCCAGACGCCATTACACAATGGCATCTGCCTAGGTGAAATTATGTCCTTGATATGCCCTGTGCGCGCCTTCCGCCTATATGAACACAGCGCAGTCTTCCAAGGACGATTCAGCTGGCTGGCCAGGCAGCTAAGGACAGTTCTTCTCCGAGTCCCATTCACACCTTCGGATGTGTCTTTTCCTGTCTGTCCATTGGCCTGCTCAAGGGAAAGACCCAGTGATGGTGAGGAAAGAGCCGCTGACCGCAGGGACAGTCCTGTTGGCGGCAGGGAAGACTGAGACCTGAGATCTCCTCCAGAGGGCAAGTAAGATCTCATGTGGCGAAAGCTTGGCCCGTGTCTGGAGTTGTGCTGTCTTCATCTTTCAGCGGAACAGCAACGAGTGAGACTGCAGGATACAAACGGCGGTTGCTTGACGGCGGCGTCTTTTGCCGGTGGGCTCTGCAGTCATGAAAAACGGGCTGGTACACCGATGGGGGCGCTCCCAGTGGAGGTTTTGACGTGTCACGACCAGTGGCCATTACACAATGGCATCTGCCAGGGTGCAGTTATGTCCCTTGACGTCTTAGTTCACTCCGCGTGCCTGCACTCTTTGTGAACACCGCGCAGTCTTCCAAGGGTGGTTGGTTCGGCAGTTGAGGACAGTACTTCTCTGGGCCTCACTCGCACTTTCGGGTGTATCTTTTTCTTTCTTTTGAACCTTTTAACAATTAACTGCCCGTACGACTTGAGGGCTATCAGGCAACTTATTATAACATCAGTTGTAATGCCGAACTAACGGGTTTTTCATCAAGCCATTCCCCAGTATCGAGTCTAGAGGCCCCAAAAGTGTAACCATTGTAAATCCTGATCAAACGAATAATTCTGTGTTTGATCCATACTGAACTACTTTCTAATATATTTTCTTTCAATAGCTCTTTTAGCCAATATATGACAAGTTTGCCAGGCTATACATTTTGCTGCCATTTTATATCAGTTGTCTGGTACCGAGTTCGGGTGTGCAAATTCGTGTGTGTGTGTGTGTGTGTGTGTGTGTGTGTGTGTGTGTGTGTGTGTGTGTGTGTGTGTGTGTGTGTGTGCGTGTGTGTGTGTGTGTCTGTGTATTTGCTTGCATCGATTAAACGCAACCGTGAGTTTGGGGAGCCACGAAAGTGCTTCCTTTTTATGGCAAATAAAAACGGTGAATGATGACGGAGATAATCTGGCACACTCCGAGAGTTTGTCCTCGCTCCTGCACCGGAGGAATGGCACAAAGATTGCCTACATCCACTGAAAAGAAGGTCATTACGTCCGGATGATCGAGAGAGGGTGTGTGTGGTGTGGGGGGGGGGGGGGGGGGGGGGGGGGTTGGCCACAGGGCTAAGCTTTCATCAATCAGGACTGACGCCCGGGACAGAAGCGCAGTGGCTGACGGGCAGTGGAGAGATTGGACGCGGCCTGCATGTGGTCAGCAGCACTGCTACATCTGCAGATCTCTCATCACTGACCAGTGATCAACAAAGGACAGTACGTGTACTCACTGACCAGTGATCAACAGGGGACAGTACGTGTACTCACTGACCAGTGGTCAACAGAGGACAGTACGTGAACTCACTGACCAGTGATCAACAGAGGACAGTTCGTGAACTCACTGACCAGTGGTCAACAGGGAACAGTACGTGTACTCACTGACCAGTGATCAACAGAGGACAGTACGTGTACTCACTGACCAGTGATCAACAGGGAACAGTACGTGTACTCACTGACCAGTGATCAACAGGACAGTACGTGAACTCACTGACCAGTGATCAACAGAGGACAGTACGTGTACTCACTGACCAGTGATCAACAGAGGACAGTACGTGTACTCACTGACCAGTGATCAACAGAGGACAGAACGTGTACTCACTGACCAGTGATCAACAGAGGACAGTACGTGTACTCACTGACCAGTGATCAACAGAGGACAGTACGTGTACTCACTGACCAGTGATCAACAGAGGACAGTACGTGTACTGACTGATCAGTGATCAACAGGGGACAGGACAGTACGTGTACTGACTGATCAGTGATCAACAGGGGACAGTACGTGTACTCACTGACCAGTGGTCAACAGGGGACAGTACGTGTACTCACTGACCAGTGGTCAACAGGGGACAGTACGTGTACTCACTGACCAGTGATCAACAGGGAACAGTACATGTACTCACTGACCAGTGATCAACAGGACAGTACGTGTACTCACTGATCAGTGATCAACAAGACAGTACATGTACTCACTGACCAGTGATCAACAGGACAGTACGTGTACTCACTGACCAGTGATCAACAGGACAGTACGTGAACTCACTGACCAGTGATCAACAGGATAGTACGTGCACTCACTGACCAGTGATCAACAGGACAGTGCGTGTACTCACTGACCAGTGATCAACAGGACAGTACGTGAACTCACTGACCAGTGATCAACAGGACAGTACGTGAACTCACTGACCAGTGATCAACATAGGACAGTACGTGTACTCACTGATCAGTGATCAACAGGGACAGTACGTGCACTGACTGACCAGTGATCAACAGAGGACAGTACGTGTACTCACTGACCAGTGATCAACAGGACAGTACGTGTACTCACTGACCAGTGATCAACAGAGGACAGTACGTGTACTCACTGACCAGTGGTCAACAGGGAACAGTACATGTACTCACTGACCAGTGATCAACAAGACAGTACGTGTACTCACTGACCAGTGATCAACAGAGGACAGTACGTGAACTCACTGACCAGTGATCAACAAGACAGTACGTGTACTCACTGACCAGTGATCAACAGAGGACAGTACGTGAACTCACTGACCAGTGATCAACAGCATAGTACGTGAACTCACTGTCCAAAGCCTTTGAAACTGCGATGACATCAAGAGGAAAGATTCATGTCACAGAGAGAGAGAGAGAGAGAGAGAGAGGAGAGAGAGAGAGAGAGAGAGAGAGAGAGAGAGAGAGAGACGGAGATGGAGGGCAGGAGGGAAGGGAGATATAAGAGAGAAGAGAGAGAGAGAGAGGAAGAGACAGTCAGATAGACAGAGCGAGAGAGAGTGAGAGAGAGAGAGGGGAGAGAGAGAGGGGGGGGGGGGGGCAATTTTCTGAAGTAGTTTATGTTTTTTCCTGTCTGTACATTTGTAGATGTGTAAAGCATGTTTCAGAAGAGACATGCATGACATATAGCTATCAGCCTTTTGTAGTCAGAGAGACATGACATATAGCCATCAGCCTTTTGTAGTCAGAGAGACATGACATAGCTACCAGCCTTTTGTAGTCAGAGAGACATGACATATAGCCATCAGCCTTTCGTAGTCAGAGAGACATGACATATAGCCATCAGCCTTTCGTAGTCAGAGAGACATGACATATAGCCATCAGCCTTTTGTAGTCAGAGAGACATGAAATATAGCCATCAGCCTTTTGTAGTCAGAGAGACATGACATATAGCCATCAGCCTTTTGTAGTCAGAGAGACATGACATAGCTACCAGCCCTTTGTAGTCAGAGAGACATGACATATAGCCATCAGCCTTTCGTAGCCAGAGAGACATGACATATAGCCATCAGCCTTTCGTAGTCAGCGAGACATGACATATAGCTATCAGCCTTTTGTAGTCAGAGAGACATGACATATAGCTATCAGCCTTTTGTAGTCAGAGAGACATGACATATAGCCATCAGCCTTTTGTAGTCAGAGAGACATGACATAGCTATCAGCCTTTTGTAGTCAGAGAGACATGACATAGCTACCAGCCTTTTGTAGTCAGAGAGACATGTCATATAGCCATCAGCCTTTTGTAGTCAGAGAGACATGACATATAGCCATCAGCCTTTTGTAGCCAGAGACATGACATATAGCTATCAGCCTTTTGTAGTCAGAGAGACATGACATATAGCCATCAGCCTTTTGTAGTCAGAGAGACATGACATATAGCCATCAGCCTTTTGTAGTCAGAGAGACATGACATATAGCCATCAGCCTTTTGTAGTCAGAGAGACATGACATATAGCCATCAGCCTTTTGTAGTCAGAGAGACATGACAATAGCCATCAGCCTTTTGTAGCCAGAGAGACATGACATATAGCCATCAGCCTTTTGTAGCCAGAGAGACATGACATATAGCCATCATCAGCCTATTGTAGCCAGAGAGTCATGACATATACCCATCAGCCTTTTGTAGCCAGAGAGACATGACATATACCCATCAGCCTTTTGTAGCCAGAGAGACATGACATATACCCATCAGCCTTTCGTAGCCAGAGAGACATGACATATACCCATCAGACTTTCGTAGCCAGAGATACATGACATATAGCCATCAGCCTTATGTAGCCAGAGAGACATGACATATAGCCATCAGCCTTTTGTAGCCAGAGAGACATGACATATAGCCATCAGCCTTTCGTAGTCAGAGAGACATGACATATAGCCATCAGCCTTTCGTAGTCAGAGAGACATGACATATAGCCATCAGCCTTTCGTAGTCAGAGAGACATGGCATAAAGCCATCAGCCTTTCGTAGTCAGAGAGACATGACATATAGCCATCAGCCTTTCGTAGTCAGAGAGACATGGCATAAAGCCATCAGCCTTTCGTAGTCAGAGAGACATGACATATAGCCATCAGCCTTTTGTACCCAGAGGGACATGACATATACCCATCAGCCTTTTGTAGTCAGAGAGGCATCACATATTGCCATCAGCCTTTTGTAGCCAGAGAGACATGACATATAGCCATCATCCCTTTGTAGTCAGAGAGACATGACATATAGCCATCTGCCTTTCGTAGTCAGAGAGATATGACATATACCCATCAGCCTTTCGTAGCCAGAGAGACATCACATATAGCCACCAGCCTTTTGTAGCCAGAGAGACATGACATTTGGCTTTCATCCTTTTGTAGCCAGAGAGACGTGACATATAGCCACCAGCCTTTTGTAGCCAGAGAGACATGACATATAGCTATCAGCCTTTCGCAGTTAAAACCAGGGGATGGAGGGGGTAGGGTGGGCTAAGGAGGGGGAGCAGTTCCTCTTTGACTGACAGCATTTTTACCCCCCCCCCCCTCCCTCCCCTTCTATGTTTCAGTAGATAAATGTGGGGGTTTAAAAGGAAATACAATTTCTGTACATACAGTCCCAAAATCCACATAACATTACTGGAGCTTACTTCTGTAATGCTTAATAGTCTCTATACCAAAAAAAATTACCCCCGCCCCGACCCCACTGTTCCACAGATTAGGTTGGGCATCTTGGATTGGCACTGGCCACCTCGTGATGGTGAACTATGACCTCTAACTAACTCTCCCCCCCCCCTCTCCGCCTCTCAATACTCCATCACCAGCTCCCCCCCCCCCCCCCCCCACCCCCTCCCCCGACACCCATCCTCTGCCCCATCCAGCATTCCCTGGAAATACGTATCAACCTTACAGGAGAGGAAACATAGAGACTGGAGCATGTTTCCCAGGGCGTCAAGTTTGAATCCCGGGCACTGTAGACTCTATACCACCTCGTCCACCATCCAATACATGCTAGATCTCTGATCATTTGGACCAGCAGAGGGGAACTAACCACACCTCACCACTGATATGCCACGAGGGACAACAACGCAGTCAGCGGGTTACATGTACGAGCGATCCCAACACCCTTTGGGCAAACACCAACTGGAGCGGACAGTGTTTGGGAAAGCAGTCACGTAAAACACATTGCGTGTCCAGCCTGTCACGGGTCCGCGAGCTGTCACGACACTCCCCAACGGCCCAACATGGATCACCACACTCCTGGCTGATGCACGGACCTGTCTGTTGTGTCCGTGAAACGGATCTCCTGGATCGGACCCCAAACACCCGAACAAAGCGCCATGTTGACTGTCACGGCTAGGGAATCCGACCAGAGACAGTGAAACTGGACATGGTGATAGCGTGATACTGACCACACACACACCGACGCCTGTCAATCAACGGTAAGTGTTCTCTATGTTGCCTTTTTGTTGCCTTTTCATACACTGCATGCGTGGTGGGTTGATTGGTCAGTCGTTTCTTAATCAATATTGAAATGAAATGAGGCAGGGAACAGTAAAGAAAAAACAATAAACAAGTAGGGTAACTCTTGCTCCCATAAGGAAACCTAACTTAACTATCATTCAAGACTTTGAAACTTGAATAAAGTCAGACAAATACAAAGACGAACAATCTAATGGTTGGGGAAAACAAGCGCAGGCCAACAACCCCTCCGTCATCACAGTGAGTTTTCATATTTGAAAATATTTTCTTGATTTTATGTTCCCATTTTCGTCATCTTCAACCCCCCCCCCCCCCCCCCCCCCCCCCCCCGACCAGACCTTTGCCAAGTCATTACTGTGATGACGGAGGGGTTGTTGGCCTGCGCTTGTTTTTCCCCACTATTAGATTGTTCGTCTTTGTATTTGTCTGACTTTATTAAAGTTTAAAAGGCTGTGCCAGTTTTGAATAATAGCTACTCTGAGTTAGGTTTTCTTATGGGAGCAAGAGTTACCCTACTTGTTTATTCTCAATCAATATGAAGTTGAACATAGAATGAGGCAGACTTTATTCAAGTTTAAAAGGCTGTCCCAGTCTTGAATAAAAGTTACTCTGTGTTAGGTTTTCTTGTGGGAGCAAGACTTACCTACCTGTTTATTGTCCCAATCAATAGTTTGCGCGCCGTCAATGACATCTGTTTGCTTTGTTTGACCCCATTCATGTGACGTTTATATGTTACACTGATCAGTTTGTCGTCACAGAGGACAGTTAGCTCTTCATCACCACGAGACAGATCCTAACCCGGCATCACTAACTCTTTCACTACAACATTAACCTTAATTCAGTAGAAAGAAGAAAAAGAAACACCCGAAGGTGCTGGGGAGGACCCAGAGAAGCACTGTCTTCACCTGCCTTTAGAGCAGTCCTGTACCACCCTTGGAGGCCTGCGCTGTGTTGACGATGGGTACAGGCACGCACAGGACACTCCATTAAGATATCAAGGGACATAACTGCTCCTGAACATATGAAGTTGAACATAGAATGAGGCAGACTTTATTCAAGTTTAAAAGGCTGTGCCAGTCTTGAATAAAAGTTACTCTGTGTTAGATTTTCTTGTGGGAGCAAGACTTACCTACCTGTTTATTGTCCCAATCAATAGTTTGCGCGCCGTCAATGACATCTGTTTGCTTTGTTTGACCCCATTCATGTGACGTTTATATGTTACACTGATCAGTTTGTCGTCACAGAGGACAGTTAGCTCTTCATCACCACGAGATCTCAACCCGGCATCACTGACTCTTTCACTACAACATTAACCTTCATTCAGTATGATATATCGACCACAAGTGACTTTTTTACCTCTGTATTTCAGCACATTTAACTTGCTTCAACAACAAATTTTTCTGGCCAGCTGGTATCGTCCAATTGAAATCAGAGACCTGCTGGTGCTATGTATTAGGGAGGGATATGATGGGATAATGTGAGCCATCAAGAAAAAACACCTTAACTACAACAAGTGATAAAAAAAACGAACGGTCACAACAACAACGTAAACATCATCCCCCACATCTCTCTCTCTCTCTCTCTCTCTCTCTCTCTCTCTCTCTCTCTCTCTCTCTCTCTCTCATGTACGCACACTTACACACACACACACACACACACACCACACACACACACACACACACACACACACACACACACACACTAAGACTGAGACAGAGACAGAGAAACGAACAGAGAACAGAGAGAGAGAGAGAGAGAGAGAGAGAGAGAGAGAGAGAGAGAGAGAAGAGAGAGAGAGAAGAGAGAGAGAGAGAGTAAAACAGACAGAGAATGAGAGGGAAGAATGAATGAGAAACACGAAAAGCTGCACAAAGTTATAAACATCCCTGCTTTGAACCACACAATGTACGTGAACGAAAAAAAAAATCTCTCTCTCTCCTCTCTCTCTCTCTCTCTCTCTCTCTCTCTCTCTCTCTCTCTCTCTCTCTCTCCATCTCTCTCTCTCCTCTCTCTCTCTCTCTCTCTTACACGCCCACATGCACGCGCGCGCGCGCTCTGGCCCATTCTCACCCTCCTATCCTCCACCCCTCCACCCACCCCAGCCCCAGGTCTGGAGTAGCAGTGGGAAGGAGATAAGAGTCCAGTGCACACTGTGCTGTGGCCCCCACACGGATCGCCTTTCAGCGGAGTGTCTGTCTCCCCCTCTCTGCAGGACTTGGCTTCCTGATCGATCTGTAGGTTCGGCAAGGACCAACGCTACCCCCCACTACACAGGCACTGGGGATCCGGAGGGAGATTGGAGGGGTGGAGAATGGGATGGAGTGATTGGGTGGGCTGGTGATGAAGAGGGGGAAGGGGAGGGGAGGGGAGGGGCAGTGGAAATGGGTTATGGGGAGGGGGGGGGGGGGGGTCAAGAAAGATCCCTGACATAAGGTGGAGTGAAGATTTTAAAGGAGAAAAAAATTATGACATGAAAGAGAGAGAGAGGGAGAAAGCGAGAGAGAGAGAGACAGACAGACAGACAGACAGTGAGAGACAGAGAGAGATCAGCCCATCAGTTTATCAATCGATAGACCACAAGTCCATGGAGAAGTCTTGATTTGACTGAAGTCATCAAATTTGAAACAAAACTATTTCCTGGCTGGATTACTCTCTACTTTCCTTTTCAACCTTCACTCTCGGAAAAAGATTCCACTGAACTTTTTTCATTGTTGGAAGGACAGTGTAATGAACCTTTCCGCCCTCTTGGAACAACAGCCTGCATTGACCGATAACTCGCCATTTCCAGGCAGCAGCGAACAGCGTGGTTCTGTTTAACATCTACAGAGGCAGCATAATTATAATGGAGAATGCACTCCACAAGAAATCAGTTATAAAACAGTATAAAAGGCATGTGTTTGAGCTTTAATACCTGTTATCATAAGGCATGTATTTGAGCTTTAATACCTGTTATCATAAGGCATGTGTTTGAGCTTTAATACCTGTTATCATAAGGCATGTGTTTGAGCTTTAATACCTGTTATCATAAAAGGCATGTGTTTGAGCTTTAATACCTGTTATCATAAAAGGCATGTATTTGAGCTTTAATACCTGTTATCATAAAAGGCATGTGTTTGAGCTTTAATACCTGTTATCATAAAAGGCATGTGTTTGAGCTTTAATACCTGTTATCATAAAAGGCATGTGTTTGAGCTTTAATACCTGTTATCATAAAAGGCATGTGTTTGAGCTTTAATACCTGTTATCATAAAAGGCATGTGTTTGAGCTTTAATACCTGTTATCATAAAAGGCATGTGTTTGAGCTTTAATACCTGTTATCATAAAAGGCATGTGTTTGAGCTTTAATACCTGTTATCATAAGGCATGTGTTTGAGCTTTAATACCTGTTATATAAAAGGCATGTGTTTGAGCTTTAATACCTGTTATCATAAAAGGCATGTGTTTGAGCTTTAATACCTGTTATCATAAAAGGCATGTGTTTGAGCTTTAATACCTGTTATCATAAGGCATGTGTTTGAGCTTTAATACCTGTTATCATAAAAGGCATGTGTTTGAGCTTTAATACCTGTTATCATAAAAGGCATGTGTTTGAGCTTTAATACCTGTTATCATAAAAGGCATGTGTTTGAGCTTTAATACCTGTTATCATAAAAGGCATGTGTTTGAGCTTTAATACCTGTTATCATAAAAGGCATGTGTTTGAGCTTTAATACCTGTTATCATAAAAGGCATGTGTTTGAGCTTTAATACCTGTTATCATAAAAGGCATGTATTTGAGCTTTAATACCTGTTATCATAAAAGCAAACAATAAATGGGGGTCTGTTGAT
>CM031615.1:8301778-8304278 GCA_018398815.1 Conus ventricosus
TTCAACTGCCGCCACCATCCCCTGTCCGTACTGTGACAGGACTTTCCGGGTGCAGATTGGCCTGACCAGCCATCTACACACTCACCCCCGATCCCAGGATGACTGGATGGTCTTCGTCGTCTCGACGGACAAAACAACTTATTTGTTCCACGTGTTAATGAACACAGATGAAGGAGACGATTGACAAACAACTTATTTGTTCCACGTGTTAATGAACACAGATGCAGGTGACGATGGACACAACAAAGAGAAAGTTCAAACTGCCAAGTCTCTGATGCTGCTTCTCCCCGTTCTAAATGATCTTCCTCTTTGACAGGAACGTAAGTGATGTCTTTAAAGACCCCTAAAAGTCAGAAAATCAATGTGCTCTGGTCATTGAAGTTTGAACCTAAGAGGTCGAAACGCGTCGCGTTTTGTCTTGTCAATTGCTAATAATTCTTTTTGAAATATATATATATATATATATATATATATATATATATATATATATATATATATATATATATATATATATATATATATATAGCTTTGTTTTCAGTTTTCCCATGCCCATAAATGGTAACATGTATACTGGGGTGTCAATGACACTACACTACTCTGGCAGCGTGGATTCTTTCTTCCCTTCATACTGGCAGCGTTTCTAGTGTGAGAAATTCGGGTTTTCCTTTTGCGCTCTCCGAGGTACCCCCCCCCCCCCCCCCCCACCCCCACCCCGGCAAGACAAATGCTAGGCCTGACCGGGGCAACGTGACTAATGCAGGATATCGGTGGCGCTGTCTGCGGCCATCTGTCATTGTAAGGAGGCCACTCGGGCGGCAACAGACACGTCTGTTGCGTGCTGACCTGACAGTTCTGTTCACAAAATGATTGTGTTCTTGCCCACTTTCCTGCCATTTTTCACATCGTCTTTTTTCCATGGGCGCGTAAGTGCTCACGCGCGCGCGAGCGTGTATGTGTGTGTGTGTGTGTGTGTGTGTGTGTGTGTGTGTGTGTGTGTGTGTGTGTGTCCGCGCGCGCGCGTGCGTGCGTGCGTGCGTGCGTGCGTGCGTGCGTGCGTGCGTGTGTGTGTGTGTGCGCGCACACGCGAGCACGCGATTTGTATATTTGGAAATCCGTTGTTTGTCGGGTATAAGAGTCCTAATTCACAAATCTACATTGACTGTAGAGAAAGAGAGAGAGAGAGAGAGAGAGAGAGAGAGAGAGAGAGAGAGAGAGAGAGAGAAGAGAGAGAGAGAGAGAGAGAGAAGAGAGAGAGACAGCATAAGAGTATGGCCTCCATCACGGGCCAGTATACCCCAGATCTCTTGTGACTTAGACTGGTGAGCAGACGGGAACTACCAAAACCTTACCACAGACAGGACAGACAACGGCGCAGAACAACAACAGTGCAGTCGGCAAGCTGTGAAACAGAAATGGATTCATCAACCAGCAATCCCAGCCCCCTTTGTGGGCAAACACAGACTGCAGCGGGATAACGTTTGGGAAAGCAGTCACCTAAAAACACATTGCGTGTCCAGCCCGTCACCTGTCCGTAACGGTCACGACACTCCTCAACGGCCACACATGGATCACCGCACTCCTGGCTGATGATGATGATGCACGGTCCTCTCTGTTGTGTCAGTGAAACGGATCTCCTGGATCGGCCCCACCCCAAACACCCGAACAAAGCGGCCATGTTGACTGTCACGGCAGGGAGTCCGACCAGAGACAGTTGAAACTGTACATGGTGATAGCGTGATACTGACCACACACACCGGTGCCTGTCAATCAACGGTCAAGCGTTCTTTTTGTTGCCTTCCCTACTCTCTCTCTCTCTCTCTCTCTCTCTCTCTGTCTGTCTGTCTGTCTGTCTGTCTGTCTCTCTCTCTCCCCCCCTCCCCCCGTGTGTGTGTGTGTGTGTGTGTGTGTGTGTGTGTGTGTGTGTGTGTGTGTGTGTGTGTGTGTGTGTGTGTATGTGTGTGTGTGAGTTTGCGTGCGTGCGTGCGAGCGTGCGTGCCTGTGTGTGTGTGTGTGTGTGTGTGTGTGTGTGTGTGTGTGTGTGTGTGTGTGTGTGTGTGTGTGTGTGTGTGTGTGTGTGTGTGTGTGTGTGTGTGTGTGTGTGTGCGTGCGTATGTGTGTGTGTGTGTGTGTGATGGTTTCGTTTCGCGTCTCTCAACGTGTAGTTTCTGTGCTACCAAATACAGTTTGTTTGCTTTATTTGACAAACGCTATATTTCCAATCCACACTGTTCCGTTCCTTTCCGACAAACCAGCTTTCCTCCTCCTCCTCCTCCTCGCTCATAGCTTCACTCAGTGAGGCATCTCAGATGCTTTCGATGATTTTAATAACCCAGAGACTGTCAAAATCGATCACAGTCGGGTCGTTTTATTTTTCGCAGCCCTGCATCTAAGCTGTCACAACTGACTTCAAAAACAGCATTCTCATGAATCAGCGGCTGGGCTTGTCACCAGGAAATCAGAAATCTCTTGGTTTTCTGCTACGGAGGGAAATGATGGGATA
>CM031615.1:8319278-8321778 GCA_018398815.1 Conus ventricosus
GTCGAGAATAGGCGCTATATAAGTAGTCATTATTATTCATTATTATCACCCTCGTCAAGACCTGCAAACCAAGCCATTAAACGGAACCCCAGCAGGCCACATAAAAAGAAGGACGACCCAGGATGAGCTGGCGACAGACAGTGGAGAGAGACCTCCGACTCATTGACAGAGGATGGAGTGACACTAACAAACTGGCTGAGGACCGTGCACAGTGGAGCGCCTTGACTGCCTCATGCGTCGCAAGACGCGGGAGCATTTAAGTCTAAGTCAAAGTAAGTTAAACAGGGGTGTCCAGGGACCAGCCAACCTGGTGTTTCACACCACCTCGTCCGTCACTCATCAAGAAACGGTCCTGTACTGTCGAGGGTTTCTGTGGACGCCGCACAGAAAAGTGTGTGCGTGTGTTTTGTGTGTGGGGGGGGGGGGGGAGGGAGGGGGGACTTTGGTCATAAATAGTCATCGGAACGACGGGGGTGACAGCTGTCAGTGGAGTTTTTTTTTCTTCCTATTTTTTTTTCTTTTTCTTTCTTTTCTTTCTTTCATTTTTCTTCTTCTTTTGTTGTTGTTGTTGGTGGTGGTGGTGGTGGTGGTGGTGGTGGTTTGTTGCTGTTGTTGTTTTTTTGGATGGGAGAAGCGATGGTGATGTTCGTGAACATTCCCTTGAGTAGTAGTAGTAGCAGCAGCAGCAGCAGCAGCAGCAGCAGCAGCAGCAGCAGCAGCAGCAGTAGTAGCAGCAGCAGTAGTAGCAGCAGCAGTAGTAGCAGCAGCAGTAGTAGTAGCAGCAGCAGTAGTAGCAGCAGTAGTAGCAGTAGTAGTAGTAGCAGCAGCAGCAGCAGAAGTAGTAGTAGTAGTAGTAGTAGTAGTAGTAGTAGTAGTAGTAGTAGTAGTAGCAGTAACAGTAGTAGTAGAAGAAGTAGAAGAAACTCTAGGGAGAGCGTGACAGCAGGTCTTCAGAGAAGAAATCCCCCTCAGACAAGAGTTTTGGTCCTGAACTCCTTACACTCTGTTGGGGCCGGGCCGCATCCAGGTCATATCATTATTGTTGTTGTTGCTATCATCGTCGTCTCATCATCATCATCATCATCATCATCATCATTCGTCATCATCATCATCATCATTATTGTCATTATCATTATCATTATTATTATGTTATTATCATTATTATCATCATCATCATCATTATTATTATTATATCATCATTATTACTGTTATCATGACCATCATTATTATCAGTATCACGATAGTTGAGAATGCTTATATATCCACCACACTCTGCAAGACACCGTGCTCAAAATCGCTTTTATATACAATTCACATGATGGAACAGGTAACAGAAACTGGTTGAGGATGCTGGGAGCCCCGAAAAAAACTGGCAGTCTCCTGGCGCCACATGAAGTCATTCCCGAGTAATCCAGTCGGAATGTCAGTCTCTCTATTTTTCCACTCACTCTTCGCACTTTTCACGGAGGACTCAAGTGATACGTACACATGCCATCCATACTGGCGGCCTAATAATAATAGGTCCTTTTCTGGCGGAAGATTGGTGTTGGAATTTGACGTGTGAGCAAAATGTTTTGCGTGCGCTCATACACACAAACCTCTTTTTAAAGTCTCATTCAAAGGACTTTTCGAGAAGTTGAGTCAGAAAGGTGAACTCCAAGACAACCCCCCGACCACCCCACCCAACACCCCCCCCACCCCCTCCCTCCGCCCCCACGACCCGTACCGAAACGGCCCGGGGGCGACTCGATGCCGCAACCCCAGGATGGACCGGGATCACGAGTGAGGTGCTCCACCAGCTGAGGTATTCTGGGCAGCAGTGAGTTATTCCCTGGGCTGGCTAATCACAAGGCACGAAATCGAATCCAAAGGACACAGGTAAAATGCTGACACATTGTGGTCTGTCTGTCTGTCTGTCTGTCTGTCTGTCTGTCTGTCTGTCTCTCTCTCTGTACATGCGCACAGTCATGTGTGTGTGTGTGTGTGTGTGTGTGTGTGTGTGTGTGTGTGTGTGTGTGTGTGTGTGTGTGTGTGCGCGCGCGTGCGCGTGCATGCGTGCGTGCGTGCGCATAAGCATCTGCGCGCACGAGCGCGCGTGTGTATATACACAGACAAAGGAGACAGGAAGAGCGATAAGAGACAAAGAAAAGCAAACAGGCAGACAGACAGACAGACAGGCAGACAAAGAGACAGAAAGAACGCAACGAGAGAAAGGGAAACAAGATCTGTGTACACTTCACGGCTCGAACATTTAATCGTTACGGGAAAAAAAACAACAGCAGACGCATTATTTATACAAAAAGGGGAAAAATAACAGACACATTAGTCATACCGAAAGAAACAAAAGACATACACTTTTGACGCAGATGGTTACTTTCTTTAAATTAAAAAAAAAAGCTTTTTTTTTTTTTTTTCGTTGTTGAAAAGAATGCTAATATTCTACGTGGAAACTGAATTGGAAATTGAAGTATACGAAAATGAAAAAAAAAAAAATGAAAAA
>CM031615.1:8326778-8334278 GCA_018398815.1 Conus ventricosus
ATCTGTATTAAAGACCATACCCCATGGCATAAACAAGAGACTATCAAACCTGTCATGCAAGAGAGAGTGTTCAACAATGCAGCAGTGGAATACCAGAGGCACTACAAACCAAGTGGATACATTAAAAACTACAATACAACCCGGCCCAAACAACACAAATAAAACAAGAAAAATAGGAAAAGAAAAATCATAGGTAATAACCCCCCATACGACGGGAAACTCAAAACAAACATAGGAAAGAATTCTTCAAAATCCTAGCAACTTCATTTCCAAAAGAGCACAAACTGTCCAAAATATTTAACAAAAACACTGTCAAACTATCGTACCATGTATGCCCAACCTCAAAAACCTGATTGACGCATCCAATAAAATGAAAATCCAACACAGCAAAGAAGGTGAAAAAAGGGAAAAATCTTGCAATTGCACGAGAAAGGAGCAGTGCCCACTAAACAATAATGTCTCCCACAACAACATTGAAATCCCCACTACTGTAACATCAAAAATGAAAAAGAAACATACATAGGGATCACTGAAAACCACTTCAAAACCAGATATGCAAACCACAAACAGTCATTCAATAAAGAAAAATATAAAAACCAAACAAACTGAGCAAATATATCTGGAAACTTAAAGACGAAAAAAACAAGCTACAATATATCCTGGAAAATCATAAAAAGAGCAACAACCAAAACAGCAATGTTTCAAAAAGGTGCAACCTATGTTTAACTGAAAAATGGTTAATACTATGCAAACCACACTTAGCAATTTTAAACACCAAAACAGAAATAGTAAACAACTGCGGGCATAAATGGAAATCGTTGTTAGTGAACACACCCAAAACAAAAACCTGAAAGCCCCAAAAAACACGTGCAGCCAACCCGCACGTGCTAACAACCGCAAACGTGAGCCCACACACTATATAACTTTGGGCGGTGGCAAAAAAAAATCATCCTGATGACAGCGCAACGCCGCTAGAAACAAATTTGTCGAGTTTTAACCTTGAGTTTTAAACCTTCCTTTTAACATCTTTGACAGATATATATATAATATATATATATATATATAATATATATATATATATATATATAAATTTATATAATATGGGTGGCGTTATCTTGATGGAGGGTAAACTGATTAAAGAGATCGATTCTAGTGTGGTGTGTGTGTGTGTGTGTTTGTGTGTGCGTGCGTGCGTGCGTGTGTGTGTGTCAGTCTGTGTGTGTGTGTGTGTGTGTGTTGTGTGTGTGTGTGTGTGGTGTGTGTGTGTGGTGTTTGTTGTCTGTGCGTGCGTGGGGTGCGTGTGTGTTGTGAGAGAGAAAGAGAGAGAGAGAGAGACAGAGAGACAACAGACAGACAGAGACAGACAGAGACAGAGAGAGATTGTGTCCCACGGGAATGGGTATCAAGACACAACTATATTGATGTCACTTACCCTTCATGTCTCCTCCTGTCCGTCGCCAGACAGAAAAGAATGCAGACTCCTGTGTTTACCCGGCCAGGGGTGTTCCTGTTTCTGGTGAAGGGGGAAAAATCAATAACGATCTAACATACTATGTAAAAAAATAAAAAAAAAAATAAAAAATTAAAAAAAAAAGATTTCCTTTCAGCCTCTAGTCCTCTACAGACACCATTTCGCTTTGTTTATCGAAGAGTGGCTGGCTTTGACAATCAGAGAATAGCTGGGCACATACCAGAATGTTTGAATGTTGTGTTTTTTTTCCCTCGTCTCTCTCTCTCTCTCCCCTTTTCTTCTCTCTCCCTCTCTCTCTCTCTCTCTCTCTCTTTACACAGACAGACAGACAGACAGACAGACAGATAGATAGATAGATAGTTTAGATAGATATAGATACAAACAAATTAAAATCACAGGCTCCACCAGCTATTCCAAATGGACCCCCCAAAGGTCCTCCTCAGAGACTTTCACCTGACAAGATATGATGACCCAATATTCTAGTCTCCAACCCCATGACACGACGTGAAATATTCATCAAACCTCACCCCCCCCCCCCCCCACCCCCCTAGCCCCACCCCAGTACCTCTTCACCCCAAACTCCGCACGTCCCACCCATCCAATAACCACGTATTGCTCACCCACCCCACCCCCCCCCCCCCCCCACGCTCACCCTACCCGCTCCTTAACACCCTCCATCACCCCCTACCCATGAATCTGCCTCATTCCCCCCTCCCCCCTCTCTTCCCCCTCCCCCTTCCCCTCCTCTTCAAACCGTCCACGTTCACATCTCCCGATTTCTGTCCCTCCGTGCTTGCTGTCCCCTGTTCTAGCACCCCCATTCTTCTCGCGCTCCGTGATTGAGTGCATGTATCGACCAGTTGATCAAAGAATTCTGTTAATTCCACGCCATTGTAGCGAGAAGACCGGCGGTTCCACCCTGGGGTTCAATGACAAACTAAGGACAGTGACGACGACGATGACGAAACGACGATGATGATGATTGACGATATGATGATGATGATGATGACGACGACACGACGATAAACGATGATGATGATGAAACGACGACGACGACGATATGACGATTAAAGATGATAAGACGAACGACGACACGACGATAAGAGATGAGATATGACGACGACGACGATGACGATGATGATAAAGATGACGATGAGAGGGAATGATGACACAATAAATATTGATGATGAACATGACGAGACGACGATGATATGATAAATGAATGACATGACGATGACGAGATGATGATGTTGAGGGTGATCTGATGTGATAATGACAATGAGAGTTGACGATGATGTCAATGATGGGAGATGAGTTGATAAGAAGACGACGAGATGATAAATGATGAGTTGATGATGACAATGACATGATGACGATGACGACGGTGACAATGTTAAACGACGATGACACATGTCACAAGAAAGGGGAAAAGACAAGCAGATTAATGCAAACGGGGCCCCCCCCGTTTTTCCTCAATTTTTTTCCTTTTTTTTTTTAAGATACTTATAAGGTAAACCCTTAAAAGACTGCGTAATGCAAACATGGTAACAAAAATAATTAGATATCCAAAAGGTAAACAGTTAGCAAATCGTTATCTCTTTTTCCTTTGCTTGTTTTTTTGGGGAATGCTTTTTTTCGGCAATGATTTATGTTCATGTTTCCTCTTTTCTTTCGTGTTGACCTACATGACAATAAATTCTCTCTAAGCCGGGGAGACGAAAGGAAAGGGAGGAGAGAGAAGAGAGAGAGCTGTTGAGTGGGGGGTAACCCACACACCACCACCACTCACCACACACACACATTTTTTTTCAGCGATTCGTGCTGACGCCCAAAAGCAAGGCATCGTGATGTTTTTACCGACATTCACCAAAACTGCCCCAAAACTGCCCCCCCCCCCCCCCCCCCCCTGTCCTTCCTTCCCTCAATCTCCACCCACTTTTTTCCCCCCCCCCTCGCCCCCCCCCCCCACTTCCCCCTTTCCCTCCTCTTCCACCCTTCCTAACCCCTTACCTCCTCCATCCTTCCTTCTTCACCACCACAATGGTTCTCCCGAGGTCATCCCCGCTTGGGGGGGGGGGGGGGGCCTTCCCCCTTCCTATCCCTGCCCCCCCCCCCTTCCTTTCCCTAGCACCCCCCCCCCCTCCCTCCTTTGATTGATGGGCGCACACGCTAACGGAAGAATTGGCTGCCCACGCTACACGTTTGTCTCCATCGTTGCAGCCAAGATCAACTCTGTTTCGACTTGTTTTCCTGGCTTCAGCGTTTACCCTTTCTCGTCTATTCTTCTCTCTGCTCTTCTTGTCTTCTCTCTCTCTTCTCTCCTCCTCGCTCCCTCCATCCCTCTCTCTCTCCTCCACTCCTCTCTCCTCTCCCCTCTCTCATAACCCTGGTGAAAAAATTTCCTCTCTCTCTTTGACTCTGTCCTTCTCTCTCTCTCTCTCTCATAACCCTGGTGAAATAAATTCCTCTCTCTCCCCTCTCTCTCTCTCCTCTCCTCCTCTCTCTCTTCTCTCTCTCTCTTTTGTCTTTTTTTCCCCTCCTCTCACTCTCTCTCCCCTCTCTCTCTCTCTCTCATTTTAGCTAGAAGCCATAATATGAAAAGGCTCCCCCTTCCAGTGAAAGACACTAAAACGTATTGTGTTGGATTTTTCTAACTTTTCTTTATTTATTTCAGCAGATTTTTCTTTGTGAAATTCGGACTGCTCTTCTTCTCCAACTCGCTCTGTCAGTTTGTCTGTCTCTGTCTCGCTGCCTCCCTCCCTGTCTCCTCTCTCCCACTCCGTCCCCCCTTCTCTCCTCCTCTCTCTCTCTCTCTCTCTTGGTCTTTTTGTCTCTCTCTCTCTCCCCCTCCCCTCCCCTCTCTCTCTCTCTCTCTCTCTCTCCCCTCTGATTTTAGCTAGAAGCCATAATATGAAAAGGCGCCCTTCCAGTGAAAGACACTAAAACGTATTGTGTTGTGATTTTTCTAACTGTTCTTTATTTATTTCAGCAGATTTTTCTTTGTGAAATTCGGACTGCTCTTCTTCTCCAACTCACTCTTCCATTTTGGTCTGTCTCTGTCTCGCTGCCTCCTTCCCTGTCTCTCTCCCCTCCCACTCCGTCCCCCTTTTGATTTCTTACTTTAATTGATTTCACTGCATGTTGTATCCCTACTCAGGGCGAGGACTGGATGTAAAAAAGCACGTTAGTGCTTATCTATTATCCTCGTAAATAAAGAATTTTGTCTTCTCTCTCTCTCCTCTCTCTCCCCTCCCTCTCTCTCCCCTCCCTCTCCTCTCTCTCTCTCTCTCCTGATTTTAGCTAGAAGCCATAATATGACTCACTCACTCACCTCACTCACTCCTCACTCTCTCCCCTCTCTCTCTCTCTCTCTCTCTCTCCCCTCTTCTCTCTCTCTCTCTCTCTCCCCCTCTCTCTCTCTGTGCGTGATCCGTACATGCGTGCATGCGTGCGTGCGTGCGGGGCAGTTTTCTTTTTCTTCTATATATCAAACGGAAACGCGAACTCCCTGACTACCGTAGATTCGCTTACTTCCGTCAAACGCGTAGTGCGCAGAGGCTCTCCATGGAAACCACCTCAAAAATGGAAGACACAAGGAGGCAATTAAATTTAGTACCCGATGTTTTTGTCTCCCCTCCCTCAATGCAGATTTCCCGTGAAACATCGTGCAAGACTGTCAAAACACCGAGATCGCCACTTCAGTTGTAGAGTGGAGGGAAAACCCACACACACCACACACACACACACACACAAAACATCTTTTTCAGCGATCGTGCTGACCGCACAAAAGCAAGGCATTCGTGATATTTTACCGACATTCACCACAACTTCCTGACCTCCTCCCCCCCCCCCCCCCCTTGTCCTTCCTTCCCCTCATTCTCCACCCTGATTTCTCCCCCCCCCCCTCGCCCCCCCTCCCCCCACCCCTTTCCCTCCTCTTCCACCCTTCCTTACCTCCTCCTTCCTTCCTCCTGTCACCACCACAATGGTTCTCCGAAGTCATCCCCCCCCCCCCCCCACGCATCGCCCTCCCCCCTTCCACCCCACCCCTCTTCCTTTCCTACACCCCCCTCCCTCTCTTTGATTGATGGGCGGTACAGTGCTAACGGGAAAACTGGCTGCCAATACACCGTTGCAGCCAAGATCTACTCTGTTCTAGTTGATTTCCTGGATTCAGTGTTTACCCTTCTTCTTCTTCTTCCTTTCTTTCTTTCCTTCTTTTCTCTCTCTCCCCTCTCTCTCCTCCTCTCTCCCTCCTCTCTCTCCCTCTCTCTCTCTTCTCTTCTCTCTCTTTCTCTCTCATAACCCTGGTGAAATAAAATTCTCTTTCTCTCTCTCTCTCTCTCTCTCTCTCTCTCTCTTCTCTCTCTCTCTCCCCTCTGATAACCCTGGTGAAATAAAATTTTTCTCTCTCTCTCTTTGTCTTTGTCTGTCTGTCTCTCCTCTCTCTTTTCCTCTCCTTCTCCTCTCCTCTCTCTCTCTCCCCGATAACCCTGGTGAAATAAAATTTCTCTCTCTCTCTCCTCTCCTCTCCTCTCCCCCTCTCCTCTCTCTCCTCTCTCCTCTCTCCTCTCCTCTCTCTCTCTCTCTCTCATAACCCTGGTGAAATAGAATCGAAAGAAATGGGGTAGGGAACAGTAAACGGTAAACAGTAAACAAGTGGGGTACGTTTTGCTCCCAAAAGGGAAACCTAACACAGAGAAAACTTTTATTCAATTGATTAAATTGAGGTTATTTGTATTGTTTCGTCCGTCTGGTGTTTGTCTTTTGATCTCCCTTGCATCTTTGGTGATCCTCAGGCGTAGGCCCCAAAGACTGTCCCCTACATTTTATATATTTTGCATAATGTCTTTTTGTTTTAAAAAGCAACTTTTTTTCCCCCCCACACTTTCGTTTGGTTGCATTTACACCTTCGCTGGCTGCTTTGGGGTGCTATTGGATTCTTTTTGCCCCCCATGGTGGTGAGAAAAACCACAGTATTATGGACTGTGGTGTGTCTCTATTTGACGCTGGGAGCGCAGACACAACCAGTCGTGTCTCCCTGTGAGTTTCCCCACCCAGCGGCAAAAGGCCATGGAACAGGCAATACAAATAATCTGCCTTCAAAAGGTATTGCCATGGTACCCTTATGCGGGTAGTGAAGAGTTTCATATCTGTAACATTTTTTTTTTTCATGTTCCCAGTTTCTCCATCTTTTAAACTCCCATCACCTCCTTTAAATCCAAATCTTTGCCAGGTCATTACTATGAAACAGTTCAGTTGTTTGCCTGCGCTTGCTTTTTCCCCCCACTATTAGATTGTTCGTCTATGTATATTTTCTGACTTTAATTCAAGTTTAAAAGGCTGTGCGCGTGCCAGTCTTGAATAAAAGTTACTCTGTTAGGTTTCCTTATGGGGGCAAAACGTACCCCCACTTGTTTACCTGGTGAAATAGAATCTCTCCTCACTCTTATAACCCTGGTGAAATAAAATTTCTCTCTGATTTTAAACTAGTACCCATAATAAAGAAAAGGCTGCCCTTCAAGTGAAAGACACTAAAACGTATTGTGTTGGATTTTCTTTGTGAAATTCAGACTGCTCTCTTCTCCCAAATCGCTCTGTCAGTTTGTCTGTCTCCGTCTCGCTGCCTCCCCCCTCTCTCTCTTTCTTTCTTCTTCTCTCCCCTCTCTCTGCGAGGGTCCGTGTATGCGTGCGCGCAGTTTTCTTTTTCTTCTATACATCAAACGGAAACGCGAATTCCCTGACTACCGTGGATTCGTTTACTTCTGTCAAACGCGTAGTCGCAGAGGCCTCAATGGAACCATCCCAGAAATGGAAGACACAAGGGAGGCAATTGATTTAGTACCCGATGTTTTTGTTCCCCCCCCTCCCTCAATGCAGATTTCCCGGAAACATCGTGAAGACCCGTCACGCACCGAGATCGCACTTCAGCTGTTGAGTGGAGGGGTAACACACACACACCACACACACACACATTTTTTTTTCAGCGATCGGGCTGACCGCACAAAAGCAAGGCATTCGTGATGTTT
>CM031615.1:8344278-8349278 GCA_018398815.1 Conus ventricosus
CAGCTCTACACCACACACACACACACACACACACACACACACCACGCACGCACGCACGCACGCACGCACGCACGCACGCACACACACACACACACACACACACACACACACACACATACATTTTACCCCCACCCCACCCCCATTTCACATGTAAGAAAAAAATGATCTCACAACAGGGGAAAGAAATATAGTGACCTATATTATTTTTTTCTTTTCCAGATCTTCATCATGCACCTCCAAAACGTATGTACGTGAAACTTACCAGCACCACGCACTGTTTTTTTGGGTTTTTTTTTTAACGTGATCCATACCCCAGATTGTGTGATTCAATACCCCAGATTGTGTGTGTCAGCATCGAGCACGACCTTTGCGCAGGTGGGCGGGCGCACCCTATGCGTGGTGGTGACACCTTTTGCTTTGAACTGATGAAGAAAGGCTTGACAATGTCAGGTGACATTGATATAGGGTGAACGTCGCCGGCAGGAGTCAATTGCCGTCAATCTCACCTGTACCAGATATAGGAGTGTACATGAGTGTGCCACAGTCTCAATGAATAGATCTGCTCCCCCTCCCCCCCCCTCCCCCAATCCTGCCCTCCCCCTTCCCCTTCGGCTCATCCCATCCCTCCCTCTCCCCCAACTTCAGTTTCAATTCACGTTGTCAGCTGATTAGCCAGCCCCAGAAATTAGTTTGCTCCTCAATACTAACAACAACAACAACAACAACTATAACAATAGTAATGAACTCATAATAACAGTTAGCACTGCTCATAAAAATTACTATGACAATGATAACTGGAAGAAGAAGAAGAAGAAGAAGAAGAAGAAGAAGAAGAAGAAGAAGAAGAAGAAGAAGAAGAAGGGGAAGAAGGGGAGAAGGAGATGAAGAAGAAGAAGAAGAAGAAGAAGAAGAAGAAGAAGAAGAAGAAGAAGAAGAAGAAGAAGAAGAAGAAGGAGAAGAAGAAGAAGAAGAAGAAGAATGCGTAAAAAGAAGAAGAAGAAGAAGAAGAAGAAGAAGAAGAAGAAGAAGAAGAAGAAGAAGAAGAAGGAGAAGTAAGAGAAGAAGAAGAAGAAGAAGAAGAAGAAGAAGAAGAAGAAGAAGGAGAAGGAGAAGTAAGAGAAGAAGAATCAGAATCAGAAGAATCCGAAGAATCAGAAGACTTACACAGCATATGCAGAAAAATTATCCGACACATGCCACTTGGCGTTCACAGAGAGTAACATTAAAATAATGTAAATACATACACACATATGAATCAACGTAAAGTATAAACAATCGTCAAATTCATAAACTGACACAAGCACGCACGCACAAGTTTGCAGGAAGTGTTTGGACGCGGATCATGTCTTCTGTAAACAATACAGGCGTTGAAAAACACATTATTCCGAGTTTACAACTGTCTCATACACAAAAGCATCGCAACTATTAAAGGTGAAAGAAAAATCAAGTACTGGACTGTTACAATTGCCATACAAATCAAAACCTTGACAGAAAGGGCAGAGTTCTGTTTGATGCGGTTTATTTGACAAGTGACCTAAACTGTTTTGAAGGTAGACGTGTTTTGCATGGATATCAAGAATGGCCACACATCAAATGCTTAGAATGCCAGCCCGTGAAACTGACCGTCGTGAGTTCCAACTTTACGAAAGGTTGGATTTGTTTTTTCGGCATCAGAATCCTCTCTGCCTACCCATCAATAAAGGCCTATCTGTGTCAGGTCAGGGAAGGTTATAAAGCTGGCGGAAAGAGAAAGATGGGCTCCGCCTTCTATCATGGCATGCCCTTGAGACGGTGAACATGTGAGAGTTCAAGGCCCTATGGCCAAACGCTAACGGAACTTTGACCGTTTAATCATTTTCAATGTCACATGTAAAACGAATAGAATGTAGTGAACGCTAAAGCACTGGCGCAAAGAGAGGACAAGATCAAGATGCGAAGCATATAAACGCACTCCCAGTTTTCCAAACCGCTTATAAATCGGCCAAGTGCTTTGTGAGATAAGAAATAAAGGCAAAATAACGGTTTTTAACGGTTATTTAACCGATGTACACTTTTGAAACTGGTATTTTTTAGTCCTCACTGGGCTAAAGCCTGTGTGCATACCAAATTTCGTCCAAATCGGACAATATGTCAAGAATAATGGTTTTTAACGGTCAGATTTTGAAACACTACATAGAAGTGCCATTTGTGTGTGATAACCTTTCTAAATACTTAAAACCCACCAATATATAAAAATAACGGCAAAATAACGGTCTAACGGTTATATAACCGATATACACTTTTGAAACCGGTATTTTAGTCCTCACTGGGCTAAAGCCTGTGTACATATCAAATTTCATCCAAATCGGACAATATGTCAAGAATAACGGTTTTTAACGGTCAAATTTTGAAACACTATATAGAAGTGCCATTTGTGTGTGATAACCTTTCTATATACCAAATGTCATTAAAATCCACCTATATATAAGAAATAACGGTAGAATAACGGTTTTTAACGGTTGTTTAATCCATTTTCAGCATTACATATGGACAGAGGCTCCGATTTGTCAAAAGATCCAAACCGCTTATAAATTGGCCAAGTACTTTCTGAGATATTCCATAAAGAAGAAAAACCGTTACAGGCCGTTACAGCCCTTAGTAACGGCTATAGCGGTAAACTAAAACATCGGGCATCATCCGTGGCCCATAATGAACATACCTACACATTTTCAGAAAGATCGGCCCAGTAGTTTTGTCTGGAGCGAGTGGAACACATTTTGACCACGGACACACAGACAGACAGACAGACACACAGACAGCATTTCTTCGTTCCCATTCTAAAGTACTCCCTGTTCTATAAGAACTGGGAGTACAAAAAAGGCGAGCGCTGCAAGTGATGACAGGAACAGTGAGTGGCTGAAAGGAAGTGATGCAGAAAAGGAAAGCCGGAAGAATGGGAGTCCACAGAGACGGCCAGTCTAGGAGGTGCCATTCCCCTTGACCATCACCCACTGCAGCAGACCTGATTCGATTCCAGCATTTCCTGTGAACCCGGACCGTTCCTTTGCACCACCTCCAGCTTTCCTCCCGCCCACCACTTTGTCCGTGTTTCCACCGGCCAAGGCGCCCACCACTTTGTCCGTGTTTCCACCGGCCAAGGCGCCCACCACTTTGTCCGTGTTTCCACCGGCCAAGGCGCCCACCACTTTGTCCGCGTTTCCACCGGCCAAGGCGCCCACCACTTTGTCCGTGTTTCCACCGGCCAAGGCGCCCACCACTTTGTCCGTGTTTCCACCGGCCAAGGCGCCCACCACTTTGTCCGTGTTTCCACCGGCCAAGGCGCCCACCACTTTGTCCGTGTTTCCACCGGCCAAGGCGCCCACCACTTTGTCCGTGTTTCCACCGGCCAAGGCGCCCACCACTTTGTCCGTGTTTCCACCGGCCAAGGCGCCGCAATTGAATCGGCTTTCCCGACAGAGTAGTTTTCTAGTTTTCAGGGCTTTGTGTGAAGTGAATCAGCTCCGGGGATGTGTTGGGGGTTTGTTGTGAATCAGCTCCAGGGATGTGTTGGGGGTTTGTCACTGCATGCAATCTGAAAGGGCTACTAAACAGACGACTGTGGTTGTTGGTTGACGCTGATTCCGTTACAACAGTCATGACCTGATTCAGTTACACCAGTCATGACCTGATTCAGTTACGCCAGACATGACCTGATTCAGTTACGCCAGACATGACCTGATTCAGTTACACCAGTCATGACCTGATTCAGTTACACCAGACATGACCTGATTCAGTTACACCAGACATGACCTGATTCAGTTACACCAGACATGACCTGATTCAGTTACACCAGACATGACCCGATTCCGTTACAACAGACATGACCTGATTCCGTTACAACAGTCATGACGTGATTCCGTTGCAACAGACATGACCTGATTCAGTTACAACAGACATGACCCGATTCCGTTACAACAGACATGACCCGATTCCGTTACAACAGACATGACCCGATTCCGTTACAACAGACATGACCCCATTCAGTTACACCAGACATGACCTGATTCCGTTACAACAGACATGACCCGATTCCGTTACAACAGACATCACCCGATTCCGTTACAACAGACATGACCTGATGCCGTTACAACAGACATGACCTGATTCAGTTACACCAGACATGACCCGATTCCGTTACACCAGACATGACCCGATTCCGTTACAACAGACATGACCCGATTCCGTTACAACAGACATGACCCGATTCCGTTACAACAGACATGACCCGATTCCGTTACACCAGACATGACCCGATTCCGTTACAACAGTCATGACCTGATTCCGTTACAACAGACATGACCTGATTCCGTTACAACAGACATGACCTGATTCCGTTACAACAGACATGACCTGATTCTGTTACAACAGTCATGACCTGATTCCGTTACAACAGACATGACCTGATCCGTTACAACAGACATGACCTGATTCCGTTACAACAGTCATGACCTGATTCCGTTACAACAGACATGACCTGATTCCGTTACAACAGACATGACCTGATTCCGTTACAACAGACATGACCTGATTCAGTTACAACAGTCATGACCTGATTCTAGAGTTCCCAGTTGACCCTTCCCTCTTGTCTACACCCTCGCCTCCCCTCCCTCCCCACCCCTCTGCTCAAATTTGTCCCATCAGCCACTTGGCAAGCGGCACGCTGAAAATTGGATGCCCTCCCACACTGAAGGCGGTCAGGAACTGTATCAGCCACGCTGTAACAATGCTCAGGGTGTAATCTGAAACTGGGCAAACGTTGGATGGTGATTTTTTTTCGTTACCCGGAGTCCTGGTGGTAGCACAGTGTGGAATCCGAGGGAGGCCACTGTTGGAGGCCAGCTCTTTCCTTTGTCTTCTTTCCGGCACTACTCTCTCTCTCCCTCTCACCAGCTGGACCTGAGAAAATGCTGGAATATCAGGGAGGGGGTGGGGGAGCACACACAGGCCTACAGGGACTGAGG
>CM031615.1:8354278-8361778 GCA_018398815.1 Conus ventricosus
TCAACTGACACTGTAATGTTTTGATCTGTCGTTCAATTGACACTGTAATGTTTTGATCTGTCGTTCAACTGACACTGTAATGTTTTGATCTGTCGTTCAATTGACACTGCAATGTATGTGATCTCCTGTTCAACTGACACTGTAATGTATGTGATCTCCTGTTCAACTGACACTGTAATGTTTTGATCTGTCGTTCAACTGACACTGTAATGTATGTGATCTGCTGTTCAACTGACACTGTAATGTATGTGATGTGTCGTTCAACTGAAACTGTAATGTATGTGATCTGCTGTTCAACTGACACTGTAATGTTTTGATCTGTCGTTCAACTGACACTGTAATGTATGTAATCTGCTGTTCAACTGACACTGTAATGCTTTGATCTGTCGTTCAACTGACACTGTAATGTATGTGATCTGCTGTTCAACTGACACTGTAATGTATATGATGTGTCGTTCAACTGACACTGTAATGTATGTGATGTGTCGTTCAACTGACATTGTAATGTATGTGATGTGTCGTTCAACTGACACTGTAATGTGTGTGATCTGTCGCTCACTGACACTGTAATGTATGTGATGTGTCGTTCAACTGACACTGTAATGTATGTGATGTGTCGTTCAACTGACACTGTAATGTATGTGATTTGTCGGTCAACTGACACTGTAATGTATGTGATCTGTCGGTCAATTGGCACTGTAATGTATGTGATCTGTCGGTCAATTGGCACTGTAATGTATGTGATGTGTCGTTCAACTGACACTGTAATGTATGTGATGTGTCGTTCAACTGACACTGTAATGTATGTGATGTGTTGGTCAACTGACACTGTAATGTATGTGATGTGTTGGTCAACTGACACTGTAATGTATGTGATGTGTCGGTCAATTGGCACTGTAATGTATGTGATGTGTTGGTCAACTGACACTGTAATGTATGTGATGTGTCGTTCAACTGACACTGTAATGTATGTGATGTGTTGGTCAACTGACACTGTAATGTATGTGATCTGTCGTTCAACTGACACTGTAATGTATGTGATGTGTTGGTCAACTGACACTGTAATGTATGTGATGTGTCGTTCAACTGACACTGTAATGTATGTGATGTGTCGTTCAACTGACACTGTAATGTATGTGATGTGTCGTTCAACTGACACTGTAATGTATGTGATGTGTTGGTCAACTGACACTGTAATATATGTGATCTGTTGTTCAACTGACACTGTAATGTATGTGATCGTGCCGTTCAACTGACACTGTAATGTATATATGTGATCGGTCGTTTCTTTCAAAGAGGTTAGGGAAACTGTTTTCCATTGAGTAGACATTCACTGAAGTTGTGCCTCCCAAAGACGCGTGGTTGTTCGTAACTCCACGCTCATTTCACATGTTCTGTAACCAACCAAAACCACAAGCAATGACGTCACCTGATATCAAACTAGGAGTGCACCAGGAGAGCGCAGACCTCCGCCAACCTCGAACAGATCCTGGATCAGGCCTTTGATCCAGATCCGCACCATACATACGCATCAAAATGGACTGGTTTTGTCAGTAATCCAAATCCCACCTTTTCACCAAGTTTCGTTCAAATCTTAGTCATCTTTCTAACAGGCAGACAAACCACAGATATGAAGGGGGTAAAAAGTGCTTTGTGGAGGTAACAACCACGTTGCTGAAATTGAAAACAACAACGGGGGGCCGGAATAGCTCAGTTGGTAGAGCGCCGGACTCGTGATCATGGGGTTAGGAATTCGAATTTCGGTACAGGGGGATTTTTCCCTCGGAGTTAACATTGGTTCTGACTCCATTCCCCATACAGTCCTTCGAATGAGACTATAAAGCGAGGTTCCGTGTGTGAACGCACGCATAACATCTTGCACACCCGTCAAATCCCATCACCAACTTTCGGAAGAGAAGGCCAGTTTGGCCGTTGGTATGGATGACACGTTACACATAGCATGCACCTTCCCCGAAGATGGAGTATGGCTGCCTTAATGGCGGGATGAAAAACGTCATACACACAAAACTCCACTGCCTGTCTATACAGGCAGTGTCCGCAGGAGTATCAGCCTGTGTACGCAGAAAGAAAGAAAGAAAGAAAGAAAGAAAACAACAATAGGAACAAGACCCTCATCCATCCTGACGACTTTTTACTCCCAAACAACTACGGTCCAACAATCCATTGGAACACTATTTTCTATTTCAATTTTGAAACTGAACTGATACTGATGACAAGTGGGCCTCGGATCATTACAATGTGGGTGTGTTGATATGTTCAGGGTCTGCATGCCATACAGGTCTGTCAGAGTCATCAACACAAAGTTCACAAACTGCGAAGCGAAATGATGGATGCCAACAATGGACATGTGTACACACTAGATGTTAAATGTTTTAAACAGTGCTAATCTACAGAGAGGTGGGAAGACGAGAACAAGAAGTACTAAACATGGGGAGAAAAAATAAAATAAAATAAAATAAAATAAAATAAAATAAAAGGCACAGAACTCCACGCCGATTATGCTGACGGTGGTCATTCACCCAACACAATGCAGACAAAGATCAAGCAAAACAAGTCTTGGGGGGGGGGGGGGGGGGGCGGGGGGGCGGCCACCACTCCCATTTCCATTTGGTACCTCCATGTAGAGTGGCCAATGGCCGACGTACATAAAATTCTGAGTTCTCTCTCTCTCTCTCTCTCTCCTCTCTCTCTCTCTCTCTCTCTCTCTCTCTCTCTCTCTTGTGGCAAAACTGAAAGAAAAGAAAACAATTCGTTTTGTTTTGCTTTATGTATATTGTTCTATTTACATAAGCAGCACATTAACAGAGTGAAAGTGCCAATACACCACACATTAGAACATTAACAAACCCAGACACTTTGTATCAAACGCCAGTACACTTAAATCAGCAAAAATATGTCCATTTGAGAGAACATACAGACATTGCATGGTGTGTAAGAGACTGTTGGAGAAGAGAGAGAGAAAGGAAAAAAAAAAAAAAAGAAAGTATGAAATTGGTGGGGGGTTTTTTTCGCTTTTTTTTTTTCGCTTTTTTTTTTTTTGGCAGATGAAGAGGACAATGTGAAGCACCAAAAAAAAAAAAATGAAGAGGTGGATTTCGGCCTTAGGGGGGGGGGGGGGGGGGGGGGGGGGGGAGTCACCACCTTAGGTGCTCCATTGATTCGATAACTGATGCCACAAAAAAGAAAAGTCTTGGGGGGCGGGGGGGGGGGGGGGGGGCGAGTTCCCTAGTTTGTTCTGTGTTCCCCTGGTCTGTGTGTGTATGAAGGACGCAAGAGACTTTGTTTTGCCTGACGTTCCTTTAACTTTGTTTCGTTGTGGATGCAACTGCTCACTTCTGAAATAAATGTGAGCGAACCGCCCTGAGAAACGTAGACGAACGCGTCACAAGACAAAACACGACGCGTTTCGACCTCTTAGGTCTTCTTCAGGCAAGTCAAAAAACAAACAGGACGATGAAAATGAACGAGTTTGTCACTTAGCTTCGATCTCTTCAGCGCAAGGTTGGCAGGCGTTGAAGTTTGAGCTCCTCGGTAGACTAGTGGTCAGTGTTTCCGCCTGTCACGCGGGAGACCGGGGTTCATATCCCCGAGCAGCATATTTTTAAAGTTTGATTCAACGCTTGCCTACCTTGCGCTGAAGAGACATAAGCTAAGTGACAAAATTCGTTCATTTTCATCGTCCTATCTGTTTGTATCTTGCCTGAAGAAGACCTAAGAGGTCGAAAAGCGTCGTGTTTTGTCTTGTGACTCGTTTGTCCACGTTTCTCTGGGCGGTTCGCTAACATTCATTTAAGATTTGTTTAGATTTCCGCCTGCAGTCGTCTCACTTTGGGAACTAGCTCTGCTCACTTCCTTGTTTGTTATTTGCTATTTGAAGCAGCGTGTGGGCAAGGCACTACGAAGGAAACAAAGACGGACAAGGACAAAGAGACAGGGAACAACAGCGCGGCAAAGCTGCAGATTAGGACCCACAGTGGTGCCGGACCGGCCGTGACGCTGATTCACTTACAACCAGACATGATCTGATTCTGGGGATCCTGGACGACACTTCTCCCTGCTCTAATCCTCTCCTTCTGTCTCATTCGTCCCAGTCAGACACTCGGCCCGTGTGTCGCAGGCGGCAAGCTGAACATTGGATTGTCCTCTTCCCACAGATTGACCTCAACCCGCCCGCGCAGAATGAGGTCAGGAATGGTATCGGCCACAGTGTGACCATGCCATAAATTGCCCTCTCCCAACAGCTTGACCACAGCCCGCCGCGCAGAATGAGGTCAGGAATGGTATCCGCCGCACTGTGACCATGCAGAATGAGGTCAGGAATGGTATCAGCCACACTGTGACCATGCAGAATGAGGTCAGGAATGGTATCAGCCACACTGTGACCATGCAGAATGAGGTCAGGAATGGTATCAGCAGCACTGTGACCATGCAGAATGAGGTCAGGAATGGTATCAGCCACACTGTGACCATGCAGAATGAGGTCAGGAATGGTATCAGCCACACTGTGACCATGCAGAATGAGGTCAGGAATGGTATCAGCAGCACTGTGACCATGCAGAATGAGGTCAGGAATGGTATCAGCAGCACTGTGACAGTGCAGAATGAGGTCAGGAATGGTATCCGCCACACTATGACCATGCAGAATGAGGTCAGGAATGGTATCAGCCACACTGTGACCATGCAGAATGAGGTCAGGAATGGTATCAGCAGCACTGTGACAGTGCAGAATGAGGTCAGGAATGGTATCCGCCGCACTGTGACAGTGCCATGTGCAGCGTGTGAACTGGAACTGTGCAGCAGAGGCAGGCGCAGGGTGATGAATCTTTTTTTCTTTTTTTCTTTTTTTTATAATTCCAGAGGTCTAGTGGCAGCCGAGTAAGGAACCAGAGGAAGGCCAGTTCTTTCCTTGTTTTCTGACACCCCCCTCTCTCTCTCTCTCTCTCTCTCTCTCTCTCTCTCTCTCCCCTCCTCTCTCTCTCTCTCTCTCTCTCCTGGCTAAACCTTGGAAAAAAAACTGGAACGTCAGAAAAAACTGGAACATCAGAAAATACTGGAACATCAGAAAACACTCGAATATCAGAAAATACTGGAATCTCAGAAAATACTGGACCATCAGAAAATACTGGAATATCAGAAAATACTGGAACATCAGAAAGTACCGGAACACCAGAAAATACTAGAACACCAGAAAATACTGGAACATCAGAAAATACTGGAATCTCAGAAAATTCTGGAATCTCAGAAAATACTGGAACATCAGAAAATACTGGAACACCAGAAAATACTGGAACATCAGAAAATACTGGAATATCAAAAAAAGATACTACCACAGGGATTCACGAGAAGAAAGAGAGAAGACCAACCAAAAAGATCCTGCACTGTTTTGATTTCAGGCGGGTGAAACTTGTTAGCCGTTTTCTTTAAAACTCTCAGCAAAAAAAAAACAACAACAACAAACAAACAAACGAAACGATTTCAGCCTGACTGAATAAGGATTGCTCAAAAGGCACACACACACACACACACACACAAAAGGCTGCTGCCGTCTGTTCATTTTCGCATCCTCCGGTACTGTTAACGGTTCGCCATTGCTGAAATTACAATTTTCCGAGCAAGAACTGTCAAAACCTTTTTGAACAGTACATTTTGAAGTCTCATTGCTGCAGCCTTTTAATCCTGTGAAACGAACGTTCTCACAGAAGATGGGATTCTGGAGAAAGGAAGAAGTTAGTAGTGTCTTGGAATCATCACTCCCAAATCGTGTGCCCACAGTTCAGCTCAAACTCCCCGTTTCTCCGCGAAGTGCCAGACAGATTGATTCAGCGACAAACAGGACAGCGACACCAACACATCGTTTCCTAACGTCGGTAACGCACTGTACAGATTGTCAGACTATACAATAACATCGCTGGGAGCAAACGGGTGCGCAGCCCTGGTGTCGTTTGGCGTCTGTGACAATTTGGAATCACTCGGCCGGTTTCTGTTGACACTCAGAGAAAGGCTCACGGTTTCGCTGAATGATTGCTGATTGTATGGATCAGTGAAATGATGAATGTTGTACTGAAAACATCTTGACAAAAAAACCGTAATCGTAATCTCTCCCTCCCCACTCTCCTGCGCTCCCCCTCTCTCTGTCTCTCTCTCTCTGTCTGTCTCTCTGTCTGTCTGTCTGTCTGTCTCTCTCCTCTCTCTCTCTCTCTTCTCTCTCTCTCTCTCTCTCTCTCACTCTCTCTCTCTCTCTCTCTCTGCTTCACAAGGGCTGTGGCCTATCATGAATAAAACATGTTTCCATTTTTCCATTCTCTCTCACTCACTCACTCACTCTCTCTCTCTCTCTCTCTCTCTCCCCTCTCTCTCTCTCTCTCTCTCTCTCTCTCCTCTCTCCTACTCCGCTCCCTTACCCTGTACTCCTTTCCTCTTCCGCGTATCACCCTTCTCCCCCCCTCCCCACCTCCTCTCTCTCTGTTCTCCTCTCTCTCTCTCTCTCTCTCTCTCTCTCTCTCTTCTCTCTCCTCACTCTCTCTCTCTCTCTCTCTCTCTCTTTCCATTTCTAACCCACTGTCTCACCTCTAGCCTCTTGTCATCTCAATCAAATCGGTCTAACGTCTGCGCGCTTTTGTTGTACTGCCGTTGCCTCTGCTTACCACAGCTTAACACTTAATGATTTTAGTCTACGGGGAGACAAATAGGTATCCTATTTATTTAGTTTCTATAGTCAGCTCCATTCGTTACTGGTTAAAGTTAACAAGAATGCAGTCACATAGATTACCCCATAGAGCTTACAATATGTTAGTTGAGTTTGATGCCAAAGGCAAGACAAATTGGGCTTCGAGGGTAAGATTAAAATTGTATGAATGTGGATTTGGCTTGTGTGGGAAAGTCAGGGGTTGGGGACTACGTGGCTTTATCCTCGAATTTCGTCAGAGATTAATAGATTGTCGATGGCAAAACTGGCATTCTCATGTTCTGGAAAGTGACAGATATGATATCTATCGTATGTTAAACGCAGAGCATAGATTGCCATTGTATTTGTCTATAAACTTAGACAAACATTTGAGATACATCTTAACAAAATTTAGATTTGGCATCACAAAAATAAGTAGTCATTTTAATCGTTACAGAGAAGTCAGTGATGATCATCTCCTTTGCCCATTATGTCACGAGGCTTTTGTCACGAGGCTTTTGATAATGAAGTTCATTTTGTATTTTCGTGCCAGGAACTTTATTGTATTAGGCAAGAGTTAATTCCAGAAAAATACTATAGACAACCATGTATCTTCAAGCTGATTATGCTAAGACTTCAAAAAATGAACCACTTGTAAAGCGTTTTGCTCTGTTTTTGTGCAAAGCATTTATGATTCGAAAATTTCTTACAGCCTAGGTTCTTTTTTATCGTTAAATGCTTGAATTTCGTTTAACATGGTTACATATATTTGTTTAAGTGTATAACAATAAGCAGTGTAAGCGTTGATGCATCGC
>CM031615.1:8369278-8374278 GCA_018398815.1 Conus ventricosus
GCATTGGGCCTGAGGGAGAGGCCATTGTGGTAAGGACGCTGCATTGGGCCTGAGGGAGAGGCCATTGTGGAAAGGACGCTGCATTGGCCTGAGGGAGAGGCCATTGTGGAAAGGACGCTGCATTGGGCCTGAGGGAGAGGCCGCTGTAGTCAGGACGCTGCATTGGGCCTGAGGGAGAGGCCACTGTGGTGAGGAAGCTGCATTGGGCCTGAGGGAGAGGCCACTGTGGAAAGGACGCTGCATTAGGCCTGAGGGAGAGGCCATTGTGGTCAGGACGCTGCATTGGGCCTGAGGGAGAGGCCGCTGTGGTCAGGACGCTGCATTGGGCCTGAGGGAGAGGCCGCTGTGGTCAGGACGCTGCATTGGGCCTGAGGGAGAGGCCACTGTGTGAGGACGCTGCATTGGGCCTGAGGGAGAGGCCACTGTGGTAAGGACGCTGCATTGGGCCTGAGGGAGAGGCCATTGTGGAAAGGACGCTGCATTGGGCCTGCATTGGGCCTGAGGGAGAGGCCACTGTGGTGAGGACGCTGCATTGGGCCTGAGGGAGAGACCACTGTGGTGAGGACGCTGCATTGGACCTGAGGGAGAGGCCATTGTGGAAAGGACGCTACATTGGGCCTGAGGGAGAGGCCACTGTAGTCAGGACGCTGCATTGGGCCTGAGGGAGAGGCCATTGTGGTAAGGACACTGCATAGGGCCTGAGGGAGAGGCCATTGTGGTAAGGACACTGCATTGGGCCTTTGTAGTCCCAGCGGACAGCTTGTGTCGGCAGGAAGACTTCCGGTCACGACATTTGGCAGTACGGAGCGTGTTGACCGTTCCGCTAAGGGGAGTAAAAAAAATACTTGGAAATAAAGAGTACAAATCCATTGTTTTCAACTTAGACTAACTGGTGAAGCATTGATCTATGTGTTCGTTCCAAAACATGTCATGTTGGTATGACTGTTTGCTTTTTCAAGATGATGACGAGGAGCGTCAAAGAGACTGCAGCGTTGCTGAACAAACGCCCAAGTGAAGATCAACACACAAACACAGCGCAGACAACGGTTTTGTAAGCACACAATGCAAAAAAAAAAAAACAACACGTTTTCAAGAAACGTGTTTACCTCAGACATCGATGTGATGGACGGTAGGACTGGCTGACTGTGTGCGTGTTTGTTTGTTTTCTTTCTTTTTATCTTCTTCATTGATCGTGTTATGGTTGTGGTAGCAGACATTGTACGAAGCTGTATTCCAATTGGCTAGAGTCAGGAATCTCTTCTGATTGGCTGATATTATTACCTGTACAACGACTGAGGCTTCTTTGGCAAACGGCACGTTCTCCACATCAACGCGTCCGTCCATTTATCATGTCTTCCTTTGCTCGGTATATCACATAAAGGTTTTGTCTGTCTTCTTCTGAGTCGTACAACCACATGAGACACGGTAAGACTCCCCCTTCCCCATTAACCCCCCCCCCCCCTCCTCCCCCTAGCCCTGGCATGTTGAAATTAGGTACACGCAGTAATTACGTACAAGGAGTTGCGGGCGTTTGTGTTTCATCATGGGAGCATGAGTTGCCCTGCGTGTTCGTTCTTTAATGTTCCATGCTTCATTGAAGATTTGCTGAAGTACAATCAGGTTCAGACTTTACTGTCAGCCAAACCGTCGATGTTGTGAGAACCGGATGTAGATTTCCCCGACGAACACCAACTTGAGGCTGTCCTAAACATAGTACAGGTGCAGTGGTGGAACCTGCATGTCCTCCTGTGTCCTGCCTGCTATAGTCGCTGGAAGAAATAGGAGTCACTGCCTGGGAAAAAAAACCGCCCCCCCCCCAAAAAAAAAAAAAAAACAACAACAACAACAACAACAACAACAAACAAACAAACAAACAAACCCATGAACGCCACTGCTGACGTGTCATTGAACGCAAAGGAACCCGTGCTGTTTGCATCAGCCTGGCACACTGATTCAGTCGGCCCTGTATTATGGTGATCACACCCCCACTGCCTCAAAGCCCACTCCTCCTCTCCACCTATCACCATTCCCGCACAGGCTGCACACCAGAAATGAATGCGTCAAGGCCTTGCTTTAAGTAGTCGAGTATTTATAGACTGGCGCGATAAGATTGTGTTGAGAATGTTTTTTTTATTGTGTCTGAAAGTAGATTCTCCTCGTTTGCTTTCGTATGGCCGTCGAGGTACAAGCCAGGTGGTTCCAAGCCGATGAATTAAAGTCACAGGAATGGGACTGTTTGAGGGAAAACCACCTACAGCAAAGACAGGGTCATGGGCGAGTACAAAGGCCTGAAATTTGACGTTAGCTCAAGGGAAGGTCTGTACGTGAAGATTGTATGTGACGTCATCGGTGTAAATCCCCCCAAACAAGGGAAATGATTAGTGGGGTGCTGTTCTTTTGAACAGTTCTCAGTTTAACATGAAATGCTGGGTCAAAAGTATGGCAGGCCACAAAACGCTGACATGGATGATCTCGTGACTTAGCGCATCACCATCCTAATTGTGGCGTGTGGCCCACAACGTAGCCTGCCGCCTCACTCACGGCATCCCTGCCGGCGGTCAGGGAATACGAGGCTATGATCGTTCTGTGTTGGCCCGGAGACGGTGGAATAATTCACAGAGACTCCCCGTTTATCCCGTGCCATCATACCGTCTGCTCTGGGGACAGATAAATTGCGGGGCGAGCTGTCGGAACTGGTCGTGAATATTCATCAGCATGGCCTGATGCGTAGATGGACAGGAGATGGAGGTGGCAGGCCCGCATAGTGAGACACTCTGTTCACTGAATGGTGCCATCATATCACAGTGGGCAGATTCCCTTCCCTGCACCGTGTCATAGAGCGGAATGTTTTCAATGAACCCACACCGGAGAGATTCTCCCAGACAGACCGCGAGTGTCATTTCTCCTACCAAAGCGACGATCGTCCCGTTCCTGTCCTTGACGAACCCGGAGTCGTCAAACCCAAGCATCTATCCACCCACGGGGAAATGTACACTGCTATGTGACTGAACGGAGAGGCCAATGATTGTGTTTTTACTCAATTAGTGATTGATGGCCTGTTTGACTGGACGCACGCACGTGCACGCGCACATAACTGTCGCAGTGGCGCAGACCATGTCAGCCAGGCCTGTTTCCTGGACTTCATGCGTGCGTCAGGCCACTGCTAAGTCTTCGTTAGGAACCCGTCTCCTTACCTATTTCCTTCAGTATTAATTCACTTATTCATTAAAGTTAGTAGTGGCCACTGTGCATTGAGATCTGATGGAGACGTGGTGTCAGTCCACGTCCCTACACAGTGATTCCTCTTGACGACAGGGAACCTGAAGCTTTCTGTGAGAAATCAATGCTGGCGTCCGGCATGAAAACGGCAACAGGCAACTGTGGCTGACGTGGTTCTTCCCATCCTCTTTGGAGCTGAACGGATGTGCTGGTAAACATATATCATTCCAGACCAGATGTTCCGATGGGTCTGGCTTCCTTTTCTTGCCGGCCCACGTCAATACAGCGCCAACCCCAACCCCACCCCCACCCACCCCCCGGCATACGTCAGCGCAGAATCAGGAAGAGACATGCCGGCGGCAGCAACAACAACAGCAGCAACAACAACAACAAACCATCTTCCACGTTCGTAGTCAATATATGTAACCATTTCCTAACGGCACGTGACCGTTTTATTTTCATCCGCCAACATCTTTGACAGTATCGACTACGACCTTTCCACATGTGGGCGGAAGCCGCCATAGCGCTGATAGGGAACTCTGCGGCTGGCTGCTGTCTGAATCGATCTGACCTGAACCGATGACCCATGACCTCACACTCTCGCACCTGCGTCGATGCATGGGAAACCCGCTTTCTGAGTGAGCTGCTCACGCACCAGAATGAAATACGGCGCACAGGCCAAGCAGTCTGCACCATGCGTACACCACCATTCAATATAACCGTACTTTTTTCATTGGCATGAACATCGTCATGAGAGTTGCTGTGGCAAGGAAGTAACGACCTGAGAATGATGACAGTCAGAGTCGGCGGACGTCGATGTTGGCGTTTCTCCACTCCCCTTGGCCGTCGTTACTCCCATTCTGTCGCCGCCGACCTCCTTCCATCTTGGCCGTTGAGTGCTTACTGTCGCTGTTCCTTTTGCTCTACAGTCTGGCCGTCGGCATGTCTTCAATGGCGAATTGCAAACTGAACTGGCTGCCCCGACACATTTTGACAGGCCAGTGTGGTCAACCGTTGTGTTGAAGGCAGTCTATGACATTTTACTGACGTCAAAAGGTCGAAATTAATTTTGTACCATAAAAAACAGTAGTCGTCATCGAGAAAACAGTCATAATTTACTTTTTAATGATAAAAACAGCAATCATGTTTTTTTTTAAAGAAGAAGAAAAAACAGTCGTGTTCACAATGCTACCTATGATACTGACAATCGTAAAGAAAACAGCATAATTAGCATGTTAACGATGAAACGGGCAACCATCCTCAACAAAACAGCCACTTCTAAGTAAACGACGAAACAGCAATCATTAACTGTTTGAAAAGTCCTTGTTATCGTGTACACGATGAAAGCGGCGATCATCACCAGAAAACAGTCCTAATCATCGTTATAACGCGAACATCACTTGCCGAAAGCGGTTCTTATGACGGCCAAACATTTGTCTTCACTGAAAGCAACTATTCTTCATGGTTTTGTCCCCGCCTAGCCTGACCAGCGCAGTGGAATACTGTGCACGCCAGGAATCTGTTAAGCCTTCTCCAAGAGACCCTCCTCTCCAGTCTTTCACTTTAGACATTCACTGGTTGGCCACTTGTGGTCTCATGGCTCAGCTGATACGGTGAAGCGTGTATGGACCAGCCCGCAAGCCGTGACACCTCCTTGATGAAACTGATCGTGTCACTTCTCAACGGGTCCCCGTGAATGGTGAAGCGAAAACGGTGACCCCTGACAAATTGGTCACCCCGTGACACTCCGATCGCCATTCCTCGCAGCTGAACCATCTTCA
>CM031615.1:8376778-8382238 GCA_018398815.1 Conus ventricosus
TAGGTTGATCTGGAATTTCAAACCTTGCTTGATTTTTTTTTCCGAGTTCTGAGTGCTCTCTCTCTCTCTCTCTCTCCCTTCCTCTCTCTCTCTCTCTCTCTCTCTCTCTCTCTCCGCTCTCTCTCTCTCTCTCTCTCTCATTTCATTCGTTCACCATTTCCCTTCACTATCACACACACACAACACACACACACACACACACACACCACACACACACACACACACACGCACGCACACACACACACACACACACACACACACACACACACACGCACGCACGCACTGCGCACACACACACACACACACACACACACACACACACACACACACACACACAACACGCACACACGTACGCACTCACGCACACACATACTCTCTCTCTCTCTCTCTCTCTCTCTCTCTCTCTCTCTCTCTCTCTCTCTCTCAAATGCAGAGAGACAGACAGACAGGCTGACAGACAAACAGACAGAGACAGACAGACAGAAGCACAGTTCACCATTGCCAGTGGTAGTTCTGTAATGAAAGCTTCATTGAAAGCAACGCGCTGGTCTGTAAGCCAGGCCTGTGCAAACTGTCTGGCTTTGGCACGGAGGATTCTGTGAAGTGTGGACGTCTGTCCTCTATCTGTATCCAGGGCGACTGACGCCGGACTCGGCTGTGTTTTGTATCACGTGGTACTCCACTGATGGAGAGTGGGCAGCGCTCTGTCATAGTTTGTACAACCAAAGAGGAAAGGAAGGAGGGAAGGACAGTCTAGGGAGAGAGCGAGCCAGCGAAAGACAGAGAGGTGGGAAGGATGAACAGAGGGAGGAGGAGGGCAGAGAGAGAGAGAGGGGGAGAGACAGACAGACAGACAGACAGACAGACAGACAGACAGACAGACAAACAGAGAACACGTGCAACTTGAGAATCTGGACACATCTAATTTGTTCAGTAACAAAGATCAAGTGTCGAGTTTCGAACTCTTTTCTCTCAGTACAAGCAGAAGCCCAGACCCTGGTAAACACGAAGAACCCACACAGTCTCCCGTGAAAGATGAGCTCGTGTCTTCATGGGGGACAGAGATAGAGAGGAGGCTTGCAAACGAAAGCGATGCCAAGACTAAGAAACTCACCTCCGCATTACACTCTTTGGTAGGCTATGACAGACAGAGAGCGCGCGTCAGATACACAGACAGACAGACAAAATGAATCACAAGCCCAGGAACGCGCACGCACGCGCGCGCGCGCGCGCAAACACACACACACACACACACACCACACACACACACACACAGGCATGTAGGCAGACAGACAGACAGACAGACAGACAGACAGAGAAGAGAGAGAGAGAGAGAGAGAGAGAGAGAGAGAGAGAGCGAGAGAGAGAGAGAGAGAGAGAGAGAGAGAGAGAGAGAGAGAGAGAGAGAGAGAGAGAGAGAGAGAGAGAGAAGTCGAAAAACCGGACACATCTATTTAGCACAATAACAAAGGACCACGTATCGAATTTTGACCCGTGCTCTTCCTGCACAAAACAGAAGAGAAGACCTTCACCAACACTGGTAACACTGTGTCCGTTGTCAGGTGACCTCATGCCAACAGAACAGACCTTCACCAACACTGGTAACACTGTGTCCGTTGTCAGGTGACCTCATGCCCAACAGAACAGACCTTCACCAACACTGGTAACACTGTGTCCGTTTGTCAGGTGACCTCATGCCAACAGAACAGACCTTCACCAACGCTGGTAACACTGTGTCCGTTGTCAGGTGACCTCATGCCAACAGAACAGACCTTCACCAACACTGGTAACACTGTGGTCCGTTGTCAGGTGACCTCATGCCAACAGAACAGACCTTCACCAACACTGGTAACACTGTGTCCGTTGTCAGTGACCTCATGCCAACAGAACAGACCTTCACCAACACTGGTAACACTGTGTCCGTTGTCAGGTGACCTCATGCCAACAGAACAGACCTTCACCAACACTGGTAACACTGTGTCCGTTGTCAGGTGACCTCATGCCAACAGAACAGACCTTCACCAACACTGGTAACACTGTGTCCGTTGTCAGGTGACCTCATGCCAACAGAACAGACCTTCACCAACACTGGTAACACTGTGTCCGTTGTCAGTGACCTCATGCCAACAGAACAGACCTTCACCAACACTGGTAAACACTGTGTCCGTTGTCAGGTGACCTCATGCCAACAGAACAGACCTTCACCAACACTGGTAACACTGTGTCCGTTGTCAGGTGACCTCATGCCAACAGAACAGACCTTCACCAACACTGGTAACACTGTGTCCGTTGTCAGGTGACCTCATGCCAACAGAACAGACCTTCACCAACACTGGTAACACTGTGTCCGTTGTCAGGTGACCTCATGCCAACAGAACAGACCTTCACCAACACTGGTAACACTGTCTCCGTTGTCAGGTGACCTCATGCCAACAGAACAGACCTTCACCAACACTGGTAACACTGTCTCCGTTGTCAGGTGACCTCATGCCAACAGAACAGACCTTCACCAACACTGGTAACACTGTCTCCGTTGTCAGGTGACCTCATGCCAACAGAACAGACCTTCAACCAACACTGGTAACACTGTCTCCGTTGTCAGGTGAACTCATACCAACAGAACAGACCTTCACCAACACTGGTAACACTGTCTCCGTTTCAGGTGACCTCATGCCAACGGAAGAGAAGACCTTCACAAACGCTGGGCTGGTAACACTGTCTCCGTTGTCAGGTGACCTCATGCCAACAGAACAGACCTTCACCAACACTGGTAACACTGTCTCCGTTGTCAGGTGACCTCATGCCAACGGAAGAGAAGACCTTCACAAACGCTGGGCTGGTAACACTGTCTCCGTTGTCAGGTGACCTCATGCCAACAGAACAGACCTTCACCAACACTGGTAACACTGTCTCCGTTGTCAGGTGACCTCATGCCAACAGAACAGACCTTCACAAACACTGGTAACACTGTCTCCGTTGTCAGGTGACCTCATGCCAACAGAACAGACCTTCACCAACACTGGTAACACTGTCTCCGTTGTCAGGTGAACTCATACCAACAGAACAGACCTTCACCAACACTGGTAACACTGTCTCCGTTGTCAGGTGAACTCATACCAACAGAACAGACCTTCACCAACACTGGTAACACTGTCTCCGTTGTCAGGTGAACTCATACCAACAAACAGACCTTCACCAACACTGGTAACACTGTCTCCGTTGTCAGGTGAACTCATACCAACAGAACAGACCTTCACCAACACTGGTAACACTGTCTCCGTTGTCAGGTGAACTCATACCAACAGAACAGACCTTCACCAACACTGTAACACTGTCTCCGTTGTCAGGTGACCTCATGCCAACAGAAAGAAGACCTTCACAAACGCTGGGCTGGTAACACTGTCTCCGTTGTCAGGTGAACTCATACCAACAGAACAGACCTTCACCAACACGGTAACACTGTCTCCGTTGTCAGGTGAACTCATACCAACAGAACAGACCTTCACCAACACTGGTAACACTGTCTCCGTTGTCAGGTGAACTCATACCAACAGAACAGACCTTCACCAACACTGGTAACACTGTCTCCGTTGTCAGGTGACCTCATGCCAACAGAAGAGAAGACCTTCACAAACGCTGGGCTGGTAACACTGTCTCCGTTGTCAGGTGAACTCATACCAACAGAACAGACCTTCACCAACACTGGTAACACTGTCTCCGTTGTCAGGTGACCTCATGCCAACGAAGAGAAGACCTTCACAAACGCTGGGCTGGTAACACTGTCTCCGTTGTCAGGTGAACTCATACCAACAGAACAGACCTTCACCAACACTGGTAACACTGTCTCCGTTGTCAGGTGACCTCATGCCAACGGAAGAGAAGACCTTCACAAACGCTGGGCTGGTAACACTGTCTCCGTTGTCAGGTGAACTCATACCAACAGAACAGACCTTCACCAACACTGGTAACACTGTCTCCGTTGTCAGGTGACCTCATGCCAACGGAAGAGAAGACCTTCACAAACGCTGGGCTGGTAACACTGTCTCCGTTGTCAGGTGAACTCATACCAACAGAACAGACCTTCACAAACGCTGGTAAACACTGTCTCCGTTGTCAGGTGACCTCATGCCAACAGAAGAGAAGACCTTCACAAACGCTGGGCTGGTAACACTGTCTCCGTTGTCAGGTGAACTCATACCAACAGAACAGAAGACCTTCACAAACGCTGTAACACTGTCTCCGTTGTCAGGTGACCTCATGCCAACAGAAGAAAGACCTTCACAAACGCTGGGCTGGTAACACTGTCTCCGTTGTCAGGTGAACTCATACCAACAGAACAGAAGACCTTCACAAACGCTGGTAACACTGTCTCCGTTGTCAGGTGACCTCATGCCAACAGAAGAGAAGACCTTCACAAACGCTGGGCTGGTAACACTGTCTCCGTTGTCAGGTGAACTCATACCAACAGAACAGACCTTCACCAACGCTGGTAACACTGTCTCCGTTGTCAGGTGACCTCATGCCAACAGAACAAAGACCTTCACAAACGCTGGGCTGATAACACTGTCTCCGTTGTCAGGTGAACTCATACCAACAGAACAGAAGACCTTCACAAACGCTGGGCTGGTAACACTGTCTCCGTTGTCAGGTGACCTCATACCAACAGAACAGAAGACCTTCACAAACGCTGGTAACACTGTCTCCGTTGTCAGGTGACCTCATGCCTTCAGCCGGAGGCACGGAGCAGAGCAGAGTAGGCTCGTTGGCTGAAGTGACGCCGCGACTTTGGAACTCACGTCCGAAGACATCCTCGGAACCTTCAAACCCTTCTTCGATCGTGCCGAGAGAATCTGCAAGACTGAAAGGGTTCAGGACTGGAATTCAACTACGGCTATCAAATGTACATGGAAAAGAGCAGATGATATAAAACTGATTGGGGAGAGTAGGAGTGGAGACAGACGTTCACGTTTTGAAAAAAAAATGGGTTTAAAAAAAAAGATGATAAATTTGAGAGGGCTGGAGGTTAGGGGAAGAAGGTTCTTGGAACTGCTAAAAATGAAGAGAGAGTGAGAGGGAGATATATAAAAACCCTGGAAGCTGTTTCAAAAGTGGAGGACAGTGGGGGGTAAGTGTTGTCAGGGCTAGTGGAATAAAATCCTCAGGACAGTTTCAAAGTTGGAGAAAGAAAGCGGGGCTGAAAGTGAGGGAGAGAAATAAAGTCCCTGGGGCTGCGTGCACAAACAGGGGAGAGAAGGATTAAAGAGAAAGAGGGTGAGTTAAGGGTCTTGGAGCTATCTATGATAGAGAAAGGAAGGAGGGAAGCGGCTGCAAAAGTGGTGGAGACAGGAATATGGATCCTTTCAGAAGAAAGAAATGAGGTCCTTGAAGTTATAAAAAACAAAGATGAGAATGAAAGGGATTGAAGAGGGGGGGGGGGATAAAGGAGGTAGATGGAAGAGA
>CM031615.1:8383238-8388238 GCA_018398815.1 Conus ventricosus
AACTGATGCCGTGTCTTAATTCCCCCACGTTCATCACTATCAAAGAACTGATCCGCCAAGAGCTGGTTTAACTCCAAGAACTGATCCGCCAAGAGCTGGTTTAGATGGTTGTCTTCACCCCCACGTTCTCACTATCAAAGAATGATCCTCCAAGAGCTGGGTTAACTCCCAAGAACTGATCCTCCAAGAGCTGGTTTAACTCCCAAGAAACTGATCCTCCAAGACTGGGTTAACTCCCAAGAACTGATCCTCCAAGACTGGTGTAACTCCCAAGAACTGATCCTCCAAGAGCTGGTGTAACTCCCAAGAACTGATCCTCCAAGAGCTGGTGTAACTCCAAGAACTGATCCTCCAAGACCTGGTGTAACCCCAAGAACTGATCCTCCAAGAGCTAGTTTAACTCCCAATAAAGTATGCCGCCAACTGTCGATGTTGCAATTTATTCTGTTGAAGAGTCCCCACCCACGCCTTATCCGGCAATATCCATGTATTAAGTTTTTAGCTTTCACACAGTCGCGCTGATTTTAAGAAACGATGAGTGGTTTTGTAAAAAAAAATCGTAATTAGAGAAACAATTCTTTAGCCATTTCTTTCCTGTCTTGTATGCTATGATCTCTACTTTGACAGACCAGAGGCCTTTGCAAATAAATCCACCCGAGTTCTGAGTTCCTTCGTTATTGTTCAAGTGGTTACGTATATCTGAATGTAATTTGACTTGGCTTGGATTAACTTGATTTACTTTCGATCTTCTGTAATGTGGTTTGTCCTGTCTTCGTATCGGCTGGGTTTGCTGTAGTGGGTTTGATTGTTGTAACGTAACTTGTTATGGCTTAGGTTAGCTGAGTTTACCTCAGTACTTTTTCGTTAGCTTAGATTAGCAAGGTTTACCATAGAAGTTTTGTTCGCTGTAATGTAACTTGGCTTGACTGAGATAAGTTAAGATTTACCTCTCTCTCTCTCTCTCTCTCTCCTCTCTCTCTCTCTCTCTCTCTCTCTCTCTCTCTCTCTCTGTGTGTGTGTGTGTGTGTGTGTGTGTGTGTGTGTGTGTGTGTGTGTGTGTATGTGTGTGTGTGTGTGTATGTGTGTGTGTGTGTGTTTTTTATCCCTCCACTCTACAGCTTAAGTGGCGATCTCGGTGTGTGACAGTCTTACACGATGTTTCCGGGAAATCTGCATTGAGGGAGCGGAGACAAAAACATCCCGTACTAAATCAATTGTCTCCCTTATGTCTTCTATTTCTGAGGATGGCTCCATTGAGAGCCCCTGCACACTACGCGTTTGACAGAAGTAAACGAATCCACGGTAGTCAGGGAGTTCGCGTTTCCGTTTGATGTAGAGAAGAAAAAGAAAACTGCTCGCACGCACACACGCATACACGCATGTACAGACCCACGCACAGAGAGAAGAGACAAAAGAGAGGAGAGGAGAGAGAGAGAGGAGAGAGAGAGAGAGAGAGAGAGGAGAGAGAGAGAGAGAGAGGAGAGAGAGAGAGAGGAGTGAGTGAGTGAGAGTGAGTGAGAGAGAAAGAGAGAGAGAATAGGAGAGGGGGAGACGGAGAGAGAGAGAGAGAGAGGAGAGAGAGAGAGAGAGAGAGAGAGAGAGAAGGGGGACGGAGTGGGAGAGAGAGAGAGACAGGGAGGGAGGCAGCGAGACAGAGACAGACAAACTGACAGAGCGAGTTGGAGAAGAAGAGCAGTCCGATTTTCACAAAGAAAAATCTGCTGAAAAAATAAAGAAAAGTTAGAAAAATCACAACACAATACGTTTTAGTGTCTTTCACTGGAAGGGCAGCCGTTTCATATTATGGCTACTGCTAAAATCACAGAAGAGAGAGAGAGAGAGAGAGAGAGAGAGAGAGAGAGAGAGAGAGAGAGAGAGAGAGAGAGGAGAGAGAGAGAGAGAGTAAGAGACAAAGAGAGAGAGAGACAAACACACACACACACAGAGGAATTTTATTTCACCAGGGTTATAAGAGAGAGAGAGAGAGAGAGAGAGAGAGAGAGAGAGAGAGGGGGGGGGGAATTTTATTTCACCAGGGTTATGAGAGAGAGAGAGAGAGAGAGAGAGAGAGAGAGAGAGAGAGAGAGAGGGAGGGAGGAGGAGGAGGGAGGGAGGAGGAGGGAGAGAGAGAGAGAGAGAGAGAGAGAGAGAGAGAGAGAGAGAAGAAGAAGAAGAGCAAGAAGAAGAAGAAGAAGAAGGAGAAGGGTAAACGCTGAAGCCAGGAAACCAAGTCGAACAGAGTAGATCTTGGCTGCAACGATGGAGACAAACAGTGTAGTCGTGGCAGCCAATTCTTCCCGTTAGCGCTGTGCGCCCCATCAATCAAAGAGAGGGAGGGGGGGGGGGGGTTGCTAGGGAAAGGAAGGGGGGTGGGGCAGGGATAGGAAGGGGAAGGCCCCCCCCCCCCCCTCCCCCAAGCGGGGAATGACCTCGGAGAACCGTTGTGGTGGTGACAGGAGGAAGGATGGAGGAGGGTAAGGGGTTAGGAAGGGTGGAAGAGGGAGGGAAAGGGGGAGGGGGGGGGCGAGGGGGGGGAGAAGGAAAAGGGTGGAGATGAGGGAAGGAAGGACAGGGGGGGGGGGGGGGCAGGTTTTGGTGAATGTCGGTTAAAACATCACGAATGCCTTGCTTTTGTGCGGTCAGCACGATCGCTGAAAAAAAATGTGTGTGGTTGGTGTGTGTGTGTTACCCCTCACTCAACAGCTGAAGTGGCGATCTCGGTGCGTGACAGTCTTACACGATGTTTCACGGGAAATCTGCATTGAGGGAGGGGAGACAAAAACATCGGGTACTAAATCAATTGCCTCCCTTGTGTCTTCCATTTCTGAGGATGGTTCCATTGAGAGCTTCTGCGCACTACGCGTTTGACAGAAGTAAACGAATCCACGGTAGTCAGGGAATTCGCGTTTCCCTTTTGATGATAGAAGAAAAAAAAAAACTGCGGCGATCCGGGCCTGCAGAGAGGGGAAGAAGAAAGAGAGAGAGGGGGGAGGCAGCGGAGGACAAACGAAAGAGCGAGTTGGAGAAGAAGAGCGTCTAAATTTCACAAAGAAAAATCTGTTGAAATAATAAAAAAAAAGTTAGAAAAAGACAACACAATAGTTTTAGTGTCTTTCATTGAAGGGCAGCCTTTTCATTATGGGTCTAGCTAAAAATCAAGAGAAATTTTATTTCCCAGGGTTATAAGAGGGAGAGGGATTTTTTTTCCCCAGGTAAAAAGTGGGGTACTTTTTGCTCCCATAAGGAAACCTAAACAGAGAATTTTATTCAGACTGGCCGCGCACACCCTTTTTAAAATTTGAATAAAGTCGACAAAACATAGACGAAAAAAATCTAATAGTGGGGGAAAAAAAAAGCGCGGCCAACAATGAACTGTTTCATAGTATGACCGGGAAAGATTTGGATTTTAAGGAGGGAGGGGAGTTTGAAGATGGAGAAACTGGGAACATGAAAAAAAAAATTTTAAGATATAAAAAACTCTTCATAGCGCATAATTGAACCCAGGGAAATCCCTTTTGAAGGAGATATATTTGTATTGCTGCTCCAGGGCCTTTTCCCCGCTGGGTGGGGACTCATCAGAGAGACACGAGGTTGGTTGCGCCCCAGCGTAAAATAGAAAACCCCCCCACAGTCCATAATACTGTGGTGTTCTCACCCAGGGTGCAAAAAAAAATCCAAAGCACCCCAAAAGCAGCCAGCGAAGGTAGTAAATGAACAAACAAGTGGGGGAGGAAAAAAGTTGCTGAAAAATAAGACATTATGCAAAAAATAAAAAATGTAGGGGACAGTCTTTGAGCCTACGCCTGAGGATCCACCCCAAGATGCAAGGGGGTCAAAAAACAAACACACGACGGCAGAAACAAATACAAATAACCTCAATTTAATCAAATTTAATAAAAGTTTTCTCTGTGTTAGGTTTCCTTTTGGGAGCAAAAAAGTACCCCCCTTGTTTATGTTTACCCTTTATGTTCCCTACTCATTTATTTCCGATTCTATTTTACCAGGGGTTTGGGGAGAGAGAGAGAGAGAAGAGGGAAGAGAGGAGGGAGAGAGAGAGAGGAGAGGAGGAGAGAGGAGAAAATTTTATTTCAAGGGTTATCGGAGAGGGGAGAGGAGGGGGAGAGAGAGGGGGGAGAGGAAGAGGAAGGAGAGGGAGAGAGAGAGAGCAAAGACAAAAAGAGAGAGAAAATTTATTTTACCAGGGTTATCAGAGAGAGAGAGAGAGGAGGGGAGAGAGAGAGAGAGAAATTTTATTTTTACCGGGTTTTGAGAGAGAGAGAGGAGAGAGAGGGGAGAGAGAGAGAGGGGGGGTGAGAGGAGGAGAGGAGAGAGGGGGGAGAGAGAGAGAGACGAGAGAGAGAGAAGAGGGCAGCAGACAAGCAAAGAGAGAGAGAGAAATTTTATTTTACCAGGGTTATGAGGGGAGAGAGAGAGAGAGAGGAGGAGCGAGGGAAGAAGGGGAGAGAGAGGGATTGAGAGAGGGGAGAGAGAGGAAAAGAACAAAAAGGAAAGAAAGAAAGGAAAAAGAAAAAGAAGGGTAAACACGGAATCCAGGAAATAACTAGAACAGAGTAGATCTTGGGTGCAAGGTTGTTTTGGGAGCCAGTTCTTCCCGTTAGATGTACGCCCCCTCAATCAAAAGAGGGGGGGGGGGGGTAGGGAAAGGAAGAGGGGGTGGGAGGAAGGGGGGGGGCGATGGTTGGGGGGGGGGGGGGGGGGGGGGTGACTTCGGAGAACCCTTTTTGGTGGTGACAGGAGGAAGGGAAGGGGGGAGGTAAAGGGAAGGGGGGAAGAGGGGGGAAAGGGGTGGGGGGGGGTGGGCGGGGGGGGGGGGGGGGGGGAAAAACAGGGGGGAGAATGAGGGGAAAGGAAAGGGCAAGGGGGGGGGGGGGGGGAGGTCAGGAAGTTGTGGGAATGTCGGTTTAAAAAATCACGAATGCCTTTTCTTTTGTGCGGGCAGCACGATCGCTGAAAAAGATGTGTGTGTGTGTGTGTGTGTG
>CM031615.1:8390738-8393238 GCA_018398815.1 Conus ventricosus
GCGTGCGTGCGCGCGCGTACACCCGCCTTCATTCTCTGTCTCTCCTCCTCTCTGTGTCTCCTGTCTCTCTCTCTCCCCTGTTTTCTATTCATGTTCATACGGCTTCCCTTCTCGCGTTTCTAAAGGTAAACCTCCCATAGCCTATCGGCTGTAGAGACAGTGAACTGTCAGAGTATTGCTGTGTCTTAAGGCACGGCATGATGCAAGGCGGAGACCATCCTGTTTCCTTCCGTCGCCTACAGCCTTCCCTGCATTGAACCAGGAATCTGTTGTGCTGGGTAGATACAGAGGGTTTTCAAGACGAAAAAAGAAAAAAAAAAAAGAAAAGAAAAAAGATCCGACCCCAGGAGTGATTCGAACTCAGGACCGTCAGAACGCCAGACAAACACTCTGACCATGTGACCACCGTCTCCCGACTCCTTTTGAGTAGGTTATTAAAGGTTGGACTACATTCATTCATTCATTCACTCTCCTTCACTCTCTGTCTCTGTCTATCTCTCTCTCTCTCTGTCTCTGTCTGGTTCTGTGTCTCCCCGACTCCTTTTGAGTAGGTTATTAAAGGTTGGACTACATTCATTCATTCATTCACTCTCCTTCACTCTCTGTCTCTGTCTATCTCTCTCTCTCTCTGTCTCTGTCTATCTCTCTCTCTCTCTGTCTCTTTTCTGGTTCTGTCTATCCTTTGTCTGTCTGTCTGTCTCTTGTAGAATGTCCTGGCAAAATGCATCTTGTATTGAAAGCGATTCAAAAACAAACAAACAAACAAGCAATGAAAACCAAACAGCCAGGCTCTCCGGCTCTGTTCTTCCCTCTTCGTCATTTTTCTTCTTTCCTTTTCTTTTTTTTTTCTTCTCTCTCTCTCTCTCTCCTCCCTTTCCTTTCGTCTCCCCGGCTAGAGAGAATTTATTGTCAATGTAGGTCAACACGAAGAAAAGGAGGAAACACTGAACATAATAAATCATCGACGAAAACACAAAGCATTCCCAAACAAACAAGCAAAGAAAAAGAGATAACGATTTTGCTAATGTTGACCTTTTAGGATATCTAGATTATTTTTTTGTTCACATGTTTGCATTACGCAGTCTTTTAAAGGGTTTCACCTTTATAGGTATCTTTTTAAAAAAATTTAAAAAAGGAAAAAAAAAAAAAGAGGAAAAATTGCGTCTGTCTGTTTTGTCATTAATCTGCGTTCTTTCCTCGGACTGTGTGACATGTGTCACCATCGTCATCGTCGTTATCATCATCGTCACCGTCGTCATCGTCATCATCGTCATTGTCGATGATCAACATCATCATCATCATCATCATCATCGTCGTCTTCATCATCAACATCATCATCATCATCATTGACATCATCAATATCATCATCATCATCATCATCATCATCATCGTCATCGTCATCATCAATATCAATATCATCATCATCATCATCATCATCATCACCATCGTCAACATCATCATTGTCATTATCATCATCAACATCACCATCAACATCATCGTCATCGTCATCGTCATCGTCGTCAACATCATCATCACATCATCATCATCATCATCATCATCATCATCATCATCGTCGTCGTCGTCGTCATCATGGTCATCATCAATATCATTGTCGTCATCATCATCATCATCATCATCGTCATCGTCATCGTCATCGTCGTCATCATCATCATCATCATCATCATCATCATCATCATCATCATCATCACCATCATCATCATCATTTCATCATCATCGTCGTCGTCATCATCATCATCATCATCATCGTCATCATCATCAACATCGTCGTCGTCGTCATCATCGTCGTCGTCACTGTCCTTAGTTTGTCATTGACCACAGGGTGAACCGCGGTCTTCTCAGCTACCAATGGCGTGGAAGTTAACAGAATTCATCGAATCAACTGGTCCGATACATGCACTCAATCACAGAGCGCGAGAAGAATGGGGGTGCTAAATCAGGGGACAGCAAGCCACGGGAGTGGGAGAAATCGGGAGATGTGAACGTGGACGGTTGAAGAGGGAGGGGAAGGGGGAGGGGAAGAGAGGGGGAGGGGGGCAATGAGGCAGATTCATGGGTAGGGGTGATGGAGGGTGTTAGAGGAGCGGGTAGGGTGAGCGTGGGGGTGGTGGGGGTGGGGGTGGGGTGGGTGAGCAATACGTGGGTATTGGAATGCGGTGGACGTGCGGAGTTTGGGTGAAGAGGTATCTGGGGTGGGGCTAGGGGGGTGGGGGTGGGGGGGGGATGAGTGAGAATATTTCACGTTCGTTGTCATGGGGTTTGAGACTAGATATTGGGCTCATCATATCTTGTCAGTGAAGTCCTCTGAGGAGGACCCTGGGTGGGTCGACATCTTGGAATAGCTGGTGAGCCTGCTGATTTTAATTTGTTTGTATCTATATCTATCTATCTATCTATCTATCTATCTATCTATCTATCTGTCTGTCTGTCTGTCTGTGTAAAGAGAGAGAGAGAGAGAGAGAGAGAGAGGAGAGAAGAGAGA
>CM031615.1:8398238-8400966 GCA_018398815.1 Conus ventricosus
CTTTATAGTGACATTGCCCTCCTCTGGCTACATGGTGAACAGCAGCTGCAAGATTTCATTCAGTGGTGAATTCTCAACACCGCACCATTAAGTTCACAGCAAATTATGGCGCAGTCAACATTCCCTTTCTAGACGTCAACCTCTCCATCCAGGATGGGCACATCAGCACGGACCTCTACATCAAGGACACAGATGCACACATGACGCTACCCTTCAACTCATGCCACCTCGTCACTGTGTGCGGAGCATTCCCTGCAGTCAAGCCCTTCGCATCAGGCGTATCTGTTCAACAGCAACAAACATTTCATCAAAGATGCCAGGAACTGGCTGACAGGCTGGCAAGAAGAGGGTATCCCAAAGCCTTGGTGGAGGCATCCATGCCAAGGTGTCATCCATTGCACGTGATGAAACGCTCCGTTACAAACAGCATGGTGCCACAGGGAAGAGAACCCCATACATAGTAACCCACAACCCTGCCAACCCACCATGGCCAAGTGGTTGAAACAAGCCATGCCCACCCTAACACCAGCAGGCGAATGTTAGCGGCGTCCCTGCACCACTGTGGTGGGAGAAAGGAACTGTGTCAACCTCAAACGTCTGCTGATGCCCTCCAAGATCCCCCCCCTCCCCACCCAGCCACAGTCAGGTCAGGCCTCACATGACAGCTTTCATTGTAAAACGGGCAGAAAAATGCATTATATGTAAAATCATCTCCTACAGACATCCACCTTTACAAGTGTTCGTACCAAACAACAGTTCACTATCAATGATTATCTCACTTGCCAGTCATCAAACATGATTTATCTCATTGACTGTCTTAAATGTCATAATATGCAGTATGTAGGGGAAACTGGCAAAACTTTACAGCAGAGATTTTACAAGCACAGATCAGACATCAACACCAAAAAACAAACACTAGTAGCAAGACATTTCAACAGTCCTGAACACACGGTTGAACACTGACTTGTACTGCTATCGAACAGATCCGAAAAAAACAGATGAAACCTGCCGCAAACGGAGAGAAAAGTACTGGTGCTACAAATTGCGAACGATCTTTCCTGACGGACTGAATGTTGCAGACTGGGAGTGAAGGAACACACAGCTGATTGTCTGTGTCCCAGACTCACAAAGACTATCAACACTCACATCTCATACCTGTATGGATTGCTGCTAACGTCCACGTGCATTACTTTATTCTTACTGTTTCTCATTTGAATTCAGTCCTCTTTCTAGATGAGAGAACAGGAAAACCTTCATTCTGACTCACTTGCTCTACCACCGAGTTTTTGGGCGAAAGTGGCCTTAAAGCTGCCTTTTCCTGTGGCGGAAGAGAGAGAGAGAGAATCACCGGCAGACAGACAGACAGACAGAGAAGAGAGAGACAGAGAGAGAGACAGACAGACAGACAGAGAGGCGGGCAGACAGACACACACACACACACACACACACACTCTTTCTCTCTCTCAATTAAATGACATAAAATCCGCACACTTCTTCTGACTAATTTCCACCTACAAACTTTGTACACGGGGCTGAAATCTGATCACTTAATTTACGGCTCGCGGCAGTTTGCACCTAGCCTGTCCTGTTTAAACGAAGCACACTCGGCGGGGTTGCAATGGGTTGCATCAGAAATTCGAGATTGCCACGTCGACAAACCAGATCGAGGCTGTCGCGTGACACGATGGGTCGCCATTGTGCTTGGACTTGCGCTCTGTTGTGACACTGTGTTTTACTTGTGTTATTTTAAATGGCTAAAACGTTACTGAAGAACAGGTTTGTTATTCGAGGCCATAAGTTTTACTTTAACTGCATGTTGTGAAACCGGAGAGATTGTTTTTTAGAAAACGAAAAAAAGTGAACTAACTGCTTTGGAAATGAACGGCTATCTTAAAGGTTTGTTGGTTCAAGGAAATGAAAACAAGATGTAGCTAGTTTTTAATACGTGTTGACTATTGATGGTGATAAGTTTTATATTTTTAACATAAAATCTGCACACTTATTCTGACTAATTTCTAACCTACAAAACTATGTGTAACAGATAGGCTGACACGAGGCCGAAACCTCGCTTAATTTACGGCTAGCGAGACGCGCTACCTTCGTTCACACAGCGCATGGCAAGCGACCAAAAAATCAATAAAGCGGGGGAGACTGGGTTTGCCAGGTGAGGGGTGGGGGTGAGGGGGGCGTATTCATTTCAGGTTGACAGCGCGCCAGGTGTCGTTAGCGAATGTTCTAGACTGTTACGTGTCACTCCCACTTTGTGACCGCTACGGCAGCAAGACCGGGGTGTATTGTTCTCAGTTTGTATTAGATTGATTGATTGTTAACTACAGATTCAGTGTTTATGGGGCAAGTGATCTGTGTATTAGATGTGTATACTTTTCTACTTTTCTAATTCTAACCAGTTTATCTGCCTTTAAGTGTGCCCTTATGCAATGAATGGCGATTTTCGAATGTTCTGGCAAAACTAGATAGGGATAGGCAGACCTTAGTACATCTACCAGTATGGAGAGGAGTAGTGTGTGGCTGGCACTATCTTCATATAAATGCCTTAATATACAATGCCGGATGTACTACTACTGGCGATTAGAGCCGCCATAAAAGCTGGCTACAGCAGTATATTGCTTAATCTGTAAGCAAGGCAAGCCTGTTTTAGAAAAAAGGAGCAGGCAAAATGGCCAAAAACCCTATGTGATTTCCCCCCTTGCCCGCCTTTTTTCCCCCC
>CM031615.1:8401966-8406966 GCA_018398815.1 Conus ventricosus
GGTGTCTTCATGGGGACAGAGACGAGAGGAGGCTTTGCAAACGAAAGCGATGCCAAGACTGGGAAACTCACCTCCGCATCCCCACTTTTTGGTAGGCTATGACAGACAGAGAGCGCGCGCAGATAGACAACAGACAGACAAAATGAATCACAAGCCCAGGAACGCGCGCGCGCGCGCGCGCAAACACACACACACACACACACACACACACACACACACACACACACACACACACACACACACAGGCATGTAGGCAGACAGACAGACAGACAGACAGACAGACACAGAGAGAGAGAGAGAGAGAGAGGAGAGAGAGAGAGAGAGAGCGAGCGGAGAGAGAGAGAGAGAGAGAGAGAGAGAGAGAGAGAGAGAGAGAGAGAGAGAGAGAGAGAGAGAGAGAGAGAGAGAGAGTCGAAAAAACCGACACATCTATTTAGCACAATAACAAAGACCACGTATCGAATTTTGACCCGTGCTCTTCCTGCACAAACAGAAGAGAAGACCTTCACCAACACTGGTAACACTGTCTCCGTGTCAGGTGACCTCATGCCAACGGAAGAGAAGACCTTCACAAACGCTGGGCTGGTAACACTGTCTCCGTTGTCAGGTGAACTCATACCAACAGAACAGACCTTCACAAACGCTGGTAACACTGTCTCCGTTGTCAGGTGACCTCATGCCAACAGAAGAGAAGACCTTCACAAACGCTGGGCTGGTAACACTGTCTCCGTTGTCAGGTGAACTCATACCAACAGAACAGAAGACCTTCACAAACGCTGGTAACACTGTCTCCGTTGTCAGGTGACCTCATGCCAACAGAAGAGAAGACCTTCACAAACGCTGGGCTGGTAACACTGTCTCCGTTGTCAGGTGAACTCATACCAACAGAACAGACCTTCACCAACGCTGGTAACACTGTCTCCGTTGTCAGGTGACCTCATGCCAACAGAACAGAAGACCTTCACAAACGCTGGGCTGATAACACTGTCTCCGTTGTCAGGTGAACTCATACCAACAGAACAGAAGACCTTCACAAACGCTGGCTGGTAACACTGTCTCCGTTGTCAGGTGACCTCATACCAACAGAACAGAAGACCTTCACAAACGCTGGTAACACTGTCTCCGTTGTCAGGTGACCTCATGCCTTCAGCCGAGGCACGGAGCAGAGCAGAGTAGGCTCGTTGGCTGAAGTGACGCCGCGACTTTGGAACTCACGTCCGAAGGACATCCTCGGAACCTTCAAACCCTTCTTCGATCGTGCCGGAGAGAATCTTGCAAGACTGAAAGGGTTCAGGACTGGAATTCAACTACGGCTATCAAATGTACATGGAAAAGAGCAGATGAGTATAAAACTGATTGGGGAGAGTAGGAGTGGAGACAGACGTTCACGTTTTGAAAAAAAATGGGTTTAAAAAAAAAGATGATAAATTTGAGAGGGCTGGAGGTTAGGGGAAGAAGGTTCTTGGAACTGCTAAAAATGAAGAGAGAGTGAGAGGGAGATATATAAAAACCCTGGAAGCTGTTTCAAAAGTGGAGGACAGTGGGGGGGTAAGTGTTGTCAGGGTAGTGGAATAAAATCCTCAGGACAGTTTCAAAGTTGGAGAAAGAAAGCGGGGCTGAAAGTGAGGGAGAGAAATAAAGTCCCTGGGGGCTGCGTGCACAAACAGGGGAGAGAAGGATTAAAGAGAAAGAGGGTGAGTTAAGGTTCTTGGAGCTATCATGATGATAGAGAAAGGAAGGAGGGAAGCGGCTGCAAAAGTGGTGGAGACAGGAGATATGGATCCTTTCAGGAAGAAAGAAATGAGGTCCTTGAAGTTATTAAAAAACAAAGATGGAGAATGGAAAGAGGGATTGAAGGGAAGGGGGGGGGGGGGGGGGGGAAAAGGCGAGGTAGATAAAATAAGGTCCTCGGAGTAGTCGAAAGGGGGCCGGAATAGCCCAGTTGGTAGAGCGCCGGACTCGTGATCCTGGGGTTGCGGGTTCGAATTTCGGCACAGGAGGATTTTTCCCTCGGAGTTAACATTGGTTCGGACTCCATTCCCCATACAGTCCTTCGAATGAGACTATAAACCGAGGTTCCGTGTGTGAACGCACGCACAACATCTAGCACACACGTCAAATCCCATCACCAACTTTCGGAAGAGAAGGCCACTTTGGCCGTTGGTATGGATGACACGTTACACATAGCATGCACCTTCCCCGAAGATGGAGCAGGTATGGATGACACGTTACACATAGCATGCACCTTCCCCGAAGATGGAGTATGGCTGCCTTAATGGCGGGATGAAAAACGGTCATACACACAAAACCCCACTGTCTGTCTATACAGGCAGTGTCCGCAGGAGTATCAGCCTGCGTACCAGAAGAAGACAGAAAGACAGAATGAATGAATGAACAAACGACAGACAGTGCAATAAGGTTCTTGCTATGAACACTAAGGGAAAAAAAAACAGATGGGGAAGGCTAGGGGGGGAAAAAAATGAAGGAAAGAGGTATAACGTCCTTCGAGCTTTTTTTTTCTGATGGAAGTTCATGTCAGACATGGTCAAATAAGCTCCATGGAGCTGTCAGAAAAAAGGGGAAAAAAAGAAGGGGGGGGGGGGCAGAAAGTGCAGGGTGAGGGAAGGCAGTAAAAGCTAGGGGAGCTAACTAAGGTCTTTCTAGCCATGACGGGAATGAGGAAGGGAAGGGGGTTCCAAAGTGTTGTAAAGAAAATTGCTCTTATAGCTGTCAAAAAGGAGGGAAGGGAAAAGGTGGCTGAAAGTCTTTTCATTTAAAAAAAAAAAAAAAAAGGGTAAATGCGAGAGGGCATAGAAGATGGTTCTTGGAACTCTCAAAGAGAGACAGACAGACAGACTGACTGACAGACACACCGCAGACAAAAAGACAGAGAAAGACAAAGACAGAGACAGAAGCAGACAGAGACAGAGAGAGAGAGTGAGGGAGAGAGTGAGAGAGAGAGAGAGTGGTGTGTGTGTGTGTGTGTGTGTGTGTGTGTGTGTGTGTGTGTGTGTGTGTGTGTGTGTGGTGTGTGTGTTTGTGGCGAGTGGTGTGTCTGCTCGCGTGCGTCCATGCTTATCCGTGCGTGTGTATGTGTGAATGCGTGCGCGCGCATGTGTGTATGTGCATGCGTTCGATTGTCTATGTTCAAAAATCTTTTCATTGCATACAAATGAACATTCTCTATTTCGACATTTTTCTCGAGAGCCCAAAATTTCAGCCCCATACTGTAAGATTGGCTGTACCTGAGAATCGAATAACTTCGAAAAAACAAAAAATGCGCTACTATTCAATTTTTATAAAATATGAAGAATAACTGTGACTGCTCTCCTTGCCCTATTTGCTATATCTTGACACCCAAAAGTGAAGTGATGTGTGTTCGTGTGCATTTTCAGCTTTTCGATCAGTGAGTACGATCACTCTCCCCCACCATTAGATTGTTCGTCTTTGTATTTGTCTGACTTCATTCAAGTTGAAAAAGGCTGTGCCAGTCTTGAATAGAAATTACTGTGTTAGGTTTTCTTATGAGAGCAAGAGTTACCGTACTTGTTTACTGTTTATTCTCCCCCTTGTCTACAGGGTTCAAGAGCTGAATGGACAACAAGAAATGTCTCTCTCTCTCTCTGAATTCTCGCCCCCCCCCCCCCCCCCCCCCCCCCCCCCCCCCCCCCCCCCATCCCCGTCTTATACACCATACCCCGTCACGTGCCTCATCTCTATGGACCGTCAGGGAATTGGAGACTGCCAAGTATTCTCTACAAGTCCGCCCGTTGCTCTCCCTCCCACGGAGACAAGTAGAATATTTCACGGACATTTTCCCGTTTCGTTACCTACCAGTGCCATCATATTATCGTCTGCCCCTGGGACAGGCAAAGAGCGGAGCGACTTGTTGGCACAGGCTATGAATATTCATCGTCACGATCCGATGACTGGGTGACCAGGATACAAAGTGTCTGGCCTGCATTTTGACACACTGCCACTGATTGCTTAATTGATCGTACTGCGCTGGGGGGGGGGGGGGGGGGGGAGGGGGGGTCCCACTGTTATGTGACTGACTAGTGGAGCCAATTAGTACCGTTTACAATTAGCAAATTTTTTTTTTCTTTTTTCTTTTGTCACTCTCTATATAGTGATCATACTTTTCCCATCTTTGCAAAGATCTTTTTTCTGTCAAAGAAAACCGTAGAGTGTTTCTGACCTTTCCAAACGCTTTCCAAATGTCAATGGCCGATCGTCTTACAGTCTGCAGTATTACTCAGGCATTACATTTGTTCTGTCGAAAAATACATGAATGGGGGGGGGGGGGGGGGGTGCAAACTATCAAGTGACAGAATAAAAGACTGCTGGCTTCTTTTTCTTGTTCTGCTGCGCTTTGAGGAAAAGAAAACCAATAATAGAGGCGTTAGGTTTGTTTGTTTCTCTCCGCATGCTAATCTTCCAAAACACGCGGATTTTAACAGCGCTAGACTGTTTTTCAAGGAGCTACAGGGAAAAGATGAGGAGGAAACGGGGGTTTAAAGGCGTTTTTAAACATTTTTCTTTGGGTTTGCTTTTTTCGTTTTTTGTTTTTTGCTTTTCATTTGCGGGGTCACTGCAGTTGACAGTGGATTTGGAGCGGAAAAATTCCGACGAATCTTCTTACCAATCACAAGATGTTACTGTTTTTCGGTGCGTGGGGAATAATAACATAATGGGTGAACATAATTTAAAAAAAGATGTTCCTTTTTACCTCTCTACCTTTAAGACAACATCCGCACAGACCCGAAGTAATTTTTCTTTTTTTTAGTTCTGGAAGAGATAAGCATTGTTCATCTGCGGGATGTACACACGGCAGTTGCTTGACGATGGTGTCATTTGCCGGTGGGCTCTGCAGTCATGAAATATGGGCTGGTACAGCCAAGCGAACGCTCCCGTGGACGTGGGTTCCTGCTGTGCCATGACGCAATGGCATCTGCCAGGGAGTAACCATGTCCCTTGACGTCTTCTTCATGGAATGCCCT
>CM031615.1:8411966-8421966 GCA_018398815.1 Conus ventricosus
TTTCAAAGACTCCAACAGGAAGAAAAAAGTTTGACATGACCACAGGAAGTTAAAATGTGTTCAACTGTCAGTTTTGCATCACATGTACAAATGATTTCTTGCTATGTTTGGAATATGGAAATTTCAATATCATCTGAACGTTCAAGTTTTGATAACCCTACTACACCTCGGACATTTAATTTTTAAAAAGCATTTATTTGTTTCAGAGTAACCAAAAACAAAATAACAACAACAAAACACGGAAGAAACTGACGACGTGTCTTTTTCTATGATATTCTGCTGGTTTTAATTCGCCATAATGTACAAGGCAGTTTAACGACATTTGAGTTTTTATTGTCCCCTCATTTGCAAGACCAACGAGTGTTAATGAAAAATAATCCTACAATGCGAAGAAATCCCAGAAAAGTTCACGTTCGTTCGCTTTGTTTTCTGTATATTTGAATGCGCTGGAGACCACGCCATATTTAAAAAAAAAAAAAAAAAAAAAACCTCTCAGACTCATGGCGTACGGAAGAAACGTACAGCTAAACGGATACAGAATCTTCACAAAGTAAAACTTTTTAATGCTTTCATGTCAAGATGAAAGACATGACACATCAGAAATAACATGCGACTGGGAGAAAAACACATCTGGTGTGTAAGGGGGGCTCGAACGTGCGATGTCCTGTTTTGATGACTAATGGTATTCACCACTGCACCACCAATCACCTCAGCACCAATGATGATGGTGATGACTCTCACCAACAAAAATGACAACAACAAAAAACTCATGGTTAATCAACTATTACCACCACTATTTCTGTTGCTGCTGCTACAACGCCCATCCAAGCTAAAAGCTGTGTCCAAACGTCCGGCTGTGCACCCAAACAGCAGTCGGCCAGTACTGGTCATTGTTCTAGAACGGTCGATGCGGTCTTTGAAACAAATGGACCACAGCTCCCACACTGGACACCAAAACACGTTATACATCAACAACACCTCTTAGTCTCGCCACATTGCTTTAATACATCATTCTCTCTCTCTCTCTCTCTCTCTCTCTCTCTCTCTCTCTCTCTCTCTCTCTCTCTCTCTCCCCGCCATCTCTCATTCTCTCTCTCTCTCTCCCGCCATCTCTCATTCTCTCTCTCTCTCTCTCTCTCTCTCTCTCTCTCCTCTCTCTCTCTCTCTCTCTCTAACTTACTGACATACACGCATGCCTTTTTGAATATGTCTTTCCACACACACACACACACACACACACACACACACACACACACACACACACACACACACACACTCACACACACACAACACCACCACCACCACCACCACACCACGACCACCACCACCACCCACACCGACTCGAGAAGACCTATAACTTGAGTCATGTCGACAAAGTTTGGAATGGTTTTGTCCTCTCTCTCTCTCTCTCTTCTCTCTCCTCTCTCTCTCTCTCTCTCTCTCTCTCTCTCTCTCTCTCTCTCTCTGTGACATTCATCTCTTCCTTTCTTTCCCGTTGGGTGTGGAGAGAAAGGAAAAGCAAGGGTGGGCAGGGGTCTTTTATTTCGATGCTGCAGCGGTTCGCTTTCGTTGCTGCTGCCATGCTATTGTTCATCTGACAACCTGCTGCCATGCTATTGTTCACTGACAACCTGCTGTCATGCTATTGTTCACTGACAACCTGCTGTCATGCTATTGTTCACTGACAACCTGCTGTCATGCTATTGTTCACTGACAACCTGCTGCCATGCTATTGTTCACGGCAACCTGCTGTCATCCTATTGTTCACGGCAACCTGCTGCCGCCCACTGTCACTCAACCCACCCTCCCTTTCCTAACATCCTTTTTTTTCTTGCTTTCGTTTGGTTGGTTTAGGTGTTTTTTGTTCTTTGTTGTTGTTGTTGTTGTTGTTGTTGTTTTGGGGGACTGCTGTCAAATATCACTGAATATGGGCAGACATCAGACTCGAGAGCACATACGAATACGCAAGCAAGCGCATGAACACACACACACACACACACACACACACACACAACACACACACACACACACACACACACACACACACAACCCTCTCTCCTCCACCCCCTCACACCTCCGCTCTCTCTCTCTCTCTCTCTCTCTCTCTCTCTCTCTCTCAGCATATGTGTGTGTGTGTGTGTGTGTGTGTGTGTGTGTGTGTGTGTGTGTGTGTGTGTGTGTGTGTGTGTGTGTGTGTGGTGTGCGCGCGCGGCGTGCCGTGCGCGGACTTTATTTGGGTGTTTGAGTGCGAGCCTGCGCGCGCGAATGCGGGTGTGCACGTGTAACATGCCGGCTTGTGTGCTTGCGTGTGGAGAGAGTGGAAAGAGGAATCGATGGACTACATTTGTTTCATTTTGTTGGCAATTCCTCAGCTCTGTCTGCCCAGGGTTTGTTGATAATTTCTCAGCTCTGTCTGCCCAGGTTTTGTTGATAATTTCTCAGCTCTGTCTGCCCAGGTTTTGTTGATAATTTCTCAGCTCTGTCTGCCCAGGTTTTGTTGATAATTTCTCAGCTCTGTCTGCCCAGGTTTGTTGATAATTCCTCAGCTCTGTCTGCCCATGTTTTGTTGATAATTTCTCAGCTCTGTCTGCCCAGGTTTTGTTGATAATTTCTCAGCTCTGTCTGCCCGTGTTTTGTTGATAATTTCTCAGCTCTGTCTGCCCATGTTTTGTTGATAATTTCTCAGCTCCGTCTGCCGGGTTTGTTAAATTTCTCCTCCGTCTGCCAGTTTTGTTGATAATTTCTCAGCTCTGTCTGCCCATTTTTGTTGATAATTTCTCAGCTCTGTCTGCCCATGTTTTGTTGATAATTTCTCAGCTCTGTCTGTCCGTGTTTTCATCCAGTGAAACAAGCATTGAATGGGCTTTGAAGCATGACGATCAGCCAGTGGCCCTCCTTTGAAGGGGCACATCAAAATCTGCGCTGGTGAAGAATGTCGTCCCCCCCCCCCCCCCCCCCCCACCCACAATTTATTTGACATCTTGGTGGAAAGTGTGCCACAAATCGATGGCACGTTCACGTTCACGTGAAATCACCTAGACTGAAAGACTTGTGAAATCACCTACACTGACAGTCTGTGCAAACGCTTTACCAATGCAAGCGCATTAACGACATACAGTAGATCCCTGAGGGAGAAAAGAGAAGAAAGTATCTGTGAACAAATCCACGGAGCATTTGCTAGCTGGCTGGTTGGCTTGTTGGCTGGCTGGCTGGCTGCTGGTTGGTTGGCTGGTTCACTAACGTATTGTTTGTGGATACACTGTAATTGTTTTCAACTCTAAACTCATTTGATTTATTATTGCATACTCAACAAATCAGTAGTTATAGATCTAAATTGAAAATGTTACCGCATTTTCAGCCGGTAATGATTATCAATACAAAATATTATTCTATACCTAGCCGATCAATGAATGGTTATCAACAGAAAATATTACGAAATTGTCAGCAGATCAGTGATTGTCAATAGTAAATAATATCACATAGTCGGCAGGTCAAGATCATCAACTGAATAAGCAATCAACTTAATTCCGAACTTAGCAAAGCGAAACAAAAGCAGACAGATAAGAAAGGAAAGTCAGATGTGGCGGGGGTCGGGGGGGGGGGGGGGGGGGGGGGGGGGGGGGGGAGGTGAGGGGGCTGGATGGAATCGAACAATGAAGTATGGGTGATGGGAAAGACATGACATAAACAACCAAGGGACGGTGTCACAGATGATGGGCCACTTCTAAAATAGAACATTTTGAAATACAAATAGTTCTGTTTAAATAATGAACATCCAAAACCAGCAAACCACAATTTAAACATTTTCTGAACGTTAAACTTTTGATAATCCTGTCGGTACCTGACGCAAATAACAGAAAGCCTTCATTTGTTTCAGGCAGAACGATAGCCGACAGGTTCTATGATACCGTAGCTTTCCATTCGCGATAACATACAAGGCCGTTCAAATGGAAAGAAATATTGCTTTTACCCTGTTTCACAACAGCATGTTAGTAACAAATAATCCTACAATGCGAAGAAATCCCAAGAAAACATTCCTTCATTTCATTTCAAGTTAACAGGTTATGTATTTCACTATTTAAAAAAATATGACTAAATACATGAAAATTTGATAAAAGAGATGCGAAACAGATTTAGGGTTTACACAAAACAACTGTTTACGCGTGCAGGCTCCGACGTAAGCCATGACACACAAGAGGTACAACGAACTGGGAGAACACTGGTGCGTAGCGCGGGTTTAGACCAACACTCTGTGGTTCTGGTGCCGCGCCATGTGACGGCCCTGCGCCACCCATCATCCCCGCATCACGTGGGTTACTACGGCTCTGCCGACCGCAGTGGTCGGCCATCTCAGGCTGCATGTCACGTGCAACGCTCTGGGACAGATTCCGCCTGAAAAGAGGCGATGCCTGCGGCGGCGTCCGGACCGATGACCGTGTCAAAGGGCAACCTCTGACTGCGGGGGACAGGAAGTCTTTGGGAATTCATGGGTCTGAGGGTAGGCGAGGCAACGCCGGGGCGCCATTCATAGTCCAGTGCTTACATCCATAAGCAGTGTACACACATGATATCATACGCTGGTTTTCAGTTAGCGGCTCGCACAGAATGATGTCATACACTGGTTCTCAATTAGCGGCTCGCACAGTAATGATGTCATACACTGGTTCTCAATTAGCGGCTCGCACAGTAATGATATCATACGCTGGTTCTCAATTAGCGGCTCGCACAGTAATGATGTCATACGCTGGTTCTCAATTAGCGGCTCGCACAGTAATGATGTCATACACTGGTTCTCAATTAGCGGCTCGCACAGTAATGATGTCAACACTGGTTCTCAATTAGCGGCTCGCACAGTAATGATGTCATACACTGGTTCTCAATTAGCGGCTCGCACAGTAATGATGTCATACACTGGTTCTCAATTAGCGGCTCGCACAGTAATGATGTCATACACTGGTTCTCAATTAGCGGCTCGCACAGTAATGATGTCATACCTGGTTCTCAATTAGCGGCTCGCACTGTAATGAGGTCATACGCTGGTTCTCAATTAGCGGCTCGCACAGTAATGATGTCATACACTGGTTCTCAATTAGCGGCTCGCACAGTAATGATGTCATACGCTGGTTCTCAATCAGCGGCTCGCACAGTAATGATGTCATACACTGGTTCACAATTAGCGGCTCGCACAGTAATGATGTCATACGCTGGTTCTCAATTAGCGGCTCGCACTGTAATGAGGTCATACGCTGGTTCTCAATTAGCGGCTCGCACAGTAATGATGTCATACACTGGTTCTCAATTAGCGGCTCGCACAGTAATGATGTCATACGCTGGTTCTCAATTAGCGGCTCGCACTGTAATGAGGTCATACGCTGTTTCTCAATTAGCGGCTCGCACAGTAATGATGTCATACGCTGGTTCTCAATTAGCGGCTCGCACAGTAATGATGTCATACGCTGGTTCTCAATTAGCGGCTCGCACAGTAATGATGTCATACACTGGTTTTCAGTCAGCGGTTCGCACAGTAATGATGTCATACGCTGGTTCTCAATGAGCGGCTCGCACAGTTATAATCCCAGTTCTATACTATTGTAGATCCGAAAAGGAAGTCACTGCTAAGGGACGCCACTCTGTCAACAACAAGTTGCCGCTCCTTTTCCAAGTGCTTCAGCTGCTGCTACTTCTGTTGCTGCTTTAGCAGCTTCCACAGAATACTAAAGATGACATCACGATCTCAGTCTGTGCTCGCCAGTAACGGTAAAACAGCTCTCGGTGTTCTAAAAATTAATGGTGGAAGCGGTCTTCACAATAAACTTCCCACATACTTCCCACACAGTACAGCGACACGCGTTAAATGTAAACAAAGCTTGTGTGTTGACAGAAAGGAGAGCGCTGGGTTGAATCAGGAATAACAACAAGAAAACGGATCAAACATAATTTGTTTTTAGCTACTCTCTCTCGTCTCTCTCTCCTCTCTCTCTCACATCGACACTCTCGCTCAACACAACACACCACACACACACACACACACACACACACACACACACATGCACACCACTCTCTCTCTCTCTCTCGCCCCTCTCTCTCTCTGTCTTCTCTCTCTCTCTCTCTCTGTGTCCAAACATCGGAACACACGCTCACACACAGACACACACACCACTCCCCTCTCCTCTCCTCTCTCTCTCTCTCTCTCCTCTCTCTCTCTCTCCTTCTCCTCCTCTCTCTCTCTCTCTCTCTCTCTCTCTCTCTCTCTCAAACATCGGAACACACGCTCACACACACACAGACACACACACACACACCACACCACTCTCGCTCTCTCTCTCTCTCTCTCTCTCTCTCTTCTCTCTCTCTCTCTCTCTCTCTCTCTCTCTCTCTCTGTACTCCCCCACTCGGGTCCCCCCCCCCCCACACCACACACACACACAGACAGCTCAACTCCAACACAGAAGCGAGGACAGTGGCGGTGTGGTTGTGGCAGGCCAGACAGGTTTGGAGGTTTGGGCTGTGGTTTTTACGGCACTTTGGATGAAACATTCACGGCAGGCCCGGCAGCGTTGGGCTGTGGTGTTTACGGCACTTTGGATGAAACATTCACGAGGGACCGCCATTAAATGGACTGTGTAAGATGATCTCTGACGGCGGACCTCACACGCTCCTAGCAGTAGTCTGCGCGTCGGGCACGCGTGTTTGGTCTGATCTGCCAACACTCGCTGATCATGGCACTGATTACTGGCTGTGGGCGGTACATCTGTGTGCCTTTCACAGGGGTAGAACGGAAATGTTCACAGCACCGATAGCAGCTCAAACCATCTGCTTTTTTGTTTGTTTGTTATGTTTTGTTTTGCTAGCGTCCTTTGTCAAGCCATCAAAGCGTCCTTTGTCGAGAGGCTAAAACATCCTTTGTTGTTGTTGAATACAGTCATTTTTAGTCAGCGAAGAAAGTAGTCACTTGTTAATCAAATGATGCGTCCTTTGTCTAAACAAATAATCTTGTCAAGCGAGTAGAGGGTCTTTTGTTGAACAGCTAAAGCGACCTTTAGCGATCGAACGAGTAAAGCGTCGTTTCTCCATCAACTAAAGCTGTTTGTGTGCATGGCACGAATAATACAAGTGTACTCCATACTGTTAATACAGCCTTGTCTGCATGCATGCACGCGCGCGCACGCACACACACACACACACACACACACACACACACACACACACACACACACACACACACACACAAAACAACACACACACACACACACACACACACACACACACACACACACACACACACACACACACACACCACTGTAACTTAAAACTCCACATTCTCAACATCGTTAAAAATCGATTCTTCACTCAGAAAAAGAGCGATAACAAATCAGATATTTTCATCTCAAAGTGATAAAATCGGTTACGTGAACAAAAAATATTCCCGTTCTCAGAAGGAAATCCAAACCTGGACATCGTAAATCCCACAATAGAACTGAGAAACCAAGTGAGTGATCTGCTGTCAGGTATATCACAGCACTCACTGAAAGTTTACACACAACGAGATTACAAGGCACTCTTCAATGAATTTCATGCACGGGATTGCTTTCTCTCTATCACGGCAGAACGGAAAGGTCCAGAGAGAGTGAGGCACAGGCAACGAGTTCACCACAGTCTCCCTTTCTGTTCTGTTTCCAATGGCGGTTTTCGGGTTGTCCAGGATCCGGACTCGCCACAACATCCATACATCACAGAGTCTGCTTCTACATTTCACTTCACATCAATCTTTCTGAGCTGCATAATGCGCCAACGCGGTGACAAGCCCTCACACGGCCCTTTGCGGTCGGCTGGGCTATAAGTCACCTGATCTCTTTCTCTGACCGGCATAAACAGCAGGATGGTATTGCTGTCTGGGTGATTTTGCAGTATTCGGGTGTGTACTGTCTTGGTAACTTTGCAGTATTCGGGTGTGTACTGTACTGGTGACTTTGCAGTGTTCGGGTGTGTACTGTACTGGTGACTTTGCAGTATTCTGGTGTGTACTGTCTTGGTGACTTTGCAGTATTCTGGTGTGTACTGTCTTGGTGACTTTGCAGTATTCTGGTGTGTACTGTCTTGGTAACTTTGCAGTATTCGGGTGTGTACTGTACTGGTGACTTTGCAGTATTCTGGTGTGTACTGTCTTGGTGACTTTGCAGTATTCTGCTGTGTACTGTCTTGGTGACTGCAGTATTCTGGTGTGTACTGTCTTGGTGACTTTGCAGTATTCTGGTGTGTACTGTCCTGGTGACTTTGCAGTATTCTGATGTGTACTGTCCTGGTGACTTTGCAGTATTCTGCTGTGTACTGTCCTGGTGACTTTGCAGTATTCTGATGTGTACTGTCTTGATGACTTCGCAGTATTCGGGTGTGTACTGTCTTGGTGACTTTGCAGTATTCGGGTGTGTACTGTACTGGTGACTTTGCAGTATTCTGGTGTGTACTGTCCTGGTGACTTTGCAGTATTCTGATGTGTACTGTCCTGGTGACTTTGCAGTATTCTGATGTGTACTGTCCTGGTGACTTTGCAGTATTCGGGTGTGTACTGTCTGGTGACTTTGCAGTATTCTGGTGTGTACTGTCCTGGTGACTTTGCAGTATTCTGGTGTGTACTGTCTGGGTGACTTTGCAGTATTCTGGTGTGTACTGTCTTGGTGACTTTGCAGTATTCTGATGTGTACTGTCCTGGTGACTTTGCAGTATTCGGGTGTGTACTGTACTGGTGACTTTGCAGTATTCTGGTGTGTACTGTCTTGGTGACTTTGCAGTATTCTGGTGTGTACTGTACTGGTGACTTTGCAGTATTCGGGTGTGTACTGTCTTGGTGACTTTGCAGTATTCTGGTGTGTACTGTCCTGGTGACTTTGCAGTATTCTGGTGTGTACTGTCTGGGTGACTTTGCAGTATTCTGGTGTGTACTGTCTTGGTGACTTTGCAGTATTCTGATGTGTACTGTCCTGGTGACTTTGCAGTATTCGGGTGTGTACTGTATGGGTGACTTTGCAGTAATCTGGTGTGTACTGTCCTGGTGACTTTGCAGTATTCTGGTGTGTACTGTCTGGGTGACTTTGCAGTATTCTGATGTGTACTGTCCTGGTGACTTTGCAGTATTCTGATGTGTACTGTCCTGGTGACTTTCCAGTATTCTGATGTGTACTGTCCTGGTGACTTTGCAGTATTTTGGTGTGTACTGTCTGGGTGACGTTGCAGTATTCTGGTGTGTACTGTCTTGGTGACTTTGCAGTATTCGGGTGTGTACTGTCTTGGTGACTTTGCAGTATTCGGGTGTGTACTGTCTTGGTGACTTTGCAGTATTCTGATGTGTACTGTCCTGGTGACTTTGCAGTATTCTGGTGTGTACTGTCTTGGTGACTTTGCAGTAATCTGGTGTGTACTGTCCTGGTGACTTTGCAGTATTCTGGTGTGTACTGTCCTGGTGACTTTGCAGTATTCGGGTGTGTACTGTCTTGGTGACTTTGCAGTAATCTGGTGTGTACTGTCTTGGTGACTTTGCAGTATTCTGGTGTGTACTGTCCTGGTGACTTTGCAGTGTTGGGTGTGTACTGTACTGGTGACTTTGCAGTATCTGGTGTGTACTGTCTTGGTGACTTTGCAGTATTCTGGTGTGTACTGTCCTGGTGACTTTGCAGTATTCTGATGTGTACTGTCCTGGTGACTTTGCAGTATTCTGCTGTGTACTGTCCTGGTGACTTTGCAGTATTCTGATGTGTACTGTCTTGATGACTTTGCAGTATTCGGGTGTGTACTGTCTTGGTGACTTTGCAGTATTCTGGTGTGTACTGTCTTGGTGACTTTGCAGTATTCTGATGTGTACTGTCCTGGTGACTTTGCAGTATTCTGGTGTGTACGTGTCTTGGTGACTTTGCAGTATTCTGATGTGTACTGTCTTGATGACTTTGCAGTATTCTGGTGTGTACTGTCTTGGTGACTTTGTAGTGTTCGGGTGTGTACTGTCCTG
>CM031615.1:8428188-8458188 GCA_018398815.1 Conus ventricosus
GCATTTCTTTTACGAGCTAGTACTACAGTACGATGTTTTTTATAGATATCCTATGAGACATCTATAGACATGGAACGAAGTGCTAGCATGCGGGGTGGTACGAACATCTGATTACTAAAGATTCGCCTTTGCATTCAATTCTAACAAGAAGGTTTAGGAAAGATGAAGGTGAATTATCTGGAAAGGTGATCAAGGAGTATGTGGGGCTAAGGTCAAAAATGTACAGTATTTCGAGCCAGGAGAAAATCATTAAGAAAGCAAAAGGAATATCCGCAGCGTTGTGCAGTCAAACATATCACATGACAACTACAAAGAAGCATTGTTTGGCAATAAGACTTTTCATCATGACAACGTAAAACTGCGATCTAATCTACATGAGATCAACACAACTGTTGTAACAAAGAAGTCATTAGATAGAACAAACACAAAACGGGTGTTTGTTAATCCGGAGTTTTCATATGCAATCGGGCACTGGAGGACCGCATAAACAGGGGGTTTTATATTTTTCATCAACTTTTATTATAAGATCAATCATAGCTTCATCCAATTCATTTAAATCTTTTCTCATGTTTGCTTGACGAGTTCGAATTTTTTTTATTATTTCAAGATATTCTTTTTCCCAATTTGGGGGTTTGAGTTGTAGGTGATCTGGATGATTTAGCATGCATTGATTAATCCTCGAAAATGTTTCCTTAATAGCATTACACGCCTGAAATGATTCCCGTATCATTTTCAAGGTCTCTTCCTTTACCATTCTTGTTTCGGTTCTGCGCTTCCTTCTGGCCTTCCATTTTAAACCAAAATATGTTTACGTAAATTAATTAAAGCGGAACTGTGTCTGGCGGAATTATCTGCAGTTCTTCTTTCACAAAAGATCTTTGAGGAGCTGGTTGTTTTGTTGTGTCAGTTTCCTCGTAAATAATACACGGGCGGATTCATCTTTACAATTCTTTTTATTTCATATGGGTCAACACTCCAAACTGGATCTGTTGCCCTGATGCGAGTGTCCCCTTCTGCTTCCCCCGGTAAATAAAGGTACCTTACTTTAAACCAAACGGTAATAGTTTGCCGGATGAAGACTCTCCTTCAGCAACATTTATTGTTTTCTTTTGATTGCTTGTACTGGTTTTAGCCCTTTAAATTCTTCATTATTCATTGCGCGCAAAACTGAGGGCAGTCTTCTAACCCATTCTGTGTTGCGAGAGTTGTCAATAAGCTCTCTGTGATACTGGTAGGAGAAAAGTCTTTCGGCTAACTGTTTGTTAAAGTTTTCAACTAAAGCCTGTGATCTGTGAACTCCCGGAATGCCTCTTCTAATAGTAACTCTGTGTTTTAACAATAATTGATTCACTTGGCCTTTAAATTCTTTTCCATCATCAACTTGAATCATGCGAGGGTAAGTTAGGGCCTCGTGGTATATTAGTTGTATAGCAACAGCAACAGCAGAAGCACTCTTTTGTGTTAATGGCTCCGCATCTTTGTATCTTGAAGCTACGTCAATGACTGTAAGTGCGTACTTAAATCTTTTTCGTCTAATCGTATCAGAGGGTAAATATAGAAGATCCATTTGATGGGTGTCGTTTGGAGTTGTATTGACAAAGTGTGGTCTCTGTATTCGTCTAGGGCAGGTAAATAAATTTGCCTAGATTGCTTGTTAGATAACCATTTCCTTCGCTGTTTGTTCACTGACTCCCGCCGCTTGGCTTAGCTTTTGTATTGCTGTGATACCCTTCCAATATCCTTTGGGCGAATAATAGATTTTGTTCATTTTTATTCAGCCAATATTATGCGCAACCAAATACACGACAGTCATACCAAAGGCAATAAACGCGATTTCTTGCATCTTTTGTTTTCTGATGGTTGATATAAAAGTCACTGAATTTTGGTGGGGGCAATGTCTGGACCGTTTGCCTGTTACTAGATAATATTGTTTTATTGCTTGATCAACATCTTTAAATATGTAAGCTGCATGCCCCTGTTCTTTCAGTGTGTCATTAATAAAATCTAACTGCTCAAGTCTCTGCTTTTCATAGGCGTCTTGTGCAGCTGCTAGTTCCTCCATAGCTTTGTTATGTCTTTTTCTCTCGCCGTCATCCCGTAGTTTACTAAATGCGAAATTACTTCCGCTAAAAGCAAGCGCATTCACCACAGCGCCACCTATCATCATTACGAGCGAAGCCATTTTTTATAAATGTATTTTTTATTTACATATTTATACTGTCTGGAATTATTCTTGCTTGACTAGAAATCTTTCGTGGCAACCGAAGCTGCAATGATAGCATCAGCTTTGCTGAATCCTCAAAGTCTAGTTTGCCAAGATCTGCCGGTTTTATTTTTAACAAGCTTTTACCAAGCATTGAGTATCCTACACTTAGCCCTCCAATAACAGCAGAATGGTATACAAGGTTAGCAACAGTTTTTTCAGTGCTCATTTTATAAAATAAAATAATTATAATTTAATAAAAAACATGAACAGCGATGATCTACTACAGCTACAAGGCGGCCTAAACCTTCCTGAACTTATGAATGACCAAGTTGATGAATCAAGCTATTATGCCCAAAAAGGAAGGCTGTATTCTTGGCAGCATGTGGGAAAACAAAACAGTTCCTCGGAACTGAATTCAGCATAGAACAGATTCAACAGATGTCTTCACAAGACATTATAAAGTATCATAACAGGTATGAAGCGCAGCTGGGGTCTAGAATGGTGAAAAGTGTGGGGCAAACGGTTCTTAGTTTGTACACTAAACTAGTCAGTAGATTGCTCCCATTGATTCTGAACAAGATCTACGTATGATTAACGCAAGATCCAGTTTTAACAAAGTCTTAGAGTCTCTAGGGTGTGATTTATACTACAGATTTGGAACATTGTTATCGCCATTAATCATGGGATTAATAACTTTTAATCATATAGATTGTGTTTCCCTTCAAAATGAACGAGCTGGAAAATCATCAGAATCAGGAAACATTGAATCAGGTGGAGAAAGTAACCAAGCCAGAAAATCAGCAGAAAACACTGAACCAGGTGGGGACCAGTGAAAAGCATCCTCATCCTGGGCGTGTTAAAGCAGGAAAAAAATTAGCAGAAGTGGAACAGACAAAAAAATTAATGGTTACAGAATATAACTCATCATGAAAACATAACACCCGCCAACGCCAGAACAAGTTGATTCAATGCCAGCTATAAAAACTCCATGTGATACAAGGGCCCCAAAGTCTTCATGAATATTGAACTTAAAACTGTTGCCATTTTTGGCGCCATTGCTGCTGTTGGGGGCAGTTATTACGGTTATAAAATATATAAACAATGGCAGCCAAAACAAAAGCAATCAAAAAAATCTGAACCGCTAATACAAAAAACAACAGCACGCCAGCGCCGCCAATAACAAAGCATCATTTTGATCCATTTATAATGGAATAATATTTTAAGAACTTAATTTTAAATTTTTTAATAAAAATAGATCATGGCGTATTATAAAATGATAAAGTCAATAAATAAAGACATGGAGTCTATAAAAGACATTTCCATAGCCCAAATTGTAATCAATGCGGTTGCTTAGGATGTAAGAACTTCCTTAAGATCTATGCAGAGAACGCTGAGCAAGACATCCTCAACGATGAGCGTTTTTTGAGGCGTGTGTGTACTATATTAGACATCTGCTATTAAGATAAAAACATAGATTGTATTTTTTTGATAATTATAAGAACTTGAATAAAAACTTGGTTGTACTTAGAGGATGACTTAGTTATGATCTTGAGGTGACTTAATCAAGAACTTAATTAAAAACTTAATCAAGAACTTATTAAGAACTTGAAGTATTAATTAAAAACTTAATTTAAAACTTAATTAAGAACTTGGGGTGACTTGAAGTGACTTAAGTTAAGAACTTAAGTGTGTGCATGCGTGGGGTGGGGGTGGGGGGAGAGGAGGTGTGCATGCGTGGGGTGGGGTGGGGGGAGGAGGTGGGGGGAGGAGGTGTGCATGCGTGGGGTGGGGGGAGGAGGTGTGCATGCGTGGGGTGGGGGGGGGGAGGAGGTGTGCATGCGTGTGGTGGGGGTGGGGCACATCTGCCCAGTTACGAGCACCACTACATCCTGTTAGACTCATGCTGCTAAATATAGCCGTTCATATATAAACGGTTATTTATTAGCAAGGCGACTTCCCCACAGTCCTCTTGCTGCTAAAAATAGCCGTTCATGTATAAACGGCTATTTATAGCAAGGCTGACTTCCCCACAGCCCTCTTGCTGCTAAAAATAGCCGTTCATGTATAAACGGCTATTTATAGCAAGGCTAGCTTCACCACAGACCGCCTCCCGCAACAAGAGTTTCACCTGCCCTATCTAGTTTTGCCAGAACATTCGAAAATCGCCATTCAGTTGCATAAGGGCACACTTGAAGGCAGATGAACTGGTTAGAATTAGAAAAGTAGAAAAGTATACACATCTTAATACACAGATCAGCTTGCCACATAAACACTGAATCTGTAGTTAACAATCAATCAAGTCTAATACAAACTGAGAACATTTTACTTGGGAGGAACAGCAAAAATGTTTCAAATATAAGTTTTTTAGCATACGAATCAGCCGTGTTACCTCCGCCTTAGAAATGAACGCCATGTTTTTTTAAACATGGCTTTAGCTGCCTCAAGCCAGCTCCCAACAATCAACGCGTGATGGTTTGTTTTGCTTCGGCGGCCAACTTTCAACAATGCAGCGCCATTTATTAGATAGAACCATCTCATCAATAGCCAAACACGTATTAAAACTGGCTACATCTTGTTTCATTTCCTTGAACCAACAAACCTTTAAGATAGTCGTTCATTTCCAAAGCAGTTAGTTCACTTTTGTCGTTTTCTAGAAAAAACCATCTTCCCGGTTTCACAACATGCTTCGCCTAATTCTTTCAACAAATACTCTAACATGCAGTTAAAGTAAAACTTATGGCCTCAAATAGCAAACCTGTTCTTCAGTAACGTTTAACAAAACCAACCTGCACAAAACCCGGTAAATATCTTCTCACTACAACGCACACACCTTACAGCTCCAACGCCTCCAAGTAACTGACAATACAAACCGGTCTTGCTGACGTGGGAGTGACACGTGACAGTCTAGAACATTCGCTAACGCGCCACCTGTGTGCTTTATTGATTTTTTGGTCGCAAAGCGGGCCGTGCGCTGTGCAACCGAAGGCCGCGAGCCGTAAATTAAGGATCAGGTTTCAGCCCCGTGTCTGCCTGTCTGTGTACAAAGTGTTGTAGTTAGAAATTAGTCAAAAGAAGTGTGCGGATTTTATGACATTTAATTGAGAGAGAGAGAAAGAGAAAGAGTGTGTGTGTGTTGTGTGTGTGTGTTAGTGTGTCTGTGGTTTGTGTGGTTTAGTGTGTGTGTGTGCCCGCCTGTCTTGTCTGTCTGTCTCTTCTCTGTCTGTCTGTCTGTCTGTCTGTTCTGAGGGCAACTTAACCTTAACTCGGGCTTTGTCAGGGTTTCTCTCTCTCTCCCCACGCTGTAATTAACATACCGCGAAGTAATCGGATAGCCTGGTGCACCCACCGTGTATATGGGCGCGTTCAGCCACAACTGCTTTTCCCTGCGTTACTCTATGGGGCGTGTTCAGTCGGCTACTTTCCCTACGTTACTCTATAAAACTTTAGTAAATTAGTATTAAAACGGAAACCCTGCGCGTATGTTTGTTTGTAATATCGTTATTTTTTGGTTATGAAGTCTTACTGTCAGAGAACAGTAATATGTGATTCTAGGTCACTTTCCCCAAAAACGGTTGAGGTGAAGGTGGGGTAGAACAGACATTTATCGTTCTCTTCAGCACAGACTGGACGACACGCAGACCCTTCTGAGATGACAGCGAAGCGAAGCACGCACGTTGACCTCCACCATCGTCAGTGAAGTGTTCGTCAGGAAGAACTGCCACTGACGGCCAACATCAACCGCCGCGTCTGACCATCCCTCAACTAGAACATACTGTTCATGTCATCATCGGACAGCCGCACCTCACTGTTAACTCCCAGACAATTGTGCAATACAGTTTATTCCTCGACTATCATCGGACAGCCGCACCTCACTGTTAACTCCCAGACAATTGTGCAATACAGTTTATTCCTCGACTATCATCCGACAGCTGCACCTCACTGTTAACTCCCAGACAATTGTGCAATACAGTTTATTCCTCGACTATCATCCGACAGCTGCACCTCACTGTTAACTCCCAGACAATTGTGCAATACAGTTTATTCCTCGACTATCATCGGACAATTCTTTCATATAGTTCGTTCCCAGATTATGTCCGACAATTGTGCCGCACATTTCATTCCCACACTATCTGACAATTATACGGCACAGCTCATTCCCAGACTATCTGACAATTATACCGCACAGTTCATTTCTTGACTATCTGACAATTATACGGCTCAGTTCATTCCCAGACTATCTGACATTTATACGGCACATTTCATTCCTTGACTATCTGATAATTATACGGCACAGTTCATTCCCAGAGTATCTGACATTTATACGGCACAGTTCATTCCCAGACTATCTGACAATTATACGGCACAATTCATTCCCAGACTATCTGATAATTATACGGCACATTTCATTCCTTGACTATCTGACAATTATACGGCACAGTTCATTCCCAGACAATCTGACAATTATACGGCACATTTCATTCCTTGGCTACCTGACAATTATACGGCACATTTCATTCCCAGACTATCTGACAATTATACGGCACAGTTCATTCCTTGGCTATCTGATAATTATACGGCACATTTCATTCCTTGACTTTCTGACAATTATACAGCACAGTTCATTCCCAGACTATCTGACATTTATATGGCACATTTCATTCCTTGACTATCTGATAATTATACGGCACATTTCATTCCTTGACTATCTGACAATTATACGGCACAGTTCATTCCCAGACAATCTGACAATTATACGGCACATTTCATTCCTTGACTATCTGATAATTATACAGCACATTTCATTCCTTCACTATCTGACAGTTATACGGCACATTTCATTCCCAGACAATCTGATAATTATACGGCACATTTCATTCCTTGACTATCTGATAATTATACGGCACATTTCATTCCTTCACTATCTGACAATTATACAGCAATTTCATTCCTTGACTATCTGATAATTATACGGCACATTTCATTCCTTGACTAACTGATAATGACACGGCACATTTCATTCCCTGACTATCTGATAATTATGCGGCACATTTCATTCCCTTGACTATCTGACATTTATACGGCACATTTAATTCCTTGACTATCTGATAATTATACGGCAGATTTCATTCCCAGACTATCTGACAATTATACGGCACATTTCATTCCTAAACTATCTGACAATTATACCGTACATTTCATTCCCAGACTATCTGATAATTATATGGCACAGCTCATACCCAAACTATCTGACAATTATACGGTACATTTCATTCCAGACTATCTGACAATTATACGGCACATTTCATTCCTTGACTATCTGACAATTGTGCCGCACATTTCATTCCCAGACTATCTGACAATTATACGGCACATTTCATTCCCAGACTTTCTTGACTATCTGACAATTACACGGCACAGTTCATTCCCAGACTATCTGACATTTATACGGCACGTTTCATTCCTTGACTATCTGACAATTATACAGCACGTTTTATTCCTAGACTATCAGACAATTATACGGCACATTTCATTCCCAGACTATCTGACAATTATACGGCACATTTCATTCCTTGACTATCTGACAATTATACGGCACATTTCATTCCTTGACTATATGAGAATTATACGGTTCAGTTCATTCCCAGACTATCTGACAATTATACGGCACATTTCATTCCTTGACTATCTGACAATTATACGGCACATTTCATTCCTTGACTATCTGACAATTATACGGCACAGTTCATTCCCAGACTATCTGACAATTATACGGCACAGTTCATTCCTTGACTATCTGACAATTGTGCCGCACATTTCATTCCCAGACTATCTGACAATTTTACGCCACATTTCATTCCCAGACTATCTGACAATTATCCGGCAGATTTCAGTCCTTGACTATCTGACAATTATATGGCACAGTTCATTCCCAGACTATCTGACAATATACGGCACATTTCATTCCTTGGGTATCTGACAATTATACGGCACAGTTCATTCCTTGGCTATCTGACAATTATACGGCACATTTCATTCCTTGGGTATCTGACAATTATACGGCACATTTCATTCCCAGACTATCTGACAATATACGTCACAGTTCATTCCCAGATTATCTGACAATTATACGACACAGTTCATTCCCAGACTATCTGACAATTATACGGCACATTTCATTCCTTGACTATCTGACAATTATACGGCACATTTCATTCCTTGGCTATCTGACAATTATACGGCATATTTCATTCCTTGGCTATCTGACAATTATACGGCACATTTCATTCCTTGACTATCTTAGCTGCGTCTGGCTAGTGGATTTTTTCTCGGGGTTCTCCCGTTTTCCCTCTCACCCCTTGGTGCTTGGGTAGGGCAACCTACCCTAGGGTCAGACTTGGGTCGGATGCTTTAGGTGGCTGACCCCCTTCTCTACCCCCCCCCCCCCCCCTCCCCTTTGTCATTTAAAATGCTTTTTCGAGTATATTGTATCTTACTTATTGTGCTTTCTCTTGTTCATTTCATTCATATGAAACACACCCACTACATACCTTCACACCCTCACCCTCCACTCACTCTCCTTCTCCTCCTCTTCTCTCTCATTCTCCACTCTATCTCTACTTCCATTCTCTCTCTGTCTCTCCATCTCTTTCTCCCCTCCCCCCCCTCTCTCTCTCTCTCTCTCTCTCTCTCTCCTCTCTCTCTCTCTCTCTCTCTCTCTCTCTCTCTCTCTCTCTTTCTCCTTTTCCTCCTCCTCACTTTACTCCACCCTCTTTCCTCGTGCCCTATTCCTCGAACTCTACTCACCCTCTCTTCCACTGTCCCTCTGTCTACTTCATTCACCACTTTGGCTTCACAAGGGGAGTATTGTGCATGTTTATGTCTGTATTTTTTGTCGCTGAGGAAGACATATTGCCGAAAATTTCTTGTCCTGTTTTGTGTCGTGCATTAAATCTGCGTTACTTCACACTTTGTTTTGTGTGCTCTTCTGCTTTTTTATCTGACAATTATACGGCACAGTTCATTCCCAGAATATCTGACAATTATACGGCACATTTCATTCCTTGGCTATCTGACAATTATACGGCGCATTTCATTCCTTGGCTATCTGACAATTATACGGCACATTTCATTCTTTGGCTATCTGACAATTATACGGCACATTTCATTCCTTGGCTATCTGACAATTATACGGCACATTTCATTCCTTGGCTATCTGACAATTATACGGCACATTTCATTCCTTGACTATCTGACAATTATACGGCACATTTCATTCCTTGACTTGACAAGCTCCTAGCATAACATTATCAGTCTCCCAAATCCCCCGAAGTCGGAGTGTGGCTGCCCATGTGGCGGGGTAATCAAAAACGGTCACACACGTAATGTTCTCATCCCCAGCTGATGCATTTGTGCCATAGTGTTCAAATGCTTCGGCTGTTCGGATGATCCCTGGAGTCTTTTAGCCAGGGTACGACAACAACAACAACAACAACATTCCTTGACTATCTGACAATTATACGGCACATTTCATTCCTTGACTATCTGACAATTATACGGCACATTTCATTCCTTGGCTATCTGACAATTATACGGCACATTTCATTCCTTGGCTATCTGACAATTATACGGCACATTTCATTCCTTGACTATCTGACAATTATACGGCACATTTCATTCCTTGGCTATCTGACAATTATACGGCACTTTCATTCCTTGGCTATCTGACAATTTATACGGCACATTTCATTCCCAGACTATCTGACAATTATACGGCACATTTCATTCCTTGGCTATCTGACAATTATACGGCACATTTCATTCCCATACTATCTGACAATTATACGGCACATTTCATTCCCAGACTATCTGACAATTATAGTGCACATTTCATTCCCATACTATCTGACAATTATACGGCACATTTCATTCCCTGACGTGACTATCTGACAATTATAACGGCACATTTCATTCCTTGACTATCTGACAATTATACGGCACATTTCATTCCCAGACTATCTGACAATTATACGGCACATTTCATTCCTTGACTATCTGACAATTGTACGGCACATTTCATTCCTTGACTATCTGACAATTATACGGCACATTTCATTCCTTGAATATCTGACAATTATACGGCACATTTCATTCCTTGATTATCTGACAATTATACGGCACAGTTCATTTCTTGACTATCTGACAATTATACGGCACATTTCATTCCTAGACTATCTGACAATTATACGGCACATTTCATTCCTTGACTATCTGACAATTATACGGCACATTTCATTCCCAGACTATCACTGACAACTGTGTCACGCGGCTCATTCTGAGATAGTCATCTGTCATCTACGCCGCCAAGTTCTGCCTGAACGATGCCGCATGTTTCATTCTGAGATTATCATCTGACAACCGTGCATCATGAATCATTCCAAGATAATCATCTGACAATTGTGCGTCACGGTTCATTCCCAGATTATCATCTGACAATTGTGCATCATGATTCATTCTCAGATTATCATCTGACTATTGTGCATCGTGGTTCATTCCCAGATTATCATCTAACTATTGTGCATCATGATTCATTCTCAGATTATCATCTGACCATTGTGCATCATGATTCATTCTCAGATTATCATCTGACTATTGTGCATCGTGGTTCATTCTCAGATTATCATCTGACCATTGTGCATCATGATTCATTCTCAGATTATCATCTGACTATTGTGCACCATGATTCATTCTCAGATTATCATCTGACAATGGTGCACCATGGATCAATACCAGACTGTCATCTGACCATGATGCCGCACAGTTCTTTTCCAGTCTGTCACCTGATGGGTGTGCCGCACGTTTTTCACTCTCACGCTATCAGCCATCAATCCTCTCAGAACGCTACCACGTGACTCCTTCCAACACTGCCAGGCACGGTCATCCGATAGCCTTTGCCGCTCGGTTCACAGTCCATCCCGCTAGAAATTCGTATTCAACGATATCCGATTTGTCCATTTTTCAATCGATCCGCCGCCCTTGTTACCGGCCAAACGACGTATGACAAACGGCCAGGGACATCAGAAAGACAGGAAGAAGGGGGGTGACGGAGAGAGACAGACAGAAGTGTGTGGTGTGGGGGGTGGGGGTGGGTTGGAGGTAGCTGAGAGGACAGCCTGCGCCGTGTTAAGCTGTGGTACATGGTAAGCAGAGGCAACGGCAGTACAACAAAACCGCGCAGACGTTAGACCGATTTGATTGAGATGACAAGAGGCTAGAGGTGAGACAGTGGGTTAGAAATGGAGAGAGAGAGAGAGAGAGAGAGAGAGGTGGGGAGGGGGGAGAAGGGTGATACAGCGGGAAGAGGAAAGGAGTACAGGGTAAGGGAGCGGAGTAGGAGGGGGGGGAGAGAGAGAGAGAGAGAGAGAGAGAGAGAGGAGAGAGAGAGAGAGAGAGAGAGAGAGAGAGAGAGAGAGCGATGGTGAAAGAAAGATACAGAGGGACGACAAATAAACTAACAGAGTGAGGAAGAAAGATAAAAGAGTCGGACAGAAACACGTGGAAAGAGATAGAAACACCCGTATAGTGACATGATTCCTCTCTCTCTCTCTCTCTCTCCTCTCTCTCTCTCTCTCTCTCCTGCAACTGTAAATAAAGATAAATCTGCCTATAACGACTTAGAGACTGTCCGTGAATTCTCTAACTCAAAAGACATTTCCTCTGATTTAAACGTACCTTTAATGGCAGTGCATGAAGTAATACAATGCACTCACTCATTTAAAGCAAACATGTTCACGAGGACTGGATGGTATTGATAGTAAAATTCTTAAAATCTCAGCACCAGTTATTTCTGAAACCCTTACGTACATCTACAACTTGTGCATCTCAAAAAATAAAATTCCAAAGGCATTTAAAGTTGCAAAAATTATTCCCTTATATAAATCAGGAGACCATTCAGAGCCTTCTAATTACAGGCCTATTTCTCTATTACCTGTCTTGTCTAAAACCCTTAGAAAATCACATTAAAAATTCTATTCTCCATCATTTCAATTTTTACAATCTTTTCCATCCGAACCAATCAGGTTTCAGAGCAAACTTCTCATGCCATACTGCACTGACATCCTTAGTAGACAAATGGTTGACTAATATCAACAATGACAAAATCACCGGTGCTCTCTTTGTTGATTTCACTAAAGCCTTTGATGTACTTGACCATGCACTCCTTCTAAAAAAACTTAAGATCTATCGTTTGTCTACTCATTCATTAGAACTCATGTCATCTTTCCTATCTGGTAGAAAACAATCAGTAACGTTTAGTGGAAAAACATCTTCTGCATTGCCTGTTGATTACGGTGTTCCACAAGGTTCTGTCCTAGGTCCTTTATTATTTTCAATTTACATCAACGACTTACCTTTAGTTCTTACTGCAGATTGCGAGTTATTTGCTGACGACACAACCTTACACATCAGTAGCACCAATGTCGTCGAGGTCTCAACAGCTCTTCAGGAAAATATTAACCACTTAGCCGACTGGTCTGAACTAAATCACATGTGTCCACATCCACAGAAAACGAAATTCATGCTTATAACAACTCGACAAAAACGTCAAAATCTTCCTGATAATTTATCTGTTCTTTACTTAAATGACAAAAAGATTGAAGAAACTAATAGCCATAAAGTTCTTGGAGTTGTCATTGATAATAATTTGTCATGGTCAGATCATATTACAAGGATATGTAACATTATTTCAAAAAGATCTATCAACTCTCTAAAGTGAAAAAATTCTTGAATCTACACAGTCGAAAAATGTTCTTCTGTGCTTACATAGAATCTTACATAAATTATGTTTCAACTGTTTGGGATTCCGCAAGCAATGATATCATGAAACCTCTAGTAAGTCTACATAGACGAGCGCTGAAATTGGTTCTTTTAAAGCCGTCGACGCTGTTAGCGTCTGATTATAAGGTATTGAATATTTTGCCATTAAAAATGAAATTAGAATATAACAAAGCTGTCTTCATGTTCAAAATACTGTCCGGAAGAGCACCACACTCCCTTACTAATATTTTCCAACAAAGAGTAATAACCATTCGTCTAGGATAGTACCACCGCGTCCCAGAATTGATCTTTTTAAAAACTAGTCTGATTTACTCAGGGAGTTGTTTGTGGAATGCCATTATTAATAAAATCGACGTTAATAACAGTCTCAACATGTTCAAAGAAAGGTATCACTCGTTATATTAACTGAACTAGAAAACAAAAGTCCATGAGTCGGGTTTGTTATCCCATGTTGATCTCCTTCTTCTTTTCTCTTATTGTTTTGATGTTGGGGAGGGGGGGGGGGGTGCTGTGATGGGTATTTCTGGTGTTTTCAGCTCATTCTCCTTATTGCATGACTTGATTTTGATACTACCCTTTTTTCATTGTATTTTGTCATTGTGATGTGGCAAATTTTGGTCTCTCTCTCTCTCTCTCTCTCTCTCTCTCTCTCCTCTCTCTCTCTCTCTCTCTCTCTCTCTCTCTCTGTCGATCTGGCTGTCTCTGTCTCCCTCCCTCCCCCCTCTCTCTCTCTCTCTCTCTCTCTCTCTCTCTCTCTCTCTCTCCATATTTTGTCATCCTATGTTGATCTCCTTCTTCCTTCTCTTGTCGTTCTTGAAGTTGGGGGGGGGGGGGGGGGGGGGGGGGCGTGTATGGAATTGTTGCTTGCTGCCGAGTTGGGCATGTCTGGTGTCTTTCAGCTTTTTTTTTTTTTTTTTTCCCTTCATTCCATGACTTGATGTTTTACCACTCTTCTTCATTGTAGTTTGTCATGTGCCAATTTTTTATATGCTTCTTCTCCTCCTCCTCCTCCTCCTCCTCCTCTTCTCCTTAGTCTTCTTTTTCATCATCATCATCTTCTTCTTCTTCTTCTTCTTCTCTTCTTCTTCTTCTTCTTCTTTCTTCTTCTTCTTCTTCTTCCTTTTCTTCTGTCTCTCCTTGTGTCAGAGACTCCGTCTCTTTATTCTGTGTCTCCAAGTCCCCACCTCTCTCTCTCTTTGAGTCGCTTTCCATCCCTCCCTCTCTCCCACACTCTCTTCCTCTAGTTATATTGTGCATTCCTACTTATTCTAAATTGCCATGTATTCATTGTTGTTTATGAGTTTATATGCAGTTCGATGCAATGATTTCTACCATGTTTTTATTGTTTGAGGGCTGGATGAAAAAAAGCCACTGACTGGTGCTTATTCTTTTCCCCTCATTAAACAACATTTCGTTCGTTTCGTTCGTTCTTTCTCTTCTTACTCCGCTGCCCTTACCCTGTACTCCTTTCCTCTTCCCGCTGTATCACCCTTTCTCCCCCCCCCCCCCCCCACCTCTCTCTCCCTCTCTCTCTCTCTCTCTCTCTCTCTTCTCTCTTTTTTTTTTTCTCTCTCTCTCTCTTTCCATTTCTAACTGGCGGAGGTGATGGCGCCCTTCGTGGCACTGTTGTCTGCGAGGTGTGGGGCCCTTCGTGAGGACTGTTGTTTGGCGAGGTGGTGCGCCCTTCGTGAGGACTGTTGTTTGGCGGAGGTGGTGGCGCCCTTCGTGGGGACTGTTGTTTGGCGGAGGTGGTGGCGCCCTTCGTGGGCACTGTTGTTTGGCGGAGGTGATGGCGCCCTTCGTGGGATTGTTGTCTGACGGAGGTGGTGGCGCCCTTTGTGGGGACTGTTGTCTGGCGGAGGTGGTGGCGCCCTTCGTGGGGATTGTTGTCTGACGGAGGTGGTGGCGCCCTTTGTGGGGACTGTTGTCTGGCGGAGGTGGTGGAGCCCTTCGTGGCACTGTTGTTTGGCGGAGGTGATGGCGCCCTTCGTGGGGATTGTTGTCTGACGGAGGTGGTGGCGCCCTTTGTGGGGACTGTTGCCTGGCGGAGGTGGTGGCGCCCTTCGTGAGTACTGTTGTCTGGCGGAGGTGGTGGCGCCCTCTGGAGGTAGACGCTCACGCAGTCGGCTCCACGACTAAGCAATCATTATAGTCGCCGAAGGGGTGGGGGTTGTGGGGGGGGGGGGGGGGTGGACAAGGCTGAGTAGATTGTGTCCTGTGAACGCTGAATCCAGTGAGGCACCACTGAACGCCACAATCGTGACGCCGCAGCCTGGCAGGGTCTTCTCTGGTGTGTCGCCCTCTACAGTCCTCATATCAATCACTCACTGCAGCAGAACAAACCTCAGTGTGGCTGTGCAGGGGGGGGGGGGGGATGAGCGGCCTGGGAGGGAGTGATTTCACTGAGGATGAGGGAAGAAGGAGTGAGATGAGGGTAGGAAGATGAAACAGCCTCCCCCCCCCCCACCCCCCCCCCCCCCCCCGCCCCCCCCCCCCCCCCAAAAAAACGAAAAATGGGAAAGTACGGATCATGTGTTCTTTAAAGTCCAAGGACACCAGACGCAGCGACGGAAAACGGCAAGGAAGAGACTAGGAATGTCACCGCGGAAACACAACGGAATAAAACACGGAGTTCTGTTCTTTAAGGCCAAAGCCACCAGCAAGACCGGAAGACTGGGAGCAGCCGCACGGAGTAGACCTCTAATGTCACAGTAAGAACGCAATGTCGAAATGAAAGACGGAACTCTTTTCTTTTTTTTTTCCTTCTTTTTTTTCTTTTTTTTTTTTTTTTTTTTTTCGAAATCCCAAATCCAAAGATACAGGCGGCCGCTGAAAGGCCAGGGAGACAATGCGAGGAAGAGACGTCTGATGTGCAACGCCCTCTACTGTCAGGTGCGCTGGCATTTAGGACAGACTGCTCCACGTGAAGGCTCTTTCCTGCACCGACATGACCTTCCACACAAACCGATGTAAGTCTGACCCAGGCCATCTATGTCATTTTTTTTTCAATCAGTTGATGAACAATGGTTCAAAACAACCTCTGACCTAGGCCATCTATGTCCATTTTGTTTTTTTCAATCAGTTGATGAATAATAGTTCAAAACAACCTCTGAACCAGGCCATCTATGTCATTTTGTTGTTCAATCAGTTGTTGAATAATGGTTCACAAAACCTCTGACCCAGGTCAACTATGTCATTTTGGTTTTTTCAATCAGTTGATGAACAATGGTTCAAAACAACCTCTGACCTAGGCCATCTATGTCATTTTGTTCTTTCAGTCAGTTGATGAATAATGGTTCAAAACAACCTCTGACCTAGGCCATCTATGTCATTTTGTTTTTCAATCAGTTGATGAATAATGGTTCAAAACAACCTCAGCAACTGCTCCGACATGTGATGTGTACGCATCAGTGCACACACTAGGACAGACGTATGTTTATCATCGCATGCCAGTGGTTCGGGTTCACTGACATACTGCAGGCTTCCCATTTCACATTTCCAAGCAATTCAGATATCAAGGTTGGTTTGTTTCTGTGTTTCTGTGTTTGTTTCTGTGTTTGTTTGTTTTTCAGAGGTTCATTCTGTGCTCTCGTTTCGCGTTTCATTGAGGAACATCGCAGACATCACAACTGACGCGTATTCCACGGGTCATATTCCTCTACGTATTGATCGCGTGACGTGGGTTCAGGTTTCACTGAGAAATAATAATGCAGGTTTCACGATTTGCCATCAACATTTGTCTTTTATTTCCTCAATCGTACCCTTAGAGATTTCCGAACTGAATCATTGGAAGACATTTGCAATACAAATAGCCCTGCAAAACCTGACGAAGATTTTGTCTACTCTCTCTCTCTCTCTCTCTCTCTCTCGTCTCTCTCTCTCTCTCTGTCTCCTCTCCCTCCCTCCCCTCCTCTCTCTCTCTCTCTCTCTCCTCTTCCTCTCTCCTCTCTCTTCTCTCTCTCTCTCTCTCTCTCTAACACCCCTGCAAAACCTGATGAAGATCTTTCCTACTATTTTCTACAATTTTTCGTCCTCTCTCTCTCTCTCCCTCTCTCTCTCCTCTCTCTCTCTCTCTCTTCTCTCTTCTCTCTCTCTCTCTCTCTTACACCACATACAGACACAGAGACACACACACCACACACCACACACACACGCGCGCGCGCGCGCGCGCGCACCCTACGACGAGTTTAAAACTTAAAAAAAAAAATAATAAAAGCAAACTAGATCAACGAATAAACAAATCCAAACGACATCCTGCTCTGCCTACGCGGACGCTGCCGCCGCCAAGCCTGTTATGTCTCTGTGCAGCGCCGGCAATGGTGACGATGAGGAGATCACCGCCACAAAGAATCACACACACACACACACACACACACACACACACACACACACACTCACACACACACACACATACATACACACACATACACACACACACATACACACACACACACACACACACACACACACACAACACACACACACAGAAACAGAAACAGACACACACACACACAACCACACACACACACACACACACACACACAACCACATCATCGATCCCAGCAAATCCCACAGCCGACAACAAAGGCAGGCGGAAGGTACTTTCCTACTATCCCCAGGCTGTGACGGAAGATTGCCACTGTCTGTCTGTCTAATCAATCAATGCTTTGTGACAAGCTGAAAGCTGCCGCTTCACCCCCACCCCACCCCCCCCCCCACCCCCCCACCCCACCCCACCCCCCCCCACTCCCCCACCACCACCCGCTTTTTTTCAAACCAGGATCATCGCCAATACCACCACCACTACTATCATTACCCCACCCCATCCACACCCTCAGTCTGCTTTTTTTCAGTTTTCTTATTTATTTATTTTTTTTTTTTTTTTTTTTTAAGTTTTCTTATATTTCATTTTGTTGGGAGGTAGTTTCCCGTGCCCCCTCATTTGCGGTGGTGTGTGTGTGTGTGTGTGTGTGTGTGTGTGTGTGTGTGTGTGTGTGTGTATGTGTGTGTATGTCTGTGTATATGTGTGTGTGTCTGTGTATATGTGTGTGTATGTCTGTGTATATGTGTGTGTATGTCAGTGTATATGTGTGTGTATGTCAGTGTGTGTATGTGTATGAATGTATGTGTTTGTTTATCTATGCGTTTAGAATCATCCACAAAAAGAAGATATTCAAAAATAAAGTCACACGCATACCTTTCAACTGTAAGAGCTGGCACAATTTGATTTACCTCTATTACAATGGAGGAAGTATTATCATTATTATTTCTGTCATTATTATTGTTGTCGTTATTCTTTTTATATATATATATATATATATATATATAAATATATATATATATATAGACAATGGTAGTGAATACCAGCAGAGATTTAAAAAAATGCTCAACCGAACTGGGAGCAACATTTGTTAAAAAGTAAAGTTTAAGACTATCTACAGCGCTGTTTCATGCAATGCAATCATCAGGATGTGGTGGGTCTGTGCTGCCGGTGTTTTATAACTGCTTGTGTTGTCTGTCATCACGTGCTGTCTGTGTTTTTTCGTGTGTTTCTGGTTTCTTGTTCACTGTAAATCAACGCCTTCTCCTTGCGCTGAACCCTGAGCGATCTGAAGCGACCAAAGCTAAGTGAATTTTTCGTTGTTTTATTCGTTTATTTATCACCAGACGAAGACCTAAGAGGTCGAAACGCGTCGTGTTTTGTCTTGTAACTCGTTTGTCCACGTTCTCTGGGCGGTTCGCCAACATTTATTTAAGATTTGTTTTTGATTTCCGCCTGCAGTCGTCTCGCTTTGCAACTAGATCTATTTTTAAAAAAAATTAACGATGAAGAAAATGGGGGAATATATTATAAATATGAGAAGCCCTTCACGAGCTGCCTGAGGGAACCATCGTAATCCCTCTTGAAGGCACATTTATTTGTATTGCCCGCTCCCTAGCCCTTCGTCCACCGGATCGGACCCACCAGGAAGACACGGCTGGCTGTGTCTGTTGGGTCAAATAGAGACACACCACAGTCCATAACTCTGTGGTGCCCCCACCACCAAGGGTTCAGAAAAGAATCCAACAGCACACCCCAAAGCAGCCGGCGAAGGGTAGTAAAATGGAACAATACGAAAGTGTGGAGAGGGAAAAAGTTGCTGAAAAACTAAGAGCATTATTCAAACAGTATAAAATGTAGGGGACAATCTTTGAGCCTATGCTTGAGGATCCATTGAAGGATGCAAGGGAGATCAAAAGATATGGAACAGTCTGAGTGGTCAGCTCTGCTGTTCAATAACCCAAGCATTGTGAGTGGCTAAGAATTGTACAGAACAACCTTTGCTTGGAATCTCCTAAGAGATGCAATCTCCCACTGATTGACCAAAACAATAGAATGCTGAACAATTAAGTAGTGGGATGAAAACAATATATATAGAATACGGACTGTGGTGTGTCTCTATTTGACGCCAAGAGCACAGAACACAATCAGCCGTATTCTCCCTGATGAGTCCGATCCAGCGACGAAAGGGCTAGGAGCTTAGGAGCAGGCAATACATATAGATCTGTCTTCGAGAGGGATTGCGATGGTTCCCTCATGCAGCTAGTGAAGGGTTTTCATATTTATAATATATACTTTCCCTTTTTCTTCATCTTCAACCCCCCGCCCCCTCCCTTTTTTGTACTCCCAGTTCTTAAAGAACAGGAGTACTTTAGAATGGGAAACGAAGAAATACGTGTGTGTGTGTGGTGTGTGTGTGTGTGTGTGTGTGTGTGTGTCCGTGGTCAAAATGTGTTCCACTCGCTCCAGACAAAACTACTGGGTCAATCTTTCTCAAAAATTTGTAGGTATGTTCATTGTGGGTCAAGGATGATGCCCGACGTTTTAGTTTACCGTTACAGCCGTTACTAACGGCTGTAACGGCCTGTAACGCTTTTTCTTCTTTATGAAATATCTCAGAAGTACTTGGCCGATCTTTCTGAAAATTTGTAGGTATGTTCATTATGGGTCACGAATAATGCCCGATGTTTTAGTTTACCGTTATAACCGTTACTAACGGCTGTAACGGCCTGAAACGGTTTTTTCTACTTTATGGAATTATCTCAGAAAGTACTTGGCCGACCTTTAATGAAAATTAGCAGGTTGTTCATTATGGGTCACGGATGATGCATGATGTTTTAGTTTGCCCCGTTAGAGCCGTTACTAACGGTTTTAACGGCCTTGTAACGGTTTTTCTTCTTTATGGAATATCTCAGAAAGTACTTGGCCAATTTATAAGCGGTTTGGATGATCTTGTGGACAAATCGGATCCTCTGTCCATATGTAAGTGATGTAATGCTGAAAATGGATTAAAAAAACCGTTAAAAACCGTTATTCTGCCGTTATTTTCTTATATATAGGTGGATTTTAATGAAATTTGGTATATAGAAAGGTTATCACACACAAATGGCACTTCTATATAGTGTTCCAAAATTTGACCGTTAAAAACCGTTATTCTTGACATATTGTCCAATTTGGATGAAATTTTGATATGTACACAGGCTTCAGCCCAGTGAGGACTAAAATACCGGTTTCAAAAGTGTATATCGGTTATATAACCGTTAAACCGTTCTTTTGCCGTTATTTTTTTATATATTGGTGGGTTTTAATGAAATTTTGTATATAGAAAGGTCATCACACACAATGGCACTTCCATGCAGTGTTTTAAAATCTGACCGTTAAAAACCGTTATTCTTGACATACTGTCCGATTTGGATGAAATTTGATATGTACACAGGCTTTAGCCCAGTGAGAACTAAAATACCGGTTTCAAAAGTGTATATCGGTTATATAACCGATAAACCGTTATTTTGCCGTTATTTTTTTATATATTGGTGGATTTTAATACAATTTTGTATATAGAAAGGTCATCACACACAAATGGCACTTCCATGCAGTGTTTCAAAATCTGACCATTAAAAAACCGTTATTCTTGACATATTGTCCGATTTGGATGAAATTTGGTATGTACACAGGCTTTAGCCCAGTGCGGACTAAAATACCAGTTTCAAAAGTGTACATCGGTTAAATAACCGTTTAAAGCCGTTATTTTGCCTTTATTTCTTATCTCATAAAGCACTTGGCTGATTTATAAGCGGTTTAGAAAACTGGGAGTACGTTTATATGCTTCGCATCTTGTTTCTTTTTAAATTTCAAATCTATGTACATATGTCTGAGTATTAAACCAAACAATTTCTCAGAAGAGATACAGAAAGGTCTTTACGTGTTTCAGAACGACTTTAAATCTGCCTTCCCTCATTTCAGGTAATACGTTTGAAAGACTGCTTGTTCAAATACAAGACCAACATTGCACAGTGTTGGGATTTTTTTTCTCTTATTCTTATTCCTCGACATCATCTCACATCGTCCTGTTTTCGTTTCCGCGTTGTTGTTGTTGTTTTCATTTCGGGGGAGCGGGGAGTGCTGCAGCTGTCTACGTCGACAAAGAATAAAAGAAGCTGACATTTGAGAAAAAAAAATTGACACTTCCTTAATGTAGAGGAAACTGAAGTGTCAGTGTGGAGGAATGTACCGTCTCTCTCTCTCTCTCTCTCTCACTCTCTCTCCATCTCTTCTCTCTCTCTCTCTCTCTCTCTCTCATCTTTGTTCCGAAAGCATGCACAAGAATCACTAATATAAAGGCATATACAGGTCAGTCATGCAGCCAACAGCAACATGCACAGCCGAAAGTCCTCGAGAATTGGGCCGGAATAGCTCAGTTAGGTAGAGCGCCGACTCGTGATCCTGAGGTTGCGGTTCGAATTTTGGTACTGGTGGGGACTTTTTCCCTCGAGTAACATTTGTTCTGACTCCATTCCCCGTACAGTCCTTCGAAGGAGACTATAAACCGAGGTTCCGTGTGTGAACCAACGCACAAACATCTTGCACACACACACGTCAAATCCCATCACCAAACTTTCGGAAGAGAAGGCCAGTTTGGCCGTTTGGTATGGATGACACGTTACACAATAGCATGGCCCTTCCCCGAAGTTGAGTATGGTGCCTTAATGGCGGATGAAAAAAAAAAAAAAAAAAAACAACGGTCATACGCACACAAAAGTGTCCGAATCTTCAACTCGATGAAGGTGGACACTCAAAGAAAGAAGGATTCCGCTGCGACTCAACGCAGTCTGACCAATCCCCCCCCCCCCCCCCCCTCCACCGACAAGATCCGCTGCTGCCATCCGAGTCGCCTGTCACCCCAGTACCTCCGCCCAACACAACGCTTTCAGCTGATCGCTCCCTATGGCGTGTACACACGTCAGCTGGGAGGGGGGGGAGGGGGGCGATTCACGGGAGCCAATATTCATGACATACGGCGGCGAGTCCTCTTCAAGCCTGTCCGCCATTGCGGATTCTCCAATGCGGTCCGCCCCCCCCCCACCCCACCCCACCCCCACCACCCCCACCCCTCCGCCCGCTCTATAGAACTCCTCATACTCCTCCTCCTACATGTCCTGTAGGCCGTCTATTGATTGCACTGATGGCATCTCTTTGTCGGTGATGTCTCTTCCAGCCTTGAGAGGCCGAAGGGGGTGGGGTGGGGGTGGGGGTGGGAGGGGAGGAGTGAGGGGGGGGGGTACAGCATGTATTCAACGCTTCCAGCCAAAAAAGATCACTTGAACGATTATTCGTTCCGTTCGAAATGGCCCACTGACTGAGATTCCGAAAGCATCATCAACAATACTGATATGATCAATATTCTGAGTTTGTTTCTTTCTTTCTTCCCTTCTTTCTTTTGTCTTTCCTCTCATCATTTCTTCTTTAGTCAGAAACTCCTGAAGGCACCCATGCGAAATTAAAATCGTTGGGTCTCTCTCTCTTCTCTCTCTCTCCTCTCTCTCTCTCGAGGGGGGAAAGTGAATAGCTGTTCTTGAGTGCAGACGTACTACATATTCTCTCTTGTTTAAATCAGAATCGTAGTAAATCGTGACGTGTTCAGTGCCCATGCTCGGCAGAGACTGTGGTGAAGTGTCATGCCTTCAGCAGCAACGGATTTCCGATGTGTGTGTGGCTGTTTTGTGCCGGTGTACAACAATTTCATGATGAAAAGGGCCCAAAACAACTCGGCTATGCGCGTCGCCATTGTTAAACTTGGACGGAAAGTGGACGGTGTCACCTTTGGACTACTCCTCTCTTACCTGTTCTGGGGCAGTTTGCTTTTACGTTGTGGGACATTGAAACATCCTGGACCAACAATCCCCAGTTAAGAGCAACCGAGACAGTCACGGTTGACCAGTGCAGCAGCAAGTCCAGTGTCACCTGGAGAGGCGGGCGGTCCACCGCTTCTGCAACCTCCCAGCCCCAAATCTTACCTTAAGTGATGTCGTGACGATTTATGAAAACCTTTGGGCGACCAATGAACGCCAATTTGGGTTTATGTGAAGAAAGAACTTTCGTGAGTTACGCGACGATCACTTGGCTTGCAAAACGAACTGAAAGGACTGAAAAAGGACGATTAAGAACAGAGAATCGGGAAACTAAAAAACCAACAACGACTGTGGAGCAGACTGGCCGATGTGACAAGAAGATCGAATGATCTGGAGGGCGTCCAAACGCAACAATCCCTTTTCTACGGACTACTCGTCAGAAAAGGAGGACCAATGCCACTCGAAGGAATGCCCAAGACCGATCACCGAAAAACCCTTGGCTTGACAGACACGTGGATTTGCCGGTGCATCGCTAACGAAGTCGTTTCTCCCATTATTGCAGGGTGCACCTTCTACAAACAAAAGGGTAACATTCTGAAAAAAAAACAGAAACCGGGGATCGAATTTTTCGTCGCGAAGACTTTCAGAGTGTGGGACTTGCAGAAGACTGACGCCACCCTAAAAGAAAGCTCGGCGGGAAAGGGAAAAGAGTGACAATGATATATGATCACCTATTAATCGACGGCAAAAGTACTCTGTGGATAGCGGGGAAAAGTTGGGGAAATCAAATAGGAAGTTGGCGGTCCCTGTGGAACGTTTCCGCGGAGATTTTCAGCCGGAGTCGACAGCTGAGGTGACACGGTGTCATCGCCTGGCGTAACCGTGAGTGGCACGAAGCCCGCACGTGCTTTTGTGGGTAAACAGCGTGAACTGTGAATCTTCGTGTTGTGACTTGCCGTGTGCTGGACTGACCCGTTAAGGGGCGTATCCCGTGGCAGAAGAACTCGTAAAGTTTCCGAGTGATCGATTAAATAATGACGTTTTTAGCTCTGATGATGACAATAAAGGAAAACGCGCCGTATCCTTTCTGCACTGGAAGTTAATGGTTTGTTTTCAAATTGAATGATAAAGATTTTGTTTTCATATGTTTGCTCTTTTGATTTCGTATGTTTTGTGGAAACATTTTTGAAGAATTTTATTCTAATGTATTTCGGGTTTTTCAACATTTTGTATACCTGCTGTAAAATTCACGAAACAGGGGAGACGATCTGGAGGTATAGTATGTCAAATTTTAGAAATGACTTTTTGCAGTATGTCGAACAAATCCCTATGAAATCTCGACTCTGCGGTGCATTTCTTATCGAAAAGCAGTTGTTGGGGGTAATAAAGAGTTCTATATATCTATTCTTATGTTCCCCCCGAAGGTTCGCCATATTAAAGTTCATTTGATAGTGAAAATGGTATAGCTCAGTTGGAGGTATTACATAACGGATTGATACTGACTTACCTGATGTGTATGTGTTGTTGTGTGGAGATATGAACAGCAGGACTTCTAATGTTTCACATGTTGGTCAAAGAAATTAATGATGGCAATATTTTTTAGTTGCAATGTTGGCAGTCACCCTTTTAAATGTTGGTTAGATGTTCTCAGGACAAGACATTGAATGTTATGGTAAATTTTGTTGCTAAATATGTGTACTGCTGTAGATTTGTGTATGCTTAATGGTTTGTGTAATGGCGATCTTAAAGGTTGCTACACAACGTGTCCGATAGGGCTGCAGTGTTATTGATTATTTTTTAATGTCTTGTGAATTATTTGCGGGGTTTTGGTGATTCGTGTGAGCTAAACGTGTGTGCACGTACGAGTCAGATCATATGCCTGTAGACTCCATGTCAGTTGTGTAGATGATAACTTAAACACTAAAATTTAATGATAACAGTCTCATCTTGGAAAGTTTGTTTGGAATGTGATTATAGCATGTATTCTGTAATAAATTGTCACGAATAGACTTTCAGGAAAAAATGGCACATGCAGTTAGTGTGATTGATCTTGATGTTACGAAGCACGGGGTTACTTTAAAAATGTGTATAAAGGAAGTGCTGTCTGTATGAAAATTCAAAGTAAGGCATAAAGGAAGAATGAATCCCAAGATTGGTTTGATTCAGAGTGTGGTTATTGTAAAAAGCATGTTCGTAGAAATGTTGAATAAATTTGTACGTTCACATGAAGATGGAGCCGTCACGAGTATTGCAAGGCAAGACGTGAATATAAGCATTTACAGAAGAGAAAGAGGAAGCAATTTAATTATACACTAATTGCAGAATTAAATGTCTTCCTGTGAATAGTCAGAAACAGTTTTGGGACACAGTGAAAAGGATATCTTGAAACAAAATCAGCCTTCAAATAGCATAAGTATAGACACTTGGTTTGAACATTTCAAACACTGCTGACAAAAGATACTAACATTGATGATATGTTACAATGTGAATATAATGAAGAACTAGTGAATGATGATTTAAATCGCCCAATCTCTAAAGAAGAATTTTGTTTGCCATTAGGAAAATTAAACAACGCAAGGCTGCAGGACCAGATGGTATAATTGGAAATTTATAAAATATGGCTGTAAATTGATCTCATTTGAATTTCTTGGTAACCCTGTCAACTCTCTATTTGACAAGGGAATATATCCTGAGAATGGGGAGAAACTATTATTATACCCCTCTATAAGAAAGGAAACGTAAACAATCCCAATAATTACCGAGGCATTTCACTTGTGATGTTACCAGTAAGCTATACAGCACGATCATTTAAATGTAGGTTACAGGAATGGGTAGAAGAAAATAATCTCACGGGAAGTATCAAGCTGGATTTAAACGTATTACTCTACTATAGACCAATGTTTACTTTGATGGCTTTTATTCAGAAACAGTTTTCTTTCAAACGTAAAATCTATGTTGCCTTTATTGATTTTGAAAAGCTTTCGATTCTATTAGCAGAAGTAATTTGTGGGCCCGTTTTGTTGAAAAATTTGGTGTCCATGGAAAATTTTATAAATGTGTTGTAAGTATGTAAATTGTGTAAAATCTAGAGTGAGAAGTGGCGGAAAATTAATCAGATTATTATGTGCACTAAGCGGTGTTAAACAAAGGGGACGTGTGAGTCCTATTCTATTTTCTTTATCATTAACGAATTAACAGTTAAAGTTATAGATAATGGGAGGCATGGAGCCCGGGTTTATGGAAAGACTTTTTAGAATTGTTTATACTTCTTCTGGGAGATTATATTGTTTTGTTGTCTGAAACAGTTATTGGTTTTCAAACACAATTGAATAATTTATGGATGCTGCTTTTTCTCCCACAACTGACAGTGAATATGCAGAAAAGTAATATAATTGTATTCAGAAGGTGGCTATTTAGGCGCAAGAGAACATTGGAATTATAATAATACCTATGCCAGTCGTGAATGTCTACAAATATTTAGGAATTTATTTTTCAACCAAATTAAGTTTTAAAATTTGCTTGTAAAGATCTAGCAAGCAAAGCAAAACATGCTGCTTTGTGCATAAAGAGGAAATTATCAAGTCTGGGAAATCATCATTTGAAAATTTTTAAAAAACTATTTGACTCCCAAATCCAACCCATTTTCCAATATGGTGCGAAATCTGGGGTCTGGATAAAGCTGCTGTGAATTGTGAGAAAGTACATTTGGTTTGCTTTAAAAGAGATTTCTTGGGGTTTTTACTAAAATATCTAAAAGATTTGATTTATGGGGAAACAAATAGGTATCCAATATATCTGAATTCTACTGTTAGATGATTCGTTACTGGTTTGAAATTGATTAAAAATGAATGATTCTGTTTACCAAAGAAAGCTTATTTTAAAATTTTTGGGGTAATTCTGGATGCTAGGGAAAACCAAACTGGGCAACAAAGTTGGAATTAAGTTAAATGAATTAGGCTTTGGGGTATGTTTTGGTTAAATCAGGGTGTAGGAGATGAACCGACTTTTATCCGAATGGTTTTGTACAAGACTGGTTGATAGCGATGGCAAGAATGGAATTCCCACATAAATGATAGTACTAGATTTGATTTGTATAGACAGTATAATTTCCTTGCATGATATTCCGACTTATTTGTCAGTGAAAATGGACAACATCTTTAAATTTATAATGACAAGGTTTAGACTGGAATATCGGATATCTTTTTCATCATTTTCGTTATAGGCAACATTACAAATCTGATCTTATCTGTCCATTTTCAAAAAAGCATGTGAAGATGAAGTTCATTTTGTATTACAATGTACTGCCTTGAGTAGTCTTAGAGATGAGTTCATTCCGCCTAAATATTACAGACAGCCATCTGTATTTAGACTCATCTTACTTATGGCCCGTACTAAAGAGGATGTTTTAAAAATTTGCCTTGTACCTATACAAAGCCTTCAAATTCCGAAGCACGTTTGTTCTTGAGCATGTGATGTTTTCGTTTTGATCAATATGCTTTACAATATCATTTTTGTCAATGTGTAATCCACCCCCCTCATAAGGGCTGTGGCCTATAATGATTAAATCACCCCGTATCCGTATCGTATCCGTATCTCTCTCTCTCTCTCTCTCTCTCTCTCTCTCTCTCTCTCTCTCTCTCTGTCGTCTGTCTGTCGTCTGTCTGTCTGTCTGTCTGTCGTGTGCGTGTTGTGTGTATGTACATGCATGCATGCGTGTGTGTGTGTGTGTGTGTGTGTGTGTGTGTGTGTGTGTGTGTGTGTTGTGTGTTGTGTGTGCGTGAGTGCATGCGTTCGTGCGTGCGTGCGCAAGTGCGTGCATGCGTGCGTGCGTGTGTGTTTCGATCTCCAACACACACACACACACACACACACACACACACACACACACACACACACACACACACACCCACTGAACAAAATTTTAATATTTCGTTTTCTTCATTAAAAAGTAAACCAACACAAACATTCATGTAAAAATCCATCGACAGCCAAAAACAGCGCTGTGCCAATCAGTGTCACCGTCTCAATGCAGTTTATGGGACTGTGAAAATTTTCCGTCATTGCGTAAAGGTTTCCAACCGATTTCACCGCTAGATTCAGAAATCTCTTAAATTAGCGTGGAGTGTTTCTAGCTGTGATTTGTTTACATGTTCGTTGTAGGGGAAACCCGGGTTTGGGGAAAAAAAACCAGTTTCGTGTCCGTTAAATCAAATACCAAAAAGACAGAAGCAATCTGACTAGGAAGCACGCAAAAAAATTAAAGTCTGACCTTTAAAAAATGGAAAGATATTCAAGGGGCTTCGCTATACAAAGGGGTGAAATTAAGAAATAATTCAGGATAACGTTTAAGTCATCTTTTTTGAAAAAAATAAGGCTTGTGAAAGAAGTAGCCTACAGGGTCATAAATCATTTGAAAAAGAAGGACATTAATTTGAGTGGCCTCATCCGAAGGTTAATATGGATGACTCTAACAAACTACAACACATCTTTTGAACATGCGAGCAGGTCTTAGAAGAGAGAGAGAGAGAGAGGAGAGAGAGAAAAAGAGAGAGAGGAGAGAGAGAGGGGGAAGAGAAAAAACAGAGAGAGAGCCCTGTCAAGGAATCATTTAAAAAAAAAATTTTCATTTAATTCACTAACAGAAAATATTGGGTTTTAATTGGGTTAGTGCCCCATTTCAGATAAATCGTACATCTAACTGGACTCTGCTCTGGCATCACTGTGTGTGTGTGTGGGGTGTGTTGTGTGTGTGTGTGGTGTGTGTGTGTGTGTGTGTGTGCATGCGTGCGTGGTGCGTGCGTGCGTGCGTGCGTGTGTCTTCTACAAGACAATTCTATTTCCAAATCGCTTCAAAACTGCAGTATTTTAAACAGAGAATATTTTTCGTTTCTCGACTTACAAGCATCTTCATGATCATATTCATCCACCAGTTTGTCTAAAAGATTGTTTTAATGAAAGTTGGTTTCTTTTATTAGCTATTGTTCAACTCCCAGTGCCTTGAACCGGGGGGGGGGGGGGGGGGGGGGGGGGGGGGGGGGGGGGGGACGCTCCTGCACTAAATTCCGTGACAACGCTTTGTCTGAAGGGAACTGGGAAGATGTAGTGTTTGGGAGAAGCACAGAAGGGAAGGCGGTGGACAGCAAAGCTGCAGCAAAGCGATGCCAGTGAAAGGATTACTGCCGGACTTGTGATCCCGGGGTTGCGCGTTCGAATTTCGGTACGGGGGGGGGGATTTTTCCCTCGGAGGTTTAACATTGGTTTCTGACTCCATTCCCCATAAAAGTTCTTCGAATGAGACTTAAACCGAGGTTCCGTGTGTGAAAACACGCACAACATCTTGCACACACGTAAAATCCCATCACCATCTTTCGGAAGGAAGGCCATTTGGCCGTTGGTATGGATGACACGTTACACATAGCATGCACCTTCCCCCAAGAGGAGTAGGGTGCCTTAATGGCGGGGTAAAAAAACGGTCATACACACAAACTCCACTGCCTGTCTATACAGGCAGTGTCCGCAGGAGTATCAGCCTGCGTACCCGAAAGAAAGAAAAAAATTTTTTTTTTTTTTCCAAGAAATATCCTCCAGTACGCTCAACGATGAAATCTATTGTTGAATGTGCCTACTTTCTCGTCACAGTGAGGGGTCACCTCAGGGGCCAGGTCGCATCCGGGTCAAACAGTCCCAGATGCCCTGGGACGCCCTCTGACCTCTTTGCCACTGCTGGGTTTTCTCCCCGCTTAACATTTCTCTTTGACAGGGCTCTCACTTCTGTTCTCTCTCTCTACTTT
>CM031615.1:8468188-8475688 GCA_018398815.1 Conus ventricosus
GAGAAAGGAAAAAGGAGAAGTGAAGGGGGCGAGAAAGGAGAAGTGAAGGGGTGAGAAAGGAGAAGTGAAGGGGCGAGAAAGGAGAAAGGAGAAGTGAAGGGGGCGAGAAAGGAAAGTGAAGGGGGCGAGAAAGAGAAAGGAGAAGTGAAGGGGCGAGAAAGGAGAAGTGACGGGGGCGAGAAAGGAGAAGTGAAGGGGGAGAAAGGAGAAGTGAAGGGGGTGAGAAAGGAGAAGTGAAGGGGGCGAGAAAGGAAAGTGAAGGGGTGAGAAAGGAGAAGTGACGGGGCGAGAAAGGAGAAGTGAAGGGGGGAGAAAGGAGAAGTGAAGGGGTGAGAAAGGAGAAGTGAAGGGGGGAGAAAGGAGAAGTGAAGGGGCGAGAAAGGAGAAGTGAAGGGGGCGAGAAAGGAGAAGTGAAGTGGTGAGAAAAAAGAAGTGAAGGGGGCGAGAAAGAAGAAGTGAAGGGGGGTGAGAAAGGAGAAGTGAAGGGGCGAGAAAGGAGAAGTGAAGGGGGGTGAGAAAGGAGAAGTGAAGGGGGGTGAGAAAGGAGAAGTCAAGGGGGTGAGAAAGGAGAAGTGAAGGGGTGAGAAAGGAGAAGTGAAGGGGGTGAGAAAGGAGAAGTGAAGGGGCGAGAAAGGAGAAGTGAAGGGGGCGAGAAAGGAGACGTGAAGGGGGCGAGAAAGGAGAAGTGAAGGGGGTGAGAAAGGAGAAGTGAAGGGGTGAGAAAGGAGAAGTGAAGGGGGCGAGAAAGGAGAAGTGAAGGGGTGAGAAAGGAGAAGTGAAGGGGTGAGAAAGGAGAAGTGAAGGGGGTGAGAAAGGAGAAGTGAAGGGGGTGAGAAAGGAGAAGTGAAGGGGTGAGAAAGGAGAAGTGAAGGGGCGAGAAAGGAGAAGTGAAGGGGGTGAGAAAGGAGACGTGAAGGGGCGAGAAAGGAGAAGTGAAGGGGGTGAGAAAGAAGAAGTGAAGGGGGTGAGAAAGGAGAAGTGAAGGGGGCGAGAAAGGAGAAGTGAAGGGGGTGAGAAAGGAGAAGTGAAGGGGGTGAGAAAGGAGAAGTGAAGGGGGCGAGAAAGGAGAAGTGAAGGGGTGAGAAAGGAGAAGTGAAGGGGGCGAGAAAGGAGAAAGGAGAAGTGAAGGGGGCGAGAAAGGAGAAGTGATGGGGTGAAGGGGGTGAGAAAGGAGAAGTGAAAGGGGCGAGAAAGGAGAAAGGAGAAGTGAAGGGGGCGAGAAAGGAGAAAGGAGAAGTGAAGGGGGCGAGAAAGGAGAAAGGAGAAGTGAAGGGGGCGAGAAAGGAGAAAGGAGAAGTGAAGGGGGCGAGAAAGGAGAAAGGAGAAGTGAAGGGGGCGAGAAAGAAGAAAGGAGAAGTGAAGGGGGCGAGAAATGAGAAGTGAAGGGGGCGAGAAATGAGAAGTGAAGGGGATGAGAAAAGAGAAGTGAAGGGGGCGAGAAATGAGAAGTGAAGGGGATGAGAAAAGAGAAGTGAAGGGGGCGAGAAAGGAGAAAGGAGAAGTGAAGGGGTGAGAAAGGAGAAAGGAGAAGTGAAGGGGGCGAGAAAGGAGAAGTGAAGGGGGTGAGAAATGAGAAGTGAAGGGGGCGAGAAAGGAGAAGTGAAGGGGATGAGAAAAGAGAAGTGAAGGGGGGAGAAAGGAGAAGTGAAGGGGGTGAGAAAGGAGAAGTGAAGGGGGCGAGAAAGGAGAAAGGAGAAGTGAAGGGGGTTGAGAAAGGAGAAAGGAGAAGTGAAGGGGTGAGAAAGGGGAAGTGAAGGGGCGAGAAAGGAGAAGTGAAGGGGATGAGAAAGGAGAAGTGAAGCGGGTGAGAAAGGAGAAGTGAAGTGAAGGGGGGTGAGAAAGGAGAAGTGAGGGGAGAGGAAAAAGGAGAAAGGAGAAGTGAAGGGGGGAAAAGGAGAAGTGAAGGGGTGAGAAAGGAGAAGTGAAGGGGGGTGAGAAAGGAGAAGTGAAGGGGGAGAGAAAGGAGAAAGGAGAAGTGAAGGGGGCGAGAAAGGAGAAGTGAAGGGGGCGAGAAAGAGAGAAGGAAGGGGGAGAAGAAAGGAGAGGTGAAGGGGGAGAAAGGAGAAGTGAAGGGGCGAGAAAGGAGAAGAGTGAAGGGGGGAGAAAGGAGAAGTGAAGGGGGCGAGAAAGGAGAAGTGAAGGGGGAGAAAGGAGAAGTGAAGGGGGGAGAAAGAGAAGGAGAATAAGGGGCGAGAAAGGAGAAGTGAAGGGGAGAAGAAAAGAGAAGTGAAGGGGCGAGAAAGGAGAAAGGAGAAGTGAAGGGGGAGAGAAAGGAGAAAGGAGAAGTGAAGGGGCGAGAAAGGAGAAGTGAAGGGGGAGAATGAGAAGTGAAGGGGGCGAGAAAGGAGAAGTGAAGGGGATGAGAAAAGAAGAAGTGAAGGGGGAGAAAGGAGAAGTGAAGGGGGTGAAAGGAGAAGTGAGGGGCGAGAAAGGAGAAAGGAGAAGTGAAGGGGGTTGAGAAAGGAGAAAGGAGAAGTGAAGGGGGTGAGAAAGGGAAGTGAAGGGGGAGAAAGGAGAAGTGAAGGGATGAAAAGGAGAAGTGAAGCGGGGAGAAAGGAGAAGTGAAGGGGTGAAGGGTGAGAAAGGAGAAGTGAAGGGGGTGAGAAAGGAGAAGTGAAGGGGTGAGAAAGGAGAAGTGAAGGGGCGAGAAAGGAAAAGGAGAAGTGAGGGGGGAGAAAGGAGAAGTGAAGGGGTGAGAAAGGAGAAGTGAAGGGGACAGAATGGAGAAGTGAAGAGGGGAGAAAGGAGAAGTGAAGGGGGCGAGAAAGGAGAAGTGAAGGGGTGAGAAAGGAGAAGTGAAGAGGGGAGAAAGGAGAAGTGAAGGGGGAGAAAGGAGAAGTGAAGAGGGTGAGAAAGGAGAAGTGAAGGGGGATGAGAAAGGAGAAGTGAAGGGGGGAGAAAGGAGAAGTGAAGGGGGCGAGAAAGGAGAAAGGAGAAGTGAAGGGGGCGAGAAAGGAGAAAGGAGAAGGGAAGGGGGCGAGAAAGGAAAAAGGAGAGGTGAAGGGGGCGAGAAAGGAGAAGTGAAGGGGGCGAGAAAGGAGAAAGGAGAAGTGAAGGGGGTGAGAAAGGAGAAGTGAAGGGCGAGAAAGGAGAAGTGAAGGGGTGAGAAAGAGAAGTGAAGGGAGCGAGAAAGGAGAAGTGAAGGGGTGAGAAAGGAGAAGTGAAGGGGGTGAGAAAGGAAAGTGAAGGGGGGAAAGGAGAAGTGAAGGGGCGAGAAAGGAGAAGTGAAGGGGGTGAGAAAGGAGAAGTGAAGGGGCGAGAAAGGAGAAGTGAAGGGGGCGAGAAAGGAGAAGTGAAGGGGCGAGAAAGGAGAAGTGAAGGGGGCGAGAAAGGAGAAGTGAAGGGGGCGAGAAACTCCTGGAGAAGTGAAGGGGGCGAGAAAGGAGAAGTGAAGGGGGCGAGAAAGGAGAAGTTGAAGGGGGAGAAAGGAGAAGTGAAGGGGGCGAGAAAGGAGAAGTGAAGGGGGCGAGAAAGGAGAAAGGAGAAGTGAAGGGGCGAGAAAGGAGAAGTGAAGGGGGCGAGAAAGGAGAAGTGAAGGGGCGAGAAAGGAGAAGTGAAGGGGGGAGAAAGGAGAAGTGAAGGGGTGAGAAAGGAGAAGTGAAGGGGGCGAGAAAGGAGAAGTGAAGGGGCGAGAAAGGAGAAGTGAAGGGGGTGAGAAAGGAGAAGTGAAGGGGGTGAGAAAGGAGAAGTGAAGGGGGGAGAAAGGAGAAGTGAAGGGGTGAGAAAGGAGAAGTGAAGGGGCGAGAAAGGAGAAGTGAATGGGGGAGAAAGGAGAAGTGAAGGGGTAAGAAAGGAGAAGTGAAGGGGGCGCGGCGAGAAAGGAGAAGTGAAGGGGTGAGAAAGAGAAGTGAAGGGGTGAGAAAGGAGAAGTGAAGGGGGCAGAAAGGAGAAGTGAAGGGGTGAGAAAGGAGAAGTGAAGGGGGTGAGAAAGGAGAAGCGAAGGGGGCGAGAAAGGAGAAGTGAAGGAGGCGAGAAAGGAGAAAGGAGAAAGTGAAGGGGCGAGAAAGGAGAAGCGAAGGGGCGAGAAAGGAGAAGTGAAGGAGGCGAGAAAGGAGAAAGGAGAAGTGAAGGGGGCGAGAAAGGAGAAAGGAGAAGTGAAGGGGCGAGAAAGGAGAAGCGAAGGGGGCGAGGAGCAGGGAGAGAGAAGAACGAAGCAAGTGGAGGGAAGGGACGGAAGATTGACGGGGAGCCAGTGTCAACGCTCTACCTCACATGCTACAATACATGCGCTGTATCCTGTACTTCGACGCCGAGTACGGACGCAGAGATTCAAACCAGGTTCTCATGAATATTTGAAGGCCACAGCTCTCTATTTGAAAGAAGCCATGAGTATATTTCACGTACATGATGATTTATGCAGAAGTATCAGGAGTCCCTTCAAGTTGCAACACGCGCACATCACGACGCTGCTGGACAGAGCCCCGTAAGAGTGTTCTAAAGTTTGTAAACTATCAACGCAGCAGTGTCGCTAGTCCTGTCAGTTACAACATGCAAACAACCAAGATAACATTGAAAAGCTATATCATGGCAATGCTGCTGGGCACGTGTTCATTATCTGATGTTAGAAGAGTGGGCAAAAAACAAAAACAAACCACAAAAAAAAAACCGCTGACATGGCTGAGAATAGAATTTCGTAGAAACCCCCTTTCAAAGGGAGATCACTGAGAACGGAGCACCGTAAAACAAAATGAACTTTCATCTTCAATCGATTCTTTACACACACACACACACACACACACACACAGGATTCAGCAGCTAAGTTTCACACGTAGCGATAAGCATGTGCCTTTAATTTCCACAACTGATACTGCGGAGAGAGAGAGAGAGAAGAGAGAGAGAGAGAGAGAGAAGAGAGAGAGAGAGAGAGAGAGAGAGAGAGAGAAAGAAAAAAGAAGAGAGAGAGAGAGAGAGAGAGAGAGAGAGAGAAGAGAGAAGCAGAGGAGGGTGGGAAGGGATGGGGGTGGGGTGAAAGGAAGAGACAGTGGGAATGAGATGGTGGGGGGGGGGGGGGGGGGGGGGGTAACACAGCATACAAAATACCAACAGCACTCACAGTCAAACAGCACCGCGGAACGGTGGCCGTTCATTTTCAATAAACGAACTGAAAATGTCTGATTTTCCTTTTTTTTTTTTTTAAATGGAGGAAGGTGGAACCGAGTGGAGGGAGGGGGGGGGGGGGTAGAAAGAGACAATGAAAGAGAGACAGACAGACAGATAAACAGAGACAGATGACTAAATGATTACGACAGGAGGAGAGAAAAAAAAAGCTATACCTAGAATGGAGAAACAGGACGGCTGAAGAGGGACAGGGAGATGAACAAAAAGATAGGGGGCCGGAATAGCTCAGTTGGTAGAGCGCCGGACTCTTAATCCAAGGGTTCCGGGTTCGAATCTCTGCCGGGCCGTTTCGGTACAGGGGGATTTTTCCCTCGGAGTTAACATTAGTTCTGACTCCATTTCCCATACAGTCCTACGAATGAGACTAAAACCGAGGTTCCGTGTGTGAACGCACGCATAACATCTTGCACACACGTAAATCCCATCACCAGCTTTCGGAAGAGAAGGCCAGTTTGGCCGTTGGTATGGATGACACGTACACATAGCATGCACCTTCCCCGAAGATGGAGTATGGCTGCCTAATGGCGGGATAAAAACGGTCATACACACAAAACTCCACTCCCTTTGTTGGGTAGATGGGATTAATACTTGCCTGTCCATATAGGGGGTGTCCGCAGGAGTATCAGCCTGCGTACGCAGAAGAAGAAGAAGAACACAAAGATACATGACAGAAAAGAGAAGAGGAAGAGATGACACACAAGAGAGGAAGAACACAAAGATACATGACAGAAAAGAGAAGAGGAAGAGATGACACACAAGAGAGGAAGAACACAAAGACACATGACAGAAAAGAGAAGGGAAGAATGACACACAAGAGGAAAAACACAAAGACACATGACAGAAAAAGAGAAGAGGAAGAAATGACACACAAGAGGGAAGAACACAAAGACACATGACAGAAAAGAGAAGAGGAAGAGATGACACACAAGAAGGAAGAGGACCTACCACCGTGGCGCAGTGGTTAGTGTCCGGGGTTGACTGGGAGGTCGTTGGTTCCATTCCCATCACAGCCATTTATTTGCGAGATTTTTTTCTCCTGCGACCTGCTCTTGCCCAAACACTGACACCACACGGTCGATTTCATCCACTTAATGATGCGTCTCTGAGATGTTGCTCAAATTTGCTGACCAGCACTGCAGGTGTCTGTATTTCTCGGCCGGTTGACGCTGGGATGAATCATGAAAGCAAGCTTACAGCACAGCCCCTGTCACCAGTCACGGGCTGGAATGGAACTCCAAGGCATGCATCTGGAGCATTCTCATTCTGATCCATCTTTTCTTTTCTTTTTCTTTCCCGTACGCAGGCTGATACTCCTGCGGACACTCCCTGTATAGACAGGCAGTGGAGTTTTGTGTGTATGACCCTTTTTTATCCCGCCATTAAGGCAGCCATACTCCCATCTTCGCGGAAGGTGCATGCTATGTGTAACGTGTCATCCATACCAACGGCCAAACTGGCCTTCTCTTCCGAAAGTTGGTGATGGGATTTGACGTGTGTGCAAGATGTTATGCGCGCGTTCACACACGGAACCTCGGTTTATAGTCTCATTCGAAGGACTGTATGGAGTCAGAACCAACGTGAACTTCGAGGGGAAAATCCCCCTGTACCCTTCATGCTCTGCTCTGACGGTGACCTCAGTTTCGATTTCCTCTCCACGTCTGTCTCCTTGGTGGTCACCGATGTCGGCAGCTTCATGGGGGCTGTCACTGGACGGCCGTGTGGGCGCTCTCCAGCAAGGATTGTGGTCAGTAGGGGGCTAGGAGGTGGTGACTTAACGTATACCGGATCAAAACAGGCACCACGGAACTCTGCTGAAATGACTCCGGCAGCACTGCAGCGTGTCCTCTGGTGGGTTGCCATGACGACGTGACCTTCACTGCTCCCGGTGCCGGGGCTTGGGCGGGACATCCTTGGGGTGACTGTGGCAGCAGGAATCAGCGGCGTGGAGGTATGATCACTGAAGTGGAACAGAAGATGAGGAAGCGGGGGGAAATAAACGAAGAAAAAGAAAAGAAAGAATGAAAAGAGAGAGCGGAGAGAGACAGAGAGAGAGAGAGAGACAGAGAGAGAGAGAGAGAGAGGAGAGAGAGAGGGGGGAGGGGGGAGGCCTTAAGAGAAGTGAGTGTAAGAATGAAGAGTGTGAGAAAGATTACTGGAAAGACGAGACGAACAGAAGGGGTGCAGTGAGGGGAGAGATTACTGGAAAGACGAGACGAACAGAAAGGGGAACAGTGAGGGGAGAGATTACTGGAAAGACGAGACGAACAGAAGGGGCGCAGTGAGGGGGGAGATTACTGGAAAGACGAGACGAACAGAAGGGGTGCAGTGAGGGGAGAGATTACAGGAAAGACGAGACGAACAGAAGGGGTGCAGTGAGGGAGA
>CM031615.1:8480688-8503188 GCA_018398815.1 Conus ventricosus
TCAGAGCTCAAGGCAAAAGAAGACGGGGAAAAAAGGGATTTTCGAGAAAGGTAGGAAACATTTTTAGGTTTGAGATCTTGCCTTTTCTTGTCATTTTTGGGGGCGTTTAATTTTTGCTGTTTTTTCACAAAGAATTCCTTTCGGGGGCCCTTTCTTTGCGTATTTCAAAAAATTTTTCACAAACAGGGGAAAAAAACACTTTTTTCGGGGCTACTATTGACTTTCTGCGTGATTCCAAATCTGCTGGGAAAGGCCCACTTTTATCTTTCTCTGAGACTTTCCCAAAAATTTCACACCATTCCCAATTTCACGACTGGAAGTTCAGGAAATCGGGGCGCGTTCCCAATATTATACGACACCGGGGGGGGGCCATCAGTAGGATCAATGCAATTCAAAATCGTGACAAACGCCGACTGTCATGTTGTTCCCCACCCCACCCCCCCCCCTCCCTGATCCTGTGGGGTCTGGTCAATGGCCCTTTACCCGCCATTTTCCAACCCTGCCTTCACACGTTGTCTTTGACTGTTACTCATTCATTTTGTTTTTTTGTTGATCAATTATCTCACATTTCGTTTTTGACTATTATCTCTTCATTTCGTTCTCTATTTACTATTTTCTTTATTCTTTTTTGTTTCTTTTTACTGTATATCTCTTCTATTTCTTGTCTGTTGATCAATTTTCTCATTCATTCGTTCTCTATTTACTATGATCTCATTCTATTTCTTCTCTATTTATCTAGTATCCATTCTATTTCGTTCTCTATTTATCTTTGTAAACTATTCATTTCGTTGCTATTAAACTTTTTATCCATTCTATTTCGTTTTTTGTTGACTGGTATCTCATTCTATTTTTGTTGTATTTATCTATGTATCTCATTTTATTTCGTTTATGTTTATCTTTGTATCTCATTCATTCGTTGTATGTTATCTATGTATCTCTTCGTGTCGTTGTAGTTGATCTAGTTTTCATTCTATTTCGTTGTAGTTGACTTGTACTCATTCTATTTCGTTTTATTTGATCTTTACTCATTCTATTTCGTTGTCGTTGATTATGTATCTCATTCTGTGCGTTGAGTTGATCTGTGTATCCATTCTGTGTCGTTGTATGGATCTTGTATCCTTTTATTTCGTTGTATGTTGATCATGATCTCATTCTATTCTTGTCTATTGACTGTGTATCTCATTTTATTTCGTTGTCTGTTTTATCTTTTATCTCATTCATTTCGTTGTCTATTGACTGTGTACCATTCTATTTCGTTGTCTATTGTCATGTATCTCATTCTTTTCGTTGTATGTTTTATCTGTGATCCATTTTATTCGTTTTATTTTATCTGTATCCATTCTATTTCGTTGTCGTTGATCTTGGGATCTCATTCTATTTCGTTGACTATTGATCGTGTATCTCATTCTATTTCGTTGTCTATTGATCATCCATTCTATTTTGTTTTCTATTGTCTATGTTCTCCTTTATTTTGTTTCATTTTCTGCTACTCATTTTTTTCGTTTGGCAAATTTATCTGTGTACTCCTTCTATTTCGTTCTCTATTGACATGTATCCTTCTATTTTTGTTCATTGACCTATATTCTCATTTTATTTCGTTGTCTTTGATCTGTTACTCATTCTATTCGTTGTCTATTGATCTGTGACTCATTCATTTCGTTCTCTATTGATCTAGTATCTCATTCTCTTTGTTGTATGTTGATCTGTACTCATTCTATTTCGTTTTCTATTGATCATCATCCCATTCATTTCGTGTATTTTATCTGGTGTCTCATTCTATTTTTTCTATGTTATCTGTTATCTCATTCTATTTGGGGTCTGTTGACTATTATCTCTTCTATTTCGTTTAATTTTATCTGTTATCCACATTTCGTTTCTTTGACTATGTACTCATTCTATTTCGTTCTTTTATCTATGTATCCATTCTTTTCGTTTTAAATTTTATCTGTGAACTCATTCATTTCGTTGTCTATTGACAGTATCTCATTCTATTTCGCGTCTATTGATCAAAGTATCTCATTTTATTTCGTTTTATTGATCTGTGAAAATTTATTCTATTTTTGTTGTATTTTGACTGTGTATCTCATCTATTTCGTTGTCTGTTTACTGTGTTCTCATTCATTTTTTTTGTCTATTGATCGTGATTCATTCTTTTCGTTTCTATTGCATCTCATTCTAAATTCGTTTCTTTTGACTATGTATCTCCTTCTATTTCGTTGTCTTTATCTGTCTATCTATTCTTTTTTTGTCTATTTTCTGTGTATCCCTCTATTTCGTTTTTCTATTATCTATGTCCATTCTATTTTCGTTTTTCTATTGCCTATATTCCCCATTTTATTTTGTTTCTATTGATCTGTGTACTCTTCATTTTCGTTGCTACTGATTTTGTTCTCTTCATTTCGTTCTCATACATGATCCCTTCTCTTTTTTATGTTGATCTTTTACTCATCTATTTGTTGTCTATTGATCTAGCACCATTCTATTTCGTTGTATTTTATCTGTGTGTCCATTTTATTTTTTCTATGTTGATCTGTTACTCATTTTTATTCGGTGTCTGTTGATCTATTATCCATTTTATTTTGTTTTCAGACTATGTATCCATCTATTTTGCTGTCTATTGACAATGTCCATTTTATTTCGTTTTCTATTTATCGTGTACTCATTCTATTCGTTTTTTATTGATCTATGTATCTCATTCCATTTGGGGGGCTATTGATCATGTACTCATTCTTGTCTGTCTATTGATTTATGTATCTATCATTTTTTTTCTATTGATCATTATCCATTCATTTCGTTCCTATTGATCAGTATCTCATTCTGTTCGTTCCTTGATCTTGTATCTCATCATTTTGTTTTCTATTCATCAATGTTATCCATTTTCTTTCGTTCTCTATTGTCTATGTGTCTCATTTCTATTTTTTGTCTATTTATCTATGGGTCTCCTTTTCGTTTCTTTTTTTCTATGTACTCATTCGTGTCGGGTGTCATTGACTGTGTATCTCATTCTATTTCGTTTCTTTGACGTTATCTCTTTTATTTCGTTGTATGTTATCTCTGTACTCATTCTATTTTGTTTCTGTTATCTATTATCTCATTTTATTTCGTTGTCTATTTATCTTTTTCTCTTCATTTCGTTGCTATTTACTGTGTATCTCATTCTATTTTTTTTGTCTGTTGATCTATGATCTCATTCATTTTGTTGTATGTTTATCGTGATCTCGTTCTATTTCGTTGTATGTTTTATCTGTATAACTCATTCTATTTCGTTTCTATTGACTGTGTATCCTTCGTTTCGTTGTATGTTCATCTGTGTATCCATTTTATTTCGTTTCTTTATCTATGTATCTCATTGATTTCGTTGTATTTTGATCTGTGAAACCCACGGATTTGATCTCTGACTCATTCTGGTCCCTTGTCATTTACATGTATCTCATTCTATTTTCGTTGATGTTACTGTGTATCTCATTCTTTTTCGTTGTCGTTTACTAGTACTCTTCTATTTCGTTGTATGTTGATCTGTGTACCATTCTGTGTCGTTTTTCTATTTATCTAGTACCATTCTATTTCTTGTATGTTGACTGGACTCATTCTTGTCGTTTTCATTGATCTATGTTCTCATTCTATTTCGTTGTATTTTATCTGTGTATCCATCTTTTCTTGTATGTTGATCTATGTACCCCATTCATTTTTTGATGTTTATCTTGTATCTCATTTTGTGTCGTTGTCTATTGATCTTTATCTCATTCTTTTTCGTTGTCGTGATCATGTATCTCATTCAAATTTTGTTGATTTGATCTTGGGATCCCCATTCTGTGTCGTTTCTATTTACATGTTCTATTCTGTGTCGTTGCTATTGATCTATTATTCTTCTATTTCGTTTTAGTTGATCGTGTACTCATTTTATTTTTTTGTCTGTTGATCTATGTATTCCCTTCATTTCGTTTTGTTGATCTGTGTATCTCATTCTGGTCGTTTTATCTTGTCATGTATCTCATTCTTTCGTTTTATGTTTATCTGTGTATCATTCAAATTCCCGGGGTCGTTTATCTATTATCCATTTTATTTCGTGTCTGTTGATCTATGTATTCCCTTCTATTTCGTTTTAAAGTTGACGTGATCTCTTCTATTTCGTTGTCTGTTTTATCATGTACCATTTTATTTCGTTGTTTTTATCCGTGTTTCCCATTCTATTTCGTTTCTAGTCTATGTACCTTCTATTTTTGCTGTCTATTATCAAAGTATCTCATTTTATTTCGTTGTCTTTGATCTATGTACTCAATTTTTATTTCGTTGTCTATTGACAGTATCTCATTTTAATTTGTTGTCTATTGACTATGATCTCATTTTGTGTCGGTCTATTGATCTAGTATCCTTTTTTTTGTCGTTTTCTGTTGATCGTGTATCTCTTCATTCGTTCTCTAGATCATGTACTCATCTGTGTCGTTTTCTTTTGATCTGTGTACTATTTTAATTTTTTTGTCATTGACATTGTATCCATTTATTTCGTTCTCTATTGACTATTACTCATTCTATTTTGTGTCTATTGATCTATGGATCTCCTATTTCGTTGTCTGTTGATCTTGTATCTCTTCTGTGTCGTTGTCTATTTATTTTATTCCCTTCCATTTCGTTGTCTATTTATTTGGGATCACATTTCGTTGTATGTTGACTCTGTATCTCATTCTATTTCGTTTTCTGTTGATCTATGTACCATTCTATTTTGTTGTCCATTGACGTGACTCATTCTATTTCGTTTCTATTGTCTTGTACTCATTCTATTTTGTCTGTTACTAGTATCTCATTTTATTTTTTTTGTATGTTGATCTGTATATCCTTCATTTTGTTGATTTGATCGTAATCTCATTCATTTCGTTGTCTATTTATTTTTGTATCTCATTCTTTCGTTTTATTTTGATCTGTGTACTCATTCTTTTTTTCTGTGCTATGACTCATTGTATTTCGTTGTAGTTGTCTGTGTACTCATTCTAATTTTGTGTAGTTTACCGTTCTCATTCTGTTCGTTTTCTATTTATCTAAGTTCTCATTCATTTCTTTTATGTTATCTGGTACTCTTCTATTTCGTTGTCTGTTGACTATGTATCTCATTCTATTTCGTTTGTATCGATCGTGAACTCATTCTGTGTCCCTTTTTTATGATCTAGACTCATTCTATTTTGTTGTATTTGATCTGTTATCTCATTCTATTCGTTTTATGTTGACATGTACTCATTCTATTTCGTTTTATTTGAATCTGTTTCTCATTCGTGTCGTTGTCTATTGATCTATGTAATCATTCATTTCGTTTAAAGTTAAACTGTGTATCCATTCTGTGCGTTGTTTTTGCTATTATCTCATTTTTTTCGTTGTATTTGCTTTTATCTCATTCTATTTCGTTGTCGTTTTACTATTTTCTCATTCTATTTTGTTGTATGTTTTATTTGTGTATCTCATTTTGTGTCGTTTTTCTATTGATCTATGTATCTCTTCTATTTCGTTGTCTGTTGTCTAGTATCCATTCTATTTCGTTTTATGTAAACTGTTATCCATTCGTGGCGTTGTCTATTTATCAGTATCCATTTTGTGTCGTTGTCTATTGATCTTTTATCCTTCTTTTCGTTTTTATTTGATCGTTACTCATTCATTTTGTTGTCGTTGATCATTATCTCATCTATTTTCGTTGTATGTTTTATCTGTTATCTCATTCTGTTTTCGTTGTATATTGGTCATTATCTCTTTTTATTTCGTTTTGTTGATCTGTGTTCTTCTTTTTCGCTGCTGTTGACAGTATCTCATTCTATTTCGTTGATTTGATCTGTGATCTCATTCTGTGTCGTTGCTATTGATCATGTATCCATTCTATTTTGTTTTTTGTTGATCTGTTTTCTCATTTTGTGTCGTTGCATTGATCATGTACTCTTCATTTCGTTGATGTGAACGTGTTATCCATTCTTGTCGTGCTATTGATCATGTACCATTCTATTTTGTCTGTTATCTATGTACTCATTTTTTTCGCGTATGTTGATCTCGTACTCATTCTGTGTCGTTTCTTTGATCTACGTATCTCATTCTATTTTTGTTGTATGTTATCGTGTACTCATTTTATTTTTGTTTTCTGTTATCATGTATCTCAACTATTTCGTTGTATGTTGATATGTGTTTTTTCATTCTGGTCGTTGTATGTTGATCTAGTATCCATTCTATTTCGTTGTATTTGATCTGTGTATCCTTCATTTTGCTGTCGTTGGGCCTTTTATCTCTTCTTTTCTTTATGTTGAACTTGTATCTCATTCGTGTCGTTGTCTATTGATCTAGTATCTCATTCTATTTTTTTTTGTCTGTTGTTCTATGTAATCATTCATTTTGTTTAAAATTTATCTACGACTCATTTTGTGTCGTTGTCTGTGATCTATTATCCTTTTTTTTTTCGTTGTCTGTGATCTAGTTCTCATTTTATTTTGTTGTATGTTGATCTATGTATCCATTCTGTGTCGTTTCTGTTATCTGTGTATCTCTTCATTTGTTTTCTGTTATCTAGACTCATTCTGTGTCGTTGTCTGTTGACTATTATCCATTCATTTCGTTTTCTTTGATCATGTATCTCATTCATTTTTTTAGTTACTATTACTCATTCGTGTCGTTGTCTGTTTATCATGTATCCTTCTATTTCGTTATGTTGATCTATGTATCTCATTCTGTGTCGTGGTCTATTGATCTATGTATCTCATTCTATTTCGTTGTATGTTGATCTATGTATCTCATTCTATTTGGTTGTATGTTGATCTATGTATCTCATTCTGTGTCGTTGTCTATTGATCTATGTATCTCATTCTATTTCGTGTTCTTTTGCCCAGTCGAACTGCATGGGGTTGTTTATGTGTGTGTGCTTAGACGTACGTACGTACGTACGTACGCACGCACGCACGCACGCACGCACGTACGTACGTACGTACGTACGTACGTACGTACGTATGTATGTATGTATGTATGTATGTATGTATGTACGTACGTACGTACGTCTAAGCACACACACATAAACTCCCCCATGCAGTCAACTGTGGGAGCCGGAATAGCTCAGTTGGTAGAGCGCCGGACTCCTAATCTTGGTGATCCTGGGGTTGCGGGTTCGAACCTTCGCTGGGGCGTTTCGGTTTAGGGGATTTTTCCCTCGGAGTTAACATTGGTTCTGACTCCATTTCTCATACAGTCCTTCGAAAGAGACTATAAACCGAGGTTCCGTGTGTGAACACACGCATAACATCTTGCACACACGTAAAATCCCATCACCAACTTTCGGAAGAGTATGCCAGTTTGGCCGTTGGTATGGATGACACGTTACACATAGCATGCACCCTGTGTGAGAAATGGAAAGAATGAAGGAAGTAAGGAAAATGATGATCGATATTGAACGATATTGACTTGATGACACGGGAAACGACTGAATGAAGCGCCAGCTGGCAGCTCTTCAGTCGGCACTACCCAGGTAGGCAGCCCGTTGTGTAAACGAGTGTTTATTGTAAAGCGCTTAGAGCTTGGTCTCTAGCCGAGAATAGGCACTATATAAGTATTCATATATTATTATTAATGTACGTTGTACGTTCGTATAGCATGCATGTATGTATGTATGTATATATGTACTTAGGTATGCACATAAATGTATGTACATACATAATGTATGTATATATGTATGTATGTATGTATGTAATGCATATATGTAGGAACGTACTTACGTACGTTATCTATGTATGTATGTACGTACGTATTCTGTTGCATCTATGTATGTATGTATGTAATCTGTTGCATCTATGTATGTATGTATGTATGTGTGTGTGTTTGTGTGTATTCATGTATGTATGTATGTATATATGTACGTGTGTGATGTATGTATGTGCAAAATGTATGTATGTGTTTGTATGTATGTATATAGACATATAGGCATCCTTCAGTCTCGGAAGACTATGGAGTTGCGCTCTAGGTGTCTATTCTGGTACAGCGACGGTGTGGCTGGCCAGTCCGATGCGGGAATGACAGTCCCTGTGGCAGAGGGCACAGATGAAGTCTGACGCTGGTCTGTCTGCCTGGGCTGCAGCCTTTCTTCTCATTCCAGAGCGCAAAGCCTGGGTAAGTAAGTATGGAGGGCAAACTGTTATCCATGCAGCAGACCCCCCCCCCCCCCCCCCACTCCACGTCGCCAGAATGGTCTACTGGAAAGGCAAATGCCGATACACATGGTTCCAGTGCCGTATGTCTGCATTTATGAATGCAAGTGTGTATATATGTATGCATGCATGCACGCGTGTGTATGTTTTTATGTACGTGTGGGTATGTATGTATGCATGTATGTGTGTGTGTGTGTGTGTGTGTGTGTGTGTGTCCATGTATGCATGTATGTCTGCTTTTCACCCTCTAAGTTTGTCAATTCAACCTGTCCTACTACATGGAAAGGGGGGGGGGTGACTTTATAGCCATTTACAGGGCTGTTGTTGTATATGGAAAAAGATCCTATCCTTAGAACAAACAAACAAAAGCAAACAACAAACACATACATTCGTCAAATTCATAACACCATAACCGATATATTGACCAGGCCGTACAGTGTCAACCATTCCCATTAATTTCCAATTCCAGTTTACAAGATTTTTTCTTCTTTTTTTTTTTTAACAGTAACTGAAAGACGACTGTTTGACTATGACTTTCCTGGCCATAGAATTCCTCAACCACCCCCACTCCCTTATACAATCTTCTTTTTACCTACTCCATTCAACATGGACTTGTGTATTTTTTATCACTATGCACTCTGAAAGTCCGCACGCGTGAAAACAGTGACATACAAATGTGTCTGTGTCAGGCAGTAATTGTTCTCTAGGTTTCTGACGAATAAATGTGTCTGTGTTAGACAATAACTATTCTTTTCATGCCACGCAGAAATGTGTACTAGTACATGTAAGAGAATGACTATTACTGGGTTGTATGTCTTGTGTGACGCAGAAATCAGTAAGAGAACGACGATTCCATTTTTATATGAGGCATGTACGTGTCCCTGTAGGAGAATGACAGTTCTGATTTTGATGTGACTTAAAAATGTGTACGCGAGAGACCGACTATTCCATTTTTTATGTGACGCATATGTGTATCCTTCTGAAAGAGTGACTATTCCTTTTCACGTGACGCAGCATCGTGTTCTGTGTAAGAAAATTGCTACTTCCATTTCAAGTAACGCAGATATATGTTAGGAGAATTACTACTATTATTATCATCATTATTATTATTATCATTGTTGTTATCGTTTATTATTATGTCGTTGTTGTTTTTGTTATTATTATTATCATCTGTTTCTGCACCAACCGGTTCCACCAAGCTATGGGAAGACTGGGACCACACACTTGAGTTTCATCCATTGAATGGATGCGTCTCTGACAGTGTCGCTCCAATTTCCTGACCAACACCGCAGGTGTCTGTACCTCTCAAGCCTGGTTGACGCCGGGATAAATCAATTAAGGCAGCGTAGAGTACAGCCCTGTCGTGCATTTCAGACCAGAACGGAAATCCGTAACATCATCTTCCTTATTCTCATCCTCATCGATCAGCATTTAAAAAAAAAATGCTCCAAACTCTGCGCACCTTCGTGCCCTGCTCTCATGGTGACCTCATTTTCGATTTCCTCTCCGCGTCAACGGCCTTGATTCGATTTTGTCGGGGTCACCGGTATCAACAAAGTCATGGGCAATGTCGTTGAACGGACGTGGTGGCGCCCTCCGGAGGGAGAGCTCGCTCACGCCGACTCCGCGATTAAGCAATCATCGTCGTTTCACTCCAGACCACATTCTGATCGTCCTTTTTTTTCTATGTTTTGAATGTAATGTGTCGTGTCTGAAGACCACCAGTTGCTCGAAACGTGTGTGTGTGTAGTGTGTGTGTGTGTGTGTGTGTGTGTGTGTGTTGGTGCGTGTGGTGGTGCGTGGTGGTGGTGCGTGCGTGCTGTGTGTGGTATGTGGTGCGTTGAAATGAATCCGCGCTGGTGTTGGATGAGACGACTGGATGGCTCTGAGGTGCTCCACAAAGCGTTCGTTGAGGGTACGATATGTCTCCCCACCGTACAACTTTGAACAGAGGCTGCATCTCATTACATTCATCAAGTTGGTGGACTGGCAGGTCAAAGGGACTGGACACTGAATTTTCCTTTTGGGCCAGTGATGCTGTGGATGTTGGCAATGAAAGTGCAGGTTTTACGTGTGTGAGTTTCTCTCTCCAGAGAGTGCCACCACATGCGTCCAACGACATTCCCCGCGGACTTGCTAACACTGAGATTGTGGACACGAATTCACCGCAGGTATTCCCGTGGAGAGGAAATCAACCGAAGTCATCATGAAAGCAAACCAACAACAACTACAGACTCTGAGACTGATGAAAGCAAACCATTAACAACCACAGACTGTGAGACTGATGAAAGCAAACCATTAACAACCACAATTCTGAGACTGCTGAAAGAACCATTAACATACCACAGACTCTGAGATGATGAAAGCAATCACAACAACCACAGACTCTGAGATGATGAAAGCAAACCAACAAACCATGAGCTCTGAGACTGATGAAAGCAACCACAACAACACTGACTTGAGACTGAACGAATGATCTTGTTTACGTGTTTCATCTAATCAATGTCTTACATGGAATCAGAGCTTTGTTTCATGATGAACATGCATGGCCTGTTGACCGTGACATCATGGTCCATCTGATAGAGACTATGACGGGCCAGTAAGCTTACGACATACGCTTCTTCACAACATGTCCTGGCGTCAACCGGCTAAGAACATCAACACTGACCCGATTTGAACGACAATCTCAAAAATATCCACCAAGTGCTCCAAGTCACTGTGTGCTCCAGTTTTCCATCTCTACATGCTCTCTCACCCAGTCGTGGCCAACAGGTAGGCCTACCAACAAACAAAACGCCTTTGACGGGAATCGAACGTGCGACCTCTCCCATTCAGTAGCCCGCGATTCTAACCACCGCTCCACATTAGCGACGGCGTCTCCCAGGAATTTTAATCATGGAAATTGCCCCAGCCAGTAATAAGCCGAAGAGCTGTGGGGGGGAGGTATCCCAGCGGTGAAATGCAAGCTATCTACTGATACACAACCAGCTTCATCAGTTCGCCTCCACCCCCCCTCCCCCGGTTCCCCCTCCCCTCCCCCCCCCCCTCCCTCCCGCCACAGAACCCTCCTCGTCCCCGCTCCCCGCCCCATTTCACCCATCCCTTCCCCTTCCCCCATCGCCCTTCCCCAAACCCAGGCACCCCGGTACACTCAACAACCTGAACGGCATCATCATAACAGAGCTGACAGATAGCTAACATATTGTGTAGCTGCGGCTTCTCTGGTAGCTAGGATCGTCAATAGTCTAGCCCAGAGGTCTGACCCCCCCCCCCCCCCCCCCCCCCCCCCCCCCCCCCCCCCGCCCAATCCAGTCTCTGGCCCACCTTGCGCTGCGCTGTCCTGTAAATTCAGGCTGGGTACCGTGCTGCGTTCAAAGTGTCGTCTGTCCCTAGCCTAGACATTCTCTCTCTCTCTCTCTCTCTCTCTCTCTCTCTCTCTCTCTCTTTATTCTTGTTTGTTGTTTAAATCGTTTCTTTTCCTTTAAAGTCATCTACGCCTGAACTGTTAATGCATAAATTTTAATGTTGTGAATATATGTGTGTTTGTTAAAAGTTTTGTAAGTTTTCGTCGCTAGTCATACTTAGTCCTTAACGGGCAAGGGCCGGATGAAAAAAAGCATGTGTTTGCTTATCTGTTACCCTTGGAAATAAAGATTATCTCATCATCATCATCATCTCTCTCTCATCTTCTCTCTCTCTCTCTCTCTCTCTCTCTTCTCTCTCTCCTCTCTCTCTCTCTGCAGGCGCGCGCGTAAGTGCGTGATTGTATGTGTGTATATGTATGGGCGTGTATGAATGTGTGTGCGTGTGCGTGTGTGTGTGTGTGTGTGTGTGTGTGTGTGGTGTGTTGTGTGTACGAGCAAGCAAGCGCGACAATACAACACAATGTGCATATGCATAAATAGATTTCTCAATGTTGCTCGAATCTGGTACATTGCATCATGATGTTACTTTCTGACGTTACATCTGTATTCTCCATCCCTTGCCTCCTCAGTGGTACATTGTATCATCATGTTACTTTCTGACGTTACATCTGTATTCTCCATCCTGTGCCTCCTCAGTGGTACATTGTATCATCAGGTTACTTTCTGACGTTACATCTGTATTCTCCATCCCTGTGCCTCCTCAGTGGTACATTGTATCATCATGTTACTTTCTGACGTTACATCTGTATTCTCCATCCCTGTGCCTCCTCAGTGCTACATTGTATCATCAGTTACTTTCTGACGTTACATCTGTATTCTCCATCCCTGTGCTCCTCAGTGGTACATTGTATCATGACGTTACTTTCTGCATGCCACGTCACACCTGTATTCTCCACCCCTGTGCCTCCTCATGGTACATTGTATCATGACGTACTTTCTGCATGCCACGTCACACCTGTATTCTCCATCCCTGTGCCTCCTCATCTCCACCACTACCATCCCTTCAACAACCCTCACACTTACTCTATACAAACACGTACAACACACACCACACACACACACACACACACACACACACACACACACACACACTCACAGAGAGAGAGAGAAAGAGAAGAGAGAGAGAGAGAGAGAGAGAGAGAGAGAGAGAGAGGAGAGAGAGAGAGAGAGAGAGAGAGAGAGAGAGAGAGAGAGAGAGAGAGAGGGACACAGAGAGCGAATGAGAGAGAGACAGACAAACGGGCAGATAAAGGCAAACCGCTCGTGCTTGGTTTCGGTCTGACTCAAAGGAATTGTGATCTAGACTAACTGAACAGCGAACACAAGCGAGGCTGATTTTCACCAAATCTGAAGCAAGAGATGGTGTTGCTGTTGCTACCTCCACCGAGTGAGTCGTGTTTGACCCTCATCTGTCGCTTTGCCCGTCTCCCAGCAAGATAAGGTAAAAGCCACCCAACCAATTTTAACAGATATTAAATGTAATTAATAGCGATCGCAATTCGGCACTCCTGGAAGATAACCGATTGCTCGTTCATTTTCGTTGTCCTGAGTGTTTTGTATCTTGCCTGAAAAAGACCTAAGAGGTCGAAACGTGTCGTGGTTTGTCTGGTGATTCGTTTGTCTACGTTTTCTTGGCGGTGCGTTATGAATTACATTTTAAAATTGGTTTTAGATTTCCACCTGCGGTGGAAATGCGGTATGTGGTCCAGTTAAGAACCTGGCTAATGTTCAGCGCGGATCTATGATGCGGATCTATGGTTCGGATCTGTGTGCGGATCTATGGCGCGGATCTATGGTGCGGATCTCTAAGGTGGCGGATCTATGGTTCAGATCTATGCGCGAATCTAAGGTGCGGATCTCTGATGGGAATCCTATTCCTGGGCGGATCCTAGATTCGTTCAACGATGGATATGAGGTCAGTGCTCTCCCCCGAGTGCCCTTCTGATTTGTGTTGCTGAGAACTTCAGTGCTCTCCCCGAGTGCCCTTCTGATTTGTGTTGGCTGGGGGGGGGGGGGAACTTCAGTGCTCTCCCCGAGTGCCCTTCTGATTTGTGTTGGTTGGGGGGAACTTCAGTGCTCTCCCCGAGTGCCCTTCTGATTTGTGTTGGCTGAGAACTTCAGTGCTCTCCCCGAGTGCCCTTCTGATTTGTGTTGGCTGGGGGGAACTTCAGTGCTCTCCCCGAGTGCCCTTCTGATTTGTGTTGGCTGGGGGAACTTCAGTGCTCTCCCCGAGTGCCCTTCTGATTTGTGTTGGCTGGGGGGAACTTCAGTGCTCTCTCCGAGTGCCCTTCTGATTTGTGTTGGCTGGGGGAACTTCAGTGCTCTCCCCGATGCCTTCTGATTTGTGTTGGCTGGGGGGGGACTTCAGTGCTCTCCCCGAGTGCCCTTCTGATTTGTGTTGGCTGGGGGGAACTTCAGTGCTCTCCCCGAGTGCCCTTCTGATTTGTGCTGGCTGGGAACTTCAGTGCTCTCCCTGAGTGCCCTTCTGATATGTGTTGGCCGGAACTTCAGTGCTCTCCCCGAGTGCCCTTCTGATTTGTGTTGGCGGGGAACTTCAGTGCTCTCCCCGAGTGCCCTTCTGATTTGTGTTGGCTGGGGGAACCTCAGTGCTCTCCCCGAGTGCCCTTCTGAATTTGTGTTGGCTGGGGGAACTTCAGTGCTCTCCCCGAGTGCCCTTCTGATTTGTGTTGGCTGGGGGGGGGGGAACTTCAGTGCTCTCCCCGAGTGCCCTTCTGATTTGTGTTGGCTGGGGGGAACTTCAGTGCTCTCCCCGAGTGCCCTTCTGATTTGTGTTGGCTGGGGGAACTTCAGTGCTCTCCCCGAGTGCCCTTCTGATTTGTGTTGGCTGGGGGGAACTTCAGTGCTCTCCCTGAGTGCCCTTCTGATTTGTGTTGGCTGGGGGGGGGGAACTTCAGTGCTCTCCCCGAGTGCCCTTCTGATTTGTTTTGGCTGGGGGAACTTCAGTGCTCTCCCCGAGTGCCCTTCTGATTTGTGTTGGCTGAGAACTTCAGTGCTCTCCCCGAGTGCCCTTCTGATTTGTGTTGGCTGGGGGGAACCTCAGTGCTCTCCCCGAGTGCCCTTCTGATTTGTGTTTGGCTGGGGGAACCTCAGTGCTCTCCACAAGTGCCCTTCTGATTTGTGTTGGCTGGGGGAACTTCAGTGCTCTCCCCGAGTGCCCTTCTGATTTGTGTTGGCTGAGAACTTCAAGTCTACTACGGCAAGCAGACGGAACCGACGAAGATTAGCCAAGAGAATTTACGACACTGACATTTAAAGGAGGGAGCTGCTGGGGTTGGGTAGCTTTGTACAGGAGACAGTTGCCCGGAAGACGCACCTGTTCCCGACAAACACTTTCCATCGATGTCTACAGCCACTTGAGTGGGGGAGGCGCTGCATAGATTTGTTTGCTTGTTTTATGGTCCTCACGCACGCACGCGCGCGCTTGGGTTGGGTTGGGTTGGGTTTGGGTTGGGTTGGGTTGTGTAAATGTGTGAATGCGCGGGAGGTAACTGCATGTATGTATGTGTCTGCGCGTGTGTGTGTGTGTGTGTTGTGTGTGTGTGTGTGTGTGTGTGTGTGTGTGTGTGTGTGGTGTGTGTGTGTGTGCGCGTGTGGTGTAGTGTGGTCTGTGTAAGTGTGTGTGTGTGTGTGTGTGATGTGTGTGTGTGTGTGTGTGTGTGTGTGTGTACGCGCATGCGGGCGTGTGTGTGTGTGTGTGTGTGTGTGTTTGGTGTGTGTGTGTGTGTGTGTGTGTGTGTGGTGTGTGTGTATACGCGCATGCGGCGTGTGCGTGTGTGTGTGTGTGTGCGTGTGTGTGTGTGTGTGTGTGTGGTGTGTGTGTGTGTGTGCGCGCGCGCGCGCGCGTTTGTGTGAATTTGATATTTCCTTTCTCATTTAAAGTGCGGCGAGTCTTGTTTGGGCGGGAGAACAGCGCTGTTTGAAACTAAATGGTCGTCACTGTTACCACTATGATGTGAAGATGATAAGGAAATGATGCCAGCAGCACGGAAGCGTCGAACAGGATGCCAGAGGATTAAAGTAGCAAACCACACAGCAAATGGAGCATAAAATGACCAGACAGAAACCACGCGTTTCGACCTCCTGAATCTCTCCAGGCCAGACAACCATATACCCCCTTCAAAGCTGGCGAAGGATAGAGCTCACAGAAAAGGAATGTTGACAGACAAGCAGAAGTCATTTGCATTTTCAAAAACTGTATAACAGAAATATACACCAACACTCTCGCCTCTGTCTTTCATAGATTTCTATCATCCGAACATATTCACACTTACTTTTTTTGTGTGAAGCCACAACTAATATCAACAGCGAAAAGTGAGGGTTGTCTTCCTAGTTCTATTCGTTTGGCAATGGAGGAATTCAAATTCCATTCTTTCCAGCAGCCGTTGGGGAGGGGGGGGGGGGCAGAAACAATCCCAATTTGATTTCCCCAACATTGTGAAAACGCTTCCCCCGTGGGGATACCAGGGTCTTTTGTACAAATAGTTCCCCCTCCTTCTGGACATTCTGTGCTAGTAACGTCCCCTTTTCCTTTCGCTCTCAGTAACTCTGTCTCCTCCTTTGCTGTACTGTCGTCTACTGTCCTTTCTGTCTACCATATCTTTTATCTCTCTTTTTCCACAACCTCTTCCCACAAATTTCTGCAGTCGGAGTGAACTGACTAGACTCTCGAGTATAGTGTGAGTATCCCAACAGGGTAAAACGAGTTCACACGCGACCAGATACTGGAACGCTGAAGAGAGAAGAAGAAGAAGTTAAAACGCTGTTAGATCTTTACGGACGATCACTTTGGGGGAAAAATCCACTTTAACACAAAAAAAAGAAAAAGAAAGAAAGGAAGAAAAGGATATAGAATCTCAAAAAAAAAACCAACAACTGACAAGCGATGATTTATTGCTTTCTAAACCTCCCTCCAAGAATGGTCCTCCGGGGTGGGGGTGGGGGGGGGAGAATGAGGGAAGAGAGGTGTTGGTGTGATGGGATGGAAGATAAATTAGGGAGGGTGGGGGGAGGGAGACGACAAAAGGGGAGAGGTAGAAAGGAAAGGAAAGAAAGGAGACTTGTATTATTGTACCAGTCTTCCATTAGATTCCCACTCCTTTAGCTTGGAAATGAGGTCACTGACAGACAAACAAACAAGAATCCGTGGTGAAAAGGACAGAGAGAAAAAAAGATATGATAGAGGTATAAAGTACAGACAGAAAAAGAAAGAGAAAATTCCCATGTGGTTCAGAACATACAACTGACTTACAATTTAAAGACAGCATATATGCATACAACGCACGCACGCACGCACGGGCATGCGCAGAGAGAGAGACAGGCAGGCAGACAAACAGACAGAAAGACAAGGGATAGAGAAAGAGAAACGGTAACAGATAGATTGACAGAAAGAGAGAAAACAAGATGAAAGTCTGACTGCGATAGACAGAGTTTGAGTTAGACAGATGAAGGATGAAAAAAAAAACAGATGCCACTTTGCCTGCTATAGACAGGGTTAGAGGTAGACAAATGAAGGAAGAAAACCACATGACACTGACTGCTATAGACAGGGTTAGAGGTAGACAGGTGAAGGAAGAAAACCAGATGACACTGACTGCAATAGACAGGGTTAGAGGTAGACACATGAAGGAAGAAAACCACATGACACTGACTGCTATAGACAGGGTTAGGTAGACACATGAAGGAAGAAAACCACATGACACTGACTGCTATAGACAGGGTTAAAGGTAGACAAATGAAGAAAAAACCACTGACTGCAATAGACAGGGTTAGAGGTAGACAAATGAAGGAAGAAAACCACATGACACTGACTGCAATAGACAGGTTAGAGGTAGACAAATGAAAAAAGAAAACCACAGGACACTGACTGCTATAGACAGGGTTAAAGGTAGACAAATGAAGGAGAAAAAACAGATGACACTTTGACTGCTATAGACAGGGTTAGAGGTAGACAGGTGAAGGATGAAAACCACAGACACTGACTGCTATAGACAGGGTTAGAGGTAGACAAATGAAGGAAGAAAACCAATGACACTGACTGCTATAGACAGGGTTAGCGATAGACAGGTGAAGGATGAAAACCACAGACACTGACTGCTATAGACAGGTTAGAGTAGACAGGTGAAGGATGAAAACCAGAGACACTGACTGCTATAGACAGGGTTAGAGATAGACACAATGAAGGAAGAAAACCACAGGACACTGACTGCTGTAGACAGGGTTAGAGATAGACACTGAAGGAAGAAAACCACAGACACTGACTGCTAGTAGACAGGGTTAGAGATAGACACATGAAGGCAGAAAAACCACATGACAGTGACTGCTATAGACAGGGTTAGAGGTAGACAGGTGAAGGAGGCGGAAACAGAGATGCGGGGGAGACAGGAAGCAGAAAGAAAGAGGGAAGAGAGAAATAAACTGACAGACAGAACGGATAGACAGATTGAAGGACACTAACTGGCAGACACGCAGACAGGAAATCATCTCTCCTCTCTCTCTCTCTCTCTCTCCTCTCTCTCTCTCTCTCTCTTCTCTCTTTCTTTCTTTTCTCTCGTCTCTTCTCTCTCTCTCTCTCTCTCTCTCCCCAACCGACATACACAATACTCTCTCTCTCTTCTCTCTCTCTCTCTCTCTCTCTCTCTCTCTCTCTCTCCAACCGACATACACAATACTCTCCTCTCTCTCTCTCTCTCTCCTCTCTCTCCTCTCTCTCTCTCTCTTCTCTCTCTCTCTCCAGACCAACTACACAATACTCTCTCTCCTCTCTCTCCTCTCCATCTCTCTCTCTCTCTCTCTCTCTCTCTCCTCTCTCCAGACCGACACACGCAATACTCTCTCTCTCTCTCTCTCTCTCTCCTCTCTCTCTCTCTCTCTCTCTCTCTCTCTCTCTCTCCAGACCGACACACGCAATATTCTCCTCTCTCTCTCTCTCTCTCTCTCTCTCTCCTCTCCTCTCTCTCTCTCTCTCTCTCTCTCCCCACGCCACCATCTCTCTCTCTCTCTCTCTCTCTCTCTCTCATCTCCCTCTCTCTCCTCTCTCTCTCTCTCTCTGTCCACCGCAGCAGAACACGTGCAAGCCGGTAAGCCCACAAACACAAACAAACAACACAAACAAAGCAAGCAACCACCAACAACAACAAAGTGTCCACTCACTGTCGGTCCATCCCACGTGGAGCTGCAGCAGAAGGAACAGCGCCACGCGTCCCACGGACCCCCGGCATCCTGCGCCACCACCACCACCACCACCACCAACCCCCATAGACACGACCCCCTCCACCACCAAAACACGCTCTGTCGTTTCTCTTCTCCATCTTCCTTGACTTCCCTCACTTCCTCAGTACCCCCCTCTCGCTCTCTCACTCTCTATAACCGATGACAGACAACCAGCCTGCACACACTGCCGTTGCTGCTGCTGCTGCTGGCTGTGCTGTGCTGCCGTCCACTCGTTGCTGCTGTGCCCGTGTGTGTGGCTTGCTGTGTTTGTGATGATACTACAGTCGCAGCATCCACGCTGGGGGTAGCTACAATACGGTCTTAGTCACGTTTCATTCACGGCGAGGCAGCGGCGACCCCGACGCGACAAAATCCTCTAGCTGGCGTGGAGCGGACTGGCTTGGGGGCGGGATAAACTGGGAGTCGACAATTGAAATGATTGCGATGAAGCACAGACATCGTACACATGTTGAATGGGAATTTGGCGAGTCTGGGGTCGGGATAAGGTCTGTGAGACAGACATCGTACACATGTTGAATGGAATTTGGCGAGGTCTGGTCGGGATGAAGGTCTGCGAGACAGACATCGTACACATGTTGAATGGGAATTTGGCGAGTCTGGGGTCGGGATGAAGGTCTGTGAGACAGACATCGTACACATGTGAATGGGAATTTGGCGGTCTGGGGTCGGGATGAAAGTCTGTGAGACAGACATCGTACACATGTTGAATGGGAATTTGGCGGGTCTGGTCGGGATGAAAGTCTGTGAGACAGACATCGTACACATGTTGAATGGGAATTTGGCGGGTCTGGGGTCCGGAATGAAAGTCTGTGAGACAGACATCGTACACATGTTGAATGGGAATTTCAGTGGATCCCGAAGTTAGAAACAACGGACGCAGTTTGATGACGCTCATTGAACAATACGATTCTGTACAACACACGCACATGCACACGCACGCACGCATGCGCGCACGCATGCACGCACGCGCACACACACACACACACACACAACACACACAGCACGCACGCACCGCACGCACGCACGCAAGCACGCACACACGCACGCACCACCACGCACACACACACACACACACACACACCACACACCACACACAAACGCACACGCACACACCACATACACACACACACACTCCTCTCCTCATCTCTCATCTCTCTCTCTCCATCTCTACTCTCATCTCTCTCCTCATCTCTCTCTACCCTCTCTCTCTCTTCCCACTCGGGATAAAACTTACAACTACATCATCCTTCTCTCTCCTCTCTCTCTCTCTCTCTCTCTCTCTCTCCCTCTCTCTCTCTCTCTCATAGATTGATTGTCACCGTCATGATCAGATTCATCAATGTAATTTTCATTTCCCAGATCATTATGAGGACCAGCGTTTCCTTCTAACAAATCTCTGAAATGATGCGACTATGTTTCTAAACTTATATCATTTACGGGTTGCTTCCTTTTCTGGAAATTTTGCGGACATAGTCCCAAAAATCTTTCTGACTATTTACAGACGTAAGTAATTCTGTCAATATAGTATCATTATATTGTTTTTCTTTTCTTTTTAAAAATGTTTATATTCTCGCCTAGCTTTGCAGTAGGCTACACGAGACGGTATTGACAAAGAACGTCGATATCTCTTTAATATATAACGAACATTCTTTTTGTTAGCAAGACATTCCATGTCATACCAGTCGTCTTCTTTCTGACATTTTCAAATACAAACCTGTTTCTTCATACATTCCCCAGCCTCTTTATACAAGAATTAAACACACATAACGCTTCTTCAATGTTATTATCAAACAGACTTACTGCCTCTTGCATGCGCACTTGCATTTCATCGGAAAGGATTACATTTTTAAACAAATCAGCATGAGCTTCGCTCCAGACAATTTTTCAATAGTGCAGCGCCTGTTGTTTACCTGTACGGGCTCACAGTTATGACATGAGGAAGCGAACTTCAGTTCCAAAAGGCATGTGGTCAGACTCTGTTCTCTCAGACACATACATCTCGCAACTATGGAAGTGGTAGAAAAAAATCATAAGACATCAAAAAAAGTACAAAAGCACTTCAATAATCCTTGTCTTTTCAAATTAACCTTATTAATGTTATCATCAATTGAAAACACAGTTAAACAGTTAGCGATTTATTTATATAAAGCATTCAAAAAGCGAACTATGTATGTCACATAAAGAATACCAAGATCAATTTGCCACATGATTTATGATGTACATCCCCATTCTAAGGGGGTATGGCCTTTAAGAATAAAACATTCGAGTCTCGAGTCTCTCTCTTACACACACACACACACACAATCACACACACACACACACACACACACACACACACACACACACACACACACACATTCACTCACTCACACACGCACGCACGCACACACATACACACACACAACAGAGTGCAAACTTATGCTTATATGATAGACTATCAGAAGAGATACGGTATGACCAGTTCAGACGTTGAAAGCGAAAGACAAAAAACGCACATAACATCCCCTCCTCCCCCCCCCCCCCCCCCCCCCCCCCAACCCCCAACACCTCTCGATAATGCGGATATTGACTATCTGGAGAACATTGTGTGTGTGTGGTGTGTGTGTGTGTGTGTGGTGTGTGTGTGTGTGTGTGTGTGTGTGTGTGGTGTGTGTGTGTGTGTGTGGTGTGTGTGTGTGTGGTGTGTGTGTGTGTGTGTGTGTGTGTGTGTGTTGTGTGTGTAGAAGAGGGGATGAGTTCGGTTGTTTATAACTTCTAAAAGAACTTGGACTTGTGTGTTTTACTGTGCAGCAGTATTACATTGCCCTTTGTTTTTGGATGTTTGTTTACATTTTAGCTGACATTTGTTTTGTGGGTTATCTAAGATTAAAATATGATTTCTTATATACAATCCATCGTGAAATGGAATAATATAAAACACGTGGACTGTTACAAAACGGTTTCAAGTTGCAGGTAAATGATATTGATATTGTTGTTAGGCTGCTTTTCTGGTGTTTGTGTTAATGATCTTAATCAGCATTTCCTTTCAGTCGAGTCTGATGTCACTTCTTCTTCTGCGTTCCCTGGTCATGCTGGTCAGATACAAAGTCCGGTAGCTTGGGCAAAGTCAGCGGTCCGTCGGAGTGAGTCCGCCGTTCCCCACAGCTTTTCTTGGAGTCCCACTGCACCGGGCCAGAACTCACGCCGCAGGCTGTCGAACGTGGGACAGGACTGAAGTACGTGGGCTGGGTTTTGTGGGCCAGTGCCACATGGGCACTCATCTGTGTGCGATATGTTCAGGCAATAGAGGTGGGAGAGCAACTGGCAATGTCCAGTTCTTAGTCTGAAGATGGCGACCTGTTGGGCACGCTCAAGATGGTGAATGTCATCCTTCTCTACCTCCGCCTGTAGTCTTTCTCTCCATGCTGTCCTGAACTGGCTGCGGATGATGGTCTTCGCTTCTCTGTAGGATACAGCATGGGCTATTTGGTCTTGTTGGCTGCCCACCATGGAGAGTCTGTCTGCCTCTTCATTTCCTGCAATACCACAGTGGGAGGGAATCCACTGCGGGACTGGTGTTGTCTTCCTGCTCAAGGTGTGCAGTTCCTGTATAATTTCCTGTAGGATCTGCTCTCTTTCTCTCCTCTGGAGGCTTTGAAGGACGGCTCGACAATCTGTATGGAACACTG
>CM031615.1:8505688-8508188 GCA_018398815.1 Conus ventricosus
CCCAGTCTTCCATGGTGTTCAGTGATGCCTGTAGTGTTCTGAGAACACTCCACTGTGTGGTCCCAGTCTTCCATGGTGTTCAGTGATGCCTGTTCTGAGAACACTCCACTGTGTGGTCCCAGTCTTTAATGGTGTTCAGTGATGCCTGTAGTGTTCTGAGAACACTCCACTGTGTGGTCCCAGTCTTCCATGTGTTCAGTGATGCCTGTTCTGAAGAACTCCACTGTGTGGTCCCAGTCGTCCATGGTGTTTAGTGATGCCTGTTCTGAAGAACTCCACTGTGTGGTCCCAGTCTTCCATGGTGTTCAGTGGTGTCTGTTCTGTTCTGAGAACACTCCACTGTGTGGTCCCAGTCTTCCATGGTGTTCAGTGATGCCTGTAGTGTTCTGAGAACACTCCACTGTGTGGTCCCAGTCTTCCATGGTGTTCAGTGGTGCCTGTAGTGTTCTGAGAACACTCCCCTGTGTGGTCCCAGTCTTCCATGGTGTTCAGTGGTGCCTGTAGTGTTCTGAGAACACTCCACTGTGTGGTCCCAGTCTTCCATGGTGTTCAGTGATGCCTGTTCTGAGAACACTCCACTGTGTGGTCCCAGTCTTCCATGGTGTTCAGTGATGCCTGTAGTGTTCTGAGAACACTCCACTGTGTGGTCCCAGTCTTCCATGGTGTTCAGTGATGCCTGTAGTGTTCTGAGAACACTCCTCTGTGTGTCCCAGTCTTCCATGGTGTTCAGTGATGCCTGTTCTGAAGAACTCCACTGTGTGGTCCCAGTCTTCCATGGTGTTCAGTGGTCCTGTTCTGAGAACACTCCACTGTGTGGTCCCAGTCTTCCATGGTGTTCAGTGATGCCTGTTCTGAAGAACTCCACTGTGTGGTCCCAGTCTTCCATGGTGTTCAGTGATGCCTGTTCTGAAGAACTCCACTGTGTGGTCCCAGTCTTCCATGGTGTTCAGTGATGCCTGTTCTGAAGAACTCCACTGTGTGGTCCCAGTCTTCCCAGCTGAGCCCATAGCAAACTCAACTCTGGGTAGGAGCCGGTTGGGGCAGAAAAAAATCCAAAAAAATAAATGACAAAACACTGGTTAGACCAGTACTGGAATATGGTTGCTCAGTTTGGGATCCTTACCATCTAAAGGACATTGATAAACCTCGAAAAGATTCAGAAGAGAGCAGCACGGTTCGTAACAGGGAACCACATCAGAGAAAAGGGGAATACTAGGAAGAACATGAGGAAATTAGAATGGAAACCCTTAGAAGAGAGAAGAGCTTTTATCAAACTTAACATCTTCAAAGGCAGAGCTAAACTAACTGATATTCCAATGGAACAACTAGTATTGAATAAAAGTAGCACCAGGAGTGGCGGTCAATGTTATAACCATACCTGCATCAAATATTGACAGCCACTTACATTCATTTTATCCTAGTTCTGTACGGCTGTGGAACTCACTGTCCGGGTGCCATCAAGACTGCCACAAGTGCAGTCTCATTTTAAAAAAAAACAAATTGATACGACAGTTTTGAGATCTGCATATTGACGATTTTCTATTTTAACTTCCCCAGATATTTTACTGTCACCTGGGCCTGAATTTGGCCATTGCTTTTAACTTCTTGAATATCGAGTGCGACCCCTTGTTGCCAAATTTGCTCCAGGGGCCAACAGTCCGAGTCGCACTATTTTATGTTATTTTATTTTATTTTTTAACATGCGCGCTGGTGACCTACTCGTTTTTGAGTGAACCAGTATTTCAGGAAGAAGAAGAAGAAGAAGAAGAAGAAGAAATGTCTACACTGTGCCTTCAATATTTCTTTCAACAAAAATTGCATACACATCCCATCCCATTCTACAGGCTTTCATATTTCAGCTCAGGGAAAGTACAATTATTCCACAAAGGGAAAAAGACTCAATGAAATGGCGGGGGAATATAACGAAACGCACGAATACCGAAGTTAAATGGAGAGAAAGTTTAACTTCGTATTCGGTACCTACCTAGATATCCCCTTCACCCCCTACAACTCCCTTTCCCCGCCCTCCCCTCTCCCCCCCCCCCCCCCCCCCCCCCTGCCCTAACCCCCACCCAAGCCATCCCGACTTCGACATATACATTCACAGGAGCACAAATGTTTCATGAACACAACGAATTTTATTGCAAAATCAATTTTCAAAACTCTTGTGTTTTACTTGAGGAGTCAGTATTTCCATAACTATGGAAGGGCGTACTGCCGGGAAAGCACAGATCAGTGACGAAGAGGAATAAACGGGGCATCTTTTTAAACTTAAAACTGAATTGTTTGAGCCAAATCATACAAAAACTTTAAACAAAAACATAACCCAAATGTACATTTCGTTTGTTTCCTCAGCCTGTATAAACCAATATCCTAGTAAATGCGAAAGAAAAAATATAACTGTTCCTAGAAAATAAATAAATGAATGCATAAAAATGTCTATCTTTAAAAAAAAAAGGGGGGGGGTGGGGGGGGTAAACATATACTGTGATATACTTAC
>CM031615.1:8513485-8520985 GCA_018398815.1 Conus ventricosus
TTCTTTTGAAAATTTCTCCTCTTTGAATATAAATGCATCCTCCTGAGGAAAGACTGATGACATGTACAGGGGGGTGTGTGGGTGGGTGTGGTGTTGTGTGTGGCGTGTGGCGTGCGTGCTGCGTGTGTGTGTGTGTATATGAGCGCTTCTTGATGTACTCCTACATGCACAAGGTTGTGTGCAAGTGGTCTATGTCACTATGGCTATTTGTGTGTATGGTTATGCAAATCAACATAGACACCGTGCATAAACATACAATGACATTTGTACTCACTAAAACAAAAGCAAAAGCAAAGGCGCATCCCAGTATGACGTCAGCTTGCTCACTGATAAATTCACGTGCTTTTTCGTAACACCCCTGCAAACACACAGAACAAAACAGAATCTATTTTTTCACTTGGAATTCACTGTGAAAAGCAACAAAACCCAAAAAACATTAAGCCTCATATCTAAACACTTGTAGGAGGAAGGAGGTGTCTGAAGTTTTCCCATTCTGAGGGACTCCGACGAGAGAATTTCCACCAACTATGCCCTACGCATGGGAGATTCTTCTCCTTAACTCATCTCAAGCAAGCACTGAACGCAGAACGCCTAAATCAAGACAGCAACGCTTTAGTCCACCAGGTCACCCTACTTTGATGTCAGTTCCAACCATTTTCACCCTCAGGATTGCGTTTTTGTGCATGGGTTCACACTCTTTCTCACAATTGTGTGTGTGTGTGTGTGGTGTGTGTGTGTGTGTGTGCGTGTGTGTGTGTGTGTGTGTTTTCACACTGCATGTCATCTCTGGCTTCAGCACATGATATAACTCTCTAAGTGAAGGGAATCTCTAGCATAGCTAACAATGTTCTGGAAGCATCATTAATATGCTAAAAGTTCTGCTGACAATCCTTCTGTTCAACAGTCCCTCTTCACACCGACCTCAAATTTTTGTTACAGATCACTTTGTTTACTGTAATACTCTTCTCAACCTCTGTAAAAGAGGAAAAGAATGTCTCCCCTCTTTCCACTTGCTGCCAACCTACCCATGTTCTATACCGACTTCCCCAAAACTGTTTAAAGAAATTAACAGATTTTGGTTTCTCTTCACAAACCCAGTTGTTTGGTTACTTGATATGCCCCAGACATCCATCTAACAGTCGTTCTGGCTGTTCTTTGTCTTTTGTTTTTTCCATGCACATGTACTCACTACACTTAGGAGAACGTTTCTTCTGTGGTTAGTGCAACATGACATTTCAACCCTTGAAAAAACATGGTTTAATAATCTTGCACACAAAAACCTGTGCACATGCAAAACAAGACACACCATTTAGAATTGGTCCATTTTCACACTCTAATACTGAAGAACATTTTGATCTCACTGGTCTGTGAATAAAGGAATTGAAACATTGCATCTTCTAACCATCACTATACAGGACAATACAATTACGATTTCAGTACAGCATGACCACCTTGGCAACAGCTTCTCCCAGTATCTTCTTGATGTATTACATCAGCTTGTCCCTGAATGAGTGGATGTGTTTTCCTGGTGGTCACTCAGACATGAAGCCGAAGAGGCCATGACAAAGGACTGACATTGTACCGGCCACGTGGTTAAGTGGTTCGTGTCGTGGGCTCCCAGCTGGGAGGTCGTGTGTTTGATTCCCATCAGAGTCATGCGGATTTTTCTGCCCCGACTGTTCCTACCCACAGCTGAATTTGCTATGGGTTCAACTGGGAGGACTGGTACCACACAGTCGAGTTTCATCCACTTAATGGATGCGTCTCTGAGAGTGTTGCTCAAACTTCCTGACCAACACTGCGGGTATGGTCAGTATGGGGCTTAGTAGGTTGTTTCCTGAGTATGTCTGATCAGAACAGGTGCCACTGAACACCACCGAAGTAACTCGACAGCAGTGCAGTGTCCTCCTCCAGTGGGTTGCCTCTTGACGGCTTGACATTGATTGCTCCCTGTGGGTGCAATTGCCACTGAGGTGGCACAGAAGATGGACAGCAAAAAACAACAACACACACACACACACAAAAAGGACTGACATCGTAGTACAAGGCGTTGTTGAAGACGCTGAAGCGCAGGTTCCCAGGGGGCCCCAGCTGCCATGTCTGGCACTTGGTGACATCTCGTAGCCCGCTGATCTTGGCGTCGTACACGCAGCAAGATTCAGGGACCAGCTTCTCTGGTACCTCATCTGTAACACAAAAGCAAAGGCTAGGGGGGAGGATTTAGACTGAGATTTGTGCTGCTTATAGCCCAGCTGAGCTGAGCGCAAAAGGCCAAGGAAGAAGAGGAGGGAGAGCTGAAGGGAGGGGGGGAGGAGGGGAGGCAGTAGCTCTGTGTGGGGCAGGGTTGGAAGGGGTGGGTCAGTGGAACATACGTACACATGTACCAAAAAAAAATATTAAAAAAAATCAGGAAGCAGAAGTGAAGAGGAAGAGGGAAGGGGTTGGGCACATTAACTCTTTAAAAATTCAAAAACTGCCTCAGCAACCTAGAAAAAGAAACACAAGACTACAATGAGGGAGTAGGAATGTGGGAAAGGCAGAGACATCGAAGGTGGAGTTAGTAAAGCAGTAATAATCAAAGCAACATGGTACACACTACAAACGACACATAGGAAGGTAGCTTGTCAACAAAAAGCTAAAAAAAAAAAAGAGGATTGAACGGTTAAAGTTCCATTGCCCAATGGCTGAAGACAGTGAACTGTGACAGTCACACAGCCTGTGGCATGGCATTATGTAAGGCACAGACCATCCTCTCCTTCTTCCGCCTTCTCCTGCTTTGTATCACAGGTGTGTTCAAGAGAAGCCAACAACCTCACACATACTCATGCTCACACACACACACGTGCGCTCAAACACACAATGTACACACACATACACACACACACAAATGCACACATACGCACAAATGCACACACACATACACACACACACAAATGCGCACACGAACACACACACCACACACACATGAACATACACACACACGGTCACACACACACACATACAGACACAGACACACACACACTCACACACATTCACTCACTCACAGCAGAAACAAGCAATCATATCACAAACGGTTCAGCCAAACACACACTCACTGCGTAACCGGGCGTCCCTGTACCACGGATTCGTTGAAAGATAAGCCAGGAATCTCGACGGGTCACTTCCAAGTCCTCACTCCCATCACTGAAATCACTGGTGGACGCTCTCACCCCGCAACACTCCAGCTGCAAGTATACCATCAGTCGTCAGTGCCGATTTGGGGTTCCTGCTCACTGCAAACTACAGAAACAGTCACAGCAACTGGCATTTTGAGATACAGAGAGTTCTCCCCCCACATCGTTTTTTTTAAATTTTATTTTTTTAAAGACCAGAACTCTTCCATGGACAAAAGAAGGTATCTACCAGGAATTCACTTCAAAACAGTTGCAACAAATACCAAAAGCATATTCACAATGAGCACAAACCCACTGTGACGCGTTCAGCTAAATGCACATGCGCTTTTTAAGAGAGTGAACATGTGTGTGCATTGGTTATGTTCAGTTGGAGAGATGTTGCTGATAATCCTCGTCTGGGGCTTCAGTTCCAGTTCAGTGTAGACACACTGTCATGTGCCCCGTGAAAAAAAAAATAAAAAAAAAAAAAGAAAAAATGAGTGAACCTTGAACTAGCATTAAAGCTCATCTTTACAGGGTGCTTGCTCCTCACTGGTCAGTTTTGTTGTTTGAGCAGAGATTTGTGTTCTTGGAAAAAAAAGGAGATTGCCTGGCACTTCTGGCAAAAGCAGCGGATGAGAAAGGAAGAAAGAAAAGAAGAGAAAAAAACATAAAAAAAAAGAAAAAGAGTTTACTGTTGATTCTAGGGCAAGTATGGGATGTGCAAACATATTTGATAATTTTCAATACAAGCTTTATAGCAGTGTTAATTTTGAATTGTTTTATTTTTCGTTTGGATCATGATTGGAATTATTTCCAAATTCTACCCTGTTCACACACTTGATAGCAAGATGTGGATCCTGTGGGTCAATCATATGGTAAGTATTTCATTTATTTTACTGGGTGCCCAGAGATAAGAAAGAAAAGTGAAAAGAACGTGTGTGCCAAAGGTGATGTTGGATGTAATTTTTGTTATGGAATACTGTGGAGTGAAACACAGACACTGGCCGAAGAACAGAAAAAAGGAGAAGTTAAAATCCTCGCATACCACGAGAAGTCAGGCGCAGAAAGAAAGAAGGAAATAATTTTTTCGGGAAAGAACTTTAAAATCGTATTCCGATTTGTTTTATGGAAAAGGGAGTCCGATGTGTGGCTGCGTGCGGGGCTCGTGACTGTTTTTGCATGTGAGTGTGCATGTAGACACCGTTGTGTGACACACAAGGTCAAGCCAGGTTGCAGAATCTCATGCAGTCTGTTCTCCCAGTGTGAAACATTCAGCAGCCAAACAGATGAAATAGTAATTGCTGCAGATTGCACAATTGATTGGATCTATATCTTGTGCATGCATGTGTGTGTGTGTGGTGTGTGTGTGTGTGTGTGTGTGTGTGTGTGTGTGTGTGAGTGTAAGATAAGATAATATATTGTTGCTTATAGCCCAGCCGACCGCAAAGGGCCACATCAGGGCTGTCACCACGTTAGTGTGTGTGTTGTGCGCGTGTGTATGTGTGTTTTGTGTGTGTGTGTGTGTGTTTTAGTGTGTGTGTGTGTTTTAGTGTGTGAGTGCGCACACACGCGCATATGTGCATAGTCTGTTGGGTTTTCACACATTCTTTCGCCCATGCTCTTTCCATGAAATACCCACACAAAATTCACGCCACTCACCATGAAGGTGGCAATGCTGGCAAGGGACAGAACTCAACATAAGGAAGAGAACTGACCTCACGCTGAAGTCGGTCCCAGGCATCGGTGACGGAGAATCGTCTCCGTAGTCTGACAGCAAGGTCGTGCGCATGGCGTCTGTCATCTCTTCCTCCAACTTCCGCAACAAGTTTGAGGACAAAAGAAAGAGAGGAGAAGAAAAAAAACAGATAAGAGACTGAAAGGTGACTGGAAAAGAACAGGTTTTTCAAAACCAAGCTGATCAGAACAAAAAGTAACAGCAACTAGACCTTGAAATGTCATCATTTACATGGATCTCTGCTATGCAACATAGTCACTTATGCACAGACTGAGTGACTGACATACAAAGCCGGTACCTTTTTGTGATGCTGAAATTTAATCAAGGCATACATTTTCCTGTACACTTTGTCCAAAACAAATTTCGAACATTCGTCTCCTGCCAATCGATCTAAATGTGGTTATGCAAACCCGTGAATCCCCCCCCCCCCCCCCACTTTAATTTTCAGACCTCTCCTCCCCGACAATTTTTGTTTCATTACTAGTAACAGGCACCAATGGTTTTTGGCTATGCCAGCGGAACCTCTGCATCATGGTATCTTAAGCTCAGCTGACCACCTAGAAACCTTAGTAGCTGCTTTAACAATCACAGGATCACTGACCTCTCCCTTGAATGCCACAGCAAGAATGGCCGTTGTCAGCAGTGTCACGAAGACCACCAGCAACAGGACGAAATACTGCAACACAGCATGGTAAACATAGCATGGTGAACAACATAGCATGGTGAGCAACATAGCATGGTGAGCAACATAGCATGGTGAGCAACATAGCATGGTGAGCAACATAGCATGGTGAACAACATAGCATGGGAACATAGCATGGTGAACAACATAGCATGGTGAGCAACATAGCATGGTGAACAAAGTATGGTGAACATGGCATGGTGAACAACATAGCATGGTGAACAACATATCATGGTGAACAACCATAGCATGGTGAGCAACATAGCATGGTGAACATAGCATGGTGAACAACATAGCATGGTGAACAACATAGCATGGTGAACAACATAGCATGGTGAACATAGTATGGTGAACATAGTATGGTGAACAACATAGTATGGTGAGCAACATAGCATGGTGAACATAGCATGGTGAACAACATAGCATGGTGAACAACATAGCATGGTGAACATAGTATGGTGAACATAGCATGGTGAACAACATAGCGTGGTGAACAACATAGCATGGTGAACAACACAGCATGGTGAACATAGCACGGTGAACAACATAGCACGGTGAACAACATAGCACGGTGAACAACATAGCACGGTGAACAACATAGCACGGTGAACAACATAGCACGGTTAACAACGTAGCACGTGAACAACATAGCATGGTGAACAACATAACATGGTGAACAACATAGCATGGTGAACTACATAGCATGGTGAACAACATAACATGGTGAACTACATAGCATGGTGAACAACATAGCATGGTGAACAACATAACATGGTGAACTACATAGCATGGTGAACAACATAACATGGTGAACAACATAGCACGGTGAACAACGTAGCACGGTGAACTACGTAGCACAGTTAATAACATAGTGCGGTGAACAACACGCATGGTGAACAACATAGCATGGTGAACAACATAGCACGGTGAACAACGTAGCACGTGAACAACATTGCATTGTGAACAACATAGCACAGTGAACAACACAGCATGGTGAACAACATAACATGGGAACTACATAGCACGGTGAACAACACAGCACGGTGAACAACACAGCACGGTGAACAACACAGCATGGTGAACAACATAGCACGGTGAACAACATAGCACGGTGAACAACATAGCATGGTGAACAACATAGCATGGTGAACAACATAGCTTTTCTATTAGACCCATTTCATCCCATGTAAATCTAAGTGACCTAATATATCAGATCAAACTTTTTGTTTTTAGGCTGAAACTGCTGGACAAGTTAGAAAAATGATCAGCAAAATTTGGTTCCATGGCTCTGAATATATCTGAATTTTCATCTTGTCACTGATTTAGTTTTTTTTCTTTCTTAAGTTTTCTCCCCAGTAATCCAAAAGTGTTGACCCAGAATACCTCTTGACTTGTTTATCTTGGGATTATTGGGGAGAAACCTTTATTCCAATATACTTATTCCTTGACACAGTTCTCTTTGTTCTGTGCTGTTGCAAAATCATTTCTCTTCTTTATTTCGAAAGCACACTTGTCCGCTCTTAAGATAATTCACTCGTCTTCAATTAAAAAAAAAAAAAACAGTGACAAGATGCAAATCTAATCTCTATGAATGATCAGGATTTTTTTACTGACACACTTAAGTAACAAAGAAAACAGCGACATGATGAAAATTTCATCATTGTGAACGATCAAACTTTCTTATCTGCACATGCACACCTCCGTACAAAACTGGTGTACAGCAAGCCTGGATGAATGACCTGGGTTCCCATAGAGTCAAAAAAAAAGAAGAAGAATCAAGGACTGTCCCAAGACTGCTAGCAAATTTCAAGACAGGAAGTAATGAAAAAGTTATAACAGCATTTTTGCTGATATTTTCCATGTCAAATTTCTTTTAGCACACTTGCAGCTTGCTCAGCATTTTGAGCCATTAAAGGATTTTCCTGGTG
>CM031615.1:8525985-8543485 GCA_018398815.1 Conus ventricosus
GACAGAAAATAATTTACTGAGGAAAAAGATGCTTCCTGAATTAGTCTCTGAGCTCTTAAAGTCGCCAGATTATCTTCTCTTCTGGAGATAAATGTTGATATTGCCTTGGAAAAAAAAAAAACAACAACACGACGATGGATGCAATCACTTTAATTAGGCTATGTTAATTTATTAGATCCATAAATGCCATATGCCTGACAGTGACACGGAATTTGACGAACTTTATTGATGACAAGGGGAAGAGGTGTTATTTTATTTGTAAAGGAGGGATGGGGGGTTTCCAGAATAACGGAAATTGAAAAATCTTTCTCCTTCGTTTTCTGCAGAGTATCATTACCTGGCAGTAACGAACACCTCATTTTTGGAGTATGTATAGATCTCCCAATTCTGAGTACGAGGACCACTCTAATTTAACTAAACTAATAAATTATGTATTTAGCATTTTTAAAAACATTATTATTACAGGAGACTTAACTATCCAGAAATTGATTGGAGAAACCAGTAAGTTGAAAAGAACGAGGATCACCCAGCTAACGAAATTTTGGAGTGTGTACAGCAAAATTACATCACCCAAATGACTTCTGAACCTACTCATTACAGAGGTTTTACAAACACCCAATGTGTTAGACTTATTGCTTACAAACTCGCACGAGGATGTCGTCAATCTGGAGCATTGGCCCCCACTGGGAAAAGCCACCACTCAGCTCTTTACTTCGATGTTCAAGTCAGTAAGGAATACTCTGAATCTGGTCACTCTTTTGAAGTATCAACTGGATAAAGGGAGATTACGAAGGCATGAGGAAACATGTAGGAGAGATAAATTGGAATGACCTTTGACCAATGAAGCACAGTGGATGAAATTTGGGGGATTATTCATAATGTACTTATTAAGTCAATGGACAAATTTTTTCCTAAAAAGTCTTTTAAACAAGGACCAACCAACAAACCAAGACGAGACCCCATTCCCCAATCTCTCTTAGATAAAATTCACCTTAACGCAGAGCCTTCAAAAGGTACAAGAAATACCCCACAAATGAAAACTACAAACTGTATGCAAGAGCTAAAAAACCAAGTAACATGGGGGACAAGGAAAAATGTAAAAGCAAAGGAGCTAAACTGGCTAAAGAATCTAAGCAAAACCAAAAGGATTTTTCCGTTAAATGTTACGAGTAAAACCATACCAAAAGAATCGATAGCTAATTTACTAAAGGAAGATGGTACCTTAACACAAAATGATTCTGAAAAAGCAAGTGTAACTAAACAGCTTCTTTGCCAGTGTTTTTACTGAGGAAAGTAACATAAACGTTCCAGAGTTTTCATGTAAAAAAGAGGTTACAGAATTAACAAAAGTGGAGATCACAACCGACCAGATTGAAAAAACATTAAAGAATTTAAACCCACGAAGTCCCCAGGACCTGACGAGATTCACCCAAGAGTACTGAAGGAGCTGGCTAACGTCATCGCTTACCCATTGAAGACATTATTCGATAGAACACAAGAAAAGGTGTAATACCGAAAGATTGGAAAGAAGCAGAAGTACGTCCTATTTTTAAGAAAGGAAACAAGAACTCAGCAGGAAACTAAACCCTCCAGTCAGCCTAACATCTGTTGTCTGTAAAGTTTTCGAGGGTTTATTTTGAGACGCTCTTTGCCAGCACTTAACCAAACATGACCTGTTATCTAGAGAACAATTTGGATTTACCACGGGCGTTCATGTGTTACACAACTACTTGTTACTTTACAAGATTGGTTAGTTACATTGGATAGAAAATACCAGTTGACGCAGTCTACCTAGACTTGAGGAAAGCATTTGATACAGTTCCACACCAAAGACTGATAAATAAACTGGGAGGCTACGGTATAAAAGGCAAGTTACTATTGTGGATTAGAGATTTCTTAAATGGAAGATCACAGTTTGTAAGTGTAAACAGTAGTAAATCATCGAAGGTCAACGTGACTAGTGGAGTACCACAAGGTAGTGTTCTCGGACCGACCTTGTTCATATACTTTATAAATGATATGCCTGAGGAGGTAGATTGTAAAGTAAAAATCTTTGCAGACGACACCAAGGCTTACTCTGCCATCCGAAATATCGAAGACAGAGATCATTTACAATTGTGTATACACAATCTAGTGAAATGGACAAATACTTGGCTATTGCAGTTTAAAGCGAGAAAATGCAAAGTTCTGCACCTTGGAAAGAATAATCCACACTATCAGTACACAATACTGGAAAAAGGGGTTAATAGAACACTGGAAAGTACTATTGCTGAGAAGGATTTAGGTGTCACCATGGACCCAGATTTTTAACTTGAGACTCATATAAACACCATTGTGAAAAAGGTAATCAAATGGCTGGTCTTCTTGTAAGGACTATTACAAATAAATCTCCTGAAATTATTTATTCCATTGTTCAAAGCTCTAGTAGACCAATTTTTGAATATGGGAAAATCAGTATGGGCCCCTATCTAAAAAAACATCTAAATATGATTGAAGGTGTTCAACGAAGATTTACCAAGTGTATAACTAGAACGAGTACCATGATCTTAGTTATATAAGGAGCGCCTATCTCTGTTTAGGTTGCCTAGCCTAGAATTCAGAAGACTAAGAGGTGATCTCATCGAAGTATACAAAATTATGCACAATATTTATGATCCTTGCACCACCTCTTCCTTGTTCACTATGGCTAACTATGAAAAGACTCGAGGACATAACTTAAAAATAACCAAAACTAATTTTGCAACTAACCAGTTTCGCAAATTTTTACTAATCGTATCATTAAATCTGTGGAATAACCTTTCCGATGACATTATCAACGCGCTCAGTAAAACGCATTTAAAAATCAAATTGACAAAAAGTTTAAAGACCAGGTATTTTCCACTGAGTTGGATCTTTATTAAGATGATGATAAATGTAGTATAACACTATGCCAGACTTAAGCCATGGGACTTTTCACGAGAAAGTGATCTAAAAGCACATAAACGGGTACTGATTATGAGGCAAAAGGCTATTAGCCTATAGCCATACATTTCTGTGATTCTGTGATTCTGTGAATAGTATTGTGCACTCAGGTAATACTGAGGCCTTCAAGCAGGCGGTGGCCAACGTCCAACGCCACTAACTTTTTCGCTGCGCACCCACCCGTTGCTTCGACGCCAGATTCCTGGATGTAGGAACGAAATCATACAGATACAGATGACTGATCTGTCCCGCAATTACAGACACTACATCAGTGCGGCCTAAACCTTTTAGAAAACTCAAAAGCCAACATTTTCAGCATGGATAACAATATCACTGCAATCCTCTGAAAATTCGCAGCATTCCTCCACTCCCAGTGTGACTGTCCCTCCCCGACCTGTTCCCCATTTCCTGTTCCTTTTCAACGACCCCTCTTACGAGGTCATTCAACATCGCCTATGTAACAAGGTCGGAACGTCATTTCCTCATCTGAAAAAAACTCACCTCAGTTTGTCTGCAAAAGACTGAAAATCGCACCAAAGGTCAGCGCTCTGAACACACCGAACTGTGTCTTTTCAATTGTACAAGATGTAACCAACTGTTCGTCATAAATTTTAAAAATACCGGGCGCATCATCGTCCCACTGAACTCTCGAGCGTGAGAGGTAAAGAACTTGCTTGGGTTTTGTTCAGAATAAGTGTGTGCACGTGACAGTTAGTGCTGGGGAAAGCTTTATTCTCTGCGGGCCTTCCAACATATTGACACGGTGCTATGTATCCACTGGTACACCTCCTCGACCCGGCCACCTCTCCCCGTCTTGCTCACCTACTCGTTTCCAAATGGGAGATCTGAGCTCAGCACGCTGTGAATTAAACACGGTGTTGTAACATGTGTCAGGCATGTGAGGAACACATGGATAAACCAAGTTTAAGACTGGCTGACACAAGGCGCACACAAATACAAAGGAAACGTCTATAACTTAGGTGTACACAGTCCTCGAAATGTGTTTGTGCACTTCCTAATCTGTGCATAGATAAAAGTTATTTTCCTAATGCGTTCAAAAAAGCAAAAGTTATACCCATTCATAAATCTGGTGATAATACTGATCCTTCAAACTACAGACCAATATCAATCTTATCTATCCTTTCCAAACCTCTAGAAAAGCATTTAAATAAACACATCCTTCATTACTTCAACAAGTACGATTTGCTCCATCCCGGACAGTCTGGTTTCAGACAGAAACATTCCTGCCATTCTGCATTAATCAATCTTGTAGATGTGTGGCTTAATAATATTAATAACAACAGATATTGTGGTGTCTTATTCGTTGATTTTTAAAAAGCATTCGATGTCATTGACCACAATCTCCTTATTCGAAAACTGGAGATATACGGTCTTTCAAAATCCGCCCTTATCCTCTAAAATCATACATCACAAAACGACAACAATGCGTCTTATCGGGGACGGCTGTCTCTTCTATAACAACTCTTAAGTATGGCGTTCCACAAGGCTCCATTTTAGGCCCGCTACTCTTCTCAATCTACATTAATGACCTACCCCTACATGTGAGATCTACATGCGACCTCTTTGCAGATGACACCACAATTCACACCAGCCATAATGATCCTTCCAGTCTTTCAAAACATTTTGCAAGAGAGTACCAACGACCTTGTAAAATGGACCAAACAAATCATATGTCACTTCACCCTCAAAAACAAAACTCATGTACATTACAACTAGGCAAAAAAGACAAAAGCTCACCATGATTTCCCTCATATACACCTCAATAATGTACTTGTGGAACAAGTCACTCATCATAAAGTATTAGGACTAATAATTGACAATAGTCTCAGCTGGAATCCCCACATAACGTTACTAGCAAAAAGCTCTCCCAGAAAGTCTATCAGCTCCCCAAAAATCAAACACTTTTCTGACCTTCATTCACGAAAACTTTTTTTCCATGCTCATATTCAGTCTCATGTTGATTATGCATCGACTATATGGGATTCTGCAAGTGCAAACACACTAAAACCATTGTTCAGCCTACATAAACGAGCGCTCAAACTAATCCTTCTGAAGAAAACTAGCCTCGAAAGCTCTGATTATAAACATCTTCACATTCTTCCATTCAGCCAGAGACTCAAATACAACAAAGGGCTAATGATGCACAAGATTCTGACCGGGAATGCTCCAACAACTTTAATGAGACGATTCTCAAAAGTCTCGTCGAGAAGCTCCCACAAACTCCATATCCCAATCCCCAGAATTGACCTATTTAAATCAAGTCTAACGTACTCGGGAACCTCTTTGTGGGACTCCCTTCCAGAATACATCAAACAAATCCATTGTACCACAACTTTCAAAAACACTTACCTTACCCATCTTCTGCGGTAAAAAATAAATAAAAAAGAAACATAAATAAAAAAATAAAAAAAAACCATAAGTATACCAAGTAATCTCAAAAGCATAAATCATTTCATGTATTTAACCAATTTGTCTTTTCTAAAAAATTTTCTTCTTCTTTTTTTTCATGTATCAAGTATCTTGATAAAATATATATATATATATATATATCACCAGTGTGTGTGTATGTATGTAGTATTTTGTATGTATGTAATGTATGTGTGTATATATATATGTACGTGTGCGCATGTATGTGTATGTGTGTGCGTGTATGTATGTATGTACATGTATGTGTGTATATGTATATGTATGGATATATATATAATATATATAAATATAAATATATATAATATATATATATATACAATATAAAATATATATATATATATGTGTGTGTGTGTGTGTGTGTGTGTGTGTGTGTGTGTGTGTGTGTGTGTGTGTGTGTGTATGCATATGTGTGTGTGTGGGTATATATATGTGTTGCATATGGATTATAATCTTATGAAAAATGATTATATGTTGTCCCCTTTTTTAACTCTCTCTCTCTCTCTCTCTCTCTCTCTCTCTCTCTCTCTCTCTCTGTCTCTGTCTGTGCATGTGTGCGTGTGTATGTTCCGAATTCCGTACATATTTTGTCATGTTTCATTTAACTGTCTGATTTTATACAGGGTAATTATTGTACGTTTTAGTACAGTTCCATTTCAAATCATTACATCTCATGCTGTTCCCCCTCTCCTTCCATCCTCTCTCTCTCTCTCATCTCTCTCTCTCCTCTCTCTCTCTCCCCCTCTCTCTCTCTCTCTCTCTCTCTCTCTTTTTTTTTTTTTCTTCCCCCCCCCACCCCCCCCCCCCCCCCCCCCCCCAATGTCATCTCACTTTGCTTAATACGTTCTACGTATTTTCATGCCTTGCGAAAAATGAATGCATGTGGTGCCTTGCTCTCTCTCTCTCTCTCTCTCTCTCTCTCTCTCTCTCCTCTCTCTCTCTCTCCTCTCTCTCTCTCTCTCTCTCTCTCTCCTCTCTCCCCTCTCTCTCTCCTCCCCTCTCTCTCTATGCGTGCAAACGTGCGTGTATTTGTGTGTTCAAAAATATGTACGCACTTTGTCATATTTACTTCACTGTCTGTTTTCATGCATGCCAATCTTGTACGTTGTAGTACACTTACATATGTTTCCCCAGCCCACCTCACTCCCTACCCCCGCTCTCTCCTTCCTCTTCATTATTATTATTCTCATTTTTATTTTATTTTATTTTTTTTGTTATTATTATTTTTGTTGTTGTTTTGTTTATTATTATTCTTATTTTTTGTTTTGTTTTCATTTATCTTCTATTTTCATTTGATGTTCCTCTATGATTACATGACCGCTTTGCTTGCTTCTTTGATTTCTTACATTAATTTATTTCAAATGCATGTTGTAGTCCCTACTCAGGGCGAGGACTGGATGTAAAAAAGCACGTTAGTGCTTATCTATTATCCTCGTAAATAAAGAATTTTGTCTTGTCTTTGTCTTGTCTCCTTCTTCTTCTTCTTCTTGTTCTTGTTCATCATCATCATCATCATCATCATCATCATCATCATCATCATCATCATCATCATCATCATCATCTTCTCTTCTTCTTCTCTGTCCGTTTGTCTGCTCTCTCTCTCTCTCTCTCCTCTCTCTCTCTCTCTCTCTCTCTCCTCTCTCTCTCTCTCTCTCCTTTCTGTGTGTGTGTGTGTGTGTGTGTGTTGTGTGTGTGTGTGTGTGTGTGTGTGTGGTGTGTTCCAAATTCTGTGCGTACTCTTGTCATATTCCTTCATTTATTGTCTGTTTTCATACATGCTAATTGAAAGTTTTAGTACATTTGTATATGCTCCCCCAGCCCACTCCTCTTCTTCCCCTTCATTGTTTTTTTCTCTCTCCTTATTTCTCTTTTCTTTTCATTTGAAGTTCTATTATGATTGGATGACAGCTTTGTTTGTTTATTTGTTTGTTTGCTTTCATACATCATTTTATTTCACTGCATGTTGTAGTCCCTACTCAGGGGGAGGACTGGATGTAGAAAAAAAGCGCGTCATTGCTTGTCTACTATCCTCGTAAATAAATATTTTTTTTATCTATCTTTTTATCTTATCTTATCTTACTTCTCTCTCTCCTCGGGGGATCTTGAATTTGGACACGGCCCTAACCTACACCCAAGTCGAGACTAATCCCCCCCCCCCCCCCCCCCCCCCTCCTGCTAGCAGTGTCGTCCATCAGAAAGGGAGTTTCTGAGCGGTTTTCATTACCCATGATGCCTTTTACAGACAGATAACACACTAAAAAGTCCTCTTCAGGTAAGTTAAATGACCCACCGCATACTCCTGGTGGAACTTACAGAGAAAAGAGAGAGAGAAGAGAGATAGAGAGAGAAGAGAGAGAGGAGAGAGAGAGAGAGAGTTGGGGGGGGGTGGAGTGTTTGTGCATGTCACATTGTGCAAGTGGAGTGTTATGTGTGTGTGGCATGTATGTGTGTGTGTGTGTGAAATGCGTTGGTGTGTGCATGCCAGTATGCATGTTGTGTGGTATGTGTGCATGTGTGCATGCATGAGTGCATGTAAGTAAAAGTGCATGTACATGTGTATGTGTACGTGAGTTTGTGTGCGTGTCTGTGTCTCTCTCTCTCTCTCTCATGTGTTGTGTGTGTCTGTGTGAGAGTGTGTGTGTGTGTGTTGTGTGTGTGTGTGTGTTTGTGTGTGTGTTGTGTGTGATGTGTGTGCGCAGCGCGAGTGTGTTGTGTGTGTGTGTGCATGCATGCAAAAACATATATATATATATTCATGCAGTACACTAGTCTTTGAAACAACAACTGCGCCCATGGCCATCTCACACTCTATGTCGGAGCCAGCTACTCACAATAACTGGCCTCTGATGGAATCCACCCGCGACCTTCCCACTGGGGTTTTATCCCCAATGCTAAAGCACTTCAACTGGTGGGCTGGTCCTCTATTCCTCTCTCTGTTGACGCTTCACCACTTCCTTTTCGCACCTTTCCAAATCCAACAAAGACATGGTTATTGAACTAGTAAAGATACTATACAAAGAAGCTTGGACGATCAGAGTGTGGAATAAACCTAATAAAGAGACTAGTTCTCCATCACTGTAAACTGCCTATATGCGTGCATGAATGAATAAGGTCCTTCTTCCTTGATAATCCATATTGCATGCCCTGTTCTCTACATGGTTATAACTGAGGACATAACCACATGGGATATTGTTGTTACTTTATTGTTCAAGTGCGAGAAAGGTCGGGTCTGTATTTTGTTTGGCTTACAAGACATGTCAAGTATGCTCATGGGAATATGCACGTGAAATAATTTTCTTATCAACCAAATGTACTCTGAGTATTTTTTTTCTTCTAAGTAATAATATGATCAGAGTATTTCTACATGTGACAGAAAATTACCACTTAACTTGTATACATACTCCTCACTCAAACTTTCAATCCAAATAGAACTGAAATGTATTTGTGGATTCCATGAACACACACACACACACACACACACACACACCAAGAGAACGTTTGCCAATTAATTTTTGAAGCAGACAGTTTAAGTCCAGTACACTTTCAGTTTATCCTAGATCACAAGTCATAAATCAAAGTAAACAAGAGCTATAATGAAATTATGAATACTGAATTTGCATATTACACCATTTAAAAAATTACTCCAATGACACACTTCACATCACATTTCCAGTTAATCAAATATCAATTTTTTCATTCACTTGACAGAGAAAAAGAAATAGCGTAACCATTAGAGTGTACTTTTTTTGGTGTCCGTCTGAATCTGTGTGTGTGTGTGTGTGTGTGTGTGTGTGTGTGTGTTTGTGTGTGTGTGCACCCGTGTGTGTGCACACCAGTATGTGTGAGTGGGTGAGAGAGAGAGAGAAGAAGAGAGAGAGAGAGAGAGAAGAGAGAGAGAGAGAAGAGAGAGAAAAGAGAGAGAGAGAAAGGATGGAGTGTGTTAAGTAATATCCTGGATGGCTTTATAATGAAAATGAAGGGAACTGAAGATGTAAATAGCAAAGCGACTCAACAATCACAAACATTCAGACATATGACAGCGCTGAGTGTCAGAAAACCCTTTACAAATTTTATCTGGGAGAAACTGTGGGTCTTGGGCCCCCTTACATACCAAAACTGTACATCCCTGCTAATGACCACAAACTGAAGTAACTGGGGGATACAAACTGCAAAATAGAAAATCTTCATTTATTTGTCTACCAAGTTCATAATAGTGAATTTTGTTTGTTTGTTTGTTTTTGTTAAAAAGGCAAGAAAAAAAACTTTATATTCACATTTACCCTCCTGACAGAAAATAATTTACTGAGTAAAGATGCTTCCTGAATTAGTCCTCTGAGCATCTTAAAGAAAGTCGCCAGATAACTTCTCTTCTGGAGATAAATGTTGATTGCCTTGGAAAAAAAAAATCAACAACACGACGATGGATGCAATCACTTAATTAGGCTATTTTTAAATTTATGAATCCAATAAATGCCATATGCCTGAAACATGACACGGAATTAACGAACATTATTGATGACAAGGGAAGAGGTGATTAGTTTTATTTGTAAAGGAGGGATGGGGAGGTTTCCAGAATAACGGAAATTGAAAAAATCTTTTCTCCTTCGGTTTATCTGCAGAGTATCATTACCCTGGCAGTAACGAACACCTCATTTTTGGAGTAGTGTATAGATCTCCCAATTCAGAGTACAGGACACTCTAATTTAACCTAAACTTAAAAAATATGTATTTAGCATTTTTAAAAAAACATTATTATTACAGGAGACTTTAACTATCCCCAAAATAGATTGGAGAAACGCAGTAATGTTGTAAGAACGAGGATCACCCAGCTACGAACATTTTTTACTGAGTGTGTACACAAAATTACATCACCCAAAAGACTTCTGAACCTACTCATTACAGAGGTTTACAAACACCCAATGTGATAGAAACATATTGCTTACAAACTCGCACGAGGAATGTCGTCAATCGGGAGCATTGTCCCCCACTGGGGAAAAGCCACCACGCAGCTCTATACTTCGATGTTCAAGTCAGTAAGGAATACTCTGAATCTGGTCACATCAGTGAAGTATCAAACTGGATAAGGAGAATAAACGAAGGCATGAGGAAACATGTAGGAGAGATAAATTGGAATGACCTTTGACCAATGAAGCACCAGTGGATGAAATTTGGGGATTTAATCATAATTAACTTATTTAAGTCCATGGACAAATTTATTCCTAAAAAGTCTTTTATGTGGTCCCGTCTTCCATGATGTTCAGTGATGCCAGTATGTTCTGAGAACACTCCACTGAGTGGTCCCAGTCTTCCATGCTGTTCAGTGATGCCTGTAGGGTTCTGAGAACACTCCACTGTGTGTTCCCAGTCTTCCATGTTGTTCAGTGATCCTGTAAGTTTCTGAGAACACTCCACTGTGTGGTCCCAGTCTTCCATGGGGTTCAGTGATGCCTGTTCCTGAGAACACTCCACTTGTGTGGTCCCATCTTTTAATGGAGTTTCAGTGATGCCTGTAGTGTCTGAGACACTCCACTGTGTGGTCCCAGTCTTCCTTCCATGGTGTTCAGTGGATGCCTGTTCTGAAGAACTCCACTGTGTGGTCCCAGTCGTCCCTGGTGTTTTAGTGATGCCTGTTCTGAAGAACTCCACTGTGTGGTCCCAGTCTTCCAGGTGTTCAGTGGTGTCTGTTCTGTTCTGAGAACACTCCACTGTGTGGTCCCATCTTCCATGGTGTTCAGTGATTGCCTGTATGTTCTGAGAACACTCCACTGTGTGGTCCCAGTCTTCCCATGGTGTTTCCAGTGGTGCCTTTCGTGTTCTGAGACACTCCCCCTGTGTGGTCACCCGTCTTCCATGGAGTTTCAGGTGGTGCCGTAGAGTTCTGAGAACACGCCACTGTGTGGTCCCAGACTTCCATGTGTTTCCATGATGCCTGTTCTGAGAACAACTCCACTGTTGGTCCCAGGTCTTCCTGGTGTTTCAGTGATGCCGTATGTTCTGAAACACTCCACTGTGTGGACGCCAGTCCTTCCATGTGTTCATGATGCCTGTAAGTGTTCTGAAACACTCCTCTGTGTGGACCCAGTCTTCCTGGTGTTCAAGGGGATGCCTTTGTCTGAAGAACACCACTTGTGTGGTCCCAGTCCTATCCATGTGTGTTCAGGTGGTGCCTGTTCTGAGAACAACCACTGTGTGGTCTTCCAGTCGTCCTCCATGGTGTTCAGTGATGCCTGTTCTGAAGAACTCCACTTTGTGTCCCAGTCTTCATGGTGTTCAGTATGCTGTTCTGAAGAACTTCCCTGTGTGTCACCAGTCTTCCATGTTGTTCAGTGATTGCCTGTTCAAGAACTCCACTGTGGTCCCATCTTCCCAGCTGAGCCATAGCAAACTCAACTCAGGTTAGGAGCCGTTTTGGGGCAGAGAAAAAAATCCAAAAAAAAATGACAAAACCACTGGTTAGACCAGTACTGGATATGGTTCGCTCAGTTTTTTGGGATCTCTTACCACTAAAGGAACCTTGAAACCTCGAAAAGCTTCAGAAGAGAGCAGACACGGTTCGTAACAGGAACCACAACAGAGAAAAGGGAATACTAAAGAACATGAGGAAATTAGAAATGGAAACCCTTAGAAGAGAAGAAGAGCTTTTACCAAACATAAAATCTTCAAAGCAGAGCTAAACTAACTGATAGTCCAAAGGAACACAATATTGAATAAAAGTACACCAGGAGTGCGGTCAATGTTATACCAACTGCATCCAATATTGACAGCCACCCTTACATTCAATTTTATCCAAGTTCGTACGGCTGTGAACTCACTGTCGGTGACATCACGACTGCCACAAGTGCAGTCTCATTTAAAACAAACAATTGCAATACGACAGTTTTGAGATCTTCATATTGACGAATTTCATTTAACTTCCCCAGATATTTTACTGTCACACTCTGGGCCTGAAATTTGCCATTGCTTTAACTTCTTGAATATCGAGTGCGACCCCTTGTTGCCAAATTTGCTCCAGTGCCACCATACCGAGTCGCACTATTTTTTCTGTATTTTATTTTATTTTTAACATCGCGTGGTGACCTACTCGTTTTTGAGTGAACCCAGTATTTCAGGACGAAAAGAAGAGAAGAAGAAAAGAACAATGTCTACACTGTGCCTTCAATATTTCTTTCAACAAAATTTTGCATACACATCCATCCATTCTACAGCTTTCATATTTCAGCTCAGGGAAAGACAATTATACCACAAAGGGAAAAAGACTAAATGAAATGGCGGGGGAATATAACGAAACGCACGAATACCCGACGTTAAATGGAGAGAAAGTTTAACTTCGTATTCGTACCCTACCTAGATATCCCCATCACCCCTACAACTCCTTTCCCGCCCTCCTCACCCCCCCCCCCCCCCCCCCCCCCCCACTTCCTGCCTAAACCCCCACGACCCAACCATCCCGACTTTCGCCAAAACATTCACCGGATCACAAATGTTCATGAACACATACGAATTTTATTGCAAAATCAATTTCAAACCTTTGGTGTTTTACTTGAGGAGTCAGTAAATTCATAAGCTAAGAAAGGGCTACTGCCGGGAAAGCACAGATCAGTGACGAAGAGGAATGACCGGGGCAATCTTTTTAACTTTCAAACTGAATTGTTTGAGCCAAATACATACAAAAAACATAAAACAAAACATAACCCAAATGTACATTTCGTTTGTTCCTCAGCCCTGTATAGAACAATATCCTAGAAAGCGAAGAAAAATATAACTGTTCCTAGAAAATTAAATAAATGAAAGCAAGCAAAATGTCATCTTTATAAAAAAAAAGGTGTGGGGGTGGGGGTGTAAACATAAACAGTGATATACCTTACTGGCAACACCACTCTACTGGGATAGGTACAAAGTGCTATCCAAAACGTGATGCTGGAAATATGCGGGACCATTGCTCATGTCTCATGTACGGAGCGAAACCTGAGAACACAGTTGCCAACACCAAGAAAGTGCACAGGTGTTGATCACAACAGCCCTTCCGCAAGATTCACCACATCCGATGCCAAACACCATCAACAACAACGATCTCCTGGGAGAGAACAAACCAGCTGCCCGAAGAACATGAAATGAAGAAACGATGGGGCGTTTTGGCAAGAATTGGACATACGCCTGCGGAAGCCCTGCAAAAGCAACACCACCAACAAGCCCATACATGAACCCCCAAGGAAAACGGAAACGAGTCCCGGGCCACGGAACACCTGCTCAGGTACCTGGAAGCAGACATCAGGAACATGGGGATGACTTGGAACCAGCTGAAAAAGAGCACAGGACAGAATGCCTGGAGGTCCTTTGGTTGGCGCCAGAACCCCAGTAGTAATAGGGCGATGATGATGATGAATGAGGATGATATGATGCTCATGTCAGTTTTCACCGGACTTCCAATGTAACAACGTAGGGGGTTACAAAAGGAACACAGAGCTACATGTCCTGAGAGAAAATACTGCTGTTAAAGGAGGTAGGTTCGCTGACTCGCGACTGTGTAGCGTTTGCGATACACCACAGAACATACCACCCATACCATTCCGCTACCCAATCATCCAAATCTTTCTCTCTTTTCTTTCTTTTTTCTTCCTTCTTACAGATAATCGATGTGGCAGAATCAATCAGACATGACTGAATGTATTAAAGTTCACATAAACCGAATCACACGCACACGCAGCTACAGGTCTCAACAGCTTGAATTTCAAAAAAAAAAAAGTAACAAAAATCCTACTACATTCGATTTCTTCAGTTTTTCAGAGCAAAGAATGCGTGTGTCGCTGAAAATTAGGTAGAATTTTGCTGTAGTACACCATTTAATACAAAATACCGATGTGCAAATATAAGACACATTTATGACACAACTGCAAGAGTTTATTGCACAATTTGTATGGAAAAAAGGAATCCAAGACAAAATAATACAAAAAATATAACTAACACATATGAAATGGTCATCTCGAACACCTGACTGAAAAAACCTTTGCCTTACATTGAAACAGAGTTAACGATGAACTCAACAACACACCACAAATAGATGGATCGAGTACCCCAACATTTAATTTTTCCACTTCTGAAATACATCGAAGAAATATGGATCACATATACTTCCTCTTAATTTTTTTCCCAAAATCAAACATTTCGAACAAGGTTTTTCATGCACACGCCATTTTTTCCTACCAAACAGTCAGAATTCTGGGAATTTGCTTGTGGATCCTGTCCTTTCCAATCATAAGAACACAGTGTCTCTCCATGTGGATCAGGTGCGTCTGTTAGCGTGCGCGCCTGTGGGGGACGGGGGAGGGAGGGAGAATCGGACACTTGTTCGCAACCTCCTGTAAGTATACTGCAAAGGAATCATGGTGTTGGATGGGAGGGGGAGGGGGGGGGAGGAGGATGACCATGCCGCTGCGTGAATGTTTATATAGGATCGCCATTGTTTTAATGAGTGTGTCTGGGTGCGGGGAACAAGAATTGCCAGTATTCAAGTCCCTGTGCGACTGAGTTGTGTGGTGTGACTCCCTCAAGTGAATGTGTGTGTGTCGGATTGGGGTATGAATATGCAGATGGTGATTATTCTTTGTGCGTGCGTGCGTGCGTGCGTGGGTGCGTGTGGTGTGTGTGTGTGTGTGTGTGTGTGTGTGTGTGTGTGTTGAGTGCGTTCGCATGCATTCCTGTGAAATGCAACCTGTTTCCGACTATGGTGTCCTGATTCAGAAACCGGGGACAACATGTCCGGGAGGAGAGGGGGTGTCCAGACAAGATAACGAGGAGGCAGTGTTCAGTGCAGAATTCCATTGCTTCTCTCTAGCTCTGTGATCTCACATTGCAGTGTGTTTTCTCACTGTACTCTTTTCGTATTTGCGTTGTCCTTGGGGTTTTTTCTGTTTGTTTGTTGTTTGTTTTGTTTGTTTTTTTGTTTTGTTGTTGTTGTTGTTGTTGTTGTTGTTTTGTTGTTGTTGTTGTTTTCATGAATTGGTGCGAATTGAACTTGCCGGTTTATTTCATGTGAAATTTAGTTTTTAACTCTCTCTCTCTCTCTTCCTCCTCATCTCTCTCTCAACCATCTCCAGCTCTCTCTCTGTGCGTGCTGCGTGCGTGGAGCTGTGCGTGCGTGCGTGTGTGTGTGTGTGCGTGTGTGAGAGAGAGAAAGAGCTATGTGAATGTGTCCGGTATGTGTGTGGTGTGAGTGAGTGTGTGTGTGTTGGTGTGTGTGTGTGTGTGTGTTGTGTGTGTCTGTACTTGAATGTGCGTTTGTGTGTTTTCGACGAGTACATGGAGTGCGTGCGGTGGTTCTTTAGTGGTGTGTGCACGTGGGATGTAATGGGGTGTAGTCTGACTATGGGTGGAAGAGATATAACAATCATTGGGCATTGTACATTTGGGTATGAACGCTTTTTTAATGTTTGTTGCAATGTAATTAGCACTGCAGGGGTGAACAGTTAACTTTTTTCCCCACTTTCCCTGTAGGGCAAGTTCCCATATAAAAATCTACTTGCCGGCTAAGAATGAACTTGCCCATTTTCACATGTACAAAACATAAAAAATTTATGCCAAGAAAAAAAGCCACAACAGTGCTGGTTCCGCGTGACATAAAAAAACAATACCGACATGATTCATTGTATTGGATATTGTACCAATGAACTTTTCCATTGAATACTTTGTGTCATTTCTGAATATGAATACTGAATAATAAAAATTCCTTAAAACTCACAACGTCTGCATTGTTTAATTTATTATATTCTTATGTTGAGTCTCTGTATCTGTTTTCCTCTTTTACATAGTCACTCAGCCCTAAACCTACAACAAGCTGACTGGCAAGCAAAGTGTCACACACAGATGCCTGTCTAGTCTAACAACCTTTCTGGTTCTTTACCATCTTTTTGTTTACACCCTTCTGGTTCTTTCACCACTTTGCCACCGTACTTTGCCAAGGCAAGTGCAGCAAATGGTATTCCATGACACTTGGGCCTTCAATGAGATATTACATCAGCTTGGACAGGACATCAGTGTTAAGCTTTGCTCCCAGTCAGATTTTATCCTCTTCAGGCTGAAAACCCCCTGTCCACACTGGCTGAGGACCAAGGAAGTGTCAGCAAGATCTCGACAGGAGGAGAAATTGTTTGAAATTCCTTCTAGTCTTGTCAGGATCCACCAGGAGCAGACTCCAGAGGGTTGCTGGTCTTTGGTTGGCCACTGGCATTCTCTGACCAGTACTTTTAAGGGCAGGGGCCACTCCCTGTTCTTGCCAGCCGGATGTTGCAGGCCACTCTCCGTGAGGGGCTCATGAACGAGTGTTCCAGGAGAAGCGCAGTCCCTCAGTCCCCAAAGTCCTGCCAACTGATCTGCCTCCTCTGGCCAATCTCTAGGGGTCAAGCAGTTTTGCTGCAGCCTTCAGCACATGGACCAGACTCCAGCCGTCAAAACGTTGACCAAGAGTATTGTGTAAGTTTGTCCAACACTGTGTTTAAGCATCTGAGAAACTGGGATCGGTAACCTCCTGACTGAAGTTACTCATTCAAAAATGCATCAAAGCTCCTTCCCTTGATTGTTCCAGGTAGGTTTCCCTCTAGGTGATCTCCTGGTGTTGTCCTGAAACTCGTCAGCTGAAGAGGGTCGTCTCATAGGCCACCAAAGCCTGGGGTAGGGTTAAGGCGTCTTCCTTGGTTTTCAGGCTCAATCTACTGATTGTGTGCAAGATGTCCAAGCACAGTGGATGAATAGGGAGCTGTCTGTGTGATCTGTCAGCTGCCTGGCGCTTGACTTGCGCGACCATCATCTCTGCAGTGGCTGAGTGGCCCCCTGCTGTGTGCTGAAGGTGTTGCACCAAAGACTGAAGTTCTCCGGACTGTCTCCAGGCAGTTCTTCCAGATGAGGTAGCCATCAGGTGCCTGCAAGGTAGGTTGGCTTCCACACCTTCTCTTGCAAAGTCCTCGGCAACACTCTGAAGTTCACGCCCATGCCTTAGGTGAAAAGTGTATTGTATGTAGATGCTCTGCAGCATGTTTCCCCTTTCTTCAGGCATTCCTGTTGCTTTAGGCAACTTAGGCAGCATGATCCAGCCGTGAGCCAT